>JANAVB010019799.1:11150666-11280666 GCA_029216955.1 Iris pallida
CAACATGTAGACCAATCTCAGGCATAAAGATTTGATCTAAATGATATTAACCACTCAAAAATTAGTTTAATACGAATAAATCTCAGAAAAATCGGGTAGCAACCCTAGTATCAGAAAATTTGGGAAATTACCATTTCGAAATCCAAATTCATTAATATCAATTTAATTGTTTAATCAAGCCCCACATATGTACGTCCCTCGAACCATTTCGTGTCCAATAAAGCCAGATACGGCGTATCTATGCTCACAAACACTGCTCGTGCATGCACAGACACGCGCCGCGTCGCACGTGTTCACGCGTGCCTAGCACACGACACATGACACGACATGACACGATCGTGTCCACAGATTTGCCTAGGGTAAAGCTACAACCCTGACACCCTGCCTCGTGCCCACGAGACACCAAGGCACGACACGAAGCCCGTGTCAGAGGTGTCTGTGGCTTACGCACACAGTAGGCGATGGCCAGTGCGGGCACGATTCCTCATCGTATAGTGACCATATGCTCCCAAATTTTGGAAGGATGGTGTCAGTCATAGCCCCTACGTTCTCCCCAAAATTCCCGTGTCCTCGTGTCCTGTGCACAGAGAACTAACAGTCGGGCAATAGGACACTGCACGGGCGTGTGCAGTGGGCATGTTCGTATCCTGTTTGGACACGAATATGGCTCAAAATAGGCTCAGTCAATTAGGAAATCAAAACACATATATAAATCAACATTCCTATTCAAACACTTTTCAAAAATATCAAAATAATTTCTATTGAGGCATTTTCACAAACACTTAGATCTAGGTTATGATACGTGTCCGATACGGACACGAAACCAATACAAATTTACACAAAACTTACACCACAGCTAGGGGACACCTAGATCTAGGCTAAAATGCAAAGAAATCAAAAATTAAACATAATTTAGAGGGTTTACCTATAGTGTGTCAAATGGCAAGAAAAGTCCCAATAGGATGATTCTTCTTACAAGCCTAAATCTCCAAATTATTTAAAAGCTGAGGTTTCTCTCCATAAACAGAAAATAGAGTAGGATTAGACTCTAATACAAGAAACTAGAGTCAAAAAGGAATTAAAATAGAATAGTTATGGATTGGGAAAGAATGACAATACCTTTCTTTTTCCAAAGTTGGTTTGATACAAAAGCGGCAAGAACCAAAGGAAGAAAGACTTTATAGTGGGGGAAGCCCTAGGTGGACGGCCTAATAAGTGGGAATTAGGGTTAGGGTTTTGACAAGTGGGCTTGGGCCAAGTCTCATTGGTAATGGAAATCAATTCATGAGTCAAAAGTCCTATGAACCTATTCATTTATCCTCCTATTTGAAACTTGATTCTAAATGACTTAACTTGGGTTGACTTAAGTTAGACTAGGGTCCCATTATGCTAATCAAGTCACCATAGCTAGAGTCAACATCTAGGTTAGTCTCCAAAGTCTCAACTAGCAAAAGTCAAAAATAACAATCATCACTTCAACAATTCTAAATAAATTCAAAATTCACAAATGACCAAAATACCAACAAGCTAAAATGTGGTAGTGACAAATCTACCCTCCTTAAAAGAATTTCATCCTCGAAATTAAAAGACGAAACTAAACTGATGAGAAGGATAGACAATCATACCTCATGGTTCAAAAGAAATGGGCATCGCTCGCGCATCTCATCCTTTCGCTCCCAGGTAGACTCTCCTGAAGAATGATGCCTCCATGCAACGTGAACCAAGGGTATCACCTGGTTTCTCAGTACCTTCTCTCGGCGATCCAGAATCTTTACTGGCTGCTCTAGATAACTGAGAGTAGGTCCCACCTCAATCTCCGAATGGTCAAGTACATGGCTAGGATCAGGCACATACCGTCTCAACTGTGATACATAGAATACGTTGTGGACACCCACTAGTACAGGTGGCAAGTCTAGCCTGTATGCCATGTCACCGACTCTCCCGCTGATCACGAAATGTCCGATGAAGTGCGGGCTAAGCTCCTCGCCTCCACCAAAACGTATGGTACCACGAGTCGGAGATATCCTCAGAAAAATCATATCTCTAACCTAAACACAAACAAGGTCTCAAGTTACAAAATAATCAAACATGATTAAACAAACACAAACAAACAACCTACTTCTAATTCTATCTCTAATCTGTACCTCAAACTCCAAAGGCCTCCGGTGGCTTTCGGCCCAATGCCAATGTCTGTCTTGCGCCACGCGAAGTTTGTCCCTGACGAGCTTCACCTTCTTGACTGCGTCAACAACCATCTCAGGTCCCAATAAAGCTCGGTCTTCAGCATCATCCCAGGATAAGGGTGTATGACATCTACGCCCGTACAGAGCCTCAAAAGGTGATATGTCAATATTGGCCTAAAAACTGTTGTTGTAAGCAAACTCCACCAAGTACAGGTGATCCTCCCAGGATTCTCCAAAATCTAAGACACACGTCCGCAACATGTCCTCGAGCGTCTGAATAGTCTTCTCTGACTGTTCGTCCGTCTGAGGATGGTAGGCAGTACTAAACTTGAGCTGAGTGTCCAAACTAGTCTGCAGACTCTGCCAGAAATGGAAAGTAAAGCGACTATTCCGATTCGAGACAATGCTGACCGGAACTCTATGAATCCTGACAATCTGCCGTATGTACATCTCTACAAGCCTCTCAGTAGACGTACCTGTAAAAGCATAAATAAAATTTGAAGACCAGGTCAAGGAGATTGAGATATTTACGCAAGGATAATTCCAAATAAGACTTTACGCAAAGGTCAAACTGAGTCAAACTCAAAACTCTACGCAAGCCTTACATTCAGACTTTACACGAAGAACAGTTTAACTTTCTACGCGAATGAGCTGTCCATGCTGCATTAAATGCATGAAGATTCTGTTCTGATAGATTGATTTTTTGAAAAAATAAATGCACAGAAACCAAAGAGTTTGTTGTTTAGCGTGCCAATGGGCGTCTTTACGCTTAAGGCACAACTTTCTCTTTACGCATAAGAGTTATTTGAGCTTTTACGCTCAAGGCCCCTAGGGGGCTTAGTTCCAATGAGAATTAATTCCCAAGAGCAAAAAGCATTAAGCTTTACCATGGAGTCTTATCCTTATCTCTTAGTAAAATCACCCACATGGTTTCCTCCTTTGGTCACCACCCCATGTGCTCATCTCAACAACATACCAAGTATCTATAGAGATACAACACATGGTGCTTTTTCAATATGGGACTAAAAATCACTACGCATGTGTTGAGAGCAAGCTCTCTTCACATGTTAAAGAAAAAGCTCCAACAGTAAATTCAATGAATAACGTGGCACTGAGTTATGTTGAATCATTTTCCCAACAGATGGAAATTGACAAGAGATCGAACATAACCATCCATGGATTCACAATTGGACAAGCAATAATTCGTAGAGCAAACAACTAGGGTTTCTTACCGAATTCAAGAAAACTGAATGCAAAGAGAAAGAGCAGAAAGAATACATGAAGAACGTACAGACAAATTACATCACACTAACCTCTCTTCTCTTTGTACTACTTATACGAATTACATATTTACATTGTTTATTTAATTGTGTTACAATATTCCCTCTAATTATATTGTTGCCATTTATAATATTGCCATTAGTAATATAATCTTATACTATATAACCTGGAACTAGATTTTCCTCAAATTAGTTGACATTCTAGATTGAAGCTTCAACTGGTACTATGTTCTACAGTTGGGGAAAACTGGGGAACTGGAATATGGCCCTAGCTTACTTAGGGCCCTTTGGTAAATTGTATTTGGAGTTTGATTTTAGGATTTTATGGATTTGGAATCAAATCCATGGAACCCTATGTTTGGTTGGAGATGGATTTGGATATGGAAAGTATGACCAAATCCAAAATTTGGATTTGGAAGAAAGAGGTTGGATTTGGGAGGAAAAAATTAGTTATTTTTTTAATAGTTTCGTTAAAATATTTAATTTATAGTTTATTCAAAATTAACTAATAGTTAATTAAAAATTACTAATTACTATTATTTAAAAAAATTATAATAAAAATTAGTTATTATTTTTAATAAAAAATTAACTAACAGTTAGTTATCATAATTATAATCTAAGTTAATAATTTATTAATTAATAATTTTATTATTTAATAATTTATAATAATCTTAATTAATGATTAATAAATTTATTAATCATAATTATAATAAATTTATTAATTATAATTGTAATCTTAATGAATAATTTATTAATTAATATCCAATTATAATCATAATTAATAATTTCTTAGTCTTATTATAATAATAATTAATAATTAATTAATTACTATTTTATTATCATCTTAATTAATAATATTTTAATCATAATTATAATCATATTTAATAATTTATAATTTAATAATTAATATATTATAATATTTTAACTAATAATTTATTAATCATCATTATATTAATTTATAATTACTATTTTTAAAATATTTAATTTATAGTAAATTAAAAATTAGCTAACAGTTAATTAAAAATTAGTCATTATTTTTTTTAAAAATTTATAACTAAAAATTAGTTATTATTTTAATAAAAAGTAGTTTGACCACGGAGGTTTACTATTGTCCTAGTTTAATTCTATGACCTAAATTGACTTAGAAATCAAGTTTTTAGATGTCAATGTTTAAGACGCCGAAACACCGTTTGACATTTATATTTCATATTTAGGTCACTTGGACTTCGATTCAGACATTGATTTGTGTTTACAGTTCAAGACCACATGCAAGTGCATTTCATGATCTCTTTCATTTCCCTGATAATTTCTCTATATCATTGATTAGATATGTGTTCCTTGTTTATTGACACACTAGATAGACATGATTAGTATTGGCAGATTCTATTTATGATTGTCATGTTTCGTGATTTCCGTGCTTACCATGTTTATCTTATTTATCATGATTACATGTTTTGTGTCGTGACTTGAGTTCGCGATTACTAGTCGGGCGGGAAGGAAATGCCTTAGTATATATGTGATCAAACCTAATAGTCTATGATTATTATAGCTCATGATAGATCGTGGATAATGTAGACAATGGCTAACAGTTGGATCATGCATAACCGATCACATATGGAACATGGCATTTCCAAAACACTTAATAGTAGTTGGTTTACCCCTTCACATGATTCTTTTTACATATATGATGGTTACATTGTTTACTGCCTATTTCTCATTTACTGTTTCGTACTTCATGTTTACCCTGTTACTATATCTCCACTTTTTTTATTGTCATATAGTTTCTATCATGTTATGAATAGTTAGCATGCTTGTACTTGCTTCAATTCTGACTGGATATATTTTTTCAGTTGACGAGCTCGCGGATACTTTCCCTACCTATTATGGTGCTCCGGAGACCCAATTAGTGGATCTTCCAGCAGAGTAGCTTTGTCCTCCTAGATGGATGCTAGTTAGATAGCATCATTATTACTGGATTTTATCTCCAGTTTATAAGATTAAGATGTTATGTATTATTTCAGGATATGTATTATTTGACATAGACTTCTAGACTTGTTGTATGAGACTTATGCTACCATTCTATTTTCATCTTTCATTATCTCTATCAATATCGTGATGTTATCTTCCTCTAAATTGTGTGATTGAGTGTTGTTTATAGATGTCATATTATTCCTTTGTGCAGAGATGAGTTATATTGTTGACATGTTATATTTCATATCTGTTATACTGTTTGGATAGCATAGTTGACCTATATAGCATTCTACCGTCGGCACTGCGGCGTAGGCTGGACGTACCCATGTGCTCATGCCCATAAACTGGGTGCGGGTTGTGACACTTTGCAGTTAAACTAGAAATGTTGGCTATGATACTCTGATACTTGATTACTGCATATATCACTGGATATGAGTGGATACTTCCTCTGATTTTTTATATACCATTGGATATTGACACAGCTTCACAGTTTGAGTGTTGACTTCGGTATGAATCATCTTCACAGTTTGAGTATTAACTCTGGTAGCTCATTGAATCATTAGGTTCTGATATAGGCACTGATACATATGTATGTACCAATACGCTCCCCTTATTTTGACCTTATCTCAATGTCAAAGTTGGGGTAAATCCATATAAAGGTTTCATAAGCTTCCCAAGTTGAATCTTCCACTTCACCTTCTTTCTACTTTACTACTAAGGTCTACTATAGATTTACCTTTCCTTTGGACTAGTCTTCCATGTAGAATCCAATCTGGTTCCAAGATGATTTTTTTCCTGTAACTAGGAAATTTTTTCTGAATAGTACTTCTAGTGAGCACCTTCTTCTTTAGTTGAGATATATGAAAAACTTAGGGCCCGTTTGGTTTGCAGGATTGGACAACGTAATGTAATTGGCATTACGTTGTCAATCTAACTCGGGTGTTTGGTTGGACAAAAAAATTTAGATGTAATGTAATCGCGATTACAAGTTTGATTACATTACATCAGTTTCTTCTAAACTCAATTACATCATAAAACCTATGTAATCGCAATTACATTACAACTTAAGCGGAAGGTGGGTATGCTATAATTTGGTCTTTTTGTTCGTTTTTGGTCATTTTTTGTTATTTTTGTTTGTTTTTGGTCATTTTTGTTCGATTTTGGTCGTTTTTGTTCGTTTTTTGTCATTTTGTTCATTTTTGGTCATTTTATGTTGTTTTTTGTTTGTTTGTTTGGTTGTTTTTTGGTCGTTTTTGTTCGTTTTTTGTAGTTTTTTGTCGTTTTTGTTGTTCGTTTTTTTGGTTATTTTTTTTCGTTTTTTGGTGGTTTTTGTTTGCTTTTTGTTCGTTTTTGGTCCTTTTTTTGTTGTTTTGGTCCGTTTGTTGGCGGTTTGTTCGTTTTTGTCATTTTTGTTCGTTATTTTTTTTTTTTTTTTTGTCGTTTTTGTCGTTTTTTGTCATTTTTTTCGTTTTTTTCGCTGTTATTGTTTGTTTTTTTTTTGTCGTTTTTGGTCATTTTTTTGTTTCTTTTTGGTCCTTTTTTGTTCTTTTTGTCATTTTTGTTCGTTTTTGTAATTATTGTTCGTTTTTTTTTCATTTTGTTGCGGTTTTGTGTCTTTTGGTCCTTTTTTTGTTCGTTTTTGTCGTTTTTGTTCGTTTGTTTGTCATTTTTGTTCGTTTTGGTTATTTTTGTTTGTTTTTTGTCATTTTTGTCCTTTTTTGTTGTTTTTGCCCTTTTTTGTCTTTTGTTCGTTTTTTTTGTCATTTTTGTTCGTTTTTCGTTGTTTTTGTTTGTTTTTTTTGTCGCTTTTGTCCTTTTTTGTTGTTTTTGGTCTTTTTTTGTTCGTTTTTTTGTAATTTTTGTTCGGTTTTTTGTCGTTTTTGTCCTTTTTTTTGTTCATTTTTTGTCGTTTTGTTCATTTTTTGTCATTTTAATTTCCTCTTGTTTTTTGTCTTTTTCGTATTTTCGTTTTTTGTAATTTCTGTTCCTTTTTATCGTATTTTATTTTTTTGCTCTGTTTTATCGTTTTTTTTGTCATTTTTTCTTTTTTGCCGTTTTTGTTCATTTTTTGCCCTTTTTTTGTTTTTGGTCGTTTTTCGTCCTTTTTTTCCCTTTCATTTATTGTTGTTTTTTTGTCAATTTTTTTGTTTTTAGTCATTTTTAATCATTATTGGTCACTTTTTATGGTTTTCACATTTTTGATCTTTTTTTTTGTCGTTTTTCTTTTTTATCGCTTTTTCATTTTTGGTTTTTTTTTTTCCTTCTTTTTTGTTCGTTTGTCATTTTTGGTATTTTTTTATTTTTTTGTCTTTTTTTTCGTTTTTGGTCTTTTTTTTAGCAGAAACAAACCATTTTCCCCCTTTTTTTATTATTTTTTTTAATTTTTTTTCTTTTTTCTTTTTAAAATTTTGAAATTTTGTATTGATCAACTTTTTAAATTTTATGTTGTATTTTAAAAAAATATTAAATTAAAAATTCAATTACATTACATGGTAAACCAAACACATGAATGCAATTAACATTACATTACATGGTTTGATTACATGTTTCAACCAAACATAGTAATGTAATTGTAATTCCATTACATTACAAACTCAATTACATTACAAATCCAATTCATTACGATTACGATTACATTACAATGAACCAAACGCAACCTTAGTGTATTTGGGCAATAATAGGTGAATCCAGTTTATAAGCAAATGAACCTATCCTTACTATCACCTCAAAAGCTCCAAAGTATCTAGGGTTCAACTTCTGGAGCCTTCTTTGCGCTACAGTTAACTGTCTATAGGACTGGAGTTTTAAGTAAACCCAATCTCCCACTTCGAAGTGCCTATTAGTTCTATTAGTGCCTTCCAATTTTTTCATCCAGTTCTATGCCAGCAATAATTTATTAGTTAACAAGTAATGTCTCTGGTAGTTAGTGCAGCAACAACCTCGACATTCTAGACAGGATCAATAGTATAGGCAAGGATGTTATAAGGAGGTATACCATAAACAACTTCAAAAGGAGTTAATTTGATTACAGAATGTCAGTTGGTGTTGAACCAATATTCATCCCACAACAAATATTTACTCCACTCCTTAGGCTTATGACTGCAAAAACATTTCAAGTAGCCCTCAATCAACCTATTAGTGACTTTATTCTGGCCAACTGATTGGGGATGGTATACATAACTGTAATTAAGTTGGGTTCCTTGCAATTTAAACAACTCCTTCCAAAAATGGCTAGTGAATATAGGGTCCCTACCAGAGACATTAGTTCTAGGCAGTCCATATAGCTTAAAGATCCCTCCCAGGAAGACTTGTGCAAAACTTGCTATAGTAGAAGGATGCTTGAGGGGAAACAAGTGAATATACTTTGTGACCCTATCAACAACTACTAGGATGGTAGTGTATCTACAGCTAAGTAGTAACACTTCAATAAAATATAGTGAAATGTCCTCCCAAATTCTCTCTGGAATAGGAAGGGGTAGAGTGAGGTATTTTCAGCCTTATTTATCTAGCAAGTGTCACAAGTGTTGAAATAAGTTTTACACTTTCCTTTATGCCTCTCCAATAACATACCCTTTTAACCTTTGTAAGGTCTTCTGCATCCAGAGTTTCCTCCACTAGGGGTTTCCTAGTGTTCATGCAACATAGTGGTGACAATATTGGAATGGAGATCAAGCAACAACATGTTCTTATAATATAATAAGTCCCCTTTCTTAGTATCGATAGAGGGATCAAGCTTGCCCAATTCCCATTTGAATAACATTTCCTGGTAATATTTAGATTGCTATATTCGTTCGTTTCTTAGAGTGTGGAGAGCCACCCAATGTCGACAATTATAAGTACTACTGGCTCAGTCTCCCCCTTCCTGGAGACTATCAGCTGCCATATTTATACTGTCCCTTTTATACTTTACTTTATAATTGTAGGCATATAATTTGACTGCCCATCTATATTGAGCATTAGCGTATACTTTCTGTTATAACAAATATTTTAGAGATTTATGATCAGGCCTAATAATAACTGAGTTTCCCATAGGTATTGATTCCATTTTTTACTGCTAAAATAATAGATAACATTTCTTTTTCATAGGTTGAAAGAGTTTCGGCCTTACCTTTAAGGGCTTGACTTAGGAAAGCAAACATAGTGGTGACAATATTGGAATGGAGGTCAAGCAACAACATGTTATTGTAATATAATAAGTCCCCTTTCTTAGTATCGATAGAGGGATCAAGCTTGCCCAATTCCCATTTGAATAACATTTCCTGGTAATATTTAGAATGCTACATTCGTTTCTTAGAGTGTGGAGAGCCACCCAATGTCGACAATTGTAAGTACTACTTGCTCAGTCTCACCCTTCCTGGAGACTATCGGCTGCCATATTTGTACTGTCCCTTTTACACTTTACTTTATAGTTGTAGGCATATAATTTGACTACCCATCTATATTGAGCATTAGCGTATACTTTCTGTTATAACAAATATTTTAGAGATTTGTGATCAGGCCTAATAATAACTGAGTTTCCTATTGGTATTGATTCTATTTTTTACTGCTAAAATAATAGATAACATTTCTTTCTCATAGGTTGAAAGAGTTCTAGCCTTACCTTTATGGGCTTGACTCAGGAAAGCAATGGGCCTGCCCTGTTGCATGAGGATTGCACATATACCATTCCCTTATGTATCACACTCTAGGATGAATTCCCTTTTAAAATCAGGCATTCTGAGAACTAGAGGCTATGTCAAGACCACCTTCACCTGTTCAAATGTTGTTTTAGCCAAGGGATTCCATATGAAGGTATTCTTCTTGAATAGTGCAATCAGAGGTCCAACTATAGCTCTATAGTTTCTGATAAATATTCTATAGTAACTAGTCAACCCCAAACCCCCTTAAATCTTTAATATATTTGGGTACTGGCCATTAGATCATAGCTTGGATCTTATCCTTATCCACTTCCACCCATTACCAGAAATTACATGCCCCAAGTAGCCTACTTGTTGGGCACCAAAACAGCATTTACTCCTCTTCACCTGAGCTGATGTTTTGTTAATTTCTGCATGACTTTTCTACATGACAATAGTCAGTATCTTTGTCAATACTATTGTAGCATTTGTTTCCTATAATGTTTTTTTTTGAAATGTTGGAGAATATTTTTTATTCTATTATTATTAGGTATAGAAGTAGTTAGAATCATTAAAGTAGGGTTTTTGATTTTGGGATCACAAGGGTTCGTACCTAAGCTTATAGGTGAAATATGTTAACATTAGGTAAGATTTGGTCATTAGGGTCCCTAAATAGTCACAAACATTTAATTTATTATTTGAATTTTTTTTTGAATTTTTGGATAATTAAAACATAGAAAATTTATTTATTAGTAGGCTTTTAGAATTTACTACGGGGTCACACGGAGATATTTTGTGACCAAATATTTTAATTAGGCTCTAGACACCTAAAAATGTTTTCTAGAATTTTCTGGGATTTTGTTTTTGATTTTTTTGGAGCTAAAATGAACTTTTAATGAATTTCTGCAATTAAATAACTAAATACACATCCATCCTGTCCAGTCAGCTACCCAGATCAGCGGCTCGAGCCACAGTACCACTGTTCCTATATATTAGATGATTTTCCAGAAACCTTAGTTTTTATTCTAGCCTCCTTTCTGGTTTGATCTTGGAGATTCTCCAATTTTGCAAGGCGATTGCGATCTAACCCGATGTTCATTTCTAACGCCTTTTTCTATTAGTATCGTATCTAGGTTATCTTCTCGAATATATAATTTATTTTGTGTAATTATGAACGTAAATTTCTGGAAAATTGTTTGAGTTCCAGTTGTCCAAAAATTGACGTATCGTACTATTTTCGAGATTTCGGGAGATCCCGAACTCCGTTTTGTGAACCGTTGATGTTTAGAGAAGCTGACACATAGATCCACAAAATACTAATTTTCCAGAAATTAATAAAATAGATTGGTATTTTGTTTAATTCGTAGAACAGATAGGTAGTCTGTGATTCACGAAATTTGTAACGGTTAGCCATAACTGCACTAACTTCTAACCAAATCAAGATTTGGTGGCACTGTCGATTCCAACTCTCTCGTAGAGCTGTAATCTACAGATTTGCATACTCAAATCTTGGGTTTGTATTGGTTGACTTTTTGGTCAACGCTACACCTTGATTTGTAGGTCATGAATCTGAATTTGAAACCGCGACTTTCTTTAGCCAATTTAAATTGCATTTAGTTTTTAATTCATATTATAATGAGATTAAATTGGGATTTTAGATAATTTATTTCAGAATTAAATTAGATTAAATTAGGAAACCTATTTAGCCAATTTTATGACTTTGATTAGGAATTACAATTCTTACTTGCTTTAAACTATGACGGGGTAGATTAGGCTTACGACTTCTTGAGTTTGTGAATTCATCATCTGTCGGAGCAAGCAAGTATAACTATGACCTATATGTTGCCTTTATTTTGTACTGCATGTATCTTTATGTCATCTTTTCACTGTTACTTCTTTATAATTCATGTTGTCGTTGTTCTTAATTCATCATATTTACTACTTGTGCATGAGAATTAAAATCGTTAGAGTATATGTACATATTCATGTCTTTTCGTTTATTGTGTTTACTGTTCATCATATTGTTAACGTTTTACCATATTGGACATGTACTTGTGAGTTAGTCGGGCGGGGGAATACGACTAGTAGACATGTGGTACCTCACAGATGGATGTAACCCAGAGCTTATTCGGTCAGGGGACCATCTTACAAAGTTTATTCAGTCAATACACCTCATGTGTTAACTGTCTGATTGCTAAACCAACCACATATTGAGCATTCGTATTCTAAAACACATCGGTCCTCGTAACTTAGATTCTTGTCGATATATTATTTAGTCGTTCGTCTCCTATTGAGTACTCTATCGTATTGTTAGCATGTCATATTTGATTTCTTCTTGTCATAGCGTATCATGTTTACAGTTAATCATCCTTTTACTGTTGTTCCTTCAAGCTTGCATATTAAGTTATGTAATGTAGTATTTTGGTGATCTTGTGTAATCCCTTGTATATGACTACCAAAAATTTTGGAGTTTATAAAAAAAATTCCTAATTTTTTTGAAAATTTTCTGAAATATTTAGAGCGCCAAATAATTTTTTAATCTTTAGCCATGACTTATTTAGTCATAAGATGACAAGCCTATGGATTTGGTTTTGGGCCAAGGGACATGAACATAGTTATAACTAATTCTTGTTACCCAAATTAATTAGTTAACTAATTAATTTTAGTGGTTAGTCATGGCTAGCTAAGCCATGTGATTAGAAATTTCTAGAACCTTCCTCCCCCCACATTTCCTTTATTGCCCTCCTTTCTTTGTACATTTGACATTTATGACACATAGCCCATACTTGGTCCCCAAGCCTCCTAATTCTATAAATGAGGCATTCTCCATTCTCAATAACTGACACAAAATTCTACATTAAAAAATTATATAAATTTTTTTATTCATATACTCTGCCTAGCCGATCACCTTCCCGACCCCATCTCCGACCATCTTCCCCGGCCAGCCTTCGACCAACCGCCGCCAAGCCCCAACCATCTCCATCATTCATCACCACCACCATCACCAGCATCATCCACCCATCCCCATTTCCTTTGGCCACCTCCTCTGTCATCAAGCTACCCCACTACCTGTTCTTCTCGCTCTACCACCAACCCCCCGCTCCATCACTCCACAACCACCACCAGTTGCCACTGCCTTCACCACAACAATGTCGTTGTCATCCCCTGTATCACCAACGCCTCCATGAACATCACTATCACCAAATCCACCGACCGTGTTCGGCCATCAACCATACCATTACCCACCGCCACCTGATTCTGGCTACCCACTCCATCACCACCTGCATGACCGCCGCTCTCACGTCCACCTAACCCCAAGTCCGGCAACCCCTTGCTGCTTCCTGCCGCTTAGATCCAGTATCGCTTCGACCACCTGACCGTCGAGCCGACAAGATCTATGTTGTCTCGCCTCGAATCTCATGCCAACGACCATCGGATCTCGTGTCGACGACCCTCGATGAGCCCTGCACTCCTCGGCAACGCCCCGACGAGGCCGACGACCGCCGTAGGTGAGCCCCTTTTCCATCGATCCCTCTCTCTCCCCCCCTCTCCCTTTGTCTCTCGAGCCCTCTCTCTTGAACTCTCCTCTTTCCCTCTTTCTCTACACCCTCTGTCTCTCTCACTCCTCACTCGCTACTATATATATATATATATATATATATATATATATATATATATATATATAATATTATTTATATATATATTATAATATATATATTTATAATATATATATAAATAAAAATAATATATATTATACATATATTATTATTATATATATATATATATATATATATATATATATATATATATATTTAACAGAAGGGCATTTTATTGGAAAAAAGGCTCAAGAAGAGCGATACAGACAGGTAGTGGGCCAAAAAAATAAAAGGGCCCTAGAAAGCAGGTAAATAAAAGTGAATATGTGCATATTCGAAATTTCGGGGAACCAAAATTTTGAAACACTGCAGAGGGTCCACACATTTCAAAATTCTAAAATTGAAACTTCAAAATGTGTCAAAAAAATTGGGATCAGAACTGTAATGGGCCCGCGGCCCTAGGGGAAAGCGGATCGAGTGAACAGGCGCACGGCCCAAAGGGGCGCGTGGCACGAGGGTCTTGGGCCCCCCTCCCGCGAGCAGATGCCCTGGCGAGGAGGCCGAGGCGATGGGGGGGACGGGGGGGTGACGAGGGTTCCGGCGGAGGACCGGCGGCGAGGGTGGCCCGAGGGGGGACGGCCTCCGAGGTGGAGCGGCGGAGGGGGCTCGACCACTTGAGAGGAGCGGAGCGGAGGCGCTGAGGGGCTCGACCACTGGAGAGCAGCGGCGGTCGGGGGGACACGACCGTCGGAGGAGAGAGAGGTCAGAGTTGATGGGGAGGGATTAGGTCAGGGGGACACGACCGCCTGGCATCGACGGAGTGCGGCAGGCGGAGGAGACCGGTCGACGGAGGGTGGAGAGGAGAGAGAGGGCGGAGCGGGCGACAGGGGAAGGGAGCGAGGGCTCGACCTCCGAGGACCCGCTCACCGACGCTGGAGGGGGCCCTCCGACAAGTGTCGAAGGGAGCGCCTGAGGCCGGAGCTGATGGGGAGGTGGGGAGAGAGGCTCGAGGAGGGGAAGACGGGGATGACACCGCCGGAAGCTCGACCGATGCCGAGGTGAGGGAGGCCGAGGACGATGGCCGATGCACTGCCACCGGTGCCCACTGGGGACGGATACAGGGGAAGGGGGCACACCATGGCCAGTAGGGGCCGATGGGAGCGGCCGACCGAGGACAAGCTCACCTATGGCCGTAACGCTGCCACATGAGCCTACAAGGGCTCGCAGCTCATGGAAAGAGGAGGGTGGAGAGCAGACGACGGGGATGCCAACGCGGGGAGTGCCGGACGGAAGCGGAGGAAGTCGACGCTAGGGGGAATCGGAGGGATGGGGCCTGCCCAAGGCCGCCGGAGGTCTCAGCCAGGGGGACAATGGAGGACGTGGCGGGAGGCCCCAACCGAGGAGGGGCACCACCGAGAAGGGGGCGGCGAGCGGGGGGCACGCTGGAGCGAGGGGAGGCAAGCCTGGCAAAGGGGATGCCGAAGGGGAGGAGCCTGGCCTCCGAGACCGAGCTCGGCGGTGCGCGCCGATGGGGGCGACGAGGCCAAGGAGAAAGGAGGAAAGGAGGAATGCGGGGAAGCAGCTCGGGAAGCCATCGGCAGCAACCCAGGCGAAGAAGCCACCGGGTAGGGAGAAGGCGCGAGGAGGCGCGGCGATCCCCGGCAGGCCGACAGGCCAAAGGGTCGGCCATACAAGGAGAAGGGTAGGGGGAGTGGCGAGCAAGGGGGCGGTCACTCTACCCCTACAAATATATATATATATATATATATATATATATATATATATATATATATATATATATATATATATATATATCTGTGTGTGTGTGTGTGTGTGTGTGTGTGTGTGTGTGTGTGTGTGTGTGTGTGTGTGTGTGTGTGCAAGGTAGGCTTGTATTGTATGTAATATAGGTAATACAATATATGCATGAATAATGTAGTATATAAATTGTAGGTTTGATAGCTTGTATAACATTATGATGGTATGTAAGTACTAGCCTAGGCTTGGTTAGGCCTAGTGAGACTTGTTAGACTTGTTGGGCTAGGACTTGACCTAGTTGACCTAGCCTTGACTAGTATAGTTGACTAGAGTTGACCAAATGTTGACTTTAGCCTAGTTTGACCTAGACAACATGCAGATGCATTGTAGATTACATTTATCATTCCCTGTATACATCTTGACTTGTGTTGCTCTAAATAGGAGTCAGATACTTCATCTCGGACAGTACATTTACTATAGCTATTCAGATACCAGGCGAGTACATTCTCTGATCATTTCATAACTTGCTTAGAATTATATTCCTGCTCTAGTTTACCTTATTTGATGCTGTCATGATATTATCACGGATTGGTACTATATGGATCCCTACATTGAGATGTTATCCCCTCGGGAGCATCGGATACATCATGTCGTGTGTTTCATGTTCATCATGTATTCCTCGCTCTCATGTTATTCATGTTTCTCATGTGCTTTATGATTGTTCATGCATGCTCGTGTACTCTCATGTGCTCTCATGTTCGATCATGTTTCTCATGTATCTCATGTATAACCTATACTTCATGTGCACTCATTTATGAGCCCTCATGTGAATTTTATGTGCACCCATTTATGGGCCTTTATGTGAATTTTATGTGCACTCATTTATGAGCCCTCATGTATACTTCATGTGCACCCATTTATGGGCTTTCATATAAAAATCATGTACGTAACATAACTTGTCTGGATCCTTGTGTATTGATTAGGGTATGGGGGAGTATAAATAGTCATGTGAACAATTCTAAAATAGTATAACCATGTGCGCCTCTTTAGTATATTCATGTGCAAATCCAGCCGTTTACATGTCGACTTTGTACTCTAAATCACTAGTCACTGGTAGCTCTCTACTTATAGTAGATATTTCTATTACAGTTCTCTTTCTATTTACATCATGTACTTCTTTCAGATTCATGTATCGTACTCTCTTGCATGTTTATATTTTCTAACCTGTTATGATCTACGTGAGATGTATTGTGCTCGCTCCCGTCCTGACTGGACCTGTTGAAAATTTTACAGAAGATGATGAGGAACCCTGCACCCCTTACTATGGAGCTTGCCTAGATGACACTCGCGACCTGGACCCCAGGGGAGGTTCAGGCAGCTGCTGAGGACGTTACCCATGCTTAGTGTAGATAGTCTAGACTGTTCCTTATTTTTATGTTAGTAGTTGTCTGGATTCAGAGTTATATTATTTTGGAGACTGGTAGTTGTTGAGACTTCTGTTATTTTATTCTGTTGTACCTCAGTTTGAGGATTTTCTTATCTATTTCTTCGTGCTACATTCCACCTTTAGATTGTGATTGAGTTGTACCTCTGTGATTGGCCTTTTTTTGGAGAGTATTTCATATTATGTAGTTATAGTTCATGACCTAGAACAGCGTTCTATCGCCGACAATGCGGCGTAGGCTGGGCACTGTTACGTACTCGTACCCTCACGATGGGTGTGGGTCATGACACGTTTTTAGTGGTGGCCCATGCAGGTCGAGTTTGTGTAGTGGTATTCGAACTAGAGTATCACTACAACCTGCAGTAGGATTAGGATTTTTCTTGAGGTACTCAATCACATTAGGAAAAACTCTTAACTGAATTACTACCATCTAAATTCCTGTTGAAGATTGCTTCTTTGAATAACTGTCCTCACTTGAATTATCGTTTCTATCTCAGTATTGATTCCTTGTTTGATCTGTCTCCAGGATGGTGATTGAGACACGATCGCATCGCTCTGGCCCAGTAGACACTGGTGAGAGGCCTACCACCCTTCGCCCGATTATGGACGCTGGGACCACAGTACCCCCTATTTCTACTTATATAGGAGCGTCTGCAGATTTTGGGAGTGCACCTCCATCTGTCCGGAGGTCTTCCCCCGTCATTCCGAATATGTATCAGCAGTAGTATCTGCAGCAGATGCCCCGCTTGCAGTTTCAGCAGCAGTATCAGCAGCCGAGGGTCTACTTTCAGCAGCGGCAATTTTAGGACCGTGTACCCTTTCAGCAGGTGCAACAGCTACAGAGGCAGCAGCATGCCCCGGGACAGCAGCTTGTTATTATTTGCCCTTTCTGCAAGAGACCAGGACACGATTGGGACGAATGCCGGAAGAGGTTGGGCAGATGTTTATTTTGCGGAGGATCCGATCATCGGCTGAGAGAGTGTCCTGAGTCATTTGGACAGACAGTTCAGGAAGCAGGAGCTAAGGCTCCGGTAGGCCAGCAGAAGGGATTATCCTTACCGACTCAGCAGCTGAGGTACATACAGAATCAGCAGCAGGCCAGGGTAGGCCAGCAGGGGCGAGCTTTCGCCAGGACAGTCGAGGATGCTCAGGCCATTGGAGATCTAGTTGCAGGTTCCGTTCTTTTGATTCCAATTCTGCAATTGCCTTCTATAACTGTCTTAAAAATTCGATTCCTTCTGTTCCTTGTTGATTGATCAATTTTGTCAAGTTGTTCTTGTATTTTGTTTGATTTTTTTTAAGATAAATCATATGGGCTAGGTCACCTCAGTTATGGGATCTAGAATCTTCGATAGTCGTGTTAGCTGGCATAGTGAGGACATATAGTCGGATTTAGGACATATTTCTCGGGTGTGGGAATTTAAGGTTTTCGCTGCCAAGCATACGACAATGCAAAAATTTTAAATACCATGATTCTAGAGATATGTGCCTTAGTCAAGGACTCTGTGATTATCGTAGCCTTGCTCACTAGCATAGCGAAGATTCTGAGTATCATGATTTTGGACAGACGCATATGATTATCGAACCGTGTGATTTTGAGACTATGATTGTGGGGGTGTTTGACCTAGAAGTAGTACTACCATCTTAAATTTCGAGGACAAAATTTTTCTAAGGTGGGTAGACTTGTAAGATCCAATTTTCTAAATGAGGGTAATTTTTCTAAGGTGGGTAGCCTTGAATCACCATGTCAACGCTCACGCGGAACGATCGCCCCAAATCCGACGCAATGCATGTGCGAGGCCAGAGTTGCGCTCGCGCAAGACAGGATCGTCGACGTTGTGGTTATCCGCGTAACCATCAAAATACAATCATTTTCATCCAACATTCATCTCGATCAAAATCCTAAGCATAGCATCCAATCGAACAATAACACTTGCACGATCGTCATTCGCCGAGTCAGAGTACCCCCGAGTTATCGCATATCGATCTTTGATACGCCTCAATACCATCGACGATATGCGTAACCTGACGATCTTCCTTTGTAACCAAATTTCGAGTCGTGCGAACGGTGCTATCGTCTGACTGGACAATCTCTTCGATATTCAAATTCTAGTTCGATTATTATCCTTCGAATCATTCACAACATCGATTTTCCCCAAACCAAATTCACGTATCGTTCATCCGTTTATCTTAAGTCATCGACCAACGTATTTCCTCAATTCGCATCATTCATTTATCAATCGATCGACATCCCTGAGGCTATCGCATACACCACTAAGGGATGAAGTCATTTAACAAATCCTCAACTTATCATTTGAATCAAAATTAACTACTTCAAATTTTTCGTTCGAACCATTCCTCGAATTCCAAGCACGCTCATCTATATCGCATCGACGTTATCATCGCTCGATAGTACCCCTATCGATAGCCATCTCACTTTACTCAATCGAGTTCAACTCATTCTCGTCCGACGCAATTCAATTTCCGTACTCGACTTTTTTAAGGTCGACACAACTTTGGTGTATATGCCCAGCCCGACTTAGCCAACCGTGCTTACGCAAACCATCTTTTGTTTCTTATCCAAAAACTGTTCTCCTATGTTTTGCAAAATAGTTAGACTTATTGTATGGACATCCCGTGGGACAACTGAGAGAGAGCGCACCAACGATATCAACTTGCGGAAGCAACAGAGTTTGCGAAAACGACGAGTTAAAGAATTCAATCGATAGTCCAAGGATGTAAAGCCGTGCTCTGATACCATTATGTCACGCCCCGCTCCCGTAGGAGCGATCGTTCTCGCTAAGGCGTGATGCCGCACGAGCCTAGATTGCGCTCGTGCAAGGCGGGTTCCATAACAGCCGATTTCAGCGGCTACGACGGGGTCGTCGCACAGAAGTCCCAAGCAGAGACATTGAATTATAGAAGCGAAATTTTAGAACAAAACACAAGTTACTCAAAAGAAGCTCTTTATTGATATTGAACAAAGGTTACATTGGGGCGCAAGGCCAATATTATAATCACTCAAACTCACTCTTCTCACATTTTACAAGTTCACTCAGCTCTCTCTCATCTCTCAATTACAAGTCTTGACTCCAGCGGAAGCTTCGAAAAGCAATGTCCATACATTATGTCCTGTATAAGTCTTTACTCCATGCGATTGCACGCTTCGAGTCGCCAAGGAACTCCATGCCTCGACGCATCCAAGCGAGCCCCGCGCCACGAGCTTCTACCTGTGCCTGCACATGTAAACTATGTGGGTGTCAGTACTCAACTGTATTGGTGGAATGAGCTCCTCGCCCACCCATACAAAACCAACACGTTTACTTTACTTTGTGCAATATAGTCCCCTATGGTATTATCTTTCTACTCTTGCCTTAGATCAGTTTTATGACCGATGCCTTGCCTATTTGTGTCTTTAGACCATCTCGTGCTTGCAACAACAATGTTGACTCAAACAACGTTAACCTATCAAGTCGTGCTTGCCTTTCGGCCAAAATCAGAGACGCAACTATGCGGTAGTACCCAATTTCCTTACGACCGTGCTACAATTCCTTTATGTCATGCTTCGCAACTCAGTGCGACTCAACCATATCGCCGCCTCGCGGTCACCCTTTGTTATTTTGATCGCCAACTGACCCAATCAAGACTTGTGAGTTAAGTGTCACTCGACTGACTTTGCCTTGCGGCAATTTTTTCGACTTAAACTCAAACAACTTTAACCAACTTATGCAACTTATATGCCGACTCATCTATATGATTTGGTCACTGACTCCTAGAGCCATCGCGGACTCCTCTTAGCTTTTGTTAGACGGGTGCCCCTTTCAGCGCAAGGTAGCTAGCCCTGCTGCAAGTCCCCGCCTAACCCGTGCCAAAAGCACAGCTAAATTAATTGTTTCCCAATGCCCGCAACGATCCCGTGGCCTCGGGTTATCGTGCGGGAAAACTCTCACCTTGTCAACAAGTTGTTTGTTTTCCAATGCCCGCAGCGATCCCGAGGCCTCGGGTTGCCGTACGGGGAAACTCTCACTTTGTCGACAAGTTGTCCAATGACCATGCAAGACTCGACACAAACTGACATCTCACACAATCATGCTACCTCTAGTGTTACCATTTCTTTCAGGGCCAAGTTCAATATTTCTTTCTTATGAGACCGCCTCGCCGACATGTAGCCGCGAGCATACTTCTTTCTTATGAGGCCGCCTCGCCGACATGTAGCCGCGAGACCTCGCTGACATGTAGCCGCGAGCATACTTCTTTCTTGCCCTATCATTTTACTCAACTCAAGAACAACTATTCACAACACTTTTCAAACTCAATGATTCAACCGTGGCCCGTGCCTTAAAACTCTAGGACCGTGCCATCGTGTCTCAAACCGACTTCCGATTTACGTGACTCTATCGCCCAAGTCATACTTCATGTGACGGGCCTTGGGATCGTGGGACTATTTAACTTGACAACCGCAGAAAGAGCGGGACAGTACTAGAAATGACTTAGGTCGATCGGCGTAACTTTGCCTAACTTAATCGAGCCTATAACTTGACTCAAGGGACGAGCAAAGGCTATGCCAAGCCTTGCATTATGGAAACGTGCATGCTTTGTCGAGCATTTACGCGGGCGACGCCTATGACTTAGGCTAACTCAAGTGTCGGGACAATTCGATGGGACCGTGCATGCTTTAACAAGCATTCACGCAGGCGACACCTATGACTTAGGCTATTTCATAACTTTGTGTCGAAGACCAACTTTCCTTCTCCCAAGCCACGGGACGAAGGACCGAGTGTTATTTTCAAAGCACGCCGTGCCCCAACTCTAAGCTGACCGTGGGACGTTTTTCCATGTTCTAATTTATTTTGACCCGTCGGGACTATTCCCTTAGCTATGTGGATTCATCTCTTTTATTATTAAGTCTACTTGTGCAAGTTGAAAACACGATTTATTATGTGATGGCGAAGATGAGGTAAGTTCACCGAAACTACCCCACTTGAGCGAGCGGTCGCCTCGACCGAGCGATGTCTCCCAGCAGCCGTTGTAAGGCTAAGGCCGAACGTCGTCGGCATTTCGATTCCTCCGATTGACTGAGCGGGACGGGGCACTACATGCAATGCATGAAGAAATATACAATATGCATGTAACTATCGTGTTAGGGGCGATACAATATAGGATACCATGTATATAGGCATGTATGAATGAGCATTATGCAAGTATTAATGTATATGAATGAATGTATGTGTGCAAGGTATGCTTGTATGGTATGTAATATAGGTAATACAATATATGCATGAATAATGTAGTATGTAAATTGTAGGTTTGATAGCTTGTATAGCATTGTGATGGTATGTAAGTACTAGACTAGGCTTGGTTAGGCCTAGTGAGACTTGTTAAACTTGTTGGGCTAGGACTTGACCTAGTTGACCTAGCCTTGACTAGTATAGTTGACTAGAGTTGACCAAGTGTTGACTTTAGCCTAGTTTGACCTAGACAGCATGCAGATGCATTATAAATTACATTTATCATTCCCTGTATACATTTTGACTTATGTTGCTCTAAATAGGAGTCAGATACCTCATCTCGAACAGTATATTTACTACAGCTATTCAGATACCAGGCGAGTACATTCTCTGATCATTTCATAACTTGCTTAGAATTATATTCCTGCTCTAGTTTAACTTATTTGATACTGTCACGATATTATCACGGATTGGTACTATATGGATCCCTACATTGAGATGTTATCCCCTCGGGAGCATCGGATACATCATGTCGTGTGTTTCATGTTCATCATGTATTCCTCGCTCTCATGTTATTCATGTTTCTCATGTGCTTCATGATCGTTCATGCATGCTCGTGTACTCTCATGTGCTCTCATGTTCGGTCATGTTTCTCATGTATCTCATGTATAACCTATACTTCATGTGCACTCATTTATGAGCCCTCATGTGAATTTTATGTGCACCCATTTATGGGCCTTTATGTGAATTTTATGTGCATTCATTTATGAGCCCTCATGTATACTTCATGTGCACCCATTTATGGGCTTTCATATGAAAATTATGTACGTAACATAACTTGTCTGGATCCTTGTGTATTGATTAGGGTATGAAGGAGTATAAATAGTCATGTGAACAATTCCAAAATAGTATAACCATGTGCGCCTCTTTAGTATATTCATGTGCAAATCCAGCCGTTTACATGTCGACTTTGTACTCTAAATCACTAGTCACTGGTAGCTCTCTACTTATAGTAGATATTTCTATTACAGTTCTCTCTCTATTTACATCATATACTTCTTTCAGATTCATGTATCGTACTCTCTTGCATGTTTATATTTTTTAACCTGTTATGATCTGCGTGAGATGTATTGTGCTCGCTCCCGTCCTGACTGGACCTGTTGAAAATTTTACAGAGGATGATGAGGAATCCTGCACCCCTTACTATGGAGCTTGCCTAGATGACACTCGCGACCTGGACCCCATGGGAGGTTCAGGCAGCTGCTGAGGACGATACCCATGCTTAGTGTAGATAGTCTAGACTGTTTCTTATTTTTATGTTAGTAGTTGTCTGGATTCAGAGTTGTATTATTTTGGAGACTGGTAGTTGTTGAGACTTATGTTATTTTATTCTGTTGTACCTCAGTTTGAGGATTTTCTTATCTATTTCTTCGTACTACATTCTACCTTTAGATTGTGATTGAGTTGTATCTCTGTGATTGGCCTCCTTTTGGAGAGTATTTCATATTATGTAGTTATAGTTCATGACCTAGAACAGCGTTCTACCGCCGACACTGCGGTGTAGGCTAGGCACTGTTACGTACTCGTACCCTCACGGTGGGTGTGGGTCATGACACGTATTTAGAGGTGGCCCATGCAGGTCGAGTTTGTGTTGTGGTATTCGAACTAGAGTATCACTACAACCTGCAGTAGGATTAGAATTTTTCTTGAGGTACTCAATCACAATAGGAAAAACTCTTAACTGAATTTCTACCATCTAAATTTATGTTGAAGATTGCTTTATTGAATAACTGTCCTCCCTTGAATTATCGTTTCTATCTCAGTATTGATTCCTTGTTTGATCTATCTCCAGGATGGTGATTGAGACACGATCGCATCGCTCTGGCACAGCAGACGCTGGTGAGAGGCCTACCACCACTCGCCCGATTGTGGATGCTGGGAACACAGTACCCCTTATTTCTGCTCATATAGGAGCGTCTGCAGATTTTGGGTGTGCATCTCCATCTGTTCGGAGGTCTTCTCCAGTCATTCCGGATATGTATCAGCAGCAGTATCTGCAGCAGATGTCCCGCTTGCAGTTTTAGCAGCAGTATCAGCAGCCGAGGGTCTACTTTCAGCAGGGAGAATTTCAGGACCGTGTACCCTTTCAGCAGGCGCAGCAGCTACAGAGGCAGCAGTAGGCCCCGGAACAACAGCTTATTATTATTTGCCCTTTCTGCAAGAGACCAGGGCACGATTGGGGCGAATGTCGGAAGAGGTTGGGCAGATGTTTACTTTGTGGAGGATCCGATCATCGGCTGAGAGAGTGTCCTGAATCATTTGGACAGACAGTTCAGAGAGCAGGAGCTAGCGCTCTAGTATGCCAGCAGAAGGGATTACCCTTACCTACTCAGCAGCAGAGGTACATGCAGCATCAGCAGCAGGCCAGGGGAGGCCAGCAGGGGCAAACTTTTGCCAGGACAGTCGAGGATGCTCAGGACATTGGAGATCTAGTTGCAGGTTCCGTTCTTTTGATTCCAATTCTGTAATTGCCTCCTATAACTGTCTTAGAAATTCGATTCCCTATGTTCCTTGTTGACTGATCAATTTTGTCATGTTGTTCTTGTGTTATGTTTGATTTTCTTCTGAGATAAATCATATGGGCTAGGTCACCTCAGTTATGGGATCTAAAATCTTCGATAGTCGTGTTATCTGGCATAGTGAGGACATATAGTCGGATTTAGGACGTATTTCTCGGGTGTGGGAATTTAAGGTTTTCGCTGCCAAGCATGCGGCAATACGAAAATTTTAAATACCATAATTCTAGAGATATGTGCCTTAGTCAACGACTCTGTGATTATCGTAGCCTTGCTCACTAGCATGACGAAGATTCTGAGTATCATGATTTTGGACATACGCATATGATTATCGAACCGTGTGATTTTGAGACTATGATTGTGGGGGTGTTTGACCTAGAAGTAGTACTACCATCTTAAATTTCGAGGACACAATTTTTCTAAGGTGGGTAGACTTGTAAGATCCAATTTTCTAAATAAGGGTAATTTTAAAATTTTATGATTTTAGTTATTTAATTATAATATTTAAATAATAATATAATTTTTGGTGATTTTTAATCAATTTAAAACTATTTAAAATCATGACATGTGATTTTAATGTGCAGCTAGTGAAACCCTAGAGATTGTCTACCCTAGAGCCTAATCCTGTGATTTGGAATATTAATTATCATTTTTAGCCTAGGGGTAATTTGGTCATTTTGACTTATTAGAATTATTGATTTATTTATTGGATTGACGGTTGTTGATTTTGACTTTTGCTAGTTGTGACTTAAGAGACTAACCTAGATGCTGACTGTAGTTAAGGTGACTTGATTAGCTTGGTGAGACGCTAATCTAACTTAAGTCGACTTGGTTTTGACTTGAGTGATTTAGCTCTTGAGAAAATTAGGAAAGATTTTAATGTTGGACTTAAGGCTAAGGTAGAGAGCCCATTGCTCATGTGACTTAGCCCAAAGCCTACTAACTAGAAACCCTAACCCTAATTTTATCTTTTATGACCAGCCACTTAGGGCTCCCAACCCTATAAAGTCATCTCCTCTATGTTCTTGCCTCCTTTGTAATATTTCAACATTTTGAAGAAAGAGGTAATATCATTTATTCCCCAATCCCTAGATTCTTCAATTTTAATCCTTTTTCACTCTAGACTTTTTCATATGATCCTAATCTAGCCCTATTTTGTATTCATGGAGAGAAATCTCAGGTTCAAATCAATTTGGGGATTTTGGCTATCAAGAAGAACACCCCCCCCTATTTGAAGCTTTCTCTTGAGATTGACACCTATAGGTAAAATCCCTTAAATTGTATTTTAATTCTGATTTCTTTGCATATTAGGCTAGATCTAGGTGTCCCCTAGCTGTCCCTAGAGTTTGGGTGGATTTCGTGTCCGTTTGGTGTCCGTATCGGACACGTGTCAATGTATCTATGTAGATGTTTGATGAAATGCTCGAATGGATTAAATCTTTGTATTTTCTAAAACAAATTACATATTTGGGGATCCCTTGATATGTGTTTTCAAAACCCCACTGACTGAACACGAATTCGTGTCGTTCCGTATCGAAAACGTTCGTGGACACGCTGTACGACACAGCGTACGGGTGCCCTGTTGACACATACTGTTTTCTCCACGAATTGGACACGTAGACTCGTGCCACTTGACACAGAGGTGGGGGGCCATCACTGACAGACCCCTCGAGTTTCAGGAAACGTCGTTTCGTGTCAGACACAAAACACGAGTGCACCGTTAATGTACTGCACTGTTCTGCGCGGGCAAGGGCTACTGACACGGCTTTCATGTCATGTGCAGACACAATGTGGACTCATGTCAGGAACTTGAAACCCTAGTCCTATACCCCCTCTATGTGTGTGTATGAGCCCGTGGGTGTTTGTGCCCTATGTTGTGCGCAATCGTGCATGAAACGGCTGCACGAGGCTACGAATGTGCACCGATTTACTAATTTTTATTTTACTGTTTGGACACTTTGTGTCTAGTCCCTTGGACACGAATGGACCCCCCTAGACACGTGCACACATGGGGAACACATCCTTATGCCTGCTTGTGTGTTTCCTTAGGATTTTGGTTTTCAAAATGGGAAAATTCTATCATTTTCTGATACTTGTGACAGTAAGTGATTCCTGGAACTCGAAGTGTAGTTTTAACCTGTTTTATGGGTTTAAATTTATTGTTTGTATACCTATATATATATCTAGGGATTTGCTAGAATGCTAGGGTTCACACGGTAGGGATTTAGTGTTCACATTGCATTAGTTTCAAAATTTCAATTGGGTTGGGATTTCCTTTAACTGATACTTTCTGTTTTTAATCCTGATTTAATTTTCTATTTTTCAACTGACCTTTGGTATTTAAATTCCATGTTAATCCATGAACATTGTGTTAGGCATTGTTAGGTTGGTTCATGATAGTTTAAGTTTTCATTGAGGAATGGTTTTCGAAATGGGATGAATGGATTTCAATTTATGTCGGGACATATGAGTTTAACTGTTGGTTTAAGTGTGAACTGCTACTTAGAACTTTTCACTGATTCCTCAATCTGGAATTGAATTCCATTTTAAAACTGATATTGAATGTTAAATTAGCCATGTCATTCCATTTTGTTGTGTTAGCTAACTACCATTGCCATGTTCTTATACTGTTTTGCAATTCCTAAGATTAGTTCACATGTATCCACACCCTTCCTAATTCTTGATTTTCTATTGACACATAAACACCCAAGTTCACTCACTCATTGATTTTTATTTCCATACCATTTACATCAGTCCACTTGTCACGACCCGTACCCTTTTTTTTTTATAAACGGATACGAGACGTGTCCAAGCCAGCCTACGCCGCAATATCGACGGTAGAACGCTGTCACGGCCATGAAGATCAAAATCACAAATAATGCTCATTCACATAATTAATTTAACTTACAATATTCACAAGTTTTATATTTGCTGAAAAATATAAACTTGTATAAATATTTGAATGACTACAACTCCACTATCTAGCTAGTCTCTAGGCTTCGGCTGCAAGTACACCCATATTTTTCTGCTAAGTGAATCCACGGCTAACCTGAAAAATGTTGGTTTCCAGTCTGGAATGGAACGAGCACAATTCACTGAATGCAATTTCAAATAAAGAAAATGACTATAAGACAAAGGTTAGACACTAATCATGAGTTTTGAAAATAAACAGTAAATACGGAAAACCAATAGCAATAAATAGACACAAAATACTTTCCCCAACTGTTAGAAGTACCGTTGATATGTGATCAGTCTGGGCCACTACACCGCACGGTCTACGATGTCTACTTGCAGAAAATAAGCACTGTCTACAATGTCTACTGCAGAAAATAAGCACTGTCTACGATGTCTACTTGCAGAAAATAAGCACTGTCTACAATGTCTACTGCAGAAAATAAGCACTGTCTACGATGTCTACTTGCAGGAAATAAGCACTGTCTACGATGTCTACTTGCAGAAAATAAGCACTGTCTACGATGTCTACTTGCAGAAAATAAGCACTGTCTACAATGTCTACTGCAGAAAATAAACACTGTCTATGGTCGGATCACACATCCTTGGTACTTCTCATTCCCGACTCAACAATTTATAATAGAAAATAATCTCATAACCAATGGCCAATCAATAAAATATAGTAAAAATCAATATCGAAATGCAGACAATAAACTGTACTCGCCTGTGGTCCTCTGCTGGTGAAACCGACAATCTGAACCACTAAGAATGCCACAATAGTCAAAACCCGTACAACAGTCCCCGGATGCTGAAATAGACAATACCAATGATCTCAGAATAGTCAAATTAGCTAGGAATGCATGTCCTTAAGTCCAATTCTGGACACAGGGGCAAAACGGTAATTTTGGGTCAAAACGGTGTCCGCCGTTGGACCCGCTTTGCACCGAAAAGCATGTCAGAGTCAACGGTCTCTAAAGTCGTCGAACTACATGTCTATGGATTCAGTTTTTCGATATGAACCCAACCGTGTGTCCTAAGTTGGATTTCGGCGGGCCGTGCACAAAATCGCCCGTTGAGTTGGACCGTGGGGCCCACGAAACGACGATTTTATCAACAGTCTTAGAATTGGACGAAACTTGGCATACAGGACCAGAAAAATGATACGGTTCTGTTGGTATAAGTTTCGTCTCGATCTGACAAGCGTGTACAAAGTAATTAAGAAATTTGCAAAGTGCACGATACGGTAAATTTCGACGGATACGCATCAAATTCGTCGCGCACACACGACCAATTTGAATTCCGCCAAAGTCCACACGACCACGAAGCCGTTACGCAGCTTTCGATGTCTTTGGTTTGTGTCCACGTCGCCCAGATTGGCGGGACGCACGTCGTGTGGAGCAATTTTCTAGTTTTCGAAAACAGGTTTTTGACGAAGTTTACATGTGTTTATTTCTCTGTACAAAGCAAACTTCTACAAACTTCCTACTGGAATTTCCTAGCCCTATATGTTGGGTTTAACTTCTGTTTAGAACGTTTCCTGATTCGAAGGATAGATTGGTAGGAATTTCTATATGAAGTTGGGTGTTTGGGACTATTTTACGAACTGTTAAGAAATAGTTTTTTCGTCGAAGTTCGTGTTCGTTTTACGATGCATGTATCGTAGAACAAAACAAAATATCTAAAGAGAATTGAAGTTGGTTATATTGTCAACGTACCTGCGAAGACGACGCATAAAACGGCACGACGAGGCGACGGGAAACTTTACGCAAAGTGGGGCTCTGGGACTGCTGTCGTCCGCTGATACGCACTGTTGCGCGCGCTGTCCCGGCGCACGCGCGCTGGTCCGGTGGGCCGGCGGCGCTCTGGCCGGCGACGAGCGACTTCCCAGGTCGGGGGTTGGGGCGGCGCGTTTGCTTTGGGGTTAGGGTTTAGGTGCGTTCTTTCGATATATATACACATACGTGTATGTGAAGTACCCGAACGGGCTCGGGTGTGAGTTCGGCCGAGCTCATTTGGGAGGAAAAGGTTGCTCAGCTCGGGGCTTTAGGAAGTTTGGGTACTGCTGCTGTAAATGAGCCCGAGCCCATTACAGTATTACTTCTCCTATTCTTGTTTTCTTTTTCTATTTCCTATTTCTATTTTCTATTTCATTTATCAATATACAATCTATATATATATATATATATATATATATATATATATATATATATTTTATATACAATCTATATATATATATATTTATATATATATATATATATATATATATATATATATATATATATATTTTTATATATATATATATATATATATATATATATATATATATATATATATATATATATATATATATTCATATATACATGTATATACAGGTACATTTATACGTATATTTATACACATATAAATTATTTATATTTATATATATACATACATAATATTTATATTTACACAATTACACACATATATTATTTGTGTATATATATTTGCACATACACGCACATATAATTATTAATTCACTCTATATATCTAAAACTATATATATATGGGTATTTATATATACACATACCCGTATACGTTCAAATATAAGGAATAACATATTCTAAATATAATTTATAATAGAAATACAATATACTAAAATTCGTAAATCAATTACAATGATATTTTATATATACAAAAATCCTAATTTTCACATATTATAAATACTCTTCTACCTATACTTATATTCAAGTACATATATATACAACCTAGTTAATTCCCATAACAATCCAAAATATTCATTAAAGAATTTATTTACTATATTACCAACTAAAATACTGTTTTAATAGCAAGCGCAATAATATATAACTACCGATTAAAAAAAAAAAAATTGCTTCCTAAATCACTAAAGTGAAATGCCGCTACAACGTGCCTCTATATGGTCGTCTCTACTCGCACTACCCGACTACTAGGGCTTGGACTTGACTTGGGCTTATTCTGGACAGGTTCGGCACAACCGGATTCTCGAAAACTCAAAAATATAATTAAATAATAAATAAAACTTCGGTACGGTTAAGTCGCAACTTGGCTTGGTTTTTCTAGTTAGGACGTCACTTTGGCTCGGCCTTCTCCACCAGGGCTAATACACTAGTCAAAGCATGCCACTGCACTTCCCGTGCCATGATTCCTAGTCATCTGGTACTTCAAAATCTCAGCTATGGCTAAAATCATCTACCGTAATAATTAACTATTTAATTATTTACAAAATTTAAAATTACCATTTAAATTAAATAAATAAAATAAAAAATATTCCAAAATTTCGGGAAGGGAAGCTACAAATCTACCCACCTTAAAATAATTTCGTCCTCGAAATTCTAATTCGTAGTTATTCCGTAAACTTCTAAAAGGAGTCTGCCTTAACCTCATTCTCCTTAAATTTTAATTCCTCGAAATAATTTATATCCTCCTCCTAACCATTTTGTAACTACAAATCATCGATGACTTCTACCCACCTTTGGTCACACTACTCCATCAAATCTTCTGTCGCTAAAACATTACAATCTTTCAACTAATTGCTAGAATTTCTATCAATAAATATCTACTGCATATGGTACCTATATCCTCTCCTATCTATCAAGTAATCCAAATCTTAACAAGCAAATTTTACACAGGTAGCTTAAGGAGATATGACCATACGTCACTCTAAAAATAGGAAGGACGTGAAGATAAGAAGGAATAATCGAGAGCAATTATGGAGTCTCAAGAGCGATAGAGTATCTAATGATGCAGGTAGGAAGGAAGTTTATGAACCTATTGACTTATTTGCTAAATTGGGCTACTCTAGTCTAGTCACTTGCTAAATCGAAGAACCCTTCGTTATTTAGAATGGCCAACGATCCGTGCAATACAGAAGTCTCGTTCTAAAAATTCTAATTTAAATAAGATTCCATAATAGAACAAATTTTGAGAAATCAAGATCGTGGTCCTAATGGGTTCTCTATTTGGGTATCAGTCGTTGGTTGGGTGAACATTGGGTTTCAATCTATATGGTCTAGACAAGATCCCAATGATAAAACTATTCCTACTAGATTAGGTATCCTAGAATAGGTTTCTACGGAAGGGATTGAGCTAGTTGCTAGTCAGGTTGGTTAGCTAGGTCCCTAAAGCTTAAAATGTGCCTTCAGTGACTCTTGTGTTTAAGTAGCACTTGGGGCCTCGGTTGGGTGGCACACTAGTGGCATGTGCGTAGTGGGCTTCGGGTAGACCACAACTATATATTGGGTCGCAGGAATTGAGGTCGTGGTTAAGGCTCTAATGGTAGTTGGAGAGGATACCGGTACTATGGTAAAGGTTATAGCTAGGCCTTTTATCCTGAAAGTCGTACCATAAAAATAGAGTACAAGGGGACGGGTTTGAGTGGGACATGATATACCTAGATGAAGGTGGACTCGTCTAGATCTTGCATGTAAAGTTTGTTGGAAGATAACAACTGGCATCGTGCTCCGAATATTAATGACACGGCCGGGGACACGAAATGATCTAAATGGAAAGTGGGAGTCCATGGGGCTCTAATTATCATCCTAATAGAAATTATTCTAATCAGTCGGAAATCCTCGTGTATCCTAAAATTTTAGAAGGCTTACGGTCTATCCACCTTAGAAGCTAGGACATGGTCTTAGGAATAATGAGGTCAGAAGAATTTCAAAATTCAGGTATTGCACCTCGACTCTTGTTAATAAAGAATCAAGCACGGCGTAACGGGGTACGATGGTTATAAGTCGAGTCAAGGATCGTTCCTCACTAAATGGAAAACGAGTGCGTACCATGACATATGGTCGCTAAAATAGAATGATCTACTCGTCCATAGTATACTGGAGTTATCGATGGGGTAACCAACTCCAAGGCACAATATAAGAAAAGATTTCTAACAATTGAGTCAAGAAATTCTATTTTTGTCAAACCTGCCAGACTATGGTCACAAGGGTTGTAGTGATCAGGTATTGCTGTTGATAACTGGTAGGTCGTAGTATGACAGGGTATTTAATCTATGGTATTAGCTAAACTAGTGACTGTGGTGTTCCAACACTAGTTAGATCTTAATATCAAAATTTACATAACTAGAGTAATATTTGTTGGAAACCAATCTCGAGATGAGTGTCACTGTAAATGATTACTCTATTGTCCACTCATCTCATGTCTAACTGTGGGATTCAGTCGAGGAAGGGTTGGTTCAACGCTGCTAGTGAAGGCAAGCTTCCAGCAAATAATTAGAGACTCGCAACCTTTGGTCTCTAAAGAATAGGTAGTCTCCTAGTTAGGCATTTCGACTAAGGGTAAAACCCTAATCATTCTCAAATTCGAATGGCTAGAAGGTCTCAGTAGTAGTTTGAGGGTCGATAGGAGAACGAGTAACTCAGTCATATGACTAGCCGATGGTAGCTACACTTGTGTGTACAACTATCATAGCCATGGGGATACTCTGTATCTCTCTACCAATTATGAGCTTCCGTCTTTCCAAATCAGAGAAAGACAAAAACAATAAAGAGTTCAAGGGAGATGTCACTGAATACAATTACGTGATTCAAAGGAGAATGTATAATTCAAGAGGAATTGTCAAAGCAATCATAGATGAGACCCTAGAGACATCTACATCTCAATCCACGTAGGATAATTAAATAAAGTGCGAACCAAATGCATCATGGTTGATCAGACCATTATACACTGATTCTGATTAGGCAATAAGTTAGCAGGCGTCCCCACTAAACATATGCCTCGAATCAAGCTCGAGAATAGAGTGAGCTTGCAAAACTAGGCTGTGATAGCAACATTGGTCAAAATAGTCAAATTATAGATATACAAGATTTTTGAAAGAAGGCACAAGTAGTACGAGTTTTGAGGGAATCAAACTTCACCTGGTGTTCTTGCTTATACAGTCTTCTTACTATCTTCTGATCCACAAGGACTTGGTCGACTAATGGGTTATGGACATTCTAAATTCCATATTCTAGGTAAACCTATTAGTGTCAGTCGATATCCTCGTCAATAGGTCACAAGGACCACGGAATGCTAGATCGGGAGACGTGCTATCCAACTTACAAACTTCCACCAATATTGGCTTCGGATCTTATGGAACACACAGGGCACTGTCCTATCCTCTATAGTATCTTTAACTTGTAATCACGTCTGAAATTATTTCACCGAGGACTACGCCTTGCCCGTAAAATCAGGCTGTGGTAAACCCTTGGTTTCGTGATTCAGATGTGACATGCTATCTGATACTCTACTTTATTTTGACAGCAGTGTGACTATGGTCAAAGAGGACCACTAGCCATATTTTTAGCAATATTCTATAACCTATATTTTCTTAAACAAATTTCAGTTCTAGGGGTCGTGTCTCGCCAGTGCGCTGCTGGCTGCAGTGAATCCATAGTCTCCAAAATTTAAATAAATAGCGACAGTGCGCTGCTGTCCTGCCAGTATGAGTTAACTAATATTCTCGTAACTATATCTGTAAATAAATCCCTTAGCTTCTAGAGATTCAAACAAGTTAACCATAAAGCGTAAGTATATATCCTATTAGTCACAACCCTTGGAATAAAATATTGAACATAGAGGAAATAACCGAAAACAAAAGGAATACAACATTCTAGTATCTATTTCGTGTGTATCCAAACCATGGGGGAAAAACTTGAATCGAAACTAACTCGAGGTTCATAGGGGAATAACATAATCAGAATTTCTACAAAATAATAATTCCTGGGGCAAATTGGAACTAAATAGATAATTCGACTAAGATATGGGGATGATATCTAAGAGGCAGGGAATTAAAAAATTTATCAAGGTTAGATCAAATAATTCTATGAAGTCCTGTCTCCCCAAGCGAATAATCTATCCACATTGGATTACATCATCATATCAAGAGATAATAGTGTACCTATGGGGATATGACGAACTATCAAAATTAATAACTCCTCATCTAAATTGTATGGCCTAGACTACCCATCGGTCAATTTGTATAAGGGACTCCTAGTCCTAGTCATTCTCTTAAATTAAATTAATTTCTACTTCGTGAATGAGCATTTCTAGTCGCAGGCTCGCAATAGTACGACTAACTTAAGTACCATCACGAGTTTACATGATTTGTAAAAACAGACCTGCATGGGCCACCACAAAAACTTGTCACGACCCGCACCCGTTTTTTTTCTAAACGGATACGAGACGTGTCCAAGCCAGCCTACGCCGCAGTGTCGACGGTAGAACGCTGTCACGGCCATGAAGATCAAAATCATAAATAATGCTCATTCACATAATTAATTTAACTTACAATATTCACAAGTTTTATATTTGCTGAAAAATATAAACTTGTACAAATATTTGAATGACTACAACTCCACTATCTAGCTAGTCTCTAGGCTTCGGCTGCAAGTACACCCATATTTCTCTGCTAAGTGAATCCACGGCTAACCTGAAAAATGTTGGTTTTCAGTCAGGAATGGAACGAGCACAATTCACTGAATGTAATTTCAAATAAAGAAAATGACTATAAGACAAATGTTAGACACCAATCATGAGTTTTGAAAATAAACAGTAAATACGGAAAACCAATAACAATAAATAGACACAAAATACTTTCCCCAATTGTTAGAAGTACCGTTGATATGTGATCAGTCTGGGCCACTACACCGCACGATCTACGATGTCTACTTGCAGAAAATAAGCACTGTCTATAATGTCTACTGCAGAAAATAAGCACTGTCTACGATGTCTACTTGCAGAAAATAAGCAATGTCTACAATATCTACTGCAGAAAATAAGCACTGTCTACGATGTCTACTTGCAGGAAATAAGTACTATCTACGATGTCTACTTGCAGAAAATAAGCACTGTCTACGATGTCTACTTGCAGAAAATAAGCACTGTCTACAATATCTACTGCAGAAAATAAACACTGTCTATGGTCGGATCACACATCCTTGGTACTTCTCATTCCCGACTCAACAATTTATAATAGAAAATAATCTCATAACCAATGGCCAATCAATGAAATATAGTAAAAATCAATATCAAAATGCAGACAATAAACTGTACTCGCCTGTGGTCCTCTGCTGGTGAAACCGACAATCTGAACCACTCAGAATGCCACAATAGTCAAAACCCCTACAACAGTCCTCGGATGCTGAAATAGACAATACCAATGATCTCAGAATAGTCAAATTAGCTAGGAATGCCTGTCCTTAAGTCCAATTCTGGACACAGGGGCAAAACGATAATTTTGGGTCAAAACGGTGTCCGCCGTTGGACCCGCTTTGCACCGAAAAGCATGTCAGAGTCAACGATCTCTAAAGTTGTCAAACTACATGTCTATGGATCCAGTTTTTTGATACGAACCCAACCGTGTGTCCTAAGTTGGATTTCGGCGGACCGTGCACAAAATCGCCCGTTGAGTTGGATCGTGGGGCCCGCAAAACGATGATTTTATCAATAGTCTCAGAATTGGACCAAACTTGGCAAACAGGACCAAAAAAATGATACGGTTCTGTTGGCGTAAGTTTTGTCTCGATCTGACGAGCGTGTACGAAGTAATTGAGAAATTTACAAAGTACACGATACGGTGAATTTCGACGGATACGTATCAAATTAGTCGCGCACACGCGACCAATTTGAATTCCGCCAAAGCCCACACGACCACGAAGCCGTTACGCAGCTTTTGATGTCTTCGGTTCATGACCACGTCGCCCAGATTGGCGGGACGCACGTCATGTGGAGCGATTTTTTAGTTTTCGAAAACAGGTTTTTGACGAAGTTTACATGTGTTTATTTCTCTGTACAAAGCAAACTTCTACAAACTTCCTACTGGAATTTCCTAGCCCTATATGTTGGGTTTAACTTCTGTTTAGAAAGTTTCCTGATTCGAAGGATAGATTGGTGGGAATTTCGATATGAAGTTGGGTGTTTGGGACTGTTTTACGAACTGTTAAGAAACAGTTTTTCGTCGAAGTTCGTGTTCGTTTTACGATGCATGTATCGCAAAACAAAATGAAATATCTAAAGAGAATTTAAGTTGGTTATATTGTCAACGTACTTGCGAAGTCGACGCACAAAACGGTACGACGAGGCGACGGGAAACTTTACGCGAAGTGGGGCTCTGGGACTGCTGTCGTCCGCTGATACGCACTGTTGCGCGCGCTGTCCCGACGTGCGCGCGCTGGTCCGGCGGGCCGGCCGACGACGAGCGACCGCCCAGGTCGGGGGTTGGGGCGGCGCGTTTGCTTCGGGGTTAGGGTTTAGGTGCGTTCTTTCGATATATATACACATACGTGTATGTGAAGTACCCGAACGGGCTCGGGTGTAAGTTCGGCCGAGCTCATTTGGGAGGAAAAGGTTGCTCAGCTCGGGGCTTTGGGAAGTTTGGGTATTGCTGCTGTAAATGAGCCCGAGCCCATTACAGTATTACTTCTCCTATTCTTGTTTTCTTTTTCTATTTCCTATTTCTATTTTCTATTTCATTTATCAATATACAATCTATATATATATATATATATATATATATATATATATATATATATATATATATTCATATATACATGTATATACAGGTACATTTATACGTAAATTTATACACATATAAATTATTTATATTTATATATATACATACATAATATTTATATTTACACAATTACACACACATATATTATTTGTATATATATATTTGCACATACACGCACATATAATTATTAATTCACTCTATATTTCTAAAACTATATATATATATATATATATATATTTTTTAAAACTATATATATATATATATATATATATATATATATATAGTTTTAAAAAAAAAATATATATATATATATATATATATATATATATATATATATATATATATATATATATATATATATATATATATATATATGAGTATTTATATATACACATACCCGTATACGTTCAAATATAAGGAATAACATATTCTAAATATAATTTATAATAGAAATACAATATACTAAAATTCGTAAATCAATTACAATGATATTTTATATATACAAAAATCCTAATTTTCACATATTATAAATACTCTTCTACCTATACTTATATTCAAGTACATATATATACAACCTAGTTAATTCCCATAACAATCCAAAATATTCATTAAAGAATTTATTTACTATATTACCAACTAAAATACTGTTTTAATAGCAAGCACAATAATATATAACTACCGATTCTAAATTGCTTTCTAAATCACTAAAGTGAAATGCCGCTACAACGTGCCTCTATATGGTCGTCTCTACTCACACTACCCGACTACTAGGGCTTGGACTTGACTTGGGCTTATTCTGGACAGCTTCGGCACAACCGGATTCTCGAAAACTCAAAAATATAATTAAATAATAAATAAAACTTCGGTACGGTTAAGTCGCAACTTGGCTTGGTTTTCCTAGTTAGGACGTCACTTTGGCTCGGCCTTCTCCACCAGGGCTAATACACTAGTCAAAGCATGCCACTACACTTTCCGTGCCATGATTCCTAGTCATCTGGTACTTCAAAATCTCAGCTATGGCTAAAATCATCTACCGTAATAATTAACTATTTAATTATTTACAAAATTTAAAATTACTATTTAAATTAAATAAATAAAATAAAAAATATTCTAAAATTCCGGGAAGGGAAGCTACACCACTTTCCTGAGATTCTGTCACACTCTAATGTCCCCTCACCCTCACCCTCACCTGAGCTACACACCAATGATCTCATTTTCCTGTTATACATAGGTTACCTATTCCCTGTTAGCTAATCTATCACACGCGCTCTAAAATTCCTGAGATTTGGTTCAACACCCTTATATGTTACACATACCCCACTGGTTTCAGTCTCTTAACCACACACACATCTATACACTACCAAAACTGAGAATGGTTCACTGTCAAATCCTGAGATATAGTCACTATTTTTAGATTTATATACTGATTCCTAATATCCCTGTTACACACTCCCTACATGATTTCAATGTTTTCACACACATCTACACTATGCCACTGTCATACACACCACACACAAGACACTGAGTTGACAATGAAATTCTGAGTTTATGTTACACATCAATTCCTGAGTTTAACCTCACTGAAATCTAAATGGCTTTGCAAAGTATTCACCTATATTGTAATTTATGCATGTTTAGGTTTGATGATAACATAGGAATTTGGGGTGATAAGATTTCGAATGGCTTTGGGCTAAATGTGTAGACTGCATATGAGAACTGTCATGTGAAATTGAATTCCTATATCTAACTGAGTATTGACACACCCTATAGCCTGTCACCCTCTACAAAAATCTGAGAACACATGTAGCCATGACACAAACCATAAACCTTGAGATTGACACTCTCTATGCACTGTCTTCCCCTTATGGCACACACACATGATTACCCACATATGAACTTTATGGACACTTGACACCTCACACATTGGTTCTTCACACACACTCCACCTCACCCCCTCTCACTCACTCTTTATACACTCCTACACATGTATATGCAATCTTGTGTGGAGATATATATATATATACGCAATCTTTATATAACTTTTTGTATATAGATACATGGGTGTGGATGTAATATATAATGTATTGAATTTTTATATAGGATATCTACTTAGCCTTTATATTGGTTAGATTAAGATTCATGAGTTTAGCTTAATTAGGATTTGATTTTTTGGGTATAAATGTATGCAAGTATGTAGGTAAGTATGTATGTAATGTATACATGAATGCAATGTATGAAGAAATATACAATATACATGTAACTATAGTGTTAGGGGTGATACAATGTAGGATACCATGTATATAGGCATGTATGAATGGGCATTATGCAAGTATGAATGTATATGAATGAATGTATGTGTGCAAGGTAGGCTTGTATGGTATGTAATATAGGTAATACAGTATATGCATGAATAATATAGTATATAAATTGTAGGTTTGATAGCTTGTATAGCATTGTGATGGTATGTAAGTACTAGCCTAGGCTTGGTTAGGCCTAGTGAGACTTGTTAGTCTTGTTGGGCTAGGACATGTCTTAGTTGACCTAGCCTTGACTAGTATAGTTGACTATAGTTGACCAAGTGTTGACTTTAGCCTAGTTTGACCTAGACAGCATACAGATGCATTATAGATTATATTTATCATTTTCTGTATACATCTTGACTTGTGTTGCTCTAAATAGGAGTCAGATACCTCATCTCGGACAGTATATTTACTACAGCTATTCAGATACCAGGCGAGTACATTCTCTGATCATTTCATAACTTGCATAGAATTATATTCCTGTTCTAGTTTACCTTATTTGATGCTGTCACGATATTATCACAGATTGGTACTATATGGATCCCTACATTGAGATGTTATCCCCTCGGGAGCATCGGATACATCATGTCGTGTGTTTCATATACATCATGTATTCCTCGCTCTCATGTTATTCATGTTTCTTATGTGCTTCATGATCGTTCATGTATGCTCGTGTACTCTCATGTGCTCTCATGTTCGGTCATGTTTCTCATGTATCTCATGTATAACCTATACTTCATGTGCACTCATTTATGAGCCCTCATGTGAATTTCATATGCACCCATTTATGGGACTTCATATGAATTTTATGTGCACTCATTTATGAGCCCTCATGTATACTTCATGTGCACCCATTTATGGGCTTTCATGTGAAAATTATGTACGTAACATAACTTGTCTGGATCCTTGTGTATTGATTGGGGTATGGAAGAGTATAAATAGTCATGTGAACAATTCCAAAGTAGTATAACCATGTGCGCCTCTTTAGTATATTCATGTGCAAATCCAGCCGTTCACATGTCGGCTTTGTACTCTAAATCACTAGTCACTGGTAGCTCTCTACTTATAGTAGATATTTCTATTACAGTTCTCTCTCTATTTACATCATATACTTCTTTCAGATTCATGTATCGTACTCTCTTGCATGTTTATATTTTCTAACCTGTTATGATCTGCGTGAGATGTATTGTGCTCGCTCCCGTCCTGACTGGACCTGTTAAAAATTTTACAGAAGATAATGAGGAACCCTGCACCCCTTACTTTGGAGCTTGCCTAGATGACACTCGCGACCTGGATCCCAGGGGAGGTTCAGGCAGCTGCTGAGGACGATACCCATGCTTAGTGTAGATAGTCTAGACTGTTCCTTATTTTTATGTTGGTAGTTGTCTGGATTCAGAGTTGTATTATTTTGGAGACTGGTAGTTGTTAAGACTTATGCTATTTCATTCTGTTGTACCTCAGTTTGTGGATTTTCTTATCTATTTCTTCGTGCTACATTCCACCTTTAGATTGTGATTGAGTTCTACCTCTGTGATTTGCCTCCTTTTGGAGAGTATTTCATATTATGTAGTTATAGTTCATGACCTAGAACAGCGTTCTACCGCCGACACTGCGACGTAGGCTGGGCGCTGTTACGTACTCGTACCCTCACGGTGGGTGGGATCGTGACATATATATATATATATATATTTATATATATATATATATATATATATATATATATATATATATACCCGCGTGGGCCTGCTACGTAACCCCCCCTCTTCGGGCTGTGCGCGGGTTTTGATTTTGAATTTGTTTTTGGCGGTTGAGGGCTTTTGTCCTGTGGTGGGCTTTGGTTGTTTGTCCCACACAGGCTTTTGTTTTGTGTTGTCTGTTTCGATTCAATAAAATCGTCTTATCCAAAATATATATATATATATATATATATATATATATATATATATATATATATATATATTGGTTAGTCGGTGGAGACTTCAACGCTATTTGTGCACCATCGGAACGTAGTGGGGGGCCTAGCGGCGGAATCGGGTTCCATCTTTGAATTTAACCAATTTATTCTTGATGCGTTCTTATCCCAGATAGCCTTCTCCGGACCTTCCTTCACTTGTCTAATAACCATAGAGGATCGCATCTTCTTCTATCGAGGCTCGACCGGGTTTTGGCTAACCATCACTTGGTTTTTCTCACGTAGAGCAATCACGTCACCCACCTTAGCTGCTGGGTGTCGGATCACGGCCATCTTCTGCTCCAATTCTCCTACGGCGAGGCTTCCCATCATAAATCCTTCAGATTTCAGAACTTTTGGATTCAGCCCCCGGGGTTGCTCGCCATCTGATACGACCTCTTCCTGCAGGAATGGAATTAGAGGAAGATCTGGTGTTCACCACCATGGCAGTTGCAGCAATTGACTAAAGAAATCAGAGATTTGGGGAAGAAGAGGAAGCTTTCTATTCATTAATGGCTAAGTAGTTACAATTCAAGAATATTACATCAACTAACTTTCCCCTCTTTACTTCAGCTACTTATAGTATTTGAATTGCCTATACAATGACACTAATACCCTTCTTCCTCTTTACAGGATACAGCTGGTACTGGTAACTACTGAGCTAAGCTAACTGCTATTAGCTGGAGGCTAACTGCCTAACTGCTAAGTAACTATAGAAGTACTCTCCGGAGCTGAGGCTTCATGACTGGGAATGTATCACCATCGTCCAAAGAGAGTGGCAAGTTGATACCCACCGCAACTCGCTTATTCGTGTCGTCAACAAGCTTCATGCCACGGCCAAGGCGCTCACTGAGTGGTGCCGAAATTCCTTTGGTAACATCTTCCACATGGTGCGCGAGGTGGAGGGATCGGCGGCTCGGGCCGAGGTCTCATTCGAGGGTTCTCCAACCACGGCCAATGGCCAGTTGCTCCATGAAGCCAAGGAGCGTCTCCAACGTGCTGTCCAAGTGAAAATAGAATTTTGGCACCAAAATTGCGGCTGAGGTAGGACGCGGATGGGGACCATAACTCGAAATTCTTTCAAGCTTGCATCCAAAGCAAGCGCACCAAACCCAGCATCCATACGGTGGTGGACAGCAATGGTATGGTGCACACTTTCCATGCTAACAATGGTCGGGTGGCGGGCCGATTCTATAAAGAGCTTTTCTTTAAAGTTCCCGTCCAATCTAACCCAGAACTTCTTGCTTCCATCCCGCGGCGGGTTGAAGCCGAGGCGAACACGGAGCCGTGCAGTCGAATCTCTGAAGCTGAATTGTGGACGGCTCTCAACACCCTCGATCTAGACAGCGGGGCCAGCCCGAACGGCTTCAACGGCCGGTTCTACCATACCTGCTCGGGGACTATAAAAAAAGACTTGGTCGAGGCGGGGAATGCGTTCCTGGAAGGCCTGCATTACCCCAAGGCAATGGCCAACTCGCTTCTCGTGTTGATCCCAAAGATTCCCAATCCGGTACACTTCTCTGACTACCGACCTATAAGCCTGTGTACATTATTTAACAAGCTTATATCCAAGGTACTCGCTCAGCATATGGCTATGCTCCTGCCAGAGTTGATTTCAAAAGAGCAAAGCAGTTTTGTTTAGAACCACAACATTACAGAGAACATTCTCCTGGCTCAAAAGCTGATCTCGAGAATGAAGGAGTCGAACAGGGGCAAGAACGTCGCCATCAAGCTAGATATAGAGAAGGCCTATGATCGATTGTATTGGCAACCTATGATTTGGGTGGTTCGACGCATGGGGTTCTTGAAGAGGAGTATCAATATTCTATGGAGAGCATTTAGTGATGTTTGGATGTCTCCGATCATGAATAGCGAGGCAATGAAAGCTTTCAAGATTCTGTGAGGCGTCCATCATGGAGATCCCCTCTCCCCCTACTTATTCATTCTGGCAGCAGAGATGCTTAGTCGATCCCTGGTGGCTTTTGGGAGCGAGCACAGTTCGAGGTGCTATCGAACTACGAGTGGGTGCCCCATCATCTCGCATCTAGCTTTTGCCGACGACATCCTGATATTCGTGAACGGTGACCAATGCGTCATTTGGAGCATATGTGGGTTGTTGGCCAACTACGAGCGGGCGTCAGGTCAATGGATAAACAGGGACAAGAGCTTCATATACGTTCCCTCTTCCATCGATCTTGAAGCCAGGAGCTTGCTCAAGCACATCTCGAGATTCCAAGTTGATTTGCCGCCATTTCTTTACCTGGGATGTCCTCTCTCGTAGGGTCGACGTAAGGCTATTCTCTTCGAGCCGCTCATTAGTAAAATTCAGAAGAAAATTGTGGGGTGGCAATACAACCTTCTATCACTGGGAGGTAGACTTATTCTCATTAAACATGTTCTTCAATCTATATCATGTCCGTAAGCAATCCTCCTAAGAAGGTTCTCAAGATCATAGAAACCTCATTCAATAACTTTCTATGAGGCAGAGCATCCGACGGCACTCGTCGTTGTTGTGCGGGTTGGCCGACCATTGCTAGACCAACTCAGGAAGGCGGGTTTGGTATTAGGTGCCTCGGGGAGGTGGTGAAAGCATTCTCGGTTAAGTTATGGTGGAAGTTGCACACCAAACGCACTCTTTGGCGGAGGTACATGGAAGCTAGATACTTTAAGTATCGGCATCCAACGGTCGTCAATGCGAATTGCAAGGCCTCACCAGTATAGCGAAGGCTCCTGGAGGGATGCGCTCTGGCCGAACACCTGATTGACCTGTGGGTGGGGATGGAAGATACGAAAGTGGTGTTGGGAAAGAAGCGCGGAAACCTTTCCCCAAACCGGAGAGTACCTGCGAGAGGACCGAGCAAACAACGCACGAACCCAAAAACAAGCACACAAAAACAATCACGCAGACACAGAGAATTTTTGACGTGGAAACCCTTGCGGGAAAAAACCACGGGACGATCGGAGTCCAACCCTGAGAAGCCTCCACTAATGGAATAGAAGAATTACACCCTCTACAAACTCCTCCCGATCCAAATCGGATCCCCACAACACTCAGAGACAAGAACAATGATCACAAGGCTACGAAGAACGAGAACGACGAGTAGAGATTACCCGAACACGATCTCCTCCGAATATCAACCTTCAATCCTCCGCCTTCTTCTCCGAAGTTGCAATGGCACTCTTGCCTCCTTCTCTCTCAAACTTGGATAGCCTCCAAAAGTTACCAATGTGCGCTATGGGATTAGGGTTGAGATATCTCAACTTAATACCCTAATCCCGCAACAAACCTGGACCGTCGGATTAGATCCAATGATGAAAACTCATCCAGAATCCCGCTTCAGCCCCCGACAACACAGAGTTCGGCCAGAACTCTGTGTGGGGCAACCAGCACTGGGTGGCCAAACCCTGGAACGGCCAGACCGAGTTCGGCCAGAACTCGGCCTGGGACCGAGTTCGGTCCGAACTCGGCAGACTTGGTCCAGAACCCCCTTTGGGGCAGCAGCAGCAGTAACAACTACTCCCGAGCTTCTCCGACATCGGATGGTGCTCGTCGCACTCCGGGATCTTCTCCACATAGGTTGGGAACCCCACCCACTCCAACAAATCTCCCCCTTCACAACTATGGGGAGGACGTCGTCATCCCGACGATCTGCTTGCAGTACTCAAACTTCCCCCTTGGTAGAATCTTCGTGAACATATCAGCTCCGTTGTCATCTGTATGCACCTTCTCAAGCTCCGCGTCCTTCTTCTCAACCACATCCCGTATCCAATGATACCGGGTCTCGATGTGCTTGGACCGGCTATGAAACGTCTGATTCTTCACAAGGTGGATCGCACTCTGACTGTCGTAAAGCAAAGTATACTGCTCTTGCTTCAGTCCCATTTCCTGCAACAGCTTCTTCATCCACAACAGCTCCTTGCAAGCCTCCGTCGCCGCAATGTACTCTGCCTCTGTCGTCGACAAGGCAACACACTTCTGCAACTGCGACTGCCACGACACTGCTCCTCCCGCAAACGTCATCACGTAGCCTGAAGTCGATCGCCTCGTGTCTACATCTCCAGCGATATCAGCGTCGGTATACCCAACCAGCTTCGGCTCGTCACCACCAAAGGAAAGTCTCCAACCAGCAGTGCCCTGAAGATATCGTAGAATCCACTTGACCGCACTCCAGTGTACCCTTCCAGGATTCGAAAGATACCTGCTAACCGTACCAACTGCATGAGCAATATCTGGCCTCGTACACACCATAGCATACATAAGGCTTCCCACAGCTGAAGCATATGGAACCCGCTCCATATCTTCCTTTTCGTCCTCGGTAGATGGACACTGTTCCTCAGTGAGCTTAAAGTGAGCCGCGAGGAGGGAACTCACTTTCTTCGACCCGTCCATCCCGAAACGCTGAAGTACCCGGTGAATGTACTTCTTTTGGGACAAGTGTAGCAGCTTGGACTCTCTCTCTCGGCTGATCTCCATCCTAAGAATAGTCTTCGCTGTGCCCAAATCCTTCATAGAGAAGGCCGCGCCCAGTTGGCGCTTCAACTCCGCTATCCTAGTGGCATTCCGACCCACTAATAGCATATCATCAACATAGAGCAATAAGATGATAAAATCATCATCGGCAAAGTACCTCACAAATGCACAATGGTCCGACGTCGTCCGTGCATAACCATGCTCCCCCATAAACGACTCGAACTTTCTGTACCATTGCCTCGGAGCCTGCTTCAGACCATACAAGCTCTTCCTCAACCGGCAGACCAAATGTGACTTGCCCTTCTCACAGAATCCCTCCGGCTGCTCCATGTACAACTCCTCCTCAAGATCACCGTGGAGGAACGTCGTCTTCACATCCATCTGCTCGACCTCCAAGTCGAAACTGGCTGCTAATGCTAGCACCACCCGAATAGACGAATGCTTGACGACAGGCGAAAAGATTTCAACATAATCCACGCCTTTTCGCTGACCGTAGCCCTTGACTACCAGCCTCGCTTTGTATCGAGGGCGAGTAGCATCATCCATCTGCTTCACTCTGAACACCCATCGATTTTTCAAAGCCTTCTTGCCCTTTGGCAACCGCACCAGATCATAAGTAGAATTGGTGTGCAAGGAACTCATCTCCTCCTGCATAGCCACCATCCACTCCTGTCTGTGTTCGTCTTCCATAGCCTCTGCAAAACTTTCGGGCTCTCCCCCGTCAGTCAGTAGCACATACTCATCCGGCGAGTATCTCGTAGATGGTCGACGATCCCTGTTGCTCCTTCTTAGTGGAGCCACTGGTGCTGGCTGTATACCGACAGCCTCCTCCCCTTCAGGAACTGCCTCCCCGGCATGCTCATCCTCCCGAAGGACACCCTGACCACCATCAGCAGGCTGATGATCAAGGTTGTGAGCTACTCCATGTACGGGCTCTTCCATAACTGGATCCTCCGCGATGTCCTCTGGAAACTGCTCGAAGCGAAATGACTCTAACTCAGGCAATTCCTCAGCCTCAGAAGGCGTCTCAGAATCCTGAGTGTTGGTCATGGTCTGATCCTCGACGAACACCACGTCCCTGCTTCTGTAGAGCTTTCCTTCCACTGGGTCGTAGAGTCTATAGCCAAACTCATCCCGACCGTAGCCGACAAAGACGCATCGCCTCGTCTTCGGCTCAAGTTTGGTCCTCTCGTCCTTCGGTACATGCACGAAGGCTTTACAACCAAACGCCCGCAGGTGACTGTATGACGGCTCCTTGCCGTACCATACTTTGTCAGGCACATCACCCTGCAAAGGAGCACTAGGAGACAAATTAATAATATAAGCAGCTGTGAGAAGAGCCTCACCCCAATAACTGCCCGGCAAGTTTGCTTCTGACAGCAAACACCGCACCCTCTCCATCAGTGTCCTGTTCATGCGCTCCGCTACACCATTGAGCTGAGGTATCTTTGGCGGAGTCTTCTGGTGTCGTATCCCTTGCTCTCTGCAATACGTATCAAAGGGACCGATGTATTCGCCGCCATTGTCGGACCGAACACACAACAACTTCTTGCCCGTCTCCCTTTCAACGGAGGCCTGAAACTCCTTGAAAGTAGGCAGCACCTGATCCTTGGTCTTTAAGGCATAGACCCAAACCTTCCTGGAACAGTCATCAATAAAAGTCACAAAGTAAGAAGCACCACCAAGAGATTTTACCTTCATAGGACCGCAGACATCCGAGTGAATCAACTCGAGCAACGCCGGCTTCCTTGAACTTGGGTGACTCTGGAAAGACACCCTACTTTGCTTCCCAGCCAAACAGTGCGTGCATTTCTCCAACTTTGTAGACTTGAGCCCCGGAATCACTTTCCTGTTCACCAAGTAGCTCATCCCCTTCTCGCTGATATGGCCGAGCCGCCTGTGCCACAACTCGGTAGACGCGTCACTGACTGCGTTCACCTCCTGTGCCCCCTCTGCGCTCCCCTCCATATAGTAGAGACCGGACTTCTTGCTTCCTCTGGCAATCACCATCGAACCTCTGGAAAGCTTCCACTGACTATTCCCGAAGAGACTGAAGAATCCCTCGTCATCCAACCTTCCAACCGACACCAGGTTGAAACGGATATCACGGACATGACGAACATCCTTGAGAACAAGAACCGCACCCGTCTTCGTTCTCAAATGCACATCTCCAATGGCAACCGCCTTCGACACATCTCCGTTGCCCATCTTCAACACGCCACAGTCGCCTGTCGTGTAAGTGGCAAACAGTGCCCTATTGTGAGATACATGTGCTGAAGCCCCTGAGTCCACCAGCCAAGAATTGTCATCGCAGGCGAGGTTAGTAATGACCTCATCACCTACGACGATCACATCGCCTCCATGCACCGAGGCCGCCGCTGTAGTGTTCTCTTCTTGCTTCCCCTTGTCGCCCTTCTTCTCCTTCTTCCAAGCGAAACAATTCCGCTTGATATGGCCCTTCTTACCGTAATGATAACACTCTGAGTCCTCGTACCGACCCTTGGACTTCCCCCTGCTCTTGTCTCTGCCACCACCTGGACCCCTACTTTTGCCCCTTCCGCGGCTCTCTGAAACAAGTGCCTCTGAGTGGTGGAATGTGGATGAAGTGCCCTGAGAACGTCTCCGCATCTCTTCATTCAACACCCCGCTCTTGGCAAACTCCAGACTGACCACGCCCTCTGGAGCAGAAGCGATCATAGATACTCGTACGGTCTCCCACGAGTCTGGCAAGGTACACAGCAGCCACAGTCCCTGAACTTCGTCGTCGAACTTGACTCCCATAGAAGATAGCTGGTCAACCACGCCCTGGAAATCACTCAAGTGATCCGTAATAGACGCCCCATCCTTGTACCGCAGACCCATCATCGTTCGGATCAGGAACAACTTGTTTACCCCGGTCTTCTTCGCATACAAGGATTCCAGCTTATTCCACAACGTCTTCGCGTGCTCAATATTGGCAACGTGGTTGTACACGTTCTCATCAACAAACTGCCGTATGTACCCACACACCTGTATGTGCTCGAACTTCCAGTCCTCCTCGGATTTATCACTGGGCCTCTCAGTTGCAAACACAGGTAGATGCAGCTTCTTGACAAATAGCAAATCCTTCATCTTGCTCCGCCAATAATGATAGTTTGTGCCATTAAGGTTCACCATGCGCACCGGCTTCGCGTCCATCTCTCCTCTCTGGTTCCTCTGTCAACTCCTGACACCCTTTGAACCCAAAGCTCTGATACCACTCTGTTGGTATCAGCCAGAACAAAACCTATGCTCTGATACCACTCTGTTGGGAAAGAAGCACGGAAACCTTTCCCCAAACCGGAGAGTACCTGCGAGAGGACCGAGCAAACAACGCACGAACCCAAAAACAAGCACACAAAAACAATCACGCAGACACAGAGAATTTTTGACGTGGAAACCCTTGCGGGAAAAAACCACGGGACGATCGGAGTCCAACCCTGAGAAGCCTCCACTAATGGAATAGAAGAATTACACCCTCTACAAACTCCTTCCGATCCAAATCGGATCCCCACAACACTCAGAGACAAGAACAATGATCACAAGGCTACGAAGAACGAGAACGACGAGTAGAGATTACCCGAACACGATCTCCTCCGAATATCAACCTTCAATCCTCCGCCTTCTTCTCCGAAGTTGCAATGGCACTCTTGCCTCCTTCTCTCTCAAACTTGGATAGCCTCCAAAAGTTACCAATGTGCGCTATGGGATTAGGGTTGAGATATCTCAACTTAATACCCTAATCCCGCAACAAACCTGGACCGTCGGATTAGATCCAATGATGAAAACTCATCCAGAATCCCGCTTCAGCCCCCGACAACACAGAGTTCGGCCAGAACTCTGTGTGGGGCAACCAGCACTGGGTGGCCAAACCCTGGAACGGCCAGACCGAGTTCGGCCAGAACTCGGCCTGGGACCGAGTTCGGCCCGAACTCGGCAGACTTGGTCCAGAACCCCCTTTGGGGCAGCAGCAGCAGTAACAACTACTCCCGAGCTTCTCCGACATCGGACGGCGCTCGTCGCACTCCGGGATCTTCTCCACATAGGTTGGGAACCCCACCCACTCCAACAAGTGGTAGGGGAGTGGTGGCTATCCTATGGGAGGCTGGAGGCAGCTCCTCAATCGGAGGATATTCGCATTCGAGATCTATGGATGGGGGACAAATGGGATCTCACACGGGTGGCTCGCTTGTTCGGTCCGATTACGGAGGAGGTATTGCGGGTATCCTGTATTTCTCTGGGTCAGGAGCAGGACCGCCTTCGGTGGACCCCAGCAGGGAGGGGAGGTTCACGACCGCATCCGTTTGGCAAGTGGTTCGTGAGACGTTCTCGGTTAGTCCTTTCTGGTCTGCTTTGTGGCATGGAGACATTCCCCTTAGGGGCTATTTGGATAGATGTAACTCTTTGAAAGTGTGAAAGTGACACTTGCAGCAAGTTGAGTTTTCGTGGACTTGCAGCAAGTGGCACTTTCCAAAATGTGTTTGGATGGAGTACTTTTTGTCTGGTGAAAGTGGAAAAAAAAATTGGTTTGGTGTTTGGATAGTTATGTAAGTAGAAAGTGGAAGTTTTTTTGGAGATGTAGTAAATCTAGGTATGGTTACCCCCAATTTTTTTCTATGGATTAAAAATTTATGACTTTGATAATAATTTTTTTTTTTGATATGGATTAAAAATTTATGACTGATAAATTAGCTGCTAATTATATGCCATAATATATTAATTACCTATCAATATTACCATAATGTAAATTATCTATTAATATTACCATAATGTAAATATTAAAACACCCCCCCCCCCTCTCTCTCCTCTCTGGACACTTCTACACTCTTCTTCTTCTCCTTTCTTCATCTCTCTCTCTCTCTCTCTCTCTCTCTCTCTCTGGCCCCTCCGGCCACTGTCCTCTCCACCACCCTCCACCACCACCGCCACCGTCCTCTCCACCACCACCACAGCGCCACAACCACCGCCACCGCCCTCTCCACCACCACCACAGCGCCACAACCACCGCCACCGCCCTCTCCACCACCACCACAGCGCCACAACCACCGCCGCCGCCCTCTCCACCTCCACCGCCGCCCTCTCCACCTCCACCGCCACCGCCCTCTCCACCACCACCACAGCGCCACCACCACACCGCCACCGCCACCGCCACCGCCACCACCACACCGCCACCGCCCTCTCCACCACCACCGCCACCGCCCTCTCCACCACCACACCGCCACCGCCACCGCCACCGCCACCGCCACCTCCACCACCACCCCAGACCTCCACCACCACAGCGCCACCACCACCGCCACCGACGCCAAGCTCACCACTTGCAGCACACTTCCCCCCCTTTTGGGCTGCAAGTGGAGAGGGGTAAAAATGGGGGGACAAGAACTGCAGTGAAAGTGAGATTCTCTACTTTCACCACAGTTTCAACCGCGAACCAAACGGTGAAACTTGGTAGAGTTGCCGCAGCTGTCCGCTGAAAGTGGCACTTACTTCCCACTTGCCCCTAACCAAACAGTCCCTTAATGGTTGATTTTGGTTTGAGCTTCCTCAACAAACTTCCCCCCGACGACCGGGTGCAGGACTTGGGCTTCTTTTTGGCATCTCGATGTAACTGTTGTTCGAACACTTAGGAGGAAACAGTGCAGCACTTGCTTTGGGAGGGAGAGTCGACCGTCGAGGTTTGGAGGGTTTTCCACCCGGCCAACGGGCCTCCGAGACCCGAGTCTCTTCTGCTCTCCTCGGAGGTGGATCCGTCTATCGCCCATCCCAGAATAATAGAGCTTGCGGCTGTTACATGGGTTCTTGGCAGAACCGCAACAAAACGAGATACGAAGATCGAAGCTTTCTAGCGACCGCTCTTGGTGACAGAGATCCACCGTCAGCTAGCAAGGATATCCGGAAGCAGCAGTGCTTCTCGCGGATCCCAGTGCTGATAGTTGCGGAGATAGGGACGGGTTCCCCCTATCTTCCTGTGCTTGATAGCTTCCACGTGCCCTCTTGGCTTTCTTTCTTTTTGGAGTTTTTCATTTCTAACATTTTGTGCAGTAAACATAGATGTGTATACGTTTTGTGGATTGGGAGAGTTCGGGCCTTCACATATTCATGGGAAGGTAAACTCCTTTTCCTTTCTTTGGCAGTGGCCCAATAAAATTGGTTTCCTTTTTTTTATATATATACATATATATAAAAATTATATATATATATATATATATATATATATATATATATATATATATATATATATAGAGAGAGAGAGAGAGAGAGCTTCTCCTACGGAAATAACTTACGGGACAAACTTACGGGATGAGAAAATATACGTATGGTTCTCTTCTTTATTTCTTTCACTTTAAAAATGTTAGATCTCTCCTTTAAAAAAGGAACCTATCTCTTTCTTAAAGATAAGTCTATTTATTTTTTAAATAGTGAAAAATTTATTTATTTATTCAAAAAATAGAGATAAAAAAGTTAATTTTATAATTTTTTAAAGTAGAGATGGATTGTTTAAAAAAAAAAATTATCTTTAAACGTAAATATCTTTTTAAAATGTTATTAAAAAATATACTTAATATTAATGTTAATTTTAATATTATTTCTCGTTAGTTTTTTGGTGCTAACTTTATTGTTGATATTAATTTTAATTTTAATTTCAACATTAACATTAAGTTTAATTTAACATTAACATTAATATTAACATTAACATTAATATTAACATTAAAATGTAATATTAAATTTAAGATTAAGATTAAGATTAAGATTAAGATTAAGAATATAATTTAAAATTAAGATTAGAATTTAAATTTAGATTTAGATTTAAATTTATTTAAAAACAAAAATAAATTTAAATTTAAATTTAATTTAACATTAACATTAACATTAAATTTAAAATTAAATTAGATTTAGATTTAAATTTATTTAAAAACAAATTTAAATTTAAATTTAAATTAATTTTAACATTAACATTAACATTAACATTCAAATTAACTTTAACATTAAAATTTAAATTAATGTAAAAATTAAAAATTAAAATTAATATCAACATTAATATTAAGATTAACATTAAAATTAATATTTTAAATATAATTTTTTAAAGGTATATTTATTTCTAAGGATAGATTCTTTTTTTTAAAAAAAATCTTTATTTAAAAAAATAAATAGAATAATTTATCTATCTCTATTTTTTAAAATAAATAAATCCCTCTGTGTTTAAAACTAAATTGATAGATAAGCCTTATTTTTTAAGATAGAGATATGTTTCTTTTTAAGAGTAGAGAGTAGAGATTTAAATATTAAAGAGAAATAAATTTCAGAAGAGAAACATACGTATATTTCGGCCAGATATTTTGAGTTTCTTTTCTCTCCGTAAGAAATTGCTCTATCCCGTAAACTTATCCCGTATAAGAAGGGGGCTATATAAAAAAAAAATATATAAGCTTCTATATAAATAGGAAACAAACAGTCAAGTGGTTACGAAAGGAGACCGACAAAGGACCACCACTAGGAGCAAAATACTGCGTCTCCCTGAGGAGAGGGGCCGCAAAATGAAAGAAAGGAATCAAAAGTGACACCCCCTACCCAACTCCATCCGGGGGAAGAAGGGGGTCCCCGAGAACTATGTGTTTACATCCAATGAGCGCTTTCCTGATGTCTCTGAATCTCCCAATGAATCTAACTCACCTACCAACCTCTATTTTTGTATCTCGGTTTATTCCTATTATTCCACAAAACCTAGGTAATGGCCGCCACAACTAGCTTCCGAAAGTGTTGTTGAGGTGTGCTCCACCATGAGCTAAACCAGGACATGAGGTGATCCCCGTTGGAGACAACACCCATCTCCTCGCCGAAGAACAGCCACACGTCCTTAGCCAAATCACCTATGCCGAATATATACGGATTAGCCTCCTCCTTCGGCTTCCTACAACACATGCATTTAGATGCCAGGCTGGACCCTATGGCCTTTACCGCCTCGTCCAAAGGGAGTTTGTCAAGGATCAACTACCAAAGGAGAAGGGACCACTTGCTGGGGATACAATCCCCCCAAATCTGATACGCCGCAGCCATCCACACATACACACACACATGTATATATATATATATATATATATATATATATATATATATATATATATATTTCTTCTTTTTTCAAAGAAACCCCTCAATTTATTCACATGAAGGCGCAAAATGTCGTAGCCTTTAGAAGTAAGCACAAAAAAGATAAAGGCGATAGAAAAGAAGGCACTAGAACAAAATTTATGAGAGCACGAACTGCCATAATTCCTCATGGTCGTGCTTGCATTGTCTGCTGACTTTGAGAGTTTGGCCGGATGAGTTGGTTGGACGAATATTGGTGGCCCTCGTATCTGAATTTATTTCGGTTCTTCCAGATGACCCACGTGATGGCGGCTGTGAAGATTTGGTGGCCGTATGAAGCGTTAGCCCAATTGGCCAGGAGATCGTTGAAGCTCCCACCGCCCTGGACATGTCTGCAACGGTAAGAGATCGCGATCCAAACCCTAGTTGGTAAATCCCCGGAGTAGAAGATGTGCTTAACCGTTTCAGCTTGTTTCTCCATATAACAATGACATGCAGATGCTAAGCTGAAGCCGATAGTACTGAGAGCGTCGTCAGTGGGGAGCTTCTTGCGTAAAGCTCTCCACACAAGAACGGACCATTTTTTAGGAATACAAGATTGCTAGAAATATCTTATGGTGGGGGAGGGCACCCTACTGCCGCGAACAACACTTTTGGTCGATGCAACCGTGATGGATCTGCTGGCCGTAATAGACCACCGCAGGACGTCTGGTTCCGTGATGATCTTCAGCCCAGCATCGAGGAACGTAGCTGTAGCCTCCTCTCCAACCCAATCTCGAACCCTATCCCGGTTCTAGTCGCCCGAGTGATCCTTCATCTCTCTGATCGTACTGTTAGAAGGAGCAGCCGGTAGTTGGGGAAGGAGATCTTCCCCGGCCAAATGTTGGAAGAATAAGGATGATTCGTCCGAACCCAGCTGGAGGCGGATCAAGGGATCAGTGAGGCTTCGTCCGTAAAGGATTCGCCTCCATGACGTTGATCTGCAATTGGAATCAACGGTGGATGGATAAATATGCTCGAGATATCTGGCCTTCATAACTCGTGCCCAGAGGCAATGGCTGACTCGGAGCTTCCACCACGCCTTCATCGAGTATGCATCGATGACGTGCGACAGAATGTAAAAACCTAGACCTTCCTCTTCGGTGGGTCTGGCCATGGTGTCCCAGCTCGGCCAATGGTGTTTGTCCTTACCGTCGCAATGGCCCCAGAAGAAATTGGCAAAGTTGTTTTCGAAGGATATGAGGACCTTCTTAGGGGGGAGTGTAAAACTCCTAAATTTCTACTACTTTTTTTATAAATTTGGTACTGATTTTTTTATTTTGTATTTGTACGTCGCGTAGTTGCATTGTACGTCGCGCGCAAAATTTTATTTTTTTAATTGCTCGACGAGTGCGAATATGTGCGAGCGTACATATTTTTAAAAAAATATTTTTCTATTTTTATAGTTTTAAAATAATATATATAATAATTATTCTTACTATCGTACCAAAATTTTCTAAGTTGTTATTTTAATTATAAAAGCCTTTTCGTTTATAACAGTTATTAATAATAAATAAAAATCTTCGTGCATACATATATATATTTCATAAATACTTTATTAGTTTATTTTAAATAATAATATAATTTTTGAAATTATTATTATTAGTATTTTTGAAAAATATATTTTGAAATTATTATGACAATTTAAATCTTGATTTGATTTTATGGATTGATTTAAATAGTTAAATTAATATCTATATTTGAAATTAGATTTATCTTATTTGATTTTAAACTAAAAGATGGAATTTAATTAGATTTAAATTGGATTTAGATTTGAATTTGATTGGTTTTAAATTTATTAAAATTAGTAGCAAATTATCTATTAAGGATTTAAATTTTCCTAAATCCTTATCCAACTGAGAATTCCAACCTCCTATATAAGGAGAGGTACTCATCCATAAATTTCTACCATCTACAAACATGCATCGTGTCCGTGCCTCTTCCCTCTACTATACTTCGGTGTTACGTATACAAATTCAATACCTTCGTGTCGGACACCCCCGACACCATCTAATCTCTAGTCTAAACCCCGTCCCCACTCGCGTCAGCCGCCTCCGCCTCGATTCCCAACTAGCACCCCTGCCAAACTTCGGCAGCACCACGCTGTCATCTTTCTGTCTCTCCGACCTCCACCGAGCCATAACCTCCTCCCCGAGAAACTGCATCATCACCGACCAAACGGCCCCTAGCCGAGCATCTAGCTGCCAACCCCACCGGAAACCCGATCCCGACAACACCCAAACACCATCCTGACCACAAACCACCACCGGACCTTGCCTTTGACCCTGGCCAACTCCGGCCAACTCCCCACCAGCCTCCAACTAACCCAAAGCAACCACCACCACGGCCACCACCGCCCTACCACCATGTCCCCGACACACCGGTCTCGGCTCTGCCCCTGGCCACGACAACACCGTCGCCACCAAAAACACCCTCACCATAAAGAAAATAAAAGAAAAAGAAGTAAAAACACCAACACCCATACCATCTCCGCCACCGCTTACCTTCCCGGGCCGCCGTCGCCGGCGTAAGCAGCTAGCGCCCTCTGGTACACCTCGTCGAGCTGCCGCCCTCACCGAGCTCTGCCGGGGAGCGACAGCCCTGGCCTCCAGCCGCACCCTCTCCGTCGCGATCCACACCCTCAGTGACCGTCTTGCCCCTCCGACAGCGTCGCCGGAGTTTCTCCGCTTTGCTGCCTCGCCCTTTCCCCAGAGCGATGTCGACCCGGGCGAAGACTGCCTCCCCAGAATACTAGGAACGGTCGAAAAACCCCGTCAGATGACCGTCCCGCGTGCATCGCCGCACCGATTCCGGCGACGCCGACGGCTGCCGTAACCAGCTCCTTCAGCGTCGTCCCGTGCGCGCGACACCGGTCAGCCCACCGTAGAGGTAGATCCGAACCCCCTCGTGCCGGAGTGGTCGCACCCCCGCCGCGACCGCATCCCGTGCCTCCGTCGGCATGACTTGCTCGCAGCCTCTAGCGCCGCCATGCGCTGGACTTCCCGAGTCGCTCCTTTCACCGCCGAGAGTCCTCCGCTCCTCCTCTTGGCTTCGTCTCGGCTTTCCCTGCTCCATCCGCCTCTCCTTCCCTCTTTGTCTCCCCCGACTATTTTCCTCCACTCCCTCTAATCCTCCGTTCTCTCTCTTCCTTCGGCCTTTTTCTCTGCTCTCTTCTCTTTCTTCTGCTATTTCTTTTGGTTTTGCCTTTTTTTTTTCCTTTTTGCACACACACACTCTCTCTCTCTCTCGAAAAGAGAGAACACAGTAGTACATTTACTGTTGTAAATACTATTATTATTATTATTATCGTTATTTTCTGTTTTAAAGTCCATATTGGTAGAATCTGTAAGTATGTATGTATGTATGTTGGTATAACCAAAATTTATTATTATTAGTATTATTATTTTCTATTATTATTATTATGGAGAGCAGCACAGTGCTGCTGTTCCATTTATATTTTTATTATAAATTCTATTATTTTTACAATTTTGTTATATTAGGGGTAGCATACAATATTTTATGATACAAGTATGTGATTAAAGTATTATTGTTTATATATATATATATATATATATATATATATATATATATATATATATATATATATATATATATATATATATATACCTATCAAAAATTATGAAACAATGTTCGGTGTTTTAAATAAAATGTAGTTTTACTATCTCAAATTATATTTTTACAAAGTTAATATTTTAGTCTAAAAACAATTTATGGTTTTTTTCAAATATTCTCTTAGAAATTATTTTAACTAATAAAATATAATTTCAAGTATTACAATTATTTTCTTAAATAGTATATGTATTAAATTATTCAAAATTCCTTCAATTATCTTCCTCTTCTGCGATTAGTCATATTCTCAATCCCTTGCCAATTCTGTACTTACCATATGTCGAACCTAACTAATTTGACCCGTCCGGACCCAATGGAACTGTCCGTACCACCATCAGAGGTCACCTTGTGTAGTTGTTACCCGAAGTTACAGTTCGTGCCACATTGATCATTGCAGTATACCAGGCGTCCTACCAGGCAAGACACCTTGCCATTTACAGTTTATTTATTTTAGCTCATATTTCATGCATTATTTATTATTTACTTAATGTAAAATAAACTGTGATACATGGCATAACTTGTTAGAACTAACTGTTTAGTTATATTTCCTGCTATTTATTATTTTTTTTACACAATAAACCTAGATTTAAGGGACCACATTGTGTGTTGCATTCATTTGGCCTTGACACGTTGTACCACAAAGTTGTGTGTCGCATGTAGAACACGGACGTGCATGATTGGCTGGCTAACAATATGTATAAACCGTGCAATAGGATTAACTGCTAATAGAATTGCATGCTACTTTGACTTAGCGGTTATAGAGGTTTTCTGTTGTGGATACAACATAGTAGGCATTGGGCGAGAAGGACAATTCCTTAGCGTATGGGCTACGATGCACTTTCTCTTGTGACCCGGATGCTCCGCTGGAGATACGGGGTTGATGACCCACTGATTACTAACGGCTATTGGCGTTCTGTAGAACGTTATGCTCTTATTGATTGGGCCTCTGGTGGCCCAAGGGGGGACCATGCCAATCCCATTTTAGCCAGGGCCCATGCGTAGGAAGGATTGTTCTTAAGTATATTTTACTTAGAACGGTTAGACACCTTTATCCGTTAGGTACGAGTATTTTTGGTTTGGGTACTTGTATCTGACCGTGGCTTGGAACAGTGACTTGTCGCGGACTAGTTTGCCACATCTTGTCCTTGTTTGGTTGTATGTGTGGCTTACTACTCCGATGAGAAGGTATTGAACCTTGTTGGGGTCCGGATACCATATTGGATTTATAGCATGGAAAGATACGTCATCGTGAATTAGTTTACCATCTCCTGTCCTTGTTTGGTTAGGGGGATGGTACGCTAGTTCAATGGTGTATATTGGACCATGTTATAATTCAATTGACTTATTTATTTGAGCAATTTATATTCAGTTACATTGGCATGATATTATGTGTCTTGTTACGTCCCTCTGAGGACCTGGTTATCTTCCCAGGTGTGTGTTCATGTCTTATGCAGGTATTCTAGCCGAAGTCGTGGTATTCTCCAATTATTCGAAGATGTCGTGTCTTGGATCTATCCTACTACTTTCGTCATTTCTTTTGTATATCATGTACCTCTTCTTTTTATTTTGTTGGTAGTGGATGTGTCTCCACCCAACATATTGTATCAAGATAATTTATTATCATTATATAATATCTTGTATTCATTTATTTTGTGTGGATGAGATTAGTCATGGTTCTACTGTATTTTACAGCTTACGTGCATTTATTATACGGCTGGCATATCTACGTTTCTAGTCCTACGTATTTTGGGACTGGGCGTTACATGTTTTTGTGGTGGACCATGCAGGTCAAGATAAATTGTTTGGTTACTTTACCGTACCAAACAAGCCTGCGAATAGGATTAGAAGTCTAGGATCTCATCCACATACTTGTCCTCTTTCCTCGATTCCATATTCGAACTACCGTTCGACTCATCAATTGCATCTTGCTTGATTCCTTCTATCATAATTCTTATATTTTTTTGCGTGTTTGCTAGAGGTTAGACAGGTGACCCCTACTAGTTGGACATGTTTCTTTTGTCCCAAAATACCATTAGTTTAATTCTTTTAAGTTGGGTAAAATGCCTTGTGACCTAGCAATCCCTTTGTCCTTATGACCTTTATTCACAAGTTTACTTAGATTCTAGAATTTAGAGGACCCTAACCCATCTACTCAACCAAAGACTTAGACAAGAAAACTGTACGACGACTGTATGGAGACCAACACAGGATATGACTTAAAGACTTAAGGAATTGAACTAATTTTTCTTTCTTTTCAACCTAAAACCTCATGTGCCTATGTTTTTACTACCTTGATTAATGATGCTAATATAACCTAGTATTTGCAAGCTAATTCTTTATCGAGCTTGATCAAAGCATATGCTATTGAGCGGCCGCTCACTAACATATTGTCTAACCAGAACCGGTGCATGATGGTCTGATCAACCGAGTGTACTTTGGTTCGCTTTTGTCTATTATTCTACGTGGATGGAACATAATTAAACTTGGCCTTTAGAATCCCATCCACGACTGCCTTGACAATTCCTTTAAAATTATTCGGTCGTCTTTGAACCACGTATTCATATTCGATAATATCGCCTTTGAACTCCTTATTGCTTTTTCCTTCACCTATTTTAGAAGGACGAAGGCGTTGTACTAGAACTTCCTCTAGTCTTCCAATCGATTATCACCATTATCACTCGATGTTGCTAGATCTTCATCCTAAACTACTCGGCCCTATCATGACCTTCTAATCGCTTAATTTAGGAGTGAACTAATTCGTTCTCTTAATCGTGCCCTCAACCTACTCTTAAGGAACCATGTCTTTAAGTTCTCAAATTTATATATCTTGATACCGTACTATTCATTATTGCATGTTATCTTGATTAAACTTTAACCCTAATCATTTTCCTTCTGGCGTTAGTTAGCCATATCCATGATTTATTTTCGCCATTATTGAAATTACGATTTCCTAATGCATGTTTTGTTGAACATTGTGAATGATTGTTCCTCACCAATACCCCCTTGTGCCTTCTCACCCCCTACAAATTCTTAATTTCAAGGATGAAATTCTTTTAAGTTGGGTAGGATGTAAAACCCCTAAATTTCTACTTTTTTTTATAAATTTGGTACTGATTTTTATTTTATTTTGTATTTGTACGTCGCGTAGTTGCATTATACGTCGCGTACGAAATTTTTTTTTAATTGCTCGACGAGTGCGAATATGTGCGAACGTACATATTTTTAGAAAAATATTTTTCTATTTTTATAGTTTCAAAATAATATATATAATAATTATTCTTACTATCATACCAAAATTTTATAAGTTGCTATTTTAATAATAAAAGCCTTTTCGTTTATAACAGTTATTAATAATAAATAATATTCTTCATGCATACATATATATTTCATAAATATTTTATTAGTTTATTTTAAATAATAATATAATTTTTGAAATTATTATTATTAGTATTTTTGGAAAATATATTTTAAAATTATTATGGCAATTTAAATCTTGATTTAATTTTATGTATTGATTTAAATAGTTAAATTAATATCTATATTTGAAATTTGATTTATCTTATTTGATTTTAAACTAAAAGATGGAATTTAATTAGATTTAAATTGGATTTGGATTTAGATTTGATTGGTTTTAAATTTATTAAAATTAGTAGCAAATTATCTATTAAGGATTTAAATTTTTCTACATCCTTATCCAACTGGGAATTTCCACCTCCTATATAAGGAGAGGTACTCATCCATAAATTTCTACCATCCACAAACGTGTATCGTGTCCGTGCCCGTGCCTCTTACCTCCACTATACTTCGGTGTTACATATACAAATTCACCACCTTCGTGTCGGACACCCCCGACACCATCTAATCCCTAGTCTAAACCCCGTCCCTACTCGTGTCAGCCGCCTCCGCCTCGACTCCCAACCAGCACCTCTGCCAAACTTCGGCAACACCACGCTGTCATCTCTCCGTCTTTCCAACCTCCACCGAGCCATAACCTCCTCCCCGAGAAACCGTATCATCACCGACCAAACGGCCCCTGGCCGAGCATCTAGCCGCCAACCCCACCGGAAACCCGACCCCGATAACACCCAAACACCATCCTGACCACAAATCACTACCAGACCTTGCCTCTGACCCTGGCCAACTCCGGCTAACTCCCTACCAACCTCCACCTAATCCAGCGCAACTACCACCACGGTTACCACCGCCCTACCACCCTGTCCTCGACACACCGGCCTCGGCCCTGCCCCTGGCCACGACAATATCGCCACCACCAAAAACACCCTCACCCCAAAGAAAATAAAAGAAAGAATTAAAAACACCAACGCCCATACCACCCTCCGTCACCGCTTACCTCCTCGGGCCGCCACCGCCGGCGTAACCCGCCAGCGCCCTCTGGTACACCTCGTCGAGCTGTCGCCCTCTCCGAGCTCCGTTTGGGCGCAGCAGCCCTGGCCTCCAGCCGCACCCTCTCCGCTGTGATCCACACCCTCAGTGACCGCCTCGCCCCTCTAGCAGCGTCGTCGGAGTTCCTCCGCTACGCTGCCTCGCCCTTTCCCCACAGCGATGCCGACCCGGGCGAAGGCTGCCTCCCCAGCATACTAGGAACAGCCGAGAAACCCCGTCAGATGACCGCCCCGTGTGCATCACCGCACCGATTCCGACGACGCCGACGGCCGCCACGACCAGCGCTTTCAGCGCCGCCCCATGCGCGCGACACCGGTCAGCCCACCGTAGAGGTAGATCCAAACCTCCTCGCGCTGGAGCGGTCGCATCCCCGCCGCGACTGTATCACGTGCCTCCGTCGGCGCGACTTGCTCGTAACCTCCAGCGCCGCCCCGCGCTAGACTTTCGGAGTCGTTCCTTCCGCCACCGAGAGTCCTCCGCTCCTCCTCTCGGCTTCATCCCGGCCTCCCCCGCTTCCTCTGCCTCTCCTTCCCTCTTTCTCTCCCCCGACTACTTTCCCCCACTCCCTCTAATCCTCCGCTCTCTCTCTCTCTCCTCCGCCTTTCTCTCAGCTCTCTTCTCTCTCTTCTGCTATTTCTTTAGGTTTTGCCTTTTTTTTTTTCCTTTTTGCACACTCTCTCTCTCTCTCGAAAAGAGAGAACATAGCAGTACATATACTGTTGTAATTACTATTATTATTATTGTTATTTTTTGTTTTAAAGCCCATATTGGTAGAATCTGTATGTATGTATGTTGGTATAACCAAAATTTATTATTATTAGTATTATTATTTTCTATTATTATTATTATTATGGAGAGCAGCACAGTGTTGCTGTTCCTTTTATATTTTTATTATAAAATTATTATTTTTACAATTTTGTTATATTAGGGGTAGCATACAATATTTTATGATACAAGTATGTGATAGAATATATATATATATATATATTTTTATATATATATATATATTTTTTATTTATATATATATATATATATATATATATATATGAAAATATAGTTTCAAAAATTATAAAACAATGTTCGGTGTTTTAAATAAAATGTAGTTTAAATATCTCAAATTATATTTTTACAAAGTTAATATTTTAGTCTAAAAATAATTTATAGTTCTTTTCAAATATTCTCTTAGAAATTATTTTAACTAATAAAAATATAATTTCAATAATTTTCTTAAATAGTATATGTATCAAATTATTCAAAAAAATTTCGATTATCTTCCTCTTCTGCGATTAGTCCTATTCTCAATCCCTTGCCAATTCTGTACTTACCTTATGTCGAACATAACTAATTTGACCCTTCTGGATCCAATGGAACTGTCCATGCCACCATCAGAGATCACCTTATGTAGTTGTTACCCGAAGTCGCAGTTCGTGCCACATTGATCATTGCAGTATACCAGGCTTCCTATCAGGCAAGACACCTTGCCATTTATTGTTTATTTATTTTAGCTCATATTTCATGCATTATTCGTTATTTACTTTATGCAAAATAAACTGTGATACATGGTATAACTTGTAAGAACTAATTATTCAGTTATATTTTTTGCTATGTATTATTTTTCTTACACATTAAACCTAGATTTAAGGGACCACCTTGTGTGTTGCATTCATTAGGCCTTAACACGTTGTACCACGAAGTTGTGTGTCGCATGTAGAACATGGACGTGCGTGATTGGCTAGCCACCAATACGTATAAGCCGTGCGATATGATTAACCGCTAATAGAATTGCATGCTAGTTTGACTTAACGGTTGTAGAGGTTTTCTGTTGTGGATACAACATAGTAGGCATTGGGCGGAAAGGATAATTCCTTAGCGTATGGGCTACGATGCACTTTTCCTTGTGACCCGGATGCTCCGCTGGAGATACGGGGTTGATGACCCACTGATTATTGACGACCACTGGCATTCTACGGAACGTTATGCTCTTATTGATTGGGCCTCTGGTGCCCCAAGGGGGGACTATGCCGATCCCATTTTAGCCAGGGCCCATGCGTAAGAAGGATTGTTCTTAACTACATTTCACTTAGAACGGTTAGGCACCTTTATACGTTAGGTACGAGTATTTTTGGTTTGGGTACTTGTATCTGACCATGGCTTGGAAAAGTGACTTGTCGCGGACTAGTTTGCCACATCTTGTCCTTGTTTGGTGTAGGTGTGGCTTACTACTCCGATGAGAAGGTACTGAACCTTGTTGGGGTCCAGATACCATATTATATTTATAGCATGGAAAGATACGTCATCGTGAATTAGTTTACCATCTTCTGTCCTTGTTTGGTTGGGGGAATGGTATGCTAGTTCAATGGTGTGTATTGGATCATGTATTAATTCAATTGACTTATTTATTTGAGCAATTTATATTCAGTTACATTGGCATGATATTATGTGTCTTGTTACGTCCCTCTGAGGACCTGGTTATCTCCTCAGGTGTGTGTTCATGTCTTTCGCAGGTATTCTAGCCGAGGTCGTGGTCTTCTCCAATTATTCGAAGATGACATGTCTTGGATCTATCCCGTTACTTTCATCATTTTTTTTGTATATCATGTACCTCTTCCTTTTATTTTGTTGGTAGTGAATGTCTCCACCCAACATATTGTATCAAGACAATTCATTATCATTATATAATATCTTCTATTTATTTATTTTGTGTGGATGAGATTAGTCATTGTTCTACTGTATTTTACAGCTTATGTATATTTATTATACGGATGGCATGTCTACGTTCCTAGTCCGACGTATTTTGGGACTGGGGCGTTACAGGAAGCAGGCGGCTAAGGTGTATATAGGGATAGAGGAGAGTACATGTTGAATCAGAATAATCTTACCGCCATGCGATAAAGTAGCATTGTGCCACCCTTCTAATTTTTTTCCTGATTTTACCCACCAGCCCTTCGAAGATGCCCGCGTTGGATCTGCCGTATACCAACGGGCACCCTAAGTAGAAGAAAGGTGGGTACGCAACAGAAAAGGAAGTAATATTGGTATGAGTGGCGGCGTGGTCTCTATTGGTCTTGTGATACACGTAGATAGCACTCTTGTTGGGATTGACACGCTGACCAGAGCATCTTGCGTATCTCTGTGCGTGTTGTGGGCTACTTCCACAGACCCAACGTCTCCGCAGGAGAAAATGAGGATATCATCATCATATGCCAGGTAAGTAATGATCGGGCAACGACTAGTAGTGTAAAAATGCTGAAGTTCGGGGTTCCCACCATTCTGTTAAGATTTCTGCTCAGAGCTTCTACGGCTATGATGAAAATGGTGGAGGACAAAGGATCTCCTTGTCTAACGCTACGACTAGATTTGAAGAATCTTTTTGCTTGACCGTTAATAACCGTGGAGAACCATGAATTGCTGATCGATCTCCATACGATGTTGGTCCAGATTTCTGAAAACCCGAAAGCCCTGAAAACCCAAATCATGAATTGCCAGTATAGCCTATCGTATGCCTTCTCTATGTCCAGTTTGATAGCAATGTTCCTGCCCCTAGCAGGTAGTTTCATGCATGTGATCATTTCCTGGGCCATCAGTATGTTTTCAATGATGTTACGGCCGCGAACAAATCTGCTCTGCTCTTCGAAAATAATTTTAGGGAGGATCTCGGTCATGCGGTTGGCAATAATCTTGAAGATTATTTTGTTCGTAAAGGTGCATAGGCTTATAGGGCAAAAGCTTTTGAAGGTTGTCGGATTATCCTGCTTGGAGATGAGAATCAAATTAGCGCAAGAAATAGATCTGGGGTATCTGGCTCCTTGAAAAAAGGCAATGACCGCCTCATGGATGTCTGACTTGATAATGTCCCAGAACAATCTGAAGAACACACTAGTGAATCCGTCGGGTCTATGAGCACTGTGTTCGTCAAGAGCCCACACTACATCTTTAACCTCTTGTTAAGAAGGGAGGAGCTCTAGCCGATTGTTGTCTCTATCATCAATCAGGTGAGGGATCTCCGCTAGGAAATCCACGTTCCTGAAAATATCTTCTTTAGTAAACAACCGGGAGAAGAAGTCAGCGGCAGCCAATTGAATTCCACGTTGATCTTTGATCATGTTCCCGTTCTCGTCCGCGATCTGGTGGAGGTTGAGATGTTGTCTGCGCCCCTTAACACAGGCATAGAAGTAGCTAGTATTTTTGTCTCCCTTACTGTCCCAAGTCAGTCTCGCTTTCTGTTTCCAGAATTCAGTCTCAACCTTCAATCGGAATTTCAACAATGCTCTGGTTAGGTTCAGGAAGGTCCTGGCGGCTGGAGAACTGTCTATGGAGAAGAGCGCTTCGGCGTGGGTAACGTCATCCTCAGCGTTACGGACAGCCTGGAAAATGTCTCTGAACGCTTCTTACTCCAAACGGTGAGGGCTTTTCTGGTAGGCTTGAGTTTGTTCGCGATACATGTCAGTGGGTTAAGGTTGTCAGCACTACTCCAAGCGACGGCGATGATGTTCTTGAACTATGGCTGGTGACTCCATAATTCGAGGAAGCGGAAGTTTTTCCCGATTTGATTCGATTTGCAGCTAATTTCAATGAGAAGAGGCGAATGGTCCGATTTGGTAGCGTTGAGATGCGAGAGGTTGGAGATGATCTCCATGTCAGACCACTTCAGGTTGACGATGGCACGGTCCAGGTGGGAGTATTGCCTTTGTTCGCCCTCTTGCATGTTGCACCAGGTGAAGGCGCTGCCATTGAACTGGAGGGTAGACAGGTGGACGTTAAAGATAAAGCTGGTGAAGTCGTGGACAACCGACGAAGGGGGGTCGACCTCCCAACTTTTGCTTCCTGCAAGTGATGGCATTGAAATCTCCGACGCAGAACCACGGAAGGTTGCTATTGTTAAGGTTGGTGTTCAGCAGGTCTTCCCACAGTTGTCTGTATTCATCAATGTCGCAACTTCTGTGCACGGTTGATAAGAGGGAGCGGGATTTTAGCATGGGATGCTCTACCTAGCACAAGAGGGCTTGTCTCGAATCGTGGATGGTGCCGATTTTTACGTCAGAAGTGGAAAGGATCCAAATATCATGACAGCCGACGATAGCCGAAGAGAAGCCTAACTGCAGCTGGATGGATCTCAGCTTGTTTGGGGGAATTTTGGGTTCAATAATCACAATGATGTCAATTCTGTGAATTTTCTTGAGATTGTTTAATCTTCTCAGGGTAGGTTTGTTGGCAAGGCCCCTAACATTCCAAGAAAGGATGTTAAATATTAAGGTTGTTGTTTGGGTTTTTTTGAGTTTTGCGGCTGACCTACTGGTCCTGGCCGTGACCTCTTTGGTGTTTCCTTTGTTGGCTTTTTTCGAGGTGGAAGCTGCCTTGCCGACCACCATTATAAAATTGTCTGTCTCCTCATTTGGGTGCATGTAGACCTCTCCGGCTATTTCAGCCACGGCCCCGAAGAAGCTATTGGTGGTGTTGATTCCAGCGTCTAATACTTGTTGCATCATGGCGACTAGTGCTTGACTAATGTTGGCCAAGTCTTCCGTGCGAATGTTGGCCACGTTGTGGGATGTGGTGGGGGGGCGAGTATCGGTAGGTTAGGGGTCTTCTATGCTCGATGGGACTGAAGGGTTTTCAGATGGTATAGACTCCACAGCGGTGATAGCCTCCCTTTCTGTGTCTCCACGTATCCCTGTTTCCTCTTATATTTCGTCTGTGGGTTCTTCTATGCCTTGAAGGTCCTTTGTGGGCTTAGAATCTAGTATATCAAATTTGTTGGTTAGATTTATGCCTGGGGGATTGTATGGGACGATGTCTCTACCCTTGGGAGTTTGATCTTAGATATTGGAGTTATCCGAGCTGGCTTCAAATCTGATGCGAGAGTCGGGCAGGGGAAGGATGGGTGATTAGTTGGATTTCTTGGGAGTATGAGTGGATACCGCCTTCCGAGTAGTCTTCCTCTTCAGTTCTGGGTGAGCGTGAAAGCAATATTCAATTGAGTGGCCACGTATATGACATTGCTTACAAAATATAATATTGTTGTCATATATGATTTGTTGGGTATGTATTTTATTATCGAGCGAGATTTGGATGTGGTTGGGGAGCTCCTTCGACAAGTCCAGTTCCATACAAATTTTGGCATAATTTCCTTTGGATAGGTTGCGGGTTTCTTCTGCCGGTGCCACAAACTTCCCGAATGAGTTGGCTATCCTTCGCAAGGCTGCGGGCACAAAACAGATGAGGGGAAGGTTCGGAAGGGTAACCCACGCGGAGATGATTGTGGAGTCTACTTTGGTGTTAAAGTCCGGGGACCATTTAAAAATTTTCATGCTGTGAGTGTCTATCCTGCTTGTACCTCTCGACCAGGCCTTCTTGTGATCGCTCTCCGAGGAGAGGTAGAGGAACATGTGTTTAGGGTCCATAGGTGCCACCCTGTAAATAGAAGTCAGCCCCCAATCGACTATCACTTTTTGAACCCTAGAGATTTTCGGGCTTCCGTGGAGAATTTGAGGACTAGGGTCTGAGCAAAGGAAGCAGATAAGGTGGAGATCTCTTCCGAAGAGAAAGTCACCATAATCGCTTGACTGTTACTCAGATCAAGGGATTCGACATCCGGGAGCACAAATTCTTTGGGAGTAGGGAAGTGGTTCTCGGCACGGTCGGGCCTGAGCTTATCCGCATAAGACACGGCGGTATGATTAGCAGGGTGAGGGTTGGGCGAAGGTCGAGTGGGTGGATGTGTCGTGCCTGCGGGAGGCGACGAGATCACCTCCGGAGCAGCAGAAGGCACAGGGTGGGAATGCGAGTAGGGATGCAGAGGGAGAGGAGTATGGGCCGTAGATGGGAGAAAAGGTGCCAAAGCCAACAGGTCTGTTGGAAGGGACTGGCAGAGCATGGAAATCGATATAGAGGGAAGAGTCACGCGTGTCAGGGGGACAACACCAGGCTCACAGCGGAGGGGCCCGCACAGGATTGTGCGAGCGCCACCCGCGTGGGGCTGTGATTGGCGCCAGGACCCATAGAAGATGGCGCCACCAGCGGCGCGCCAAACGGCAGATGAGGTCGGGGCAAAAACATCGACACGCTAAACAGATGGGCGCCAAGATGGAGGGTAAGAACTTGCGCCAATAGCAAAGCGCGCACCCCAAAGGGGAGAACGTGCCCACAGTGGACGTGCGGCCCACAACGAAAGGTTTGGGGCCAGCTGGAAGGGTCAGGCTCCAGTCAACTATGCCGTCTGAAGCAGGCGCAGCGGTGGACGGGACATCGCCAAGGGGGCTACCCGCACAACTCAGCAGATGTGGAGGGGGCACACACGATCCAGCAGCAGCTGGTGCCAAGTTGCTAACAACGGGTGGCACCAAGAAACCACCTACGCCAAAGACTGGCGCCAAAATACTGTTGGAGTGGGTGGGGTTCCCAACCTATGTGGAGAAGACTACGGAGTGCGACGAGCGCCGTTCGTGTGTCGAAGAAGCTCGGGGAGGAAGCGGGGCTGCTGATAGAGCTACAGGGAGCTGCTGGAAGCAGGGGGACCGAGTTCGGGCCGAACTCTGCCCCAGGCAGAGTTCTGGCTGAACTCTGCCTCCCCATTCCAGAATGGGGTCGGCCAGTGCTGGTTGCCCGACACAGAGTTCTGGCCGAACTCTGTGTCGTCGGGGCTGAAGCGGGTTTTCGGGCGATTTTTCACCATCGGATCTAATCAAACGGTCCAGGTTTGTTACGGGATTAGGGAGTTAAGTTGGGATTTCCAAACCCTAACTGACAAGGCAACACAATTGTGGAGAACACACAAGAAGAGAGAGAGGAAGGAGGCAAGAGTGCCATTGCAACTTCGGGAGAGAAGACGGAGGATTGAAGGTCATTTTTCGAAGGAGATCGCGTACGGGTAATCTCTACTCGTCGTTCTCGCTCTTCGTAGCCTTGTAATCATTGTTCTTACTTCTGAGTGTTGTGGGGATCCGATTTGGATCGGGAGGAGTTTGTAGAGGGTGTAATTCTTCTATTCCATTAGTGGAGGCTTCTTAGGGTTGGACTCCGATCATCCCATAGTTTTTCCCGCAAGGGTTTTCCATATCAAAAATTCTCTGTATCTGCGTGATTGTATTTGGTATTTTGGTTTGTGCGTTGTTTTCTCGGTTCTCTCGCAGGTACTCTCTAGTTTAGGGAAAGGTTTCCGCGTTTCTTTCCTAACAGAGTGGTATCAGAACCAGGTTCTGGAATTCAGAAGGGAGTCAGGAGTTGACAGAAACTAGAGAGGAGAGATGGATACGAAGTCGGTACGTATAGTGAACCTGAACGGCACCAACTATCACTATTGGCGGAGCAAGATGAAAGATTTATTATTTGTCAAGAAGCTGCATCTGCCCGTGTTTGCATCCGAGAGGCCCAGTGATAAATCCGAGGAGGACTGGACATTCGAGCATATACAGGTGTGTGGGTACATACGGTAGTTTGTTGATGAGAACGTGTACAACCACGTTGCCAATATTGAGCACGCGAAGACGTTGTGGGATAAGCTGGAATCCTTGTATGCGAAGAAGACCGGGGTAAACAAATTGTTCCTGATCCGAACGATGATGGGTCTGCGATACAAGGATGGGGCGTCTATTTTGGACCACTTGAGTGAGTTCCAGGGCGCGGTTGACCAGCTATCTTCTATGGGAGTCAAGTTCGATGACGAAGTTCAGGGACTGTGGCTGCTGTATACATTGCCAGACTCGTGGGAGACCGTATGAGTATCTATGATCGCTTCTGCTCCAGAGAGCGTGGTCAGTCTGGAGTTTGCCAAGAGCGGAGTGTTGAATGAAGAGATGCGAAGACGTTCTCCGGGCAATTCATCTACATCCCATCACTCAGAGGCATTGGTTTCAGAGAGCCGCGGAAGGGGCAAAAGCAGGGGTCCAGGTGGTGGCAGAGACAAAAGCAGGGAGAAGTCCAAGGGTCGTTACGAGGACTCAGAGTGTTACCATTGTGGTAAGAAGGGCCACATCAAGCGGAACTGTTTTGCTTGGAAGAGAGAGAGAAGAAGGGCGACAAGGAGAAGCAAGAAGAGAACACTACAGCGGCGGCCTCGATGCATGGAGGCGATGTGATCGTCGTAGGTGATGAGGTCATTACAAACCTCGCCTGCGATGACAATTCTTGGCTGGTGGACTCAGGGGCTTCAGCACATATATCTCACAACAGGGCACTATTTGCCACTTACACAACAAGCGACTGTGGAGTGTTGAAGATGGGCAATAGAGATGTGTTGAAGGCGGTTGCCGTTGGAGATGTGCATTTGAGAACGAAGACGGGTGCGGTTCTTGTTCTCAATGATGTTCGTCATGTCCCTGATATCCGTTTCAACCTGGTATCAGTTGGAAGGTTGGATGACGAAGGATTCTACAGTCTCTTCGGGAACAGTCAGTAGAAGCTTTCCAGAGGTTCAATGGTGATTGCCAGAGGAAGCAAGAAGTCCGGTCTCTACTATATGGAGGGGAGCGCACAGGGGGCACAGGAGGTGAACGCAGTCAGTGATGCGTCTACCGAGTTGTGGCACAGGCGGCTCGGCCATATCAGTGAGAAGGGAATGAGCTACTTGGTGAAAAGGAAGGTGATTCTGGGGCTCAAGTCTACAAAGTTGGAGAAGTGCACGTACTGTTTAGCTGGGAAGCAAAACAGGGTGTCTTTCCAAAGTCACCCAAGTTCGAGGAAGCCGGCGTTGCTCGAGTTGATTCACTCGAATGTCTGCAGTCCTATGAAGGTAAAATCTCTTGGTGGTGCTTCTTACTTTGTAACCTTTATTGATGACTGTTCCAGGAAGGTTTGGGTCCATGCCTTAAAGACCAAGGATCAGGTGCTGCCTACTTTCAAGGAGTTTCAGGCCTCCGTTGAAAGGGAGACGGGCAAGAAGTTGTTGTCTGTTCGGTCCAACAATGGCGGCGAATACATCGGTCCCTTTGATGCATATTGCAGAGAGCAAGGGATACGACACCAGAAGACTCCGCCAAAGACACCTCAGCTCAATGGTGTAGTGGAGCGCATGAACAAGACACTGATGGAGAGGGTGCAATGTTTGCTGTCAGAAGCAAACTTGTCGGGCAGTTATTGGGGTGAGGCTCTTCTCACAGCTGCTTATGTTATTAATTTGTCTTCTAGTGCTCCTTTGCAGGATGATGTGCCTGACAAAATATGGTACGGCAAAGAGCCGTCATACAATCACCTGCGAGTGTTTGGCTGTAAGGCCTTCGTGCATGTACCGAAGGACGAGAGGACCAAACTTGAGCCGAAGATGAGGCGATACATCTTTGTCGGCTACGGTCGGGATGAGTTTGGCTATAGACTCTACGACCCGGTGGGAAGAAAGCTCTACAGAAGCAGGGACGTGGTGTTCGTCGAGGATCAGACCATGACCAACACTCAGGATTCCGAGATGCCTTCTGAGGCTGAGGAATTGCCTGAGTTAGAGTCATTTCGCTTCGAGCAGTTTCCAGAGGATATCGCAGAGGATCCAGTTATGGGAGAGCCCGTACATGGAGTAGCTCACAACCTTGATCATCAGCCTGCTGATGGTGGTCAGGGTGTCCTTCAGGAGGATGAGCTTGCCGGGGAGGCAGTTCCTGAAGGGGAGGAGGTTGTTGGTATACAGCCAGCACCAGTGGCTCCACTGAGAATGAGCGACAGAGATCGTCGACCATCTACGAGATACTCACCGGATGAGTATGTGCTATTGACTGACGGGGGAGAGCCCGAAAGCTTTGCAGAGGCTATGGAAGACGAACACAGGCAGGAGTGGATGGCGGCCATGTAGGAGGAGATGAGTTCCTTGCACACCAATTCCACTTATGATCTGGTGCGGTTGCCAAAGGGCAAGAAGGCTTTGAAGAATCGATGGGTGTTTAGAGTGAAGCAGACGGATGATGCTACTCGTCCTCGATACAAAGTGAGGCTGGTAGTTAAAGACTACGGTCAGCGGAAAGGCGTGGATTATGATGAGATCTTTTCGCATGTCGTCAAGCATTCATCTATTCGGGTGGTGCTAGCATTAGCAGCCAGTCTCGACTTGGAGGTCGAGCAGATGGACGTGAAGATGGCATTTCTCCACAGTGATCTTGAGAAGGAGTTGTACATGGAGCAGCCAGAGGGATTCTGTGAGAAGGGCAAGTCACATTTGGTCTGCCGGTTGAGAAAGAGCTTGTATGGTCTGAAGCAGGCTCCGAGGCAGTGGTACAGGAAGTTCGAGTCGTTTATGGGGGAGCATGGTTATGCACGAACGATATCGGACCATTGTGTATTTGTGAGATATTTTGTCGATGATGATTTCATCATTTTATTGCTCTATGTTGATGATATGCTATTAGTGGGTCGGAATGCCACTAGGATAGCGGAGCTGAAGCGCCAACTGGGCGCGACCTTCTCTATGAAGGATTTGGGCGCAGCGAAGACTATTCTTGGGATGGAGATCAGCCGAAAGAGAGAGTCCAAGCTGCTACACTTGTCCTAAAAGAAGTACATTCATCGGGTACTTCAGCGTTTCGGGATGGACGGGTCGAAGAAAGTGAGTTCTCCTCTTGCGGCTCACTTTAAGCTCACTGAGGAGCAGTGTCCATCTACCGAGGACGAAAAGGAAGATATGGAGCGGGTTCCATATGCCTCAGCTGTAGGAAGCCTTATGTATGCCATGGTGTGTACGAGACCAGATATTGCTCATGCAGTTGGTACGGTTAGCAGGTATCTTTCAAATCCTGGAAGAGTACATTGGAGTGCAGTCAAGTGGATTCTACGATATCTTCAGGGCACTGCTGGTTGGAGACTTTCCTTTGGTGGTGACGAGCCGAAGCTGGTTGGGTATACCGACGCTGATATGGCTAGAGATGTAGACACAAGGCGATCGACTTCGGGCTACGTGATGATGTTTGCAGGAGGAGCGGTGTCGTGGCAGTCGCGATTGCAGAAGTGTGTTGCCTTGTCGACGACAGAGGCAGAGTACATTGTGGCGACAGAGGCTTGCAAGGAGCTGTTGTGGATGAAGAAGCTGCTGTAGGAAATGGGACTGAAGCAAGAGCAGTATACTTTACTTTGCGACAGTCAGAGTGCTATTCACCTTGAGAAGAATCAGACGTTTCATAGCCGGTCCAAACACATCGAGACTCGGTATCATTGGATACGGGATGTGGTTGAGAAGAAGGACGCGGAGCTTGAGAAGGTTCATACAGATAACAACGGAGCTGATATGTTCACGAAGATTTTACCAAGGGGGAAGTTTGAGTACTGCAGGCAGATCGTCGGGATGACGATATCCTCCCCATAGTTGTGAAGGGTGAGATTTGTTGGAGTGGGTGGGGTTCCCAACCTATGTGGAGAAGACTCCGGAGTGCGACGAGCGTCGTTCGTGTGTCGAAGAAGCTCGGGAAGGAAGCGGGGCTGCTGATAGAGCTACAGGGAGCTGCTGGAAGCAGGGGGGCCGAGTTCGGGCCGAACTCTGCCCCAGGCAGAGTTCTGGCCGAACTCTGCCTCCCCATTCCAGAATGGGGTCGGCCAGTGCTGGTTGCCCGACACAGAGTTCTGGCCGAACTCTGTGTCGTCGGGGCTGAAGCGGGTTTTCGGGCGATTTTTCACCATCGGATCTAATCAAACGGTCCAGGTTTGTTGCGGGATTAGGAAGTTAAGTTAGGATTTCCAAACCCTAACTGACAAGGCAACACAATTGTAGAGAACACACAAGAAGAGAGAGAGGAAGGAGGCAAGAGTGCCATTGCAACTTCGGGAGAGAAGACGGAGGATTGAAGGTCATTTTTCGAAGGAGATCGCGTACGGGTAATCTCTACTCGTCGTTCTCGCTCTTCGTAGCCTTGTAATCATTGTTCTTACTTCTGAGTGTTGTGGGGATCCGATTTGGATCGGAAGGAGTTTGTAGAGGGTATAATTCTTCGATTCCATTAGTGGAGGCTTCTCAGGGTTGGACTCCGATCGTCCCGTGGTTTTTCCCGCAAGGGTTTTCCACGTCAAAAATTCTCAGTATCTGCGTGATTGTATTTGGTGTTTTGGTTTGTGCGTTGTTTGCTCGGTTCTCTCGCAGGTACTCTCTAGTTTGGGGAAAGGTTTCCGCATTTCTTTCCTAACAAATACCTGCGCCAGTGAGAGTGGGCCCGGAGACAAAAGGGGGGTCATCGTTGACTGAGGAAGGGTGAGGATTCAAAAATTGAAAGGAAAGAGAGGGAATGAGCGGGAAGGCGACAAGCGAATTGAGAGGGAAGACTCGGCTCCTAACGCAAGTGTCTCTCCCACAGAGGACTGACAGCAGCAACGATTGGCGTGGCTGGCCAAGGGGGCTGCAGAGGAGGGGAGGACGGCGGCGAGGGCGGAGGAAACCGAAATCATCCTAGCTCCGAAAGGAAAAGAGGAAGAGGGAGGGGTTGGGGGTGGACAATGAAATAGGGGTTGGCAGAGGGGAGGGCGGGACAGAGGGTGTGGGCGAGGTGACCGAAGGCGGCGTTGGGAGGGGGGACAAGGCGAGTCGGGAGGGAGACCAAGGAAGGCGAGGAGGCCAGGCGGCCATGGGGCCGACGGATGTCACGACCGAAGGGCGGGATCCATGGGAAGGAGAGAGGAGCCCTGAGCGACACCAAGGAGATGGAGGTTGGATGCCTCAGAGGCCAACCCTGTGACGGCTGTTGGCAGGAGATCACGATCGGGGGCGGGTCGCCCCTGGGCTCCCAAGGAACGGAGTAGCTGCATCTTTATACATACATATATATATATATATATTAAATTTAAAATGATTTTATTGAAAATTAAGGTAAGCTCCAGAGGAGCAATACAGGTGCAGGACTGGAACACACAAAATAAGCCCTGAATAGCAAGGAAATTAACACTACAAGTAGAAATTCTAAATATTCGATTTGTCGGTTTGTTGAGGAACCAAAAATTCGAAGGAATTTCAAAATTTTAAAATCCTAAAATATAAACACTTCGAAAAATTAAAAACTGCAGGTTTGACCGGTCGCTGATCTCGAGAGAGAGGGGGGGATGGGCGCGTTGCCCAACGCGAATGTGTTGTCCAAGGATGGGGTGACCTGCACGAGGTGAGGGGGCGCACGGCTCGAGGAGCCTCGGCCCCCTATCGCGGAACCCGGAGGCGGGTGCTCCGGCGGGCTGAAAGAGGGCGGGCACGCCGGCGAGACGAGAGGGGGACGTCGCCACGGGGAAGGGGAGGACGTCTCCAGGGGGAAGAGGAGGTCGCCAGCGCAAGGGGGCTCCAGCGGTGGAGGCCGACCCAGAAAAGCATGGCTGGGGGGCTCCAGGGGAGCGGCAATGGTGGGAGGAGGAGGGGAGGGAGGACGGGGACGGGAGCGGCAGAGGGGAGGCCACGCAGGGAGAGGGGAGTGAGGAGGTCACCGACGGAAGGGGGGCCTACCGCCGGCGTGGGGGGTTATCCCGCAGCCAGCGGCGAAGGGAGCGTCGGAGGACAACGCTGGAGGGGGGATGGCGGTGCGGGAGGTCGACGGGGCCGACGACGACTTCTCTCCACAGGTGAGGGGGAGAGGAGGCCACCTGCGACGGGAACGCCGGAGGAAGCGCCGAGACAGGAGGAAGAGCCTCCGGGGGACCCAAAGCGAGGCCGGGGGAGAGAGAGGGGGCCTCATCGAAGCCACCGGGGGAGGGCGATGGCTGGAAGGCGCAAGACGAGCTCTGTCGGGGGTGCAGAGGGCCACCGCAAGGGGACGGGCGCCGCCGAGGGGGGCGCAGCTAGGGTGGCGACGGGTGGAGGGGGCTCCGGGATGGGAGGGGACGCGGTTGGTGGAGTAGCCACTGACGGCGGGGGCTCGGGCCTAGCCCGGGGATGCCGACGTCGCCGGCGACGACGGTGGCGAGACGAACGGAAGCCGACGGAGGAGCGGGAGGAGCCCCAAGGAAGGGGGTCCAGGCGGAGGGGGCCCCCCACAGAGGGGGGGCCAGGCGAGGACCTGCAGACCGGGGAGGGAGAAGGAGGATTCGAGGCGGAAGATAATACAGAGGGGGGCGGCCGTGCCTAGGAGGCCGACCGACAGATCCACCCATCCGGTCGAGAGCGGCGGAGTGGGGAGCAGAGAAGCTCCTACCGGAGGGAGCGGAGGAGCTATGAAGCTCATATATATATATATATATATATATATATATATATATATATATATATATATATATTTAATTTAGGTTTTAGCCCAACTTGTTATCAAATGGATTTTTTTTTTGCAATCCCATGCCCAGCCCTACACTTCCTAGCCAATAGGGCAAACCCAAACCTATTTAGCGGGTCCGGATTAGTCCTAGGATGAAACCCGAACCTGCCAACTCAAGCAGGAGTGGAGCTCGAGCGGGCGGACAGACCCGACCCGAACCCGCCTATTTGTTTGTACTACAGCGGGCGGACGACCCGCAAAATTTGATAAACCGGCCCGACCCACCATTCAAAAGAAATTACATTGTGGATCTTCTCTTTCACCCTTCTTCGCGAGTACAGAGCATCCTGCAGCTGCAGCACGCTAGGAAGTCAGGCATGCCGTACGGCCATCCCCAGCCGGTGTGTCCTAGCCGCTTATTCCCACCTCTTTCTTATCTCCTTCTCAATATATAATACCACTCCTCTCTCCCCCATAAACCTAAACTTAGCCGCCTCCACCCTTCCTCCTCACTCCTTCGACTGTCACTCCTCATCGTTGTCACGACCCACACCGAAAATTTGGGCATGAGTCGTGGGAACGCCCAGCCTACGCCGCAGTATCGGCGGTAGAATGCTGTATAATATCAATATGATGAACAAACTATGCAATAATTATTTACTCCACTTGGGAGGACAATAATGTATAGCCAATAAATACTCAATCACAGCATTAAACAGATAATCGCATGATAGAAAATAATAAAGAAATAATAGTTTACTTTTATAAAATAAATAAATTCCAAAAGTTAACTACATGGTCCAAATATCAATAAACAACTAAATCCAGAGACAAATTCGGCCATATGCCAATTTAGCTAAATCGAACTACTTCTAGAATTTCATAAGCTATATTTCTGCTAGGTCCACTCCATGGTTCTCCTGTGCTCCGTAATGGTTAGGGCACGTATTCTCAAATTCATTGTCTGAAAAATGTTATCCAGTCAGGATGGAATGAGTACATTTCTAACAACACTTCCAATAATTGACAAAGTCTATAAAACAGTAATAGTAGTGAAATACATGATGGATAGATAAACAGAGAAGCATGGTATGAAACATTTGAGTAAAAGCATAAGCATGGTAATAAAATAAGGCAGTAAGTGAGAACAGTAATGAACAACTAAATAAGGACCAGTAATGTATAAAAAAGACTGCACCGAAATACTGTTTTAAAATATCACTTTCGACATATAAACGGCAAGGATAAATATGACATACCGTACGTGAATTGTACGAGCGCTATCGTTTCAGAATAGACCTAAGGAAGTGGTTTCGAATTTAAGAGAGTTCACATGTCTACTAAAGTATTCCCTGTCCGACTAGTACTAATGGATCTAATATGTGACCAGCCAGATGAATATAAGTGATGTATGTCGAAGAGTCCTGATAAACTAGTCTAATATGAACAATGTACTCATAATAAATCCATGAAAATACTACATCATGTAACCATCGTGTCAAAAATCATTCAGAAAAGCAATGTAAGACAATACTAAATACACGAATCATAGAAATTATCAAGTATAAAAACTATCGAAAAATATACTCACCTGGGGTCCTGAGCTGCTGATATGGATCCAGTACCAAAATTGAGTCCAAGTAACCAATTCCATGAATATATATAAGGTCAATAAATGATTTAAAATCAAAGTCAAACCTACCTATTATTTATTAAACCATTGGTTTCATATTCCTTATTCTTGACTTATTTACTTATCTATTATTGACACTAGGATACCTACCCTTGCCCATGTGTCCCATTGACACCCATCACAATCTACATTGGTGCTAACCTAGCCATGTCACTTTCCTATGCTGATATCTATGTACCATATGGGTAGGTACATACAAGGATTCTATATACTCCCTATATCACTCTTATCACAATAGGACACTACTAGTTTACTGCAACTTACTTTAGACACATGATTTTGCTCTACCTAGTGCATACAGCAGGTAAGATTGTTGTTGAACTGCCATATATAGTTCACAATTTTTGCACTTACTCATACAGGATACTCATGTAACCTATTGATACCCAACTGGTACCTACGATTCGATACCAACCCTACTTTTCTGTTGTTGCCATGTACTCGGTCATGAGTACCCATGAACCCCATGACTCAACCCACCTATCTCCATCCTGCACTAAACTATTTTCCTTTTAATACTATGTTAGACGTATACCTGTTGCTATAACATATACAACTGCCCATACCTATGTACACCCACATCTATTAACAGGATACTGCATTCCTTTAACCTTAACTGATATATCCTAGTTACTAGAACTCTATGTACAACTTCACCTCTTGCTGTTTACTTTCCATACAACTGCTATGTATCCAGGCGCCTATCCTACAGAACATACATACCCAGTCACCCCTTAGAATACATAGGTATAAGAATTTTTTTACAGTTCTTACATACACACTGACTTCTTGCTTATAAGCACACAAACCCCATTTCTGATATCCTTGCTATTACCTGTAATACTTGGTAGACTCAAACCCTCTCTTTATTTGGACAGGCACACATGAATGTGCACAATTAGTTCAACTTAGCAGCAGTAGTCTGTAACTGTTAATATGCTTAAATTGACATATATATATACATACCCCATATGGGTCTGTACCTAAGGGATGATACCCCTCGATGCTTTCTAGGGCATATCAACTACAGGTAACCTGTCTTCCTAGGAATACCTCAATACACACACATGCCTCCCCTCTCCTACTTTTTCACATTCCTGCCACTCTCACTCTCTACCTATCCCCAGCCTATGCTAGTACCCGACCCCCCTGTCTACTTCTGTTGGTACTACTGAATACCCGAGCTTTCCTTTTAACTCTGTGTACATTACACACAGTCCAAACATAGGCCCAAGCTCTGTACTCCTATGCAAGGCACAAAGCCTTGTATGGCTTCTCTCTAACACTTACTGTTTTTCTCTCCTATCCAAACTGCATATTCATATAATAGTAATGATATAGCAAGAGATGAATTAGTTCTTCATTGGCCTAACCATATACAAAGAACACTCAATTTCACAAGTAACACACACACACACTAAATTACACACACAAGAACCTGTCACCTAATCCCCTCTCTGTCCTACTGTATAACCTGTAGCTACTCTGTCGACATGCCCTAGTATCGGAATACGGGGACAGATATAGGCCAGCTACACCGTATAAGGTACGAAGACGTCATACGATGATCGTGGCTATCAATCTTGTTGGGTATCCTAGCATACAAGCAGTCTATGGCCTAAATCTAATTTCATATCCACATGCAATAATAATAAAATAATAGCAAGAAGAATAATCATATGAAAAGCAAGAAATACTTATATAAAAATCAGGAAGTCTACAATAAGAAATAATGTAGACAAGAATACCTTTCTATATAGTTCCCACATGGTCAAGAACTAAAGTACGTCCTCCAAGTCAAGTCAAATCAAGTTTGAGAATAATCCAGGGTTGGTCAGGCCAACCGCAGCAAGTACCAGAAAGGAAGGCTCAAGAATGGACGAAGAAAATCAGCATGATATAATATATAACAGGAATAACATATATGAACAGTAAGGAGGGTAAGGATCATGCGGTACCAATGCACAATAATAATCCACTACTAATACAACTAAATAGCCAGCAATCATCACAGTCACCCTAACATCCACTAATACCTGCCTCGCCAACTGACACCCGTAATTTGTCATCGGAACAGTAATCCACCCCCTACATCAAACAAGAACAAGGGAATGAATTATCGTACAGGGATGACGTTACGTACCAGCCAGCTTAGCAAGTAGCAAGCCATACAATTTAGGTGAATAAGTGGCCACTTAAATGCCTACGGCTTTCTATGTGGAGGTTGGGTTACCCCAACAATGTAATATATAAGAATTCTCAGATCGTGCTATGTCCAGCAGGGCTAACGAGGCCAAATAATAACATATACCACATGGATAAGCACCGGTCTCTCAAAGGCAACCATGCGAAATAGATCAATCATATGGTAGTACAAATAGAAGTCGGATACTGCCATCCGTTATTGTAGATGATAACACTATCCAGGGCGGTCAGCCTTATACTAGACAGGTAATCATAGCACCTATGGCGGCTGGCATGCACGATCTCGAGATTCTGTTCCCTCCCAATGCTTCTACCATCTTTAGTTGCCTAGATTAACCCTATATTTATCTGGAATCACATGTCGTGGTCACATGCTCATCCTTCTAGATGCAGTACCTCAGTACGGGTACACTAAGTACGAATCCACCTCGACACCAAAAGTCTCAAATCTGGATTCGTTTTTAGTGTAATGCAGCAAACAATCAATCAGTCCTAACTACGCTAAAACTATAGGCCAACTACTATGTCCGTGCTGGAAGATAAATGCAACGTTATATAACACATAGACTCATATAGCACCTCAGTGCACGCATAGAATAGCACCTCAGCACACACGTAGGATAGCACCTCAGTGTACACATAGAGTGGTACCAGCATGGGTATAAGCAGTCATTGTCAGGAACATGGTCAATCGGTCAATTGCATGGAGTCCTCTGCCCATATTATGGCATGGATACGAGGTCAGGTACATGGTCAGGATCTCTACTATAGTAGCATCTAAGGTACACATGGGAGCCTACAGCTCTAATCATCAAGTCGGTCTATCCACCTGATTAATCTATCAATAGTCTTTCCATCCACGATAGAATATCAATATCTTGTCAGGAATAAGATAACTAGGCACTAAGCTAATCACTGTAAACAATGCTAGGCCCTCTGGCTCACAAGAATCCTTCGAGTCATTGACCACAGGCTATCAGCAACTAAGTCTCCCAACTATCGGGATTCAATGATGGTACCAGGATTTGGGTGCTTAGAAAGTCGAGTAAAAATCATATATTGATATCCTCGATATATTTCTCGTTCTGCAAAACATTCGTATTATAATCAAAATCCAAGAATCCACATAAGTTTACCAGAATCACTATCTCAAGCTCATACCTCCCCTCATAGTCAATCCTCGAATATATCCAAGATCATAATCCTGATACATAGGTCAGCGGTCAGCGCTATCAGGCTAAACTGGAACACCGTCTAGAAAGAATAGTCAGGGAACAAGGGTCTAATAATTAATGTCGTCAGAAAAATGGCAAGGATTGCATGAACTACACTGGAGCAGATCCACAACCCTTAAACTAAACAAGGACCAGGGTTGCAGACCGTCTCATGAGTGGAACCGCACTCCTTACGCTATCCGACAGACAAGATAGGTCAAGGGCTAGGCGACTAATCTAGTCATGAGTCTACCTAGAATGAACTGGGATCAGATATACTATACTACGATAAACGTGCATGAGTTTATTCAACAAACTAAAGGAACGGTTATGCCCAACTTTTCGAATCAAATTCCTGACCGAGAATTCTAAAAATATTTGGCAGAGTCTTTGTATTTCTGAACGGAAGCTCCCTATGAATTGGGGCTAAATCCACTCGGCGTAACCCGCCGCAGAATCGTGAACCGATAACACTAAGTCTCGGCTTCCAGTAGCACTACGATGTGTACTGGGCACTAACCCTAGCTAAAAATACTAAGTCTCTCGTCGCTCTCACCCAGTGATACCCAACCAAAAACCATCGAGAGAGAGAGAGAGACCTAACCGTTCTCCACCATCGCCACTGCTGCCATGCTCTCGATCAGGCGCTCCGCCCTGGCGCACGCTCCCTCCGTCACCTGGACGCGACGCTGCACCACCGACGTGCCAGATCCCAAGCCCATGCCGACGCTGCGTCGCGACATTTACTCCGACGAGCCAGTACCGTCCAAGATCGGGCACCTCTGCCTGAGCCGTGCCTCGGCGACCGAAGCTCCACCCCGGTGTGACCCTCTTCCTCGCCTCCTCGTTTTCCTCCTTCTCTCTCCTTTTCTCCAGTGATTTTATTTGGAAATAAAGAAGAGTGAGAACAGCAGCTTCAACCCTCCAGCTACCTTTATTTAGGATAGTTAGGGTTTTAATAAAAATCATTAATGTTGATAACAGTATTAGGGTTGGTTAATGATATGACTAATGGGTTGGGCTTGAGACATTAGTAATATATTTTCTTTATAAAATTTGTTAAATATTATATGGGCTGTACTTCAAGCCCACTGTAATTTACTAGTTCTTTGGTGATTGTTTTATGCTGGGCTGGGCCAGCCCAGTAGGGTAATTGTTTTTCTGCATAATAAAGTAATTGGGCCAGACCCTATTTATATTAAAGTGTATATACTTATACATGTATTTATACTGTTATTTGTACTGTATATATTAATTAAATTATTAATAAATATTTTTATAAAATTTTTGAGTAGATTTTTAACCTATTTAACTTTGCACCAAAATGTGTTTGTATATTGTATTTTTACCTATAAATATTACTATATCGTTTATCTAATTAAAGTATTTTTTCTATAAATTGTGTTTAGCAAAATTAATGATTTAGACTAATAAATATTTCCAAATATTAGAAATATTTTCCATAATAGGTTATAGATATTAGATTGTGTTATTTTTCCCATATTATGATCTTAATTACATTCTAATCGTGCGTTTCCTATTTTGGTGACTATACTCAAACTCTTCGACCCTATCGACGATCTTTGGATGTACTCTTGGACGATATGACCTCTTATGATTTGGGATGATACGATCTTAGGAATTATTATTTGGACGATGCTATCTTGGGGATCATTATTATATACTGGACATTAGACTCAGATACGTTCTGTGTCGACACGTTCGTATCGTGCACGTCGAGTTCAGATACCCGAGGCAAGTACTTATAACGATTGCTTTCATTTCATGATAGTTACTGTATTTCACGATCTAGATGTGCATGCCAGAATTATTGTCATGATTTTTACACGAGATTAATGTTATGGATTCTATTTTCATGTTTACCGTGTTTCAATATTTACCGTGTTTACCGTGATCATATTTTATGTTGTATATTGAATCCATGATTACTAGTTGGACACAAAATACTTTAGTATATATGTGATCAAAATCCTGTACTCTGTGTTCCGTACTTGATAGCTAATCATACCTTACATGTATGATTGAGCCTGACCGTACCTGATAGCTAATCATACATTACACATATGATTGAGCCTGACCAAGTAGATCCCTCAGTAGATCACATATAGAACGTGGTATTTCGAACATACTTAGTGTAAATATGAATTTTGCATTTCTTATTGATATTGCCACGTGCCATGATATCTCCTGCCAGGATTCTCCTACTATACCTGTTTATCTTACTGTCGTACCATAACTATAGTTCGACATATATTTCTCTATATTTTTCTATCTATTTCATGTTATATAGATTTTTATCATGTTATGAATAGTATTTCAAAGTATGTACTTGCTCCAATCCTGACTAGATAACCACATTTTTAGGCGGTGATTTGGAGCATTGGTGTTCCACTCACCATGGCACACTTGAGACAGATAATGATATACCTGAGGATGCAGAGGATGATATATTGGACTTATCACTGGAGGTTGTTTAGTTTAGATAGCATTTATTTTCTTTTGATTAGATTTTTGTTGTCAGAATATTTGCTGAGTTGTATTCTATTATGGGATTACTGTATTTGACTTTTGTGGACTTGTCATTTCTATTTCATATCTAACTATTAGCAATTGTGATTGATTTAGAATTTGGATATCATAATTTATATCATATTACTGGATTTGGTTATACTTGAGGATTAGATAGCTTACTACCGTCGACTTTGCGGCACAGGCTGGACGTGTTTTTATGTATTCGTACCCGAACTTCTGGGTGCGAGTCGTGACACATTTTATGATGGCCCATGCAGGTCTCATCTTCACAATTAGAGTATTGTTGTAATAGTGCAATGACTTTGTTACACTACTGCGAGCCTACGATACGATATAGGAAATTAGATATTAGGATGAGAGAGTACTCAATCACAAATTAGGATTCCCTGAGAGAATCCTGGGACAACCCCTGGGAATCTCATCTCGAAAACCGTTTCTACTTGTTCCATTTACTCTTTCTTGGTCCGTTATTGAATTTGATTCTTGGTGTTCGTTGTCGACTTTGATTTTGTATCAAGATGAATTTTATGGACTAAATTAAGGTATATTCTGATGACATAATTGATGAGGGCAGTGTGAAAGGTAAATGTCTGGTTTAGTTATGGAGTCTATAGTTTTTTGCAGCGATACTAGCTAGCATGACAAGTACATAGAGCCTAATTTCTGATATACTCATCTTAGTTATGGAATTTAGAGTTTCTCGTAGCCATAATAGTTGGCGTGGCAAAAATTCTAGATAACATGATTATAGAGGTATATACTTTAGTTATGGACTCTATCTTTTATCGCAGATATGCTTACTGTCATGGCAAAGATTTTGGATAACATGATTACAGATAGACATATATGATTATCAGATTGTATCATAAATTGGTTCTTAACATATCATCTCTATCATTTCACACTTATTGTTATAGAATTCATTTACATCACCTTCCCTAGCTCAGGAGTAGGAATATCCTTAGTTCTTCTAGTCAAGTTTCTTATAGAGCTTCATTTATTAATTTTTGAGGTTCCTTGGATAGTGTAGTAGTTGATAACTTACAGATAAGTTGTGTCATTGTGTATTAGTGTTGATTGTTGGAAGTGTAGCTTGTGAGTCTGTGAGTGATTTCTGGTTGTGAGTTATAGGCATCAATCTAGAAATAATTCATAGTGTAGTACTTTTGTGGCAATAGTTTTATGGTAGGTGTCAGTATAGTTAGTATTGGTACCAATGGTAGAAATGAAGGTAGAGTATGATGATTACCTCATCTTTTCCTCTACAAAATCTTATCTTTTGATTTTTCTATCCTTCTAAGAATGATTCGATTTTCCCTACCTTTGAAATCATCATTTGATTTTCAATATTACTAAATCTCGATCCTATTTGATCATGACTAAATGATTTTGACTATAATCTTAATCGTGCCAAATTTTGTTTCTTGAACGTACTCGAATGGTTTTAGTTCTGATCATGCGTAGATTTTATTTCTATTATTACTCATGACTAGACTATGATGATAACTTAACCATGACTAGATTCTATCTAAATATGACTCTATTCTTAATCGTTCCAAAATTTTAATCTTGGTCATGCCTAGATGACTTTGCTTTGTGTGACTAGACGACCTTGATTCTTATAATCATGACTATATTTTGATCATACATAAACTTTCTGGTCCTGTCTAGATAATTTAGATTCTATTAACCATGACCATATTTGAATTTATCTTTAATCGTGTCTAAGCCTTGATCCTTGATCACACCTATATGACTTTGATTCTAACTTTGATCACCTATCATTCTATACTTAAATTTTGATCATTTCGACATGATCATAATACTGGATCTTTCTAGTCGTAACTAGCTCATGCCAAAAATTAGATTTTTATTCTTTCCATTCTTATACTGTTTTGAATTATGATTTCAAATCCATCCCCAAACGTGCTTAATGATTGAAATCGTGCCATAATTGATCATTCATAAATGATTTTGACCATATTTTGATCAAGCTATTCCATAAATTTTGAGGAACCATAGAAGAATGAAACACAGAACACTGGAGATCTGAAGGAGTCAATTATAGTGTGGTAGTGATACATTTTAGATTGGTTATGATACTTTGGACAATGAGATAAAATTGATAGAGGAAGTGAGTAAACAGGAATGAAGGCAAAGACAAGAGGATGGTACCATCATTAAATTTTAGAAATGGTTATGTTTAAAAAATATTTTTAGTATGGATTATTTTTATATAAATATAGAAGGTGGAAGAATTCAGAATAAGATGAATAGTAGATAATAAAATTTTGATAATTGAGGTTACAAATTCTTGAAATATTTAATTGAGGATTGAAGAATCCAAATATATAAATTATGCGTGAAGGACTAAGAACTGAAACAACACAGAATTTTGAATTTTGGAATACAAGAATCAATATTTAAATTGTGAACTTTCAGGACAATAACGAGTCAAGAGACAAGACTGATTGATAGATATTGAGGAATAAATTTTATACAGTGGTGAATAAATTGAAAAGTCTAAATTTGAACCAGCATAAAGGATTATATAAACGAATGATAATTTGAATTCAAAATACGGTGGTGAAATTTGAACTTTCACGACTAAGTTGATAAGGGATTACGAATGATTGAGGATTATAAATAGGAATATGATTGAGAAGTATTATCATTGGAATAATGGTCAGATATACCTTATATTAGTTGTGGAAAAGTTTGATTTTCATAGATATTATAGCTTGTAATCATTACTTGATTTTTTCTATACTAGAGATCTCATTTTCCCTATTCTTGTAAATCACCCTTTGAATTCGTTATTAGTAGAATCAATTCCATTTTAATCGTGACTATACGCTTTTGATTATATTCTTAATCGTACTTGAAATCTTTTAATCGTGATTTCGATTATATTCTTAAATTTTAATTTATTTTTGACTTGATTTATTCCTAGTCGTTCCCAAAATCTTAATTTTAGTCATGACTTTGTGATTTAGATTCTACTGGTTGTACCTAAATTTTTGTTCCATTGATCGCTGCTATAGTATGATTTCACTCTTAATCGTACCCAAGTTCTATTATTCGAACACGCAAATATGATATAATTCTAATCGTACCTAAATCTTGATTCTACACTTAATTATTTCTCGGTTCTATCTAACTAGATTCTATCTTAAATATGACTCTATTCTTGGGCATGCCAACCATTAGTCATGCCTACATGACTTTACCTAACTAGGTGACTTTGATTTCATACATTGATTTGGTTCTCAAATCGTGCCTAAATTCTAATCTTTAATCACGTCCATATGATTTTACCTTGAGTTGATCGTGCCTTAGCCATTATGTGCTTAGATTCTAATTTGATCATAAATAATGACTTTGATCAAGATGATTATAATTCTATATCATGCTTAAAAGATTGAACTTATTTCTTGATCGTGCTTATTTGATTTTGAATTCATCCTCGACCATACTTAAATCGTGTCGTCTTTGATCATGCCATAATTCATTATGACTAAATAATTTTAATTTGATCGTGCCTAAATAGTTTTGACTGTGCTTCGATAATGACCTTCATCGTGCCAAATTTGTTTGATCGTGCGTGAATGATTTTGTTTGATTATCCTAGTCGTGCCAAATCAAATTATTTTATTCATTGTGCCTAAACGATTTGGTTTTATTCTTGGTTGTGTCTTGATCATGGTTAGATTTTGATCGTACCAAATCATACCATTCTAAATTTCCTTATTTGGTTAATCTCAATCATATCAAATCGCATCATTCATTTATTTGATTGCACCCAAGTTATTTTACTTATATTAATATTTGTACTTATATATTAATATTATTTGACTATATTTCGATTTTAATTCTATTTGATCTTGTTAATTTAAATTTCGAGGACAAAATTTTTCTAAGGTGTGTAGACTTGTAACTACCTAAAATTTGAATTTCTATTTTGAGAATTTAGTGCTAATTTTGTAGTTGCAAAATTCTTTTTCTAAAGTCAGTTATAAAAATATATTATTTAGCTCTAATTATTTTTAAATTACTAATTAGTTAAACTTTAAATTATTGGCTTAATATTATTTTTATTTATTATTTAAAATTTATTTTAACCTACCAAGCCTTGAGCTCGGATTGTAGGCTAGCCTAGCCTATTAGCCTACCAAGTCTTGGGCTTGAATTATAGGCTACTAGTTATTATTGTATTCCTAATTTTTATATTAATTATTAGTGGGCTTTGGGCTTTAGATTAATTAATAGTTTGTAATTAGTTACTAACTACTAGATTAGATAATTCTTGCCATCATAGCTTATGGAACACTCCACTCTCTTCCTATAAAATGTTGGGAGCTCCCCAATATTCTAATACAATATATTTCTACTCCTCTCTCAGCTCACAGTCACCATGCTCCGCCTCTGTCAGTATTGTGCCACCGTCGGACTCCGACCATCTCCAGCTACGCCTTTGGCCACTCACCCAGATTTAACCACTACCGCCACCATTACACGGCCAACTCCGGTCAACTCCTCCCCCTTACACCTACCAGTGCCATCACCATCCATCATTAGAACCACCACCACTGTCATCACTTCACAAATCACCACCGTCACCTACTACCACCATCAGCCACTTCTCGACCACCATTAGCCACTTCTCGACCACCATCGCCACCATTGCCCGACCACTACTAACACCACTGCACCGTCCCCTGATAGCCCCCTGGCCGAGCCACAACTCCGGCCGCCCCTCTGACCAAGCGCCCCGTCTGCCTCTTATAACCTCTGCCACCGCCGGTGCCAACCCAACCACCTCCCTGCCACCGCCTCCGGCACCCATAACCACCGGTAACCCGAAACCTACCATCACCACCACAGTAACCCAACGCCACAGCCACCATCCACCTCACCCACCACGAGAGCCTCTCACCGCTCTCACCCGTCGACACCCAACCAAAAACCACCGAGAGAGTGAGAGAAAGAGACCTAACCGTTCTCCATCGCCGCCAATCGCGTCTATGACGTCGTGACTTAGATCCAGCGCTCCGTCCTGGTGCGCTCCCTCCGCCGCCTGGATGCGGCATTGTGCCACCGACGTGCCCAGATCCTGAGCCCACGCCGACGCTACGTCGCGGCATTGCCTTCGACGAGCCAATGATGCCCAAGATCGGGCACCTCCACCTGAGCCATGCCTCGGGGACCGGAGCTCCACCTCGGTGAGACCGTCTTCCTCGCCTCCTCATTTTCCCCTTCTCTCTCCTTTTCTCCAGTGATTTTATTTGGGAATGAAGAAGAATGAGAACAGCATCTTCAACCCCATGCTACCTTTATTAACGATAATTAGGGATATAATAAAATTATTAATGTTAATGATAGTATTAGGGTTGGTTATTGATATGACTAATGGGTTGGGCTTGAGCCATTAGTAATGTATTTCCTTTATAAATTTTGTTAAATATTATATGGGTTGGACTTCAAGCCCACTGTAATTTACTAGTTCTTTGGTGATTATTTTCTGTTGGGCTGGGCCAGCCCAGTAGGGTAATTGTTTTTCTGCGTAATAAAGTAATTGGGCCAGACCCTATTTTATATTAAAGTGTATATACCTATACATGTTTTGATACTATTATTTGCACTGTATATATTAATTAAATTATTAATAAATATTTTTATAAAATTTTAGATTTTTAACCTATTTAACTTTGCACCTAAAAATGTTTGTATATTATATTTTTACCTATAAATATTAGTATAGCGTTTATTTAATTAAAATATATATTTCAATAAATTGTGTTTACCAAAATTAATGATTTAGACTAATAAATATTTCTAAATATTAGAAATATTCCATAATAGATTATAGATATTAGATTATGTCATTTTCCCCCTATTATCATCTTAATCACATTCTAATCGTGTGTTTCCTATTTTGGTGACTACGCTCAAACTCTTCGACCCTATCGACGATCTTTGGATGTACTCTTGGACGATATGACCTCTTATGACTTGGGATGATACAATCTTGGAAATTACTATTTGGACAATGCTATCTTGGGGATCATTATTATATACTGGACATTAGACTCAGATACTTTTCGAATCGACACGTTCATGTCGCGCACGTCGACTCCAGATACCCGAGGCAAGTACTTACAATGAATGCTTTCATTTTATGATAGTTACTGTATTTCACGATCTAGATGTGCATGCCATGATTAATATCATGATTTTCATACGAGATTAGTGTTATGGATTCTATTTTCATGTTTGCCGTGTTTTAATGTTTATCGTATTTACTGTGATTATATTTTGTATTGTACATTGAGTCGATGATTACTTGTTGGACACGAAATACTTTAGTATATATGTGATCCAAACCCCGTACTCCGTGTTCCGTGCCTGATAGCTAATCATACCGTACACATATGATTGAGCCTGACAGTGCATGATAGCTAATCATACATTACACGTATGATTGAGCCTGACCAAGTAGATCCCTCAGCCGATCACATATAGAACGTGGTATTTCGAAAACACGCAGTGTAAATATGACTTTTGCATTTCATATTGATATTACCACGTGCCATGATATCTCCTGCCAGGATTTTTCTATTTTACCTATTTATCTTACTGTCGTACCATGACTAAAGTTTGACATATATTTCTCTGCATTTTTCTATCTATTTCCTGTTATATAGATTTCTATCATGTTATGAATAGTAATTCAAAGTATGTACTTGCTCCAATCCTGACTGGATAACCACATTTTAAGGCGGTAACTTAGAGCATTGGTGTTCCACTCACTATGGCACACGTGTGAGACAGATCACGATATACCTGAGGATGCAGAGGATGATATATCGGATGTACCACTGGGGATTGTTCAGTTTAGAGAGCATTTATTTTCTGTTGATTAGAATTCTGTTGTCAGAACATTTGCTGAGTTGTATTCTATTATGGGATTACTATATTTGACTTTTATGGAGTTGTCATTTCTATTTCATATCTACCTGTTAGCAATTGTGATTGAGTTAGAATTTGGATATCATGATTTACATCATATTGCTGGATTTGGTTATACCTGAGGATTAGACAGCTTACTGTCGTCGACTCTGCGGTGCAGGCTGGACATGTTTTCACGTATTCATACCCAAACTTCCAGGTGGGGTTGTGACAAGAACACCCCCATATTTTTCTTACATTGTATCATAGTGGCATGTATATTATTTATCTTGTTGCGTCCCACTGAGGACCTGGTTTTCTTCCAGGTTGGTTGAGTAGGTTGCAGAGTTCCTTCTAGGATTGTTGCTGAGAACCCATTTTATTGCAGGTATCAACTCTTTTGTAGTATTTATGTTTCATTTCTATATTTCATATTTACTTGATTGCATAGTATTTATAGACTCTTTTTCTCTCGAGTCTACTCGGACAAGTATGATTATTGGGCTGCAGATTAGTATTTATGTTTCCCTTTATTTATGCTTTTGTTATATGGATTGAGATGTATAGTTGATATAGGGATGGTTACACCATTTTAAACAGCTTATACGTATTCGAGTCGGACTAGAGTCTGGTTGAATACATAGCTAGCCTATGTCACGTGACATGGTCTTACGTATTTTAGGACTGGGGAATGACACCCGTCTTGCGTGAGCGCAACCTAGGCTCACGCGACATCACGTCTTAGCGAGGACGATCGGTTCTGCGGAACCAGGGCGTGACACTCATGCTTCTCACTTTTTTATGCCGCACTTGCTTCTTTTACATTGGTTTTCTTGAATACCTTTTCGAGAATATTTTCGATAGATTTCATTGCTTTCTTTCTTTGAACTTCGCACTTCATATCGAATCTTGAGAGAAATGGTAGAGTATTAGTCATTTGCTTATGTGATTGCAGTTGATCGTGTAGGTGCTGCGTAGTCTACAAGGCCTTTTTCTCTTAGCTAATTTAATCAGCGTTGAATGGCTTAACCTTTCTCTTCTTGACCCTTTTGTTCTCTAATAAATCAACAATACCGATAACATGAATGTTAGATATAGAGGCATAGACACCATAGTGCATGCTTGTTTCTATAGAACCATGACATGTTTACTTATATATAATTGCTATAGAACTACTATAACATAAAACTGCTATATGCCTACTAATGTTATGCCTGTTATAGAACTGTGTTAAGCAAAAGAATGAATCGATGAGTAAATATTGCAATGATAAGGCGGAACACACTGGAATTGGTTAATTTTCCTATGAATTTGTAGACCGTACTTAAGTAACTAGTTTCAGTCTAGCACGGTCATGGACAACTTGTGCATAAGGACGATATTTTTTCGAACGGTATCTCGGGGCCACAAGTCCGATTCGGCATAGGGGGAAAATGATATAGCTAATGCTGGATTAAAACACGGGTAATTCAGGGACTTTCAACGGAGCTTGCTACTTGCGTTGAAAGGACCCCATCTAACCAGGCTATGTCCAGGATGACTTATTATGTCAGTGACCTTCACATATATACACTACTATATATAATGTTAACTGATTGAACATCGAAGAATATGGTAAATTTTATACTACAATAATACTCTCTGTCGTGTGTAAGTTCTATCGTAGTTGATATTGTTTATGCCTTATCAACTGCTTATATAAAATTTACTACGATGGCTAGAAAGATAAACAATTATATTGTATATTTCACAAAATTTCTTGAACAAATGAGAGCATGGGATTTAACTAGTCATTCACTAGTATATGGTAATGTACTGACCCTCACTCTCCACAAGTGTTGCTAACCAGGAAGGGTGTGCCATTAGCTGAAGATGACGCATGGAACTTTTTAAAGCCTTGTTTTTTAGCGAAGGCGATCTCTACCATTTTGAAGACTCTACTCAAGACCTGTGCAATGCCTCAACTCTCCCCGATCTAAGGTCTAGAGAACATTTTGTCTTTGTATAAGGGGATATAAATGCATGAAATGACTATCTCATCAGAGTCAGTTTGTAAGCCCGTGCGGCACCCTTTGTAATTGTAACTACCACATTCCAACATAGAGGTATTTTGGTAATTTTTTAGGTTGATTATATTTATATATATATTATTTTTTATTAGTAGTTGTCTAGAATTATATTAACGTCAGTTAGTGGCTAGCCAATTAGATTTTTTAAGTGTTAGTACTAATTATTATTAGTCATGACCTTAGCAATTAGAATTAATTAATTTTAGTTGTAATGAAAGGAATATTCATTTTAGTTGTAGAGATTCCTTTCTTTAGTTAATTGGATTCCATTCATGACAAATGGAGAGGGACAAACTTGGTATTTTGGCATGACTAAAATATTACTATAAGAGATAATTTCTAATTAGGTATTCATCCATTCATTCCATTTCACCCATTAGCCTCATTTTTCCCAAAGCTTCTTCTTTTCCAAGCAAATCCAATTTTCTACCAATTCACTCAATCCTCTTCCAAGTCCACTCATCTTCACCATCATGAAGGCCTAGAGTATTGAAGAGCAGAAAAAGATCCATAGGAGAGGAGATTGCTAGGAGATCGTGTCCGACTCATCCTTTCCATGTCCAAATTTAGAGTTCTCCAAAGGAGGGACACACAAGTTGGGTAAATCTTTATTCTTCACAAATTTCATGGTTAGGAACACCGATTGAACCCATAGGAACATTTCTATATGCGGATTCGACTTCCTAATGATAGATCTAGGTATTAGAAGCTTTCAATTTGGTAGGTCTAGGTTTTTATCATGAGTAGTATTGATTTCTATGCTCAATTTCTATTTATTACGAATTTGTGACCACCAAGTGTTCGATACATGTCCCCAAAGAGATGTTTGTGTCCATTTTGAGTTGAGATTGGGTGTACGTCCCCTAAATAGGATACATGGTGTTGTGTCAAGATATCTCATGATACGCACGATTAGATTTCGGTGTATACATGTGTTCTTTTGTCCAAAATAACACAAATTCTTCATAGTATTCATTCTCGTTTTTAGTAACAATAGCAACTTAGAAATAACATAACTCTTAACTCAGGACTTCGATTAATCTCCTTTTTTTTTTAAAAAGAACCGTATCGAAGTTAACTTTCCAAATATATATATATATATATATATATATATATATATATATATATATATAAATTATATATATATATATATATATAAATTATATATATATATATAGGCCAATTTCGTTCTAGAACTTTCTGTTAAACTGTTTGAGTGTCATGTGTCCGAAAGATGAACACGTTTCGATGTTTTTGTGATTCCGGGAGCTTCCAGATACGAAAATGTGATCCGTTTGAAGTTTTGGAAAGCTGATAGGAAGGGCTACGTCATACTTTAATCCTATAATTTAGTGAATAGGTCTAATAGGTACATATTTGTTTCAAGTAGAAAACTGACTATACGATATAGGCATTTTGTGTATCCTATGAGTCTATGTAGTATGGATATCAAGTGAATGTATGTATTATAAGTTGTCAAGTATATGTATGATATAGTACATACATATATTATTGCTAGGTAATATGTGTTAGTTAGTGTGTGTTAGTGTTGATACAAGTGGCTATCAAGTGAGCCAAGTATAGATAAGTTATGTGTCAAGGTATTAAAGATTTGGGCAATGTACTAGTGTGATACTTGGGTACCATAAGGATATTGGCATCATGACACTCAAGTATCATGAGTAAGGATAAGTGACTATTGGAACATGAGTAAGGATAAGTGACTATTGGAACTTGAGTAAGGTATCATATTTGATATCAAGTATTAGAATTAGAGTTAGTTTGATAAGTATCTAGGAGGATAAGGTATTGGCTAAGATACTAAGATATTGGGTATTAGATCTAGGTAATAGATAATATCAAGATGTCAAGTGCCAATAGTAGGATGAGTAAGTCCATGTGTGTATGATTGATAGGATATGGTAAGCATAGGGTATCATGGGATAATTTTGATAGGTAATCAAATAGAAGGGTATATTGATACATAGGTATATAAGTAAATATATTGTTATAATCTATAGCTATACATGTCATAGGGTAAGGATATAATTATCTTGGTATCAATTGTAGGTAATCTAGGCTGCATATCTATGCATATATGTACCAAAGATCAAAGGTAGTTATCTATAGGTATATGAACATATAGAAATAGGATACTATAATACATATTATGCTACATAGGATATAGGTAAGGTAGCCAAGGTACAGTATAAAATGTGGGATACTTAATAAATTAAGATACCATGACAGATCATGGTATAGGGTATGTCAAGTATTAGGTAAAACATGGTATTCTAAGGATATGCTATCAATATACGTATATATATATATATATATATATATATATATATATATATATATATATATATATATATATATATATATATATATATATATATAAAGTAATTCTAAGGGTAAAGGTAAATATCTTAGTAGCAAGGTAAGTCATTATTTGCAAAAACAAAAAGTTTTATTACAAACTGAGAAAAGACTACAATTAGTTTCTGGAGAAGTACAACTATAGGAATCTGATTAGAAGACGATCACTTTATCCCTTGGACGATGTGATATTGAAGATACGAGCCTCTGGAGAATACAACAGCACTTTAGCTGGAGATTATGATCATTCGTGATGCTTTGGAACTAATTTGAATCTCTATTTATAGATTTCTTGAAATAACTATTTAGTAGTTATTCTGGGTTGTGCGTACTTCAGGTTGTGCATCTCATGTTCACTTGCACGAGCGGTTGTACCAATTTCTGTGGATGCGTGGCATCGTTTGATTGAGATACGCTTGGTCGTGGACAGTGTAGTGGGCACGTTCTGCGAAGTTAGTGGCTTGTGTGCCACGTCACTCTGTTCTGAACACTATTTGATGATCACCTTGTGCGAGCTTCATCAGGTTATGCGTGGGCATAATGTAACAACCTGCGCGAGCGGTTGTACCAACTTCTGTGGACGTGTGGCATCGTTTGATTAAGATGTGCGTGGTCATGGGCAGTGTAGTAGGCACGCTCTGCGAAGTTGGTGGTTTGCACGCCACGTCACCCTGCTTCTAAAAAGTTGATCGGATGGTGCCAACTAGGCAGGTTGCGCATGGACACAATTCAACAACTGGCGCCTTTGACTGGGCCTTCTGTGTTGTACTGATTAATTCTCGTGCCACCTAATGACTTGCGCGAACCAGCTGTCAGCATTAATTACATGCTGACAAAATTTTCTCGAGCGCCGCGTTATACGGGATTCGAATAGATTTTCCTTAATATCCGTGCTGTCAGTTGTCAGGTAATGATGATATCGTTACAGCTTCTCGAGGAAGTAAGCCACGTAGCGCTCACGCAACCTATCTCCTGCGCAACCTAATGTTGGCATAACCTGATGCTGCGCAATTTGATGGTCTGGCACAACATAATTGTAGAAATCCTAGGGGGTGAATAGGGTCAAGCTAACTAATTAAGCACTTAGCACAAGCTAATTGGCAATTTAAAAATATAAGTGCAAGAGAAGAAGCAATAACAATACCGACACACGATATATCCTGGTATCCTCCCAAGGGGCACTCCAGTCCCGGAACTCTCTCCGGCTTTAATCCACTATTTGAGTAAATAGTTACACACGAGTTTGGATCCGAAGAACTCGCCAACTTCTTACACGAGAGCTTTAGTCCGAAGGCCTCTCCGACTTCAACCGAGAGTTTGGATACGAAGACTCTCTAACTTTAACCGAGAGTTTGGATATGAAGACTCTCCAACTTCAACCAAGAGTTTGGATACGAAGACTTTCCAACTTCAACCTTTCACAATAGGTTTTAATCTCCTTATACAACAAGATGAAGATCTTACTTTTCAACTTAATAACTCTAACACAATTTGTGGATGGCAAATGAAAGCTTTGTAGAGTTGTTTGTGGATAGGCTTTGGTGGTTTAGAAATTTTTAGGCACAAAGCATCAACCTTGAATGAAGGGATTCAAGGCTATTTATAACCAAAGTATTGAAAAGAGCTCAAAGGCAACTTTTCATTCAACGATCGGTATACCATCGGTACGAACCGATATACCGTCGGAATACCGGTTTGGAATTGCAACAGCTAGAAATATAGCCGTTGGGATCATTAAATGTTTGAAATTCGACCGTTGGATTTTCAACGTTACTGAATCGGTATACCGTCGGTATAGATCGGTATTCCGTCGGTATGCTGATTTTGTAGACAGAAACTTTATGTGAACAAAAATTGGTATACCGTCGGTATGGACCGGTATATCGTCGGTATGCCGATTTTCATCCAAAAATGATCCTAGACTAATTTCTACCCTAGCTTTCGATTTTGCCATCTATTTCTTGTGTTTACAATCATTCCTAAGACTCATTACAGACTCCAGATATAATGTAGCAGGTGCAGGCTTCTTCAGAGTCATGAAATGATGATGGCATGGCATGACTTCTTTTCTAAGACTCATTACAGACCCCTCGACCCCCGTCCGCTGACCGGGCAGTGGAACCCCCGAGTGCGTGGCTCCGAAGATGTCGTCGGATGGTTCAGAGAAATCTTGTGGGATCCGTCGTCTTTGGTCCACTATGATTTCTTCATTGCATATGTCCACATTGATCTTGCTTATTACTTTTCTGCATGTACATGTTAGACGAACAAAGCAATATACATGTAGCAAATATGATAAGATAAAGCACAGTAGGATAATGCTAAGTTTAAGTATAACAGCTATAGTGACAGCATAAATATTAGTGATATCATAATGTTAAACTTACTTGAATAACCATAATCAAAACATAGTTTTGATTTTCGTAACTCAATTAAATTTAAGATATATATAATAAAAACTCATATCACTAATAAGTAAAATAATAAGCACATATCACTAAAGGTATTAGTATAAGTAGAAATGCTATAGTGATAGTATGAAGATAAGTGATAATGAAATGCTAAACATAACAGATTAACCATATTCAAAAACATGATACAATCATTGGGCCAACAATAATGATTTGGCGCCACATGATGATCGCACACTTTAATGGGTGGCGCCGCTTAATTTTTAGCCTCTACAAGACCCCCTTCAAAGTTTTCGAAACTTGAAAATACTTCAAAGTTTTAAAATACTTTGAATCATGCTAGTTTTGTCTGGATTGCGCAAGTCAACTCGAGCCCGATTCTTCAGCACATATTGCGTAACTGTTTGGACAATAAATAGTCGTACCCTTTTAGAGTATTTTTATTCTTCACAACATTTGGGATTGCTCGAGAGAAACCCTATCTTCTTTTCCTTCTTTCCAATCTTTGAGAGCTTCAATCAACAGCAATGGCACCCAAGCACTCCACTGATGAGAAAGGAAAGATTGTGGTCGAGCCATCCACGTGAGCTCTATCCTCGTCACGCCGGGAGATAGCCAACCCAACCATGGAAGGTAAGCACTTGATCATAGACCCGATCATCGACTATCCTATTTAAGATTTAGCCGGCTTCTGACGTCGTACACCCACTCTTTTAGAGTGGGGCACAACTTATAACTTGCGTCTCCCTTTTTAGGGTTTGGTTGTTGTTGACCCATGTTATACGACGCTTCAAATTTTATGCTGTATTTTGGGTACAATTTTGATGCGTTGCGCGACAAGATGCGACACAACATGATTGTTGCATAACCTGATGGCCGCGCAAGCTGAGTGTGGCACAATGTCAGTGTCACACAACCTGACTAAATAGAGTATTAAATACTCGATTCATTCCCAACGATGAACCTATTTAAGGGGCCCTCTTTTTCGAAACATCTTTTTCTTTTCTCCCTCGTTAAGTATTACGTGCCCATTTATTGGGAAGACGAAGAGTCGGCGGGAGCCAACCTTCACTGTATATATTGGTATGAGGTTGCAATCCTTCATCCTCGTTCACTCTCGTGGCACCCAAGGATAGCATGAAGAAGAAGGCGAACCTCATTGTCGATGGCGATGCTTCTGAGGAGAAGTCGAATTTTGCGCCTACGACGTATTTGCTGGAAGCCGACCCGTCCCTGAGGGCGGATTACTTCCTGAACGGCTTTGGCCTGACCCCAGCAGTCTTCGCTCGTTCCCAAGGTGGGCCATCATCTTTCGAAGATCGTGGCACACTAGAACAGAGGAAAGGATTCCTCCGTCTGATGTATCTCTCGGGGATCCACAATATAGAGGAGTTGAGCGCTGCTTTGCGTCAGGCTGATGGTAGGAAGAAGAAATGACGTGACATGAGATCGTCATTTTTATATAATAGCCATAGTGCCTTGTAGTATATGTCTCTTTTTTCTTTTTATTATGAAATAAAAAAACAGTTTGACTTTATAGATCCTGTCACATTTGAACTTTTGTCGCGTAACTGTGTTGACACGTCTCAATTTTGGGCATATGTGAGCTTTGTTGTGTAACTGTCTTGATATATCCCATACTTTCTCGGTTCTGACAACATCAACTTTCGAACAACACGTGGTGTTTCTTCCCAAAATATACGCCTATGGACGCGCATAACATTTCAACTTCAATTACATATAAATAGTTGTGAGAAGAAAAGAATAATTACTGTAATCTCCTCTTCTTTCAGATGTTTGTAGGGGACCAACTGATGAAAATTCCCAGAACCGGTATCGATGATCTTGGATGCTATGAAGTTGAACCACTTTGACACACACATCAGAGAGCTCAGAACTCTTAATGCTTAAAAGAGCTTCCTCGAGATGGTAGGAAGGACCTTTATACATGAGAGTTGGATGGTGGAGACATAGAATTAGGAATCGTATCACAAGGGTGATCTTATTCCTATTTCTCACGAATTGTCGTCTTTTCTCCACCAGTTATATTGACAGCAACTTTTCTTCGAGCTGCTGCACTCTGTCATTCTCCTCTCGTCTTTCTGAGAGAGAAGACCAGAGTTAATTCCGTTGCCTTGCTCGCTGCTTCAGGTTGACTCGACAAGGAACTGGCACCAAGAAGGAGATCGAAGATGTAATAGACCTCTATTTGTTATATTTAGAATGAAAATCTGAGATGTAATAGATTTCCATTAAGATGTATCTATACTTTTAAAGAAGGAATAAAGAATGATTTTTCTCTCCTTTATGACTTGATTTGATGTGATGATATAGAAAATAGAATCCAGAGGTAATGTGGACGTGAATTCATTTTTCTATTGATAATCTTCAAGTCAGCTGGGACTCAATGACAGGATATCATGTCTAAAAAGATGATATCTATGATAATACGAATTTATCTTAAAGAAAAGATACCTTTTAAAACAATTGGATTTCAAAAGACAGAATTGATGATTTGGATGGACTCTACGGGAGATTTTGAGTATTTAATATCTGTAGCTTTATTTACGAGATAATAAATGTAGGCTTTAAAATAAGATTGATGAGTGAATAAGCATTCCTTTTCGAGGAAAGGTCGCTTTGGTTCTCGAGACAGAGAATAAATGAAGACCTCTTCACGAGATGAAAGGAGATGAATGGACGAATATGCCTTTTCGAGGAAAGGTTGTTTCGATTCCTGAGACAGAATGTTTGGCCTTTCTGTCTATAAATAGTGTAAAACTTTTTCTGAGAAAATTATTCACCCCTTTTCTTTTATTTGCAAATGTCTTCAAAAGATATATTTAAGGAGGCAGAAGTCATCCCGAAGAACGAAGCCGCCCTCGACACTCCTTCCGACGAGCCTCCGTCGCCTACTCAGCCAGAAGTGAGAGAAAGCTCGTCCATTCTTAGACAGAAGCAGAACATTCTCGCCAAACTGGTGGAGCTTGGGAGTACTATCGAGGAAGAAGCTCTGAGAAAAGCTGTATGTGAATTGTTGGTATCATCCAACAATAATGTATTCGAGCTCCTTGCGAAATTTGTCTTCGATATGGAGGGCTCTGGTCCTCGTTGATTTTATGTATTTCTTTTTTGTTTGAGTTATGTAATAAAAAGAATTCTATTTATATTCTGATTCACTGTGTTGATATCTCTTTGTCTTCAAACATGATATTTCTTGAGAAATTTGCCATTAATGGGCATCATGGCGACTTGACCATCCATACCAGTCAATTGATAAGCTTTCTTGGAGAAAACTTTGCTTACAACATATGGTCCTTCCTACTTTGCTTCGAATTTGCCTTTGCTCATATGCGTTATAGTCATAGGACGTCTGACGGTTAGAACTAGTTCTCCTTTCTAAAATGTTCGAACTTTGACTTTATGGTTGAAGGCTTTTGATAAACGAGCTTGGTATAACTTAATATGTTGCTGAGCTAGGAGCCGTTTCTTGTCAAGCGCTTCAAGCTCCTGAAGTCTCAGACAATCATTGTTTACGGTTGTGAGTTTATTGACAATAACAATCCTTAGGGAAGGGATCTGAATTTCCAATGGTAAGATGGCCTCGCATCCATATACCAAAGAGAAAGGTGCACAGCCAGTAGGAGTACGTATAATAGTACGGTAAGCCTACAGACATTCTCCAAGCTTTTCACTCCAATTTCGTTTGTTGGTAGAAACAAACTTCTTGAGGAGTTTGATGATGGTCTTGTTAAATACTTCTGCCAACCCGTTAGCTGCAGGATTGTAAGCTGTAGAAGTAATATTGTTGATCCTGTTGTCATTGCAGAATCGAGTGAACTTCTAACTGATGAATTATGGCCCATTATCATGAATGATTCATCGAGGAACACTGAATCTGTAGATCACATGATGCTTAATAAAATTGATAACACTACTTGTCTTAACTTCAGCTAGAGGTATAGCTTCAGCCTACTTTAAGAAATAATCAGTTATGGCCAATATGAACCGATGTCCTCGAGACGAGGGAGGGTTAATAGGAACAATGACATCTATTCCTCAAGCTTCAAAGGAACAAGATTCTACTGTCGGGTGAAGAAATTCTGATGGTTGATGGATGAAGTCAGCATAGATTTGACATGCTTGACACTTTCTTGCATACTCGATTGCATCAGATACCATCGAGGGCCAATAGTAGCCCATACGACGAATTTGATCCTATAGTTTTGGACCAGGTTGATGTGCACCACAAACACCATCATGAGCTTCACGAAGTTTTTGTTTTGCTTTCTCTCCTGCAAGACAGCGTAAGAGTAAGCCGTCAAACGTTCGTCGGTAGAGTGTCTTTGTAGCATAATTATAATAGAATCTGAGTAACCGCCGACAAATTGTTGTAGCCTCCTTAGGATCTTCGGGTAAGATATCATGGACCATGAAGTCTAAGAAAGGAGTCCTCCAATCTTTACTGATAGTACAAATTTCAACCAAATTATTGAATTCCATGTTTGAGTTGTTGACTTCAATATTTAAGTTATTCTCAATACAAAATAACTCTCTATTAGTAATGACGATCATTTGTTGCCTTTTTACTGGAATTGCTAACACTGCTACAAGATTAGCGAGTGCATCAGCCTCTGTATTACACGCTCGACGTATATGCTCAATAAAAAAAGCCTTTAAATGAAGTAGCCATCCTGATCGCTGCATCATGATATGGGACCAGATCTTGATGTCAAACTTCGTACGTACCTCTAACTTGGTTGACAATCAGTTTGGAGTCTTCGTAAACTTTAAGATACTCAATATCTAATTGTTTAGCCAATTGGAGACCATTGAGCAAAGCGTTGTATTCAGCCACATTATTGGAACATGACTCATCTAAAGAATAAGCTCTTTGAATAGCTAACCCTTCTAGTGAGACGAGGACGACTCCAACTCCAGCAATAATAACACCTTTTGGTCCGATACTAGATGCACCGTCAAAGAATAGACGCCATGTAAGAATTTCTTCTGAAATCATGTTGGAATCCAAAGTTTCGTCTGGAATCTCGTCGTAAAGTTTAGACGTTTCGGGAACTGGATGAGCTGGCAGAAAGTCAGCAAGGGCTTGACCTTTAATAGACTTTTGAGGAACATAAACCATGTCATATTGTGCCAACAATACGGCCCATGTTGCAAGCTTGGAATTGAGTGTACTGGACTTTTTATCAGGACCCGGAGAGGGTTAACTCTAGAAATAACATGAATAGTTTGACTAGTGATATAATGCCTCATCTTTTGAATAACAAACATCAAAGCTAGACATTCTTTTTCCACTGGGGTGTATCGATGCTCAGCTCCAATAATTGTACGGCTAAGATAATAGATAGCCTGTTCATGACCTTCTTTAATCTTCTGAGCTAATAATTAACCCAGAGAATGGTCCATTGCTCGAACATACATCAGGAAGGGTATTCCTGAGACTGGATGCACTAGAACTGGAGGTTTCATCAAGTATCGCTTTATGTATTCAAATGCTTGCTGACATTCTTCAGTCCAAATAAAAGACACACCTTTCTTCATGAGTTGAGTGAATAGTTTACAATGTCTAGAGAAATTTGAGATGAATCTCCTGAGATACGCAAGCCGTCCCTAGAATTCTCGTAGCTCTTTTAGGTTGCATGGAGGACACATCTCTTGAATGGCTTTAATTTTCTCAGGGTCAAAGTATATACCTTTAGAGGTAATGACGAATCCAAGAAATTTGCCACTAGAGACTCCCAGGAATGACTTGGTGGGATTCATCTTGAGTTGATGCTGGCGCATTAGATCGAATATAATTCTCAAGTCTTGAATGTGGTCTTCCTTTAGACGACTTTTGACAGCAATATCGTCAACATAGCATTCAACAGTCTTTCGTAAATGATCACGAAAGATAGTACTCATGACCGGATGATAAGTTGCACCAGTGTTCTTAAGACCAAATGGCATGACAGTGTAGCAATAGACTCCAAGAGGAGTGCAAAAAGATGTATGTTTCTCATCTTTTGGATGCATCTTGATTTGATTATATCCTGAGAATCCATCCATAAAAGACATGCGTTCAAATCTGTAAGTATTGTCAATCATGACATCAGTGATCGGAAGAGGAAATTCGTCCTCGGGACAAGCTTCATTAAGGTCTCTAAAGTCAATACAGACTCGGACTTTCCCTAATTTCTTTAAAACTGGGACAACATTAGCCATCCAGTCTGGATGTTGTTCTTCTCTGACGAAACCGTAGGCGATGAGTTTCTTGACTTCAGCTTCTATGGCATCCATCATGTCAGGTCAAAATCGACGCTGTTGCTGCTTGACTGGCTTCGCATTCGGCAGAATGTTGAGCTTGTGGGTAGCAATTTGAGGATCCAATCCTAACATGTCTTCATAGCTCCAAGCGAATACATCAATGTATTCCCTAATAAGTTGGATCAGTTCTTATTTATCTGCTTCAGGGAGGCTTTTGCTGACAAATATTAGTTTTGGGGAAGTTTCATCTCCAACATTGACTTGAACCAACTGATCTTCGGTAGGTGGCTCACGTTGCTCGAAGCGAAGCTCCCATTGAGTATCCAACCTTTGTGTCCAAGGATCAGACTCAGAGGCTTCGGCAAAGTCTTCGTCGTCTTCTGAGAACTCGACAGTTACCATATTGGAAGATATAGTCACTCGATGGACATGCCCAACACTGGTGTTTGAATCCCATAAGACAGAATCAGAAGAGTTAGATCGTTCTTCTTTATTGGATTCGGAGGCTTCTGGAGTCGAAATTGGTGAAGTATAACCTAATCCCCGCTTCATTTTGCTGTAATATTGTTATGATTTTCTTTTTGGAGTAGGGATACGAATAGGTGTTCGCCTTCCTTTACTGCCATTGAGACCAGCTTTAAAATTATAGCCCATATTTTGAATTATATCTTTTGATTGCTGACTATAACGACGTAGTTGAAGTCTTCCGTTATCGTAATTTTCTTCTTCATTATCGGACATGATCTTCTGTTTTGTTCATTTACTAAAAAGTATAGGAAGTTCATCTTTCTTCCTGGAAGGAACTAAGAAGAAGGAGTCCTTCATTGGCTCGAGCAATACTTTATTTTGGGAAGCTTGAACTGCTCCTATGGTAAGTGGTTTGAAGTTATCTAACATTTTTAAATAACATCGAGTATAATAAAGAACATCAATATACTGTAAAGGAGATGCTACTTTATTGATTTGTACATCATCATTTACAACATGATTCTTAGCCTTAACAGAAGGCTTAGTAAGGTTGATAACAAGAGGAGGAGAAAGAGGATTCTTAGCCTTAACAAAAGGCTTAGTAAGATTGATAACTAGAGGAGGAGAAGGAGTAGGTAAAGGTTTGTTACGACAAAGGTCGATAACCAGAGGCTCAGAAGGGGTAATCTCCTCTTGTTCCCTTTCTACAGCAGAAGGTTGTTTATTATGAGAGGAAAGATGTATAGTCAATGTCTGAGAAGAAGAGGGACGAATAGTACGTCCTTTGACGGGGATCATGAGAACATCTTTTGGAGTATCTTTCTGATCTTACTCACTATCCATCGCCAATACAACCTTCATGAACTCTTCCTTGTACATCCGAGAGTCAGTACAATACGCTTCAATGCCCCTGAAAGAATTTAGGTCGGCTACTTCCTTTTGGACCTCTCCATTGACGTCTACATATTTGAAGCATTGATGTAGAGTGGATGGTACAACGTTATGCTCATGAAAAAAGGGTCTTCCCAGTAAAGTATTATAAGAGCCATGATTATCGATCACGTAGAAAGTAACCTTTGTACGAAGATTACCTATTTGAACCTTCAGACAAATCTTTCCCAAAGGTTCACTTCTTCCAGAATTGAATCCCAGGATTGTCGTGATGGTTGTTGAAAGATTGTGTACAGGAATCTTTAATACATCTAGTAGAGTCTTTGGCATGATGCTAAGTGCAGACCGAGGATCGATCAAAATGCGATCAACCTTCATGGTATCGACATATCCCGTGAAGTAGAGGGGTCGGTCATGACGATTATCTTCCAACATCATATCATCTTGTGTAAAAGTGATATTTGTCATCAGCTCCATCACACTATGACAATGAAGGCATGTTATAGGCTCTTCCTCTGGCTTCTTAAGGAATGTTAGGCAAGTATCAGCTTGCATCAAAGCTTGACTCATTGTTTCTCGAGTTTCCTTCGAAAGACGGAGTAGCTCAAAAATTAACAATCTTGCCGGGGTATTAGCCAGCTGAGCCAGTATATCAAAGTTATACGGCTTCTCGAGTTCCAAAGTTGAAGTCTTCTTCAATACTTTATCAAAACGGATAGGCTATTTTCCTTTGTCGGGTGCCGTCGGTTTGGGAAGAGTTGGTTCTACTGGAGGTGATGAAGCTGATGGAACATTGACAGCAGGAGAAGATGATGCTTGAGGAGCTTCCAGAGTTGGAGCAGGGTTTTCTTGACCTTCTGAATAGTCTCTTAGGTAAGGTTTCCTCAGACCTGGTACCAGTTAAGACTTCTTCTTCAGATACAGGTTCGAAGAATACCATATTGCAACTCTTTGCCTAGATCTTGTTTCTGAAAGTTTTCTTTTGGCAAGATGGAGAGTTTGTCCAGTAACCCAAACCAACCCGAGATTGGTTGTGAGAAAGACATAGGGAAAGAGGTACATGAGATCCCTTTCTATGGTTCAAACCAGAGGCCTTTTGTAGATCATATCCTATTTTCGTCATTAGTTCACAAGACTGTGGACTATGCAGATGGAAAGCTGGTTGATATTTGGCTTCTAATTTTGACAATGTTGTCTCAGCAGGGGACGAGGAAGAAGGATTATCTGCTACCGAGATGAAGGTAGCAGTTAAAGGTGGAAGACAATATTCACCCAATGAAATCATATGACATGATTTATTTTTAGTGGCCTTCTTAGACTTGGTGGAGGAAGACGGTGTTTCGAAGTCAGCCACTAAATCTGGATGGATCCACATAATTTCTTCTTTACCAGTAGACAGAGGAACAAGACCATCAGTTCATGCAGGTGGAAGATTAACAATCTCCAGAGTAGTTCACGGGATGGGGATGTGTCACGCCCCGCTCCCGAATAATCGGACACGAGTCGGACACGCCCAGCCTTCGTTGTTAGACACAATGAAGTAAGCTGTACCAATATCTAGGGAGAACAATGAATCAAGATAAGAATGAAAGTAATCACAGCATCTAATATATCAAATCCCAGAATCTCAGATACAATCTAAATGTTATTACATTCTAGCAATGTAAACTATAAAGATGTCTCTAGTACAAGTCCAGATAAAGATAAAAGTAAAAGTGACTAGGCTTCTTCAGCATCTAGGTCCTGGGCAATCTCAACAGGCTCATAGGTACCTCCTAGCTTCTGTCCATAGTAAGTATCACAGATAGCCTCTAGCTCACCTGCAACATATCCTAGTCAGGAGCGGAGCTAAGTATATCCAAGGAAATGAACATGAACATCATGGTATGAACAAGAAACAGGAAATATAAATAAAGTACGAGAAATGAGAACAAGACATGAAACTGAACAGAAAATACTGAAAGTAAATACAGGAAACATGATATGAGTCCTGAATATGAAATACAACCTGAACATAAAATACAACCTGAATCCTGTAATATGCAATATTAAAATACATCCAGAGTGTGTGATCGGCTTGGGTAGATTCAATGAACATGAAATGGTACGGCTTTGGTCCCGTATGCACAATGCGGGACCTAAGCTCTTCACATGAATAGTAACAGGATTTGATCACACAACTGTAGTATTTTCCCTCCCAGACACAAGTAACTCATGAAACATGAAACCAGACAATCCCGTGATACATCGTGTCAATAAGGAGATACAAGAATGAATATAGAAAACATGAGAAATGAACAAGTCCGAGGAGTATACTTGCCTGGCTCAGGGTGATCAAGTGTGGGATGAACAGCTGGATATCCTCCTGTTTATGAATTACAAGTTGATTAATAACTGACTAATTCTAATTTTGTTTATCAATAATTCTAATCATGATAAACTAGTGTTAATCCTCTACTTAAAATCTATACTATAATTCAATTCCCCATTATAGCTACATAAACATCCTAATTTCAAGATCATGAAGTATTACACCCAATTATAGTGTACTACTTCAAGTAGCATGTGATCCCCCCCTTTTAACCATTAACCTAGTAAATCTTAGTTTAGGGTCAAATAGTCCTTAATATCCAAATTCTACCTAGGAGTTATATAACCCAGTCCTTAAGCAGTCCAATAACAGTCCAAATACTTGTCCTATAATAATCTAATTATCAGTCCAATACCAATCTAAATACAAATCCTATATGAGTCTATTTATTAGCCCAATGTAAATCTAAATCACAAATAACAATCTGAACATTCTACACTACACAGGTTTTAGGGAAATCTATGGTTTGATTCCACACTATACAAACCATAGGTCAACTGTTGGACTTAATCTATCACTTCCATAGCACATGTTTTAAACAGGCTAGTATTATTCAGTTTGGGTAAGGTACTGCCATTCACTCCTCAACCTCAGCTTACAGAATGCAATCTCTCTTCCCAGTTGATGTTCAGTCTTAACAATAGAACTGATCATCCAGTCTCAGGTTTAGGAAATCAAATTTTAACTTGGACATTAGAACTCAGTCTTTATCAAAACAGGGAAGCAGTTCAGTCCATAATAATGCTTACTCATATCAGTCTAGCTAAGATACTGGCATTACTATTCTGAATGTGAAATTCATTTATATCCAATCTTCCTTCTCCTAACAAATGCACATTATGGACAACACCAGAATTAATGATTCCAATTATTGTATGCCTCCTGCTTATTTCTGAACATAAATTGCCCCTAAGACTAATTGCAAACATCAGTCAGAACTGAGATAATAAATCTCAGGAAACTGATGCATCAGTCTTTAAACTACAATTCCATGTTCAGTCCAAGCCAGTCTCTTTACTGGTATTCATGGATACCCTGCCAAATACAGTTTACACAACAATCAACCTATCTATATAAACCCAAGTTCTCAAGGACTAACATTCATTCAAAGCTTTTGTCACGACCCGGTCCCAAATTATTGGGTCGAATCGGATCATGCCCAGCCTGCACCGTTGTGAGACGGCGGTAGTAAGCTGTATCCACTTGTAGGTAATCACAACAACACGATGTATATATTTGTCACAACTTCTAAAATTACGAATATTAAAAACTTGTTTGTTCAACATAGAGAAAAATACAACTGACATAAAAACTGAAATAGATTGTCTTCACTCCAACATAATGAAACTAGAAATAGAAATAACATCTATCTAAATAGTCGGCTCATCAGCCTCGAGATTAATATCGTCTGATTGGGACTCCGACAGCACAGCTGGGTAGAGCTCAGGATCATAATAGCTATTAATCAATAGCTCAGCTTCATCAATGGAACCTATTGGGGGTAGGAAATCCAGTCAGAAAAGGAGCAAAGTACAATTATGAAAATTTAATAATTCAACTAATAATTAGAAATTTGTAATTTTAAACAGTTTGAAATACTTAAACAATATTTTCCAGCAATTTTCCACAATTAAAAATAATATGATTTGAGTATGTAATTCTTATGACCGGCTTGGGTTGTACAATAGTATCCTAGTGATACGATACGGCTTATCCCCGTATGAAAAAGGAGTAAGCTCGCACAATTATGCAATATGAAGGTATTGGTCATAGAACACTACACTACTCCCCCAATCCCACAATCAATAACAATCAATACTCTAGGAGAGAGTTCCGTGTAGCAATGTGGTTTAATCTTACAATATTACAATTAATAATTAAATTGAAAAATAAACATAACCGTACTTGCCTTGGTCTATAACTGGATTTGAGATGGATACCGGGAAAGGATTCAAACTCGTCCTCGAAATCCTACAGTTGAGAAGTTCTGACTTAGAACCATGTTTGAACTATGTCTAGGTGTTATAGTTATAATCTCTAAAATTTGATCCAAGTCAAGTTTTTAATTTGTTAAAATTATTCTACCGGAATACATTATCATTACGAACTACAATTATTTATTTAACGAGGTAAAAGTCGATTTACTGATTAATTGGGAAAATAACATTTACAAGTTAATTGTTAAAACTTTGTAATTTAGTAACATATATATATATATATATATATATATATATATATATATATATATATATATATATATATATATATAACTAGATTTTTTTTAAATGAGAAAAATATGAATTTCTGTTAACTTACAAAAAAAAACTTAATGTGAGAAAACTTATTAAATTTCTATATAAAAATTAAATATTTTATTTTTATATTCTACGTATTTAATGCCAAAACAACAACCCAGAAAATAAAGAAAAAGCTACACTACACACTACAAGGTCTGAGAAAAGAAAATAGAAACTGGGCTTATGCCCTTACAATTTATTACATAAATTAATTAAAATTGTTGTTGAGCTCCAAACGTCGGAAAGCGGTCCATTCAGCAGGCGAGGCCCTGCACTCAAAATGCTATTGGCCAGTAATACGTTCTAAAATTATTATTTAAATTAAAAATATAAAAATACGGTAAGTCTCAGACTTGGTCCAAAATATCATGTTGCGTTCTAGCTTATGCCTCAACGTCCGGAATGGCCGATTTCGTTTGCATTTAGCTAGGGTCTACAGACCGATACGGTCATTGTCCGAAAATGATACAAAACCATATTTAAACCAACAATTCAATTTGTAAATTCGTTTTGCAAAAGCCAAAATTTGGAAATAATTTTACTCAAACCAAAAATTTGGGCAGCACCTCCTCTATAATTGGGACAACCCAATCCTGGAAAAATGCCAAACAACACAAATACATATCCCAACCTAGAGATAGCTAAATTATAAACCATAGAATATAACCAAAAGCTTCAGAACGTATCCAAAATAAAATTCGAAAAACCCGAATTGAAATTCGGAAAACCACAGAACCAAACTAAGAAAAAAATGGTCACATAACCATTTACTAGGTAATCCAAATTTAACTCAAAAATTCCGAAAAACCACAGAATCTACAAAATCATTCCGAAAGAAAGTTCAGAAAATTCGAAACCTCGAATCGATCCGATTCCCATAGCAGGATCGAGGACTATGTCATCATCGACACCAATGGGAGTAACACGGGAATACGGAAGATACCTTGGTTTGCTCGGCTAGAGCTCTCAGACGAGTAAGAAGGAAAGATGAATCTCACATTCTCCAGAATACGTGAACAGCAAATATCGGCTACGAAAAAATGGATCTGGAAAACCCGTGGGGTCACCGAAAAGTCTTGGGTCAGGAACAGCAGCGGGGAAGACGCTGGACCAGGGCATGGGGCATGGACACGCGAAAGGACGCAGCAGCGGAGGGGATCGCCGCTCGAAAAGGTCGGCTGCGGGGAGGCCGCGCGGGACAAAGCACTGCAGAAGGTCGGCCGGGAAGCGGCTACGGTCGGCGGGAGGCACCGCTCGAAAGGTCGCTGACTCACCGGAGGACGCGGTCGACGTCGGGGCTCGGGATTCACCGAGGGGCGTGGCCAGGGAAAACTCGGTTAGGGCTTGGGGGTTGGAAGAGTTATGGAAAAGAATGATAAAGAGGGTGAGGGTTTTATAGGGAGAATGATGTGGGGGTTTCGGAAGAGGAACGGAGGAGTCGGGAGGTTACGGAAAGGAAGGGGTCGGCCGAGCGTTGGTTAGAAGGGGAAAGGAAAGGTTCTGATGGTTAAAAATGAGAAAGTGATAATGAGAGTATTAGTAAAGTAAAAGATTTCTCTTTCTTTAATAAGGAAAAAAATGATATATATATATATATATATATATATATATATATATATATATATATATATATATATATATATATATATATATATATATATATATATACTAAGGGACTTCAAAATTAGTTTCGAAAAAACTGAACTTGGGTTCAAGACGGGTTCGGGACGGTCAGATCAAACACTAAAAATTCCAAAAATATTAATTTTTCTAAAAATATAATTTTTCCTAATTTAACAATTAATAATAATTATAATAATAATTTAGTTAATAAAATTATCCTATTAATTAACCGAAATTTTATGGGTTTCACAACCTTTCCTCCTTAGAAAATTTCGTCATCAAAATTACAGGATAGGGTTAGGAATTACCTCAGGTCTCAAATAGATATGGATATTGCTCTCGTATTTTGTCTTCTCATTCCCAGGTAGACTTGCCTGGGGAATTGTGTCGCCACATAACTCTGACTATGGGCGTCACAGAGTTCCTGGTTTTCTTCTCACCTCTGTCTAAAATCGCCACTGGCTTCTCTGGTACTGTGAGGCTAGGTTAAATCTCCACCTCTGAATGGTCTAAGATGTGGCTCGGATCCGAGATGTAGCGTCTGAGCTGTGAAACGTGGAAGACATTGTGCACGCCTTCAAGATTAGCTGGTAGAGCGAATCGGTACGCTACTTCTCCAACTCGGCTCAAAACTTCGAATGGGACGATGTACCTGGGGCTCAGCTTTCCTGCTCTGCCGAATCTGATATTCCTCTGGTAGGGGAAATCTTGACGAAGACACTATCTCCTCCTTCGAACTCCAGTAGTCGACGACTGCTATCAGCCCAATACTTCTGCCTGTCCTGAGCAATCCTGAGTTTGTCTCTAATCACCTTTACCTTCTCTGCTGCATCGGTCACCATCTCAGGTCCAAGCAATACTCTTTCTCCTACGTCATCCCAAGCAAGTGGAGTGCGGCAATGACGTCCATAAAGTGCCTCGAACGGAGTTATACCGATGCTAGCTTGGTAGCTGTTGTTGTATGAGAACTCTACCAAATGCAAGTGGTCTTTCCAAGACCCTCCAAATTCTAAGACGTAAGATCTCAGCATGTCTTCTAGCGTCTGGATGGTTCTCTCCGATTGTCCGTCAGTTTGTGGATGGTAGGCGGTGCTGAACTTCAATTGTGTTCCCAAACTGTCGTGCAAGCTCTTCCAGAAGTGAGAGGTGAATCTGGTATCTCTATCAGATACAATACTTACCGGAACTCTATGAATCCGGTAGATATACTGCATGTACAGTGCTGCCAACTTCTCGGTGGATAGACCAACCTTGAACAAGATAAAGTAAGCTGACTTCGTCAGTCGGTCCATAATAATCCAAATGGCGTCCTTTTCTCCTTGGGATCGAGGCAATCTTGACACAAAATCCATCGTTATGTGTTCCCATTTCTACTCCGGGATGTCTAGCAGCTGCAACAGTCCTGCTGGTCTCTGTCTGCTAGCTTTTACTTGTTGACAAATCAAGCATCTAGCCACAAATCTGGATACGTCCTTCTTTATTCCGTACCACCACACTACAGTACGCATATCCAGATACATTTTATTAGCTCCTGGATGTGTGGAATACTGTGACTGGTACGCTTCTTGCATCAGCTCGTTCCTCAGTTTGCCTATTGGTACGCAAAGCCTCGTACCATGCCTCAATGCTCTGTCGCTGGCGATTGAGAATCCTTTAAGTGTTCCTGCCAGCACTTGATCTCTGAGTTTGCAAAGCGTCTCGTCTTGAAATTGTGTCTCCTTGACTTTGTCTATTAGACTTGAACGCACTTACAACTGCATCATTGATGATTCAGCTTCTGGTACAATTGCTTCTCTTCCCAGCTTCTTCATTTCCTCCTCCGGTAATACAATCTCCAGTCTAAGCTTCTCTATGTCTTCTAGCAAATGCCGCTCCTTGGTCAAAAACATCGCTATCGGGTATCGACTAAGTGCATCTGCAACCACATTAGCCTTACCCGGATGGTACTGCAGGTCGATGTCAAAATCTTTCATCAGCTCCATCCATCGCCTCTGTCGCATATTCAGCTCCTTCTGAGTGAAAACATATTTAAGACTTTTATGGTATGTAAATATTTCCACTCTCTCTCCATAGAGGTAATGCTTCCATGGCTTCAGTGCAAAAATAACTGCTGCAAGCTCCAAATCATGCGTGGGTTAGTTCTTCTCATGAGTCCGTAATTGCCTAGATGCGTAAGCAATTACTTTTCCGTGTTGTTGAAGAACACAACCCAATCCTTTACCAAAAGCATCACTGTAGATTGAGAAACCGTCGGTACCTGTGGGTAGCGCAAGTATCGGTGCCGTTGTAAGTCTCTTTTTCAGTTTCTCAAATGCTGACTGGCAAGCTTCAGTCCACACAAATTCTTTATTCTTCCTTGTGAGCTTCGTCATCGGCTTAGCAATCCTGGCGAAGTCCTTCAAAAAATTTTGGTAGTAGCCAGCTAAGTCCAAGAAACTTCTGATTTCAGCAACTGAACTTGGTGTACTCCACTTCTCAATAGCAGCTATCTTCTTTGGATCCACCAAAATTCCTTCTCCTGTGACAACATGGCCCAGAAAATCTACCTTGTCTAAGAAGAATTTATATTTAGATAGCTTACCATAGAGCTTCTCCTTCCTTAAGGTTCCCAGAACTTTTCTCAGGTGCTCTTCATGCTCTTCTTCGGTCTTTGAGTAGATCAGAATGTCATCGATGAAGACAACAACAAACTGATCCAGATATTCATGGAAGACCTTGTTCATAAGGTTCATGAATACTGCAGGGGGATTCGTCAATCTAAACGGCATGACCAAAAATTTATACTGACCATATTTGGTGTTGAACGTCGTCTTTGGAATATCCTCCTTCCTGACCTTGATTTGATGGTAGCCAGATCGAAGGTCTATCTTCGAGAATACCTTATCTCCACTTAGTTGATCAAATAGGTCATCGATCCGGGACAGAGGGTACTTGTTCTTGATGGTGATGTTGTTCAGCGCCCGGTAGTCAATGTACATCCGCACAGTCCCGTCCTTCTTGGGTACGAACAAGACAGGTGCTCCCCAGGGTGAGGCTCCATCTCCGATAAATCCAAGGGCCTTCAGCTCATTGATCTGGTCCTTAATTTCCTTAGCCTCCTTAGGGTTGACTCTGTAGCATCCCCAAGAAATAGGAGCAGAGCCGGGAACTAGGATGATGGTGAATTCTACATCTCGATCTGGAGGTAATCCTGGAAGACTATCAGGGAAGACATCCATGAATTCTGCTATCATAGGGTGAGGAGGTCCAGATTCTTCGGTGATAGAGGAGTAACTAATACCCTCTATATCTTTCGGAGCTCGAGAGATTTCAAACTCCGGCTCTCCAGGTGGGCTGAAGACTACACATCCTCTGTGACAATCTATCAGCACATGCTGCTTACTTAACCAGTCCATTCCTAGGACTACATCATAGTTAGGTAAGGGCATCACAAGTAAGGGTGCTAAGAATTTGTGTCCTGAGATAGTTATAGGACAGTTACAGGTTTCAGTGATGGGTATGGGTCCACCACCAGTCATAACTCTACATATCTTCTTGCTAAAACCCGTAACTAGGTGGTGTGCAGAGATAAATTTTGTTGCTATAAAACTGTGTGTTGCACCCGAATCAAATAATGCTAAAGCATGATGTGAATGCACATAAATGGAACCTGTGATGACATCAGCGGTAGGTTCCTGCTCTGGCTCTTGCTCATCTGCTGTTAGGGCAAAAGCTCGCCCAGTCTTATGTTGGTTTTGTCCAAACTGTTGTTGCTGAGTGGGTAGGGGAGCCTTCTACTGTGTTGTTCCAGTCCGGTTAAATACCGTAGGGCAGTCCTTCACTTGGTGGGTGGCAGACCCACAAACTAGGCAGTGTCCTAGCCTCTTCCTGTATATGTTCGCCTGATGCCCTGGCCTTTTGCAGAAATCGCAGACAAGAATCTGCTTTTGAGGCGCTCTGTCATTGGTCCTCGCCTGATGGTGCTGCTGCTGGTGGTGAGAAGGCCTGTTGTTATTGTTGTGGTTGGGCCTCTTCTGGTTACTCTAGAAGTTGCTAGTTCCAGAATACTCCCTCTTTGAATGAGCAGGCTGACTCTTCTCTATATCCTGAGCTCGTATTAAGATCCTTCCATACGTCTTGGCGTCGTCTACGATCACAGGAGTGCGAATCTCTTCCCTTAGTCCATACCTGAATCTTTCAGCACGATCAGCGGGGTCGGCAACCAAGTTCTTGGCAAAGCGACTAAGTTGACCAAACTCTGCCGCATATTCATCAACCGTCATGTTCCCTTGCTTCAGATTCTGAAATTGTCTTTCCATCTCCCGCAACTCAGATGTTGGGAAGAACTTCCTGCGGAACAACCTCTTGAAGGTGTTCCAGCCAAGCTGCCTGTCCTGAAGTCAGGGTTCATTCCGATACCAGGTGCTGGCTACATCTAGCAGTTGGAGTCCCACAGCTTCAACTTGGAGGTCATCAGGAAGTCGAGCAACGCTGAGGAGACGCTTCATGCTGTCGAGCCATTCATCGGCATAGATGATTCCCTCGGTTCTTTTGAAAGGTCGAGGGCCCAGCTTCTTGAATTTCTCAATATCGCTAACTTTAGCCGGCTTTGGTTCAGATTGGGCTGTTTCTCCTCTCTCAAGTGCAGCCATAGCCATATTGTGGACATTCTCCATGCCTTCTCTCATAATCGCCGTCTGTTCGCGATGAACTTCAGCTTGAGTTCTCTGTGCCTCAAGCACTCCTCGTAGCAGGCCTACGAGGTCGGTGGGGTCCACGGACACTGGTGGATAGCTGGATCGGGCACCACCGCAGGGGCTTGCTGTTCAGTCCGGAAAGATGTAGGATCTAACACTTGAGTTGTAGTATAAAATCCATGGGGTACTGATGCATTATAGGGACGATCGGCCAGCTGCCGAGGTGTAGGATTCGAACTTGGTTGAGGAGGTGGGATGTGATCGGGTGATGAAAACCCATCGCCAGCGGTGTTGGTCTTATCTGTGGCCATACTCTGGAAGGTTTAGGATTGCAAAACATAAGCAAGGTAGCCTACCAGTCTATAACAAACAAAAATATTTGTTTATAATATATTTTGGTCCTATGTTGTGACAAATTAATGTTCTAGTGTTCTAAATATTTCTAGATATGTTTACCAAAGTTGTTGATCTGACCTGTATGGGCCACCATTAAAAATATGTCACGACCCAGTCCCAAATTATTGGGTTGAATCGGATCATGCCCAGCCTGCACCGTTGTGAGACGGCGGCAGTAAGCTGTATCCACTTACAGGTAATCACAACAACACAATGTATATATTTGTCACAACTTCTAAAATTACGAATATTAAAAACTTGTTTGTTCAACATAGAGAAAAATACAACTGACATAAAAACTGAAACAGATTGTCTTCACTCCAACATAATGAAACTAGAAATGGAAATAACATCTATCTAATTAGTCGGCTCATCAGCCTCGAGATCAACATCGTCTGATTGGGACTCTGGCAGCACAGCTGGGTAGAGCTCAGGATCATAATAGCTATTAATCAATAGCTCAGCTTCATCAATGGAACCTATTGGGGGTGGGGAATCCAGTCAGGAAAGGAGCAAAGTACAATTATGAAAATTTAACAATTCAACTAATAATTAGAAATTTGCAATTTTAAACATTTTGAAATACTTGAACAATATTTTCCAACAATTTTCCACAATTGAAAACAATCTGATTTGAGTATGTAATGCTTATGACCGGCTTGGATTGTACAATAGTATCCTAGTGATACGATACGGCTTATCCCCGTGTGAAAAAGGAGTAAGCTCGCACAATTATACAATATAAAGGTATTGGTCATAGAACACTACACTACTCCCCCAATCCCACAATCAATAACAATCAATACTCTAGGAGAGAGTTCCGTGTAGCAATGTGGTTTAATCTTGCAATATTATAATTAATAATTAAATTGAAAAATAAATATAACCGTACTTGCCTTGGTTTATAACTGGATTTGAGATGGATACCGGGAAAGGATTCAAACTCGTCCTCGAAATCCTACAGTTGAGAAGTTCTGACTTAGAACCATATTTGAACTATGTCTAGGTGTTCTAGTTATAATCTCTAAAATTTGATCCTAGTCAAGTTTTTAATTTGTTAAAATTATTCTAACCGGAATACATTATCATTACGAACTACAATTATTTATTTAACGAGGTAAAAGTCGATTTACTAATTAATTGGAAAAATAACATTTACAAGTTAATTGTCAAAACTTTGTAATTTAGTAACATATATATATATATAAAACTATATTTTTCTTTAAATGAGAAAAATATGAATTTCTGTTAACTTACAAAAAACTTAATGTGAGAAAACTTATTAAATTTCTATATAAAAATTAAATATTTTATTTTTATATTCTACGTATTTAATGCCAAAACAACAACGCAGAAAATAAAGAAAAAGCTACACTACACACTACAAGGTCTCAGAAAAGAAAATAGAAACTGGGCTTATGCCCTTACAATTTATTACATAAATTAATTAAAATTGTTGTTGAGCTCCGAACGCTGGGAAGCGGTCCATCAGCAGGCCGAGGCCCTGCACTCAAAATGCTATTGGCCAGTAATACATTCTAAAACAATTATTTGAATTATAAAAATAAAAATACGGTAAGTCTCAGACTTGGTCCAAAATATCATGTTGCGTTCTAGCTTATGCCTCAACGTCCGGAATGGCCGATTTCGTTTGCATTTAGCTAGGGTCTACAGACCGATACAATCATTGCCCGAAAATGATACAAAACCATATTTAAACCAACAATTCAAGTTTTAAATTCGTTTTGCAAAAGCCGGGATTTGGAAATAATTTTACTCAAATCGAAAATTTGGGCAGTACCTCCTCTATAATTGGGACAACCCAATCCTGGGAAAATGCCAAACAACACAAATACATATCCCAACCCAGAGATAGCTAAATTATAAACCATAAAATATAACCAAAAGCTTCAGAACGTATCCGAAATAAAATTCGAAAAACCCGAATTGAAATTCGGAAAACTACAGAACCAAACTAAGAAGAAAATGGTCACAGAACCATATACTAGGCAATCCAAATTTAACTCAAAAATTTTGAGAAACCACAGAATCACAAAACCACAAAATCTACAGAATCATTCCGAAAGAAAGTTCAGAAAATTCGAAACCTCGAATCGATCTGATTCTCATAGCAGGATCGGGGACCATGTCATCATCGACACCAATGGGAGTAGCACGGGAATATAAAAGATACCTCAGTTTGCTCGGCTAGAGCTCTCAGATGAGTAAGAAGGAAAGATGAATCTCACGTTCTCCAGAATACGTGAACAGCAAATATCGGCCACAAAAAAATGGATCTGGAAAACCCGCGGGATCACCGGAAAGCCTTGGGTCAGGAACAGCAGCGGGGGAGACGCTGGACCAGGGCACGGGGCACGGACACGCGAAAGGACGCAGCGACGGAGGGGGTCGTCGCTCGGGAAGGTTGGTTGCGGGAAGGCCGCGCGGGACAAGGGCACTGCAGGGGGTCGGCCAGGAAGCGGTTGCGGTCGGCGGGAGGCACCACGCGAAAGGTCGCTGACTCACTGGAGGGCGCGGTCGGCGTTGGGGCTCGGGATTCATCGAGGGGCGCGGCCAGGGGAAACTCGATTAGGGCTTGGGGTTGGAAGAGTTGTGGAAAAGAATGATGAAGAGGGTGAGGTTTTACAGGGAGAATGATGTGGGGGTTTCGGGAGAGGAACGGAGGAGTCAGGAGGTTACAGAAAAAAAGGGGTCGGCCGAGCGTTGGTTGGAAGGGGAAAGGAAAGGTTCTGATGGTTAAAAATAAGAAAGTGAGTAATGAGAGTATTAGTAAAGTAAAAGATTTCTCTTTCTTTAATAAGGAAAAAAATGATATTTATAAATATATAAATATATACTAAGGGACTTCAAAATTAGTTTCGAAAAAAGTGAACTTGGGTTCAAGACGGGTTCGGGGCGGTCAGATCAAATACTAAAAATTCTAGAAATATTAATTTTTCTAAAAATACAATTTTTCCTAATTTAACAATTAATAAGGATTATAATAATAATTTAGTTAATAAAATTATTCGATTAATTAACCAAAATTTTACGGGTTTTACAGCTTTATCATAGAAGTTATCTTAATTACAGGTTGATTAGAGACATGTCTATTCAAATCTTTATTCCTAATAAACTGATTTCCAGAAAATTGTGATACATCAGTCCTAACCAAGAGGACTTCATGTGACAGATGACTTGATCTACATTACACTGCTCTACAGGTGACAGTGCTTCCATGCTAAAACATATAGGGTTTAAACAAGGTGATCCTTCAGTGAACAATTTACCTATTGACAGTGAGGGTCGAGCTCTCAATCATTCTTAGAGTCCTTATTAGAAATTGACTTGATCAAACTAACCTTCAATCTAGTATACAACCTTATCCTTGACTTCAATATAAACATGATAAGACTAACCTCCTGGACTATAAATTCCTGGACTATAAATACACACCAGTTATTTACCCCTTCAGGCATTTGCAGTCCTCATCAAGATTAATGTAAATCAATTCTTACTAAAACTTGGATTAAATCAGTCCTGTGATGTTGTTGACTCAATTCAGTCCTAGCTAAGGCTAATATAAATCAGTCCTGAAGGATATACAATCACTTCCTTATCCTAGCCATCCTCCTTACCACTGGGAATATTACCACCCTCAGGTCATTGTTCAATACTAATTTATAGATTACTGATACAATTGGTTCAGTTCCTAGGTTGGACTGGTACCCCAGTTCAGTTCCTCATATGGAACTGATATCTCATTTTAGTTCTCAGGCTGATACCAATTCAGTTTAAACAAGGAATCCCAAATGATATGCTGAATTTAATTAGACTCTAATTAAGTTGATACACAACAAACCATGATTACAAGAAAATCAAATATCAACCACAGCTAGACATGCCCCGCTGTCCATAGCAAATTTAATTAAGTATAGATATCAGACAGTCCACACCCTTCTATATACAGAGCTCACCCTCGTTCTAACCAATTAGCTATCCACTGACATAAGGGAGTGATCAATAGAGTGAGGTAACCATAACAGAATAACTGCTTCCTCAAAATATCCTACTGAGTTCCAGCTATCAACCTTTAGATCTATTCTCAAAATTGACTGCAGTTCTAACATTTATTACTCAGTCACCAAACCTAAATTATGCATCATCTTCTATTACTATTAGAGAATTTAGGAATTTACCTGAGAGTGTCCGTTCTGAATTATCCTGCAGACACGAATCTAGATCTGGACACAGCTCTTCAGTGGTTAGCCTAAACTGAAAATTGATCATCACTTGAATCATACACAACAACCAGAGATTTACAGACTGATCATATAACTTATTTAGGTTAGAGGTTGAGAAATAATCACCGATGATAACTTGACAGTTAGGGAAATCCAATTGAATCGACCAACCATAATCTCTAAACCAATCTATAAATTAATAACACAAAATGAAGATCATTATTAACAAAATATAACCATCATAAACACACGATCAATCAAGCAATTCTCACCTCTATACTGATCGAATTTGCTCAGAGCAACCGATCGAGAATTTCTAAGGAAAGATTTGAGATGGAAGCAGCTATCTGATAAAATCCTTACTTCAGTTCAGGTCGAAGAACAATAACAAATTGAATCCAAAAGGGTGTTCAAAATTACTCACCAACGATTGATCCTCCGAACGCAGTTATTGACTTCAAAGAAAATGATCGATTGCTCAAACAGAAAAAGTGAAACGAATCGGTCTGCTCTAAGGAGAAGATCGAAAATCATTATTCAAGTATTCTAAAATTTTATAGAACATGAACGAAATTTAAACCCAACTTACTAATTCTCCATTGATACACGACGAGAAGGAAATATGAGCTCTGCTCTTCCTCCCTCTCTCTCTCGATCTCTATTTGAAGAATTTGAAGAACAATTGGTAAGAATGAAGAAATGGGAAATTGTGGGGATTAAATAGGGTTACAATCGGTTAGAAATGGCGGGAAAGTGAAGCTCCAGGCTGGAAATTTAGTTAGAGATTTTTGAATCTCCTCCTTACTCCTCACGCAACCTCTGTTGTCGAAGAAGAAAAAGGAATTGTGAGAAATTCGTTGGGTTTAATTAAATGGTAGAGCTACAGTGTTGAACTATGTAACAGTATTTAAAAGAACCCAATAAGAAGGCCCAAGAAGTAAAGCCCAAGGCTTTAACAATCATAACAATAGTTTTGAAACTTAATTAATAATAGACAATTAATGAAAATATAAAAATATATTATTTTTGATAATTTTTAGGAAGGTGAGGTTACAGGATGACACCGTCCTGCACAATTTGAGTCAAAAAATCTCCAAACTGTAAAGAGACGACGTTAGCTGTTACAGTTTTCTCATCTTGTTGGAGAGTGATTGCACCAGAATTGATCATCTCCTGAATTTTACCCTTGAGTACATAGCATGCTCGAGTTGGATGTCCAATAAATCTATGGTAAACATAATATTTAGGATGGTCAGTCTGACCAACTTCCTCTGGCCGTTTTGCTTCTGGCAGTTAAAGTTTATTGCTCTTGATCAAACCAAAGAAACTCATGATATCATCTTTATCAAAAGAGTATTCTTCTTTTGGACATGGTGCCCTTTGTGGTGGTGCTGTTGGGGTAGATGTTGTCTGATTTACATTGATAGCTAGGGCTTCTTTGTCCTTGAGATTAATAGCCAAAGTCTCCTTGCTCTTGCGATTGTTCTGACGGCCACTATTATTTGGTGTAGCGTGTTTACCTTTATCAAGATTAGGCATTTTAATACCTAATTGTTTGAACTTGTCAGCGCTCTCTTCTGCTGCTTTGGCGTTCACTATGAAGGAAGGCTAGTCCTGGAACTGTGTTGATCCTGTCCACATACTAATTATAGGAAATAGGTTTGATTTGCAAGTGTCTATAGTCAAAGCATCTGGAGTTCCGAGAGGCATTTTGAGTGCTTCACGGCAGAATCGTTCAATGAAATGTTCAGTAGTTTTATTATGTCGTTGTTTGATTTTGATGAGAGTAGACATAGTCATGTCGTTGGTTCTCTCATAAAATCATTACAAGAACATTTGTTTGAAGCCAGAAAAATAGGTTATACAACCATCTGGTAAACTACAATACCAGTCATAGCTGTACTAGCTAAACAATCGACAAATACTCTAGTAAAAAGAACATCATTTGGTTAAATTTGATCAGCCATTACTTCAAAGTGATTGAGGTATTAACTTGGAGATGTGCTGCCATCGAACAACATAATAGTAGGGGGTTTGTATTTTGGAGAAAATTGGACTTCTTTCCATTCTATGGAATAGGGCTGTTTGATCCCAAGCTTCTACAAGCCATCTTTCTGTTTGAAAGCTTCGAATTAAGTACGTAAAAGATTTATGACCTCATTGGTATCTCTCGTTGATTGTGAAGGAGTGGATTGATTTGATATGTTAGGAGGAGATACTGCATGATAAGTACCACCTCCGGTACCAGATTGACTTGGAATAGCCTGCACAGGAATGTAAGCAGTATGAGGAGACTGTACCCCCAGATCAATATTGATGGGAGTTGATGTTGTTATAGGTTCCTGAGTCGGAATTAGATTTACGACCGGTGGAACTGTATGTTGTGCCATAATGATAGCATGTATGCATATCATCATCTCAGCCATGTTCTTCAAACTACCCTCCAAAGCAGCAATTCTCTGCTCTTGACTGTTAGAACTGGAAGTATCGTGATCTTTTGTGACGACATAAGCAGTCACTTCTCTAGCCCTCGAAGACGAGCTAGTAGAAATGATGGTCCTTTCAGAACTTTCACTGTCAGCATCAAAGTCATATAAGGAACCACCCCCAGAATAAGTGATAGGGATGTCTTTTTTACTGAAAGAATCTTGATTAGAATCAAGAAGATTCCTTTGACCGATTGTGTCTTGGTTGGAAGGAAGATTCCTTTGACCGATTGTTTCTCGGCTTCTTGATCTAGTATATTGGTATACTCCTTCGTCGGATTCATGAATCCGATCTAAGTACTGTTGACTGGGATTGCGGAATGTATTACGTCTTAGACATTTTCCACCCCCAGTGCTTCAAGATGCTATGTTGACATGAGCATAAAGTAATTCATCTTCGTCCACTAGGATAGGTTCAGGAGTCTGAACATAGTTCAAACTAGGGGTGAGCAAATACCGATCGATACCGAAAAATCGACCGAATACCGATTAAAAATATTCTGAAAAATCGAACCAAAATTATGTACCGATACCGAATTGCCGAACCGACTAAATTACGGTATAATGGTAATGGTAACGGTTTGAGCGTAATACCATACCGAAAATACCGAACTGAACCGATTCACACACATGCACACACACATATACACACACACACGCATACATTTTTTAATGTTGTTCATGATTAATTTTACACTACTTATTTTTATTTTTATCTTTGTTTTGGTTGGTTTCCTAGAACTTGGAATAAATTTTAGTAGACTTGAATTTATGTTAAGAATGCTAAGAATTGAGTTTTTGATCTTTTGAGCTTACATTTTTGTGTTCTCATAGAATTTTGAAGTAAATTTTGGTTATTTAAACTTATACTAAAGATTAAACTTAGTAACCTCATTTGATATTTTAAGCTCATTTTTAGGTGTTTGCGACTTGTTACATATTGTTCTAATAATTTTGATTAATTATTTGGTTGGTAGAGGCTTGGCTTTAAAATTAATGCTTCCAAAAAGGTAAAAAATATATATTATAGGTTAAGAGATTCTACAATATTAAGTGTGTTAATTGATCAAATATTAATTGGTAAAATATCAATACCGAACAAAAACCGACCGAATACCGATTTAACCAAAACCGAAAAAAATCGATTCTAAATGGTACGATATTGGTATTGATTTCTCAAATACCGATTTTAAAAAATACCGAAAAAATCGATCAAATACCGACCGATATACCGACGCTCACCCCTAGTTCAAACGGTCAAAGACAGACCGCTTGGCTGATTGACAGCAGCATTTGATGACAACTTCATGGTGGTGATTGTAATGATGTTCTTATTGTTGGACCACCGCTGGACGGGATGGATTTGCAACCTTCTGCTTCTGTATTAAGAGTTCACGGAGATCACTGATAGGATGAGAAGAAGTTGCAGGAATGTTGCCCTTGACGATATTCGGGATACGGTTCATGTTCTTGAGGTGTCCTGTACCTTGAGTGTACAAAGACGTGCTAAGCTGATTAGCATAAGTCATAGAATTTTTTACCTCCGAATTCTTCCTCTGGTGCAAGTTAGCAACTGGTACAGGTTGCGCTTGATACATTTTGTATTTTCTCGAGGTTGACCCTATTGGCACCTGTTGATATAGGTGCACAAGTCTGACAGGGGTGCTACTTGTGCATCTACTTAAGATACTAGCAGTTTGCCTTGTCGGGATCCTGAGATACGCAGGGTCGGTAGATCCTGCCCTGACCTCTTGGAGTAGGCATAATACCCTTTTGTGTGGAAAGTTCATTCTGAATAGAACCCATTTTTCTGACAGAGGTTTGGGTTGTCTCTGTTGAGGAGAGTAGGATTTCTATCTGAATCCACTTTTGTGTTGAGAGACGCAAAAGCGCAATTAGCAGTACTTTCCACCTAGTCAACGACTCGAATAGAATGAGAAAAAGCCAAAGAGCATTTTTCTTGATTTAATGATTTTCCAGCAAGTTTCGGACTTGATAACGAAGAGGGAATCACTAAACAGTGTTTCCCTTTACGTTGTGCCAATACAGAAATATATGCAGGTTGTGCCAGAGCAGGAGCAGGCACAAGTTGTGCCAGTGCAGAATTATGCACAAGTTGTGCCAGAGTAGGAGCAGGCACAGGTTGTGCCAGGGAAGAAAAGGCCAAAGGGCGCTTTATTTTGTTTTTTCCAGCAGAGGTACTGGACAAATTTTTTCTAAGTTCAGAACTGGAGGAGCAGAGGGAGTAGCCAAAAGGCTGTTTCCCTTAGGTTGTGCCAAGGCAGAAATGTGCGCAGGTTGCGCCAGAGTAGGAACAGGCACATGTTGTGCCATTGGAGAAAAGGCCAAAGGGCGCTTTTCTTTGTTTTGGACAGCAACGTGTCGAGACAAAATCTCCTTCGATTTCAGTATCGAAGAAGTGGAGGGGTTAGCCAAAAGGTTGTTTTCCTTAGGTTGCGCCAGGGCAGTAATGGCGCAAGTTGTGCAGAGGCTGCAGGTTGTGCCATCGAGGACTTAAGAGTCTAGGCAAAGCATGTCTTGCTCTTAGCAGTGGCAGTAGTGCGCTTGGCATCCCCAGCATTGATCATGGCCTCGTAGGCTGTCTGGTCGACTTGAACGACCAGGGTCTTATGTGTCTTGTCGATCGATGCGGTAACACATTGAGTTGTCACTTTCTCGTCGGAGGAGAAAGTTGCCCCCACCAGAGTCGCCATTTTATTTGCAAAAACAAAAAGTTTTATTATAAACTGAGAAAAGAGTACAATAATACAATTGATTTCTGGAGAAGTACAACTATAGGAATCTAATCAGAAGACGATCACTTTATCCCTTGGACGATGTGATATCGAAGACACGAGCCTCTGGAGAATGCAACAGCACTTTAGCAGACGATTATGATCATTCGTGATGCTTTGGAAGTGATTTGAAACTCTATTTATAGAGTTCTTGAAATAACTGTTTAGCAGTTATTCTGGGTTGCGCGTACTTCAGGTTACGCGCCTCCTGTTCACTTGTGCGAGCGGTTGCACCGACTGCTGCGGACGCATAGCATCATTCGATTGAGATGTGCTTGGTCTTGGGCAGTGTAGTGGACATGTTCTGCGAAGTTAGTGGCTTGTGCGCCACATCACTCTATTTTGAACACTGTTTGGTCACCTTGTACGAGCTTCATCAGGTTGCACGTAGGTGCAATGTAACAACCTGCGCGAGCGGTTGCACCAACTGATGTGGATGCATGGCCTCGTTTGATTGAGATACGCATGGTCATGGACAGTGTAGTGGACACGGTCTGCTAAGTTGGTAGTTTCTGCGCCACATCACCCTGCTTCTAAAAAGTTGATCGGGTGGCACCAACTAACCAGGTTGCGCATGGACACAACTCAACAACTAGCGCCATTGACTGGGTCTTCTGTGTTGTACTGATTAATTCTTGCGCCACCTAATGACTTGCGCGAACCAGCTGTCAGCATTAATTACATGCTGACAAAATTTTCTCGAGCGCCGCGTTGCACGGGATTCAAATGGATTTTTCTTAATATCCGTGCTATCAGTTGTCAGGTAATGATGATGCCGTTACAGCTTCTTGAGGAAGTAACCTCTCTCCTACACAACCTGATGTTGGTGCAACCTGATGCTGCACAACTTGATGGTCTGGCGCAACATAATGATTTTGCACCACCTGATGATCGTACACTTTAATGGGTGGCACAGCTTGATTTTTAGCCTCTACAGTAATGGGCGTGCATAGAGTAGTAAGGGTACAATATCATATTCGTATTTTATATAGGTATCATATAGATACCAATATTATAGGATGTATAGGAATATAGATATATATTTATACATATAGTATAAGAGGTATATTATACCATGTGGATATGGTATATGGGTAACTTGGTGTAACATGTAGGGTATATATATATATATATATATATATATATATATATATATATATATATATATATATATATATATATATATATATATTATATATATATATATATAAGTATGGAAGTAACTTAGCACCATAGGTAAGTGTAGACAAACATATGTGAGGGTATAGTCATGGATAAATGGTTAGCGATATGGGTCTATAGTAGGATATATGGATATATATATATTATATAGGTAAATGCGAAATATTTAGATATGGGTAAAGGACATTATTGGTATATGTTATGGATAGGTAAAGGTAATGGTATATGTAATAGGCATTTGGTACATCAACGGATATATAAAGGATAAATTGGCTAAGGTAATCCTTGATAGTAGGCAACTATTAGAGTTGTAAGATATATGTATGATACTTGGTATATTAGCTAGTATGGCTAATACCTTCAATGTATGGACCTAGAAATAAGGTATTGACTAGTGTGGACTAGAAAATCTAGTTTACTCAAGGTATTGACCCTAGAACTTATAAGGTATTAACTAATAGTTAAGGTATTTGAGATACAGGCTAAGGTATTAGGTAAATGTGTGATACGGGTTAAGATACCGTGATACGATATAAGGTAAATAGCTATAGGCCAAGGTATTGCTAGAAATAAATTATAGGTAGAAGTATATATTAGGGTAATATATGCTAGAAACTTATTAGTATTGCCTAGAAACCTAGTATTGGCCTAGTATTAACTAGTAGTGACTAGTTTGACCTAGTTAGTACATAACAATCAAATAATGACTTGTTAAGACCTAGTATAACTTTATAAACCTTGTAAATAAGTAAAATTAACCTATAAATTAGAAAATGACCTAATTTGACTATGTTCCTAGATTTGATCGAGTTTGACCATAGAAGTAAGGTATTGACCTAGTTTAACTTTTATGACCTAAAATTGACCTAGAAATAATATTTCAATTTAGATATCAATGATTATCACTCCAAAACACCAAATTGACATTGATATTCTATATTAGGTCTTCGAGGCACTGTATCGGATACTGCTGATATTTTATACCGGATCTCAGGCGAGTACATTCTCTGATAATTTCCCGTTTATGGTATTTTCTATGTTTCGTATATTTAGTGTAGATATCCTTGATTATCCACACATTGGTTACACGGATTGGTATTTTTGTATCCCGTCATGAGATGTTATTCCTTGTTTATCTTCGTGTATTTTATGAAAGTCCTGTTGTAGTTCTTGTGCAATATATGGACATCGATTCCTGAGAGGATTAACTACCTTCCCAGTGAATCTCGTATCGTAATGTGCCATGGTTGGATCCACTGTACCACTCGGGGACAGGGCGTATTAGTCTAGATGTGTGGTTAATACCCTTCTTGTACAAGTCTAGTTCCTTATGAGTGTTAATCATATACCTCATGTATGATTAGCCAGACCATAAAATCTTACGCAAGTTTCCAAGCCAGCCACATGTCAAAGCTATTACCCACTCACATAGATAGTATGGATTCTTGACTCTTGTACATGATGTAACCTATTTTACTTGTTCTTGATCTTGTTTACAATTTTACCATGCCATGCTACTTTCATGTACACTCTACTTATTCTTGTATGTTCTCTCTATTTACTATTATATAGTTTATATCATTTACTGGAACTGTTGTTGGAAATGTACTTCGCTCCAATCCTGACTGGATATATTTTTCTGACGAGGACGAGGACGAGTGCACTACCTACTATGCTTCTTATGACAT
>JANAVB010019799.1:11285666-11402477 GCA_029216955.1 Iris pallida
GATAGTAGAATATTTCATAACCCTCTTACCCATCGCCGACAGTCATCCCTGCACAAAACATGTTAGCACAACTTGCATATGATATAAAGCATGTTATTTATCTCTGCATTTAGTGTTAGGTTGCAATACACTCTGATTTCACAATGCACCTAAATATATGTTGGTCCACGGGTCATTTCCCGTGATTAGCCGTCATGACACATGGGTTCAGCTCGTCGCTATTTGGACGTGATGCAACACCCGAGCTTTCTTGTACCTTAAAATGTCTAGACAATCTCCCCCAAGCCAAGCGGTTCAAGGCGCCCCAAGAACCGCCCGAGAGATCTAGTTTTCTTGTGCACAAGTTGTCCAGGACCTATGCATACTCTGTAAGGCAATTGTTATGCAACACATGTATTTATGCTTTTCTTTCGTTTACAACAGAGCTATAGCTCCTAGCTTTGGGACAATTCTCTTTTCTGTGGCAACGTGTACTCTGTACACATCTAAACAGTTGAAGCATTTTCATATGCAACATATATTATTCATATGGAAACAGATGAAAAGGCAGCATATAATCCAGCATATGATTCAATTCATTATCATCTCTTTATCTTTTGTTATTGAGGTATCGTTGATCGTAGCGACGAGGCAACAGAGTGTACTAAAGATCATTTTTATTAGGGTGTGCAAATAAATGCAAGTCCAATTAGAGCAACTCACCAAGATGAATCTTAGTTGAGAGAAGGAGGGACTTCACGCATCATTCACGAAATATTCACGTGTCCTACATTGGCACCAACAGTTGATTAGCATACTTCGGTCTCTTTCTCTCAAGATTCAGAATTAATGCAAAATACGATGAAAGTGAACAATAAAATAAATCATCGAAAACCAATACGAAAATGTACCATCAAAACCAAGAAGCGAAAGAAAACGTCCAACAAAATTCTTGGATTCATTTCAATAGAAGTCGATCCATTAGTTGGAAAGGTTCGTTGCATTTCATCCGTGATCAACCGATACCGACAAAGGTTTCCCCAAATACTCAGTACAAGACTGAGTCAGCAACCGTGGGTATTACATAGTGGACCGCGAGGAGCACGGCACTACATAATAATCCACTGTGAAAAAGTTTTATCCTTAAACTTAAGAAACAAGCTCACCTCCACCAGTATTGCATTCAGGATCAAGTAAGGTGGATAAGTTAAAGAATTAAGCATTAGCAGCAGCATTCCGTAACTGCTGATTACGTGGGTTGTCTCTGATTGGTGGTGGGTCCCTCAACGGCCAACGCTCCTCGGTATCGTTACGGTTCTGTGTCGCATTCATTCTTTTCGGACAGTTTCTGACAGCGTGACCCTGTTTGCCACAACCGAAACAAGATTTGCTCAAGGAATGACAGACTTCCTTGGTGTGACCCTGCATGCCACAGTAGCCGCATTCTAATCTTTTTGTGCGACAAGTTTCTATGGTATGGCCCTGACGGCCGCAGAATTCGTACTGTACTCTGTTTCGATTATCTTCCTCTATTTTCTTCTCTCTGTCATTGTATCTTTTTGTAGGTTGATTGCGACCGTACTGAACTTTAGCTGACACCTTCCTCAGGCTAAATTGTTTCACCTACAGTGCCGCCTCAAAGGCCTGGAGATATGACTCACATTCTTAATTCAGTACACTCAACTGAATGTCATCGTTCAGACCTTGAACGAACCGATTTATGCGAGCCTGCACAGTTGGTATAATTATACTAGCAAACGTGGCCAACTTGGCAAATTCAGATTCATAGTCTTCCATGGACATGCTCCCTTGCTTTAATGATATAAAATTATTCTCCATCTTCTGACTGATAGCAGAAGGGAGATACTGCTCCAAAAATGCTTTCTTGATGAGGCCCAAGAAATCTTTCCACCCCTAGCAATTGTGAGCAGCTCTAGTTTTTTCGCTTCCCACCAATCTTTTGCCCACAGTCGAAGTTGTAAAGCGGCACAAACTACCTTCTTGCTACTCGGAACTCCTACGAATGTGAACAGACTCTCCATTTTATCGATCCAGTCCATCACCTTATCTGGTGATGTCCTGCCCTCAAATTCTGGAGATTTTTGCATCTAAGAAGTCCTTTGGCCTAAAGGAAGTGCGCCTGTGCGCCGGCTGGGGTTTGTTACCATCCACGGGCTCAATCTTAGGTGTTCCCGTCGGTTTGGTCGCTGCGGTGGTATCTCGATTTCCCGCTAGCGAAGTTACGAGCTGGGCCAAGGCATCCAGTTGTTTTTGTTGAGCCTCCATTTGGGCCTATTGTATCTGGCTACGCTCTTCGGCATCATGTCTCTGTAGTTCCATCATGGCCATAATCCGCTCTACCGGGTCGGTCGGGCCAGATGGTCAAGGAGGAGCTATTTTTCTACAAAAGAGTATAACTTTTGTCAGTCTCATAAAATATTATGGACTTATTGTATGGGGCATTGGTTTTTCATAACTCAAAATCGGAGCATTTTTGAAAGCCATCAAAATACTTTATATACTTTTCGAAAACGATATTTAGAAGAGGCCAAGGAGTAAAGTCGTGCTCTGATACCACTCTGTCACGCCCCAATCCCGCTAGGGTCGTTCGTCCTCGCTTTGATCCCTGCGGGATCGTTCGTCCTCGCTAAGGCGTGATGTCGTGCAAGCCTAAGTTGTGCTTGCACAAGGCCAGTACCTGCACAAAACAACTAGACAAAGCAAAACACGCGCACACTGCATATATAAACCAACATTGGACACAGAGCTTTAAAATGGAAATGCTTCTTTTATTGATAAACTTGATAGGAATACAAGTACAAAGATTTACAAAATCAGAGTGCCTTATTTTGGCTACATAATTCTCTTTAAAAACTCTCTTTGTAAATAGCCGCAATGTCCATACATCATATCCCTTTATTACATGCTTGAAATGTAAAGACATCTTCAAATGAAAGGAAAACTTGCGACTTGACTGGAAATGTAAAGTAGCTTCGAGGCAATCCACAAGCTCTACTGGGCTGGACGAGCTTTAGTACCTCACTTGAAATCCCCCTGTCTCCTTGCTTTCTAAAAAGGATGCCCACAACGTGGGTCAGCACACATCATGTACTGGCGAGTGGTTTTTTCGCCGAAACTCACAAATATCTGTACTAAGTCAACATGTGAAGCTACATATTTACTAGTGATCTTTCTACTTGTCTAGGTTCTTTTTAACAATTCATAAGAAATATGATAGTAGAATATTTCATAACCCTCTTATCCATCGTCGACAGTCACCCCTGCACAAAACAGGTTAGCACAAGTTGCATATGATATAAAGCATGCTATTTATCTCTGCATTTAGTGTTAGGTTGTAATACACTCTGATTTCACAATGCACCTAACTATATGTTGGTCCACGAATCATTTCCCGTGATTAGCCGCTGTGATACATGGGTTCAGCTCGTCGCTATTTGGACGTGATGCAACACTCGAGATTTCTTGTACCTCAAAATGTCTAGACAATCTCCCACAGGCCGAGCGATTCAAGGTGCCCCAAGAACCGTCCGAGAGATCTAGTTTTCTTGTGCACAAGTTGTCCAGGACCTATGCATACTCTGTAAGGCAACTGTTATGCAACACATGTATTTATGCTTTTCTTTGGTTTACAACAGAGCTATAGCTCCTAGCTTTGGGGCAATTCTCTTTTATGTGGCAACATGTACAAGTCCGTCTGTACACATCTAAACATTTGAAGCATTTTCATAGGCAACATATATTATTCATATGGAAACAGATGAAAAGGCAGCATATAATCCAGCATATGATTCAATTCATTATCTTCTTTTTATCTTTTGTTATTGAGGTATCGTTGATCATAAGGACGAGGCAACAGAGTGGACTAGAGATCGTTTTTATTAGGGCGTGCAAAGAAATACAAGCTCGGTTAGAGCAACTCACCAAGATGAATCTTAGTTGAGAGAAGGAGGGACTTCACGCGTCTTTCACGAAATGTTCACGCGTCCTACATTGGCACCAACGGTTGATTAGCATACTTCGGTCTCTTTCTTTCAAGATTCGAAATGAATGCGAAATGCGATGAAAGCGAACAATGAAACCAATCATCAAAAACCAACACGAAAACGCATCTATAAAAATCAAGCAGCGAAAGAAAACATCCAACAAAACTCTTGGATTCACTTCAATAGAAGCCGATCCATTAGTTGGAAAGGTTTATTGTATTTCATCTGTGATCAACCGATACCGGCAAAGGTTTCTCCAAATAATCAGTTCAAGACTGAGTCAACAAGCCGTGGGTATTACATAGTGGACCGCAAGGAGCGGGGCATTACAAAATCTGCAGTGATAGCTCTCCAAATATATGTTTTCCCAGTACCACCATATCCATAAAGGAAAAAAATCTATCGAGATCTTCATTCACATGCAACAATATTTTGTTGAAAATAGATCTTTGCTCATCAGTCATTGCTGATACCAATCTTTCACGTTCAACAGCTAAAGCAACTCTATCATAATTTAATTCATCATGAATAAGTGAATTTTTAGTATTATCTAATAATGCCATGTCTGGTTGTGTCATTGAAAGAAAGTCTCGCAAAGATCTATTATTACATTGCAGTAATTTTTTTTATTTCAACCAAAGCCAGATTTTGTAATTTTTCTACACTTAAAAGCAGATCTGTAAAAATTAAAAATATCATTAAGAACTCAATCCAATGAATGATTAGTAATTAATATAGTGAAATTGAAAGTAATTTTTGGATTTCAACTAAAGCAATATTTTACAATTCTTCTGCACTTAAAAGCAGATCTGTAAAAATTAAGAATATCATTAAGAACTTAATCAAATGAATGATTAGTAATTAATATAGTAAAATTGAATTACCTAGAATTTGAAGATTTCCTCTTTTTTATGCAAAAGATCATCGGTCAAATACTTCCAAGTTTTGTTCCAAACCAAATCTGGTTGAGCAAGTTGATTTGATACCAACAAAATTGTAAAAAGTATCCGCAAGTAGTGACCAGTGCCCCAATTGCTAGCTTCTATAATCCCATCGATGTACTCCTTTTCATTATGTAACAACACTTTTGTATAGCATGCATCTCTGAAAGATGGGTAGACAACATTGTCAACTATTTTGATATCACGAAATGAATGTGCTCCTTTTGCGTAATTAAGAAAATTTCTCAAATAGCATAATTCACCACATCCAGGATGAACATATTGTAGCCTTCCAATAGTTAGTCCCTTCTGTCTTTCCATCCATTCACTGTTCTCCCTTTTCCATACAAAGTTAGAAGGAAACTGACCATATGTTAGTTCCATTGCTTGAGAAAACTTTTTATTTGCTTCAAGCCATGCTAATAATTTGGAGTTTTGAAATTTAGGTCTCTCAAGTACAACATCTATTGCATCACTGTCTAAAAAAATTTACCGTTAACTCATTTGGCAAGTGAAAACTCAAACACTCAACGGTCGATTCTCTATAATTGATATCAAATGCAAAAGATCTCCAAGCAGATTCACACGAAGATAAGTATCTACAATCATAATACAACTTTATTTCATCCACTATCTGAGCATTACGTTGTTGCACAGAACTCTGATAAAAGATTGACGTTACACGATCATGTCCTTTGTTGACGTATTTAAAAAGATACTTAATTGAACGGGATTGGTTACACCATTCAACATTTATATGAGCATTATACCTCAAACGTAGGTGTCTATTGTATGGAACAACATATCTATTGTCAATAAGAGAATCACCCTTTTTAACAGTTACGCCATTGTCCCTTCTTCTATAGTTTGGATATCCCTCATCATCAATTGTAGTCCTTGCCACAAATATTTTTGGAAATTGTTTTGTACACCTCCCGTTTTGCATACATGGAGATCTTCTATTTGTAGCTCCACATGGACCATGTATCATTTGTGATGACACAATCTCATACAAAAAGGGATCACTTTATCTGGTATTTTAGCTGATATAATTTTATATATATCATTAGATGTTTGATACCTATATTCAGGATGTAAGAAAACCAATATACGTGCATGCGACAACCCTCTTTTCTGAAACTCTATTGTGTAAATAACTAATATAACTTTTATGAGTAAATATTTAACCAAAGTGGTAAAGTTTTAAAGAGGTACTTGTATTAATTCTTACCTGCCTTCACTTGCCCGAAAATATTGTCCTGCTTGATCTCCTTTATCAAATGATCAAGTTTCATTTTGAAAACACGACAGAGTAAGTCTGGCCTATCTTCAGGTTTGAGTCCATAGAGTGTTAAAAACTTATGAAATTCTGGCAACTTTTGGTTGCAAGTAAATGTTATGAATAAATCCGGATAGCCAGCCCATCTGCAAATTGCCATTGCATCTTGATAATTTTGAAAGAGATATCGTGCACTTCCTGTAAAATTTGACGGTAAAATAATTATTTTCCCAATTGTAGAAGGATCAGTTTTACCTAGCAACACTGCATCGATCTGCTAAACCCTTGTAGATATCAGCTTTGAGTTGCTTCTGATGAGTTCTTATAAAATGAAGCCTTGATGATTCTACCATATTGTATGCATCCACCAAAAATTGCTGGAATGACCTTCTAGCAACTAATAAAAGAGGACTCTGATTAATCCTTTGTTGGATAATTTATGCCAAAAAAATTTGAATTGCAGCGGACTGTCATTTCTCTGACTCATTTTCTGGTGATTGCTTTAACTAATACCTTCCTCACATCCATCTTCGCCTCTTGGAAATAATAGTGGATACTATAATGGCAAATAAAGCTTTGTTAAGATGGAAACATGTTGTAACAAACCCGACTGTGTTTCTATAATAACGTCTCTCTCAGAATCTGCTGCATCAAAGTCACCAATAATTAGAGTAGCAACTTCATATACATTAGGAAGATTGTGAGTTCTAGCATCACGACCTCTTTTTCCAATCAATTTCAGCTTCATATTAGCAAATTCATCTTCAACTATTTTATCACGAACCATTCTATATATTTTAACATATGGATTACACGAATCCAATGTTGATTTCAAATCCCTAACAATTGATTCCCTCAAAGAAGAAGAATCTATTTCCATCATGTATCAAAGAAAATCAAAGAAAATAATATTAATTATGTAAACAATATTTTTTAGTAATTTTAGTAATAAGTGTAAAAAAATATTATTGCATACCTAATAACAGACATTTGATTGCTTATTTCATTCTCCGAATCATATATGTACAATTGGAAAAAATTTGGCGTAGATCCAGGAATTGGAAGTAAGCTACCAATCTGATGGTAGTTTTTTCCGCTCATGACAAACATAGGGGGACCATTACCATTGTTTACTGAATTGATAACTTGACCACCCATTGGAGTAAAAGAAAATATCATGTTGAATGCTCGAATATTTTTCAAAAAGTATTTACTTCTATCATCATCAACGAAAAATAATTGTTGAATCAATAACGGTGGATCTTCATAAGGAGCAAGTTGAATTTTACCTTGCAAGCAGTATAGGAATTTTTTTGGGACAGTTGCACTTCTATGATTTTCACCCCTTTCACCATACCACATCATTGCCCCGCAATCTTGATAAATCCAAGACGAATCTCCTATGTCAAAATAATATGTAAAATAATATATAATTATGACTTTGCACTACTTTCAATTTGACAAATAAGAAAATGTGTTTAAATAAATAATAATAATAATAAACTATAACTTATTGCAAAAATGTTAACAATACCTGCTTGACCATGCCCATCAACATAATAACTTGGATCACTATCAGCATCATTTTGAAGGATTGATTATTGAATATTAGCAGTTGTTATTGGAATCGAATGATTAAATGCTGATAGTTTCAGTAATAAAAGAACGATTAATTAATATTTTTGAAACACTAAAATTGAATAAATAATTAAAGAACACCTTCTTGACATTTACTTTATAAGATGAAGAAGATTGTATACCTGGCGAAGCATCATGCTCAAAATGATTATTATCAGAAGTATGATTTTTCTGTAGCAATGTTGATGCAATGTCATTTCTATTGAAAACAAATCTTCGAGATTTTTTTACATTGACTAAGCCACTCGAAAAATAACTTGTTTTTGCTGTATAATAAATATAAATTTAAAATAATAAAACAACATTAGATTTATTAATAAATAAAAATTGTTCTCAATCATAGGTGAGTGTATAATTATAATAATTAGCTTATAATATACCGTTGGTTATATCCCTCAAAGGAGTCCTGCTAAGAGTTTGTGGTGTGCTAACATTTAGTCTGCAATTTTGAACTGCATCCGTATCCAAAGCAATATCAACTGGTGCTCCTGGAAACAGAAGGATAAGAATGATATCATACAGATTAATTAAAGTCGTTATAAACATTATTACTTAATACTTTAATATAAGTTACCTTCATTATCGCCTAAACTTAAATAAAGTGTTGACATCCCAGTGATATCTTCAATTGCACCAGGTCTCACTAAGTTGGGATTGTAAGAAGTACCATTACATTTTTATCATTCTGAATAAAAGTTTTCTGCTTGACCGTGGACAACATCCCATCATGTAGTTGAAATTTTTCGGGACCAAATCTAAACTTCCTTGAGGAGCAACTCGCATGTGCAGTTTTATCACTCAAATTACAGTAAAGTTCGGATTATTTTCTTTTTTGAGTAGCACCCGCGGTTTAGTTCAAATTGACCTAAGATTTATATAAAAATAATATGTGAAGATCGATACATAACTTTTACATGGATGTCATCCCATTTTGTTGGAAGAGAGACATATTTCTCATGTCTTATCTTAAAAAAGATTGCTTTCAATCGGTCATCTTCAGCCATTTAATAATAAACTACAGTAATAGTTGTAGTATCATGAAACTATGCTGAAAGAGAAGTAAAAGCGTCGTATATGATACAAAGTGAATGAAAAAAAAATCAAAAGATAGAGATTTTGTTTTGCTAATAACTTGCTAGAATTTTCAAAGGCAGTTACACACATGCCTAAGTTCACGTCACACCCACTTTTCATTTCAAGGGTATTTTGGTAATTTTAGATTATTTTATTTATTTATTGAATTCATGTGATGATATGTGGTTTGGTTTGTTGTCTGAGTAGTTTTGATGGGTTTAACCTAGCCAACCATGACCTAGAACCTTAATGTCATATTAGAATTAGATTTATTATCATTAGAATTAATTTAGAATTTATTAGTTAATTTTAGAATGGTTTAATTAATTTTTAGCCTTATTTTTAGTAGCCTTTCTAAAGCCTTTTTGACTTGGGCTTTACTAGCAACCTAGGGAGCCCAATCCCATGCATCTAACCTAACCCAAATCCCCCTATACTTGGCCGGCCATAGGAAGCCCCTCCCCTCTCATTTGCATTATAGTTTGTAGCCTCCAAGAAATCCTAGATCTCCCCTCTTCCAAAATTCATAACTTTTGCATTCGGAGCCCGTTTCTCCTCAAACGAAGACCGTCGTGCTCGTGGGAAGGAGAGAATCTTGCTAGAGTAGTGCTATCAAGGTGGTGGAGACGTTTGCTTGAGGATACTCGACTTTTGGAGCGCTCGGGGAGTCCTTTGTATTGAGATCCTTGACTCTCAATAGGTAAATCCTAATCTAGTATAGTTTTTTACTGATTTTTCTTCATGATAGTGAGCATCTAGGTACCCATGACCTGTAGGATTAATTTCATCCAATTTTGTATTCATTTGGTGTCCGTATCGGATATGTGTCGGCTAATATGCGTAGGTGTTCGACGAAATATCGCAATGAATTAAATTCTATTTTCTGTCGAATCTTTTTACATATTTTGATAGCCCTATATACGAGGATCACGACCCCATAGGTTTCAACACGAATCGGACTTGTGTTCGTGTCCAAAAGAACTCGCTGCACGCCAGGCCGCGCACGTGCCCTGCTGCTCGGGGGTGATTCCTCGACGCACAGGTCACGTGATCGCATGAAAATTGATGTGTAGATGGGGGCCATAACTGAGATCTTGCTCCCAAAGTTTTGTGAAGTTTCGTCGAGAAACGAGGGAGAAATCCCGTCGGTACTGACCGCACACACGCGCACGCGAGCGGGACAGCCGCCGCTGAAACGCGGTTCGCGCGGACACAACACGACACGTGGACACGAATCAGGGTGTCCAACATGTAGCCCTATACCTACCCTAGCCTAGGACACAAACACGCGACACGAGATAGGACACACGAGTCCCTAGACTCGATGGCACGCGTGCACGATGCTGTGCACGGGGTGGTGCATGCGCGCGGACACACTCTGCGTGCGTGTCGGACATGCTCTGCGTGCATGTCGGACACGACACTTAGCCGCACGATAACTCGGCCAGTAGTTCAGGGATGTGTACGCCCAGGTGTACACGAAGTTTCACGAGAGAGAGATCGAAAACGAGCGAGAAGAGAAATCGAGTTCGCATCGATTGGGTTCACGCACGTATCGGGTTTCCCGATACTCCTTCGCTGGATACGATACGGACACGATTTTGACCCGGGGAATACCCGAGCACATCCCACATGTCGAGACCGACCTATTTGCCAAGTTTCATGGATTAATTCTGAGTATTATGAGTTTTGGGTCATTTTGTGAAAACGGGATTTTTCTTTGAATTCGAAATTTGAGATTTATATGATATTTTGATTTCTGAATTTAATGGCGATAAATTCTGAGTTTTTGGTCCTTGGATATTGTTTGGGACTTGTGGGAATCGACTCTCGGGGTTGATTCATATTTTCTAGCCATTTTTAGGCAATTATGGTGTTTTACCTATTTAATGCATATAGATATATATATGTACGTGTATATATATATATATATATATATATATATATATATATATATATATATATATATATTAATTTCCTTTATGCCTAATTTCGAAATGTGTTTATGTGAGGGTCGAGACTCTGATTTCAGACCTGGGAGCTTACTCCAGGTTCGAGTACGACCTTCGTTGGCTTTCATATTGGGTATATACTTATATATAGATATATATTTTTTTTTAGGTATATATATATATATATATATATATATATATATATATATATATATATATATATATATATATATATATATATATATATATATATATATATTACTATAGATTGTAAAATGTTATAGATAGAATACTCTCGTAGTCTCATAGTACTTTTGTTCTTTGATTTAGACTCTTTACCAGCAGCCCCAACATCGTTCACTCACAAACCATGTTTTCCTTCTTGACTTATACATATGTATATATATATTTTGTGTATGTATATATATATATACCTATATTAATTGTGATGAATGTATAAATGTAGGAAATGTAATAATTTCTTGTGATATGACTATAGGAAGTGTTTGGTCAGATTAGGATCGTCGTTAGGAGTCTATTTTGGTCGAATTGGCCGACAAGTTGACCAAGTTGACAAAAGTCAACTTTGGGTCAAACTTGATCCAAATCGACTCAAACGAACTCTGAATGATCTAAAATTTTGTGTATGACCTAGAATTTAGTAAAAGGACTAGTTGACCTTGAGTTGACCAGGTTTGACTAGAGTTGACCGAGGGTTGACTTTGATAGAAGTGCATTGTAGGCATTCCTTATGATATGTTAGACCTTGTTGTGACTTGTGGTTGTTTTAAATAGGTTTACATCACTAAGTACAGTTACACATTCTCATCAGCAGCTCAGATTGTCAGGCGAGTACATTCTCTGACCGTTTCATTCTTGCTTGGACATATTTATTTGTTATAGACTAGTTTACTTGTTGCTGTCACGATATATCACGGATTAGTACTATATGGATCTCTTCATGCGATGTTATCCCCTCGGATACATCGGGTATATTGTACTCATATACTTTATCATGTGCATCGTCTACTCATTGTATTCATACTTATTCATGTATACTCATGTGACATTCACGTACACTCATGATCATGTGAGCCTTCATGTATAACCCAGTGTGCATGTGGACTAGCTATCCATGTGACGTACTACTTTTATGTGCAATAACATAACCTGGACAGATCCTTGTGTACTGATTGGGGCAGGGAGAGTATTTATTTGGTTATGTGATCTACACCATTTTCATGTATAACTCCAAACTAGATTTAAGTCATGTATAACCTAAGCCAGTTTACATAACCAGATTATGCTCTACATCACGTAGTTAGTTCAGTTCTTTATTATATCTTGTATATTTATTCCATATATCATGTTCTCTCTTTTACAGTCTCATTCTTTATCAGCAGTTCATGTATATTATTCTATAGCTTGTTTTATATTTCCTTTCATGTTATGAACTGTGTGAGAGATATGTATTCGTTCCTGTCCTGACTGGACCTGTTAAAATATTACATATGATGATGATTGCTGTGACACCTACTATGGAGTAGGCCTAGTTGACACAGGTGACCTGGACCCTCAGCAGGATCCAGTAGTCGCTGAGGACTTGCCTTGAGATTAGATTAGACTTATATTATCTTTTAGTTATGAGACTTTGTAGCTGTATTGAGACTTGTTATGGTATGGTTTTACACCGAGATTTATATTCATATTATAACTCTCGACTGTGATTATCTTTCTTCCATTCTATCTTAGTTATTGTGATTGAGTAGTACCATTTATATATTATTCTCCATTCGGAGTATTTCCTAGACTGCGTTAGATGTTGGACCCAGGACAGCGTTCTACCGTCGATACTACGGCGTAGGCTGGACGTACCCACGTCTCGTAACCTTACACTGGGTGCGGGTCGTGACGCATTTTTAGTGGTGGCCCATGTAGGTCCCCAATCACAACTAGTGTGATTTTGTAGTGGTACTCGAACTAGAGTATCATTACAGCCTGCAGTAGGATATAGGATATAAGTTAAGGTACTCAATCATATTAGGAAAACTTTTATCTAATTCTTGCTATTAATTGTCTCCTTTTTGAAAACAAATGTCCTCCTTTGATGATTTTACTTCTTTTCAGTAATTGATTACTTGTTTGATCTGTCTTCAGGATGGTGGAGACACGATCATAGCGCTCTGGTCTTAGGGATACTGCTGAGAGGTCTGCCACTTCTCGACCGACACAGCAGGACCTAGGGACCATAGTACCTCTTGTTCCAGCTCAGGTGGGCCCGTCTGCAACTTTTGGGGGTGCTCCTCTACCGATTTTGAGGACTACCCCAGGAGTTCAGGGGATGCTACCACCACCGCCCCGGGGACAGTTGATGTGGCGTAGTTCTTCGCCTTCATGCAGCAGATGATGGAGATACAGCGACGCCAGGCAGAGGACATGAGGCAGGGCATTGATAATGTCCATCAGTTGGCGATGGTGGCAGTAGAGAGGGTGGCTGCCCAACCCCAAGAAGGGCAGATCCAGCCATACCAGTCGAGGACTCCAGGTATTCAGGATTTCTAGAAGATGAGGCCGCGAGACTTCAAGGGTACCGAGGGTATCCTATATTCCGACGACTGGATAGAGCATATAGAGGAGATCTTCCGTCTCGCGGAGATACCGGCTAGACTCCAGGTGGAAGCCATGGGCAATCAGATGCAGGACCTTGCCCGCACTTGGTACCAGACCGACCCCAGGGTTGGTACTATGGGGCAAACTTGGGAGGCATTTAAGAATATTTTCAAGGAGAAGTTCTTCTCTGATACTGCACTTGGCGCGTTGGAGACGCAGTTTGAGAACCTGGTTCAGGGGAACCAGACAGTAGAGGAGTACGTCGGAGAGTTCTGCCGCCTGGGCAGATTTGTGGAGGGCCTTAGCGAGACAGCGAAGGCTAGGAGGTTCAGGAAGGGCTTGGTTAAGGAAGTCAAGTCCTTAACCAAGAGCAACAGGAATGCTACATTCGAGGAGATTTTGATGGGAGCTATGGCATTGGATGATGATCTGGAACTGAAGACGAAGAGAGGTCGAGATTCACACGGAGCCAGTGGCAGTGGGGGCCCAGCCAAGAGGCCTCACTATTAGCAGCAACAACATCAGCAGAAGCCATTTCAATAGAAGCAGTTTCAGCAGGCACCGAGACAGCAGCAGACCATCTGTTGTACCTTTTGTAAGAAGCCGGGGCGTGTATGGAATGAGTGCAGAAAGAGGCTCGGCAAGTGCCTACTTTGTGGTACAGCAGAGCACCAGTTGAGGGATTGTCCCATGGCTATGGGACGTACAGCTCAGGGGGCAGGAGCCAAGGCCCCAGTAGTACAGCAGAAAGGACCACTGCCGACCCAGCAGCATAAGTTTATTCAGCACCAACAGCAGGCCAGATGAGGTCAGCATGGGCGAGCTTTCGCCATAGCAGCTGATGAGTCCGAGCCAGTAGGAGATCTTATAGCAGGTTTTGTTCTTATCGACTCTTTTTTCGTATTCGCATTATTTGATTCGGGTGCTTTCCACAGCTTCGTGTCTGTATCATTTGCCATTACACACCAGCTTTCTTCTAAACCATTGCCTAGGACTTACAAGATCATGACTGGAGATGGTATTATCCTCGTCCATGATGTTTGCAAGGATCGGAGAGTAGTTTTGGGAGGTCGAGAATTGGATGTGAGTCTGCTCGTAATGCTATTACCGAACTACGATATTGTACTCGGTATGGATTGGTTGAGCAGGCACCATGCCAGTATAGATTATCGTGGTGGTAGAGTTCTTTTCAGCATGCTAGGAGAGCCAGAGTTCGAGTTCACCAGGCGGGAGACAGAGCAGAGCAGCAGAGTTTTCTGAAGAGTTTCAGCAGAGGAGCAGAGCGTGCCACATCCACTGATAGTTGAGTTTATGGATGTGTTTTCGGAGGAGTTGCCAGGGCTACCTCCGGACAAGGATGTAGAGTTCTCTATAGACTTGGTACCCGACGCAGAGCCGATATCTCAGCACGTCTATAGAGTGAACAACAGTAAGCTTGTGGAGTTGAAGAAGCAGGTAGATGAGTTGTAGGACAAAGGCTTCATACGATCGAGTTCTTCACCGTGGGGTGCGTCAGTACTCTTTGTACCGAAGAAGAATGGGTCAGTACGGATGTGTATCGACTACAGGGCACTCAATAGCCTCACGATCAAGAACAAGTATCCGATGTCGAGGATCGATGACCTATTCGATCAGTTGAACGGAACGAAGGTATTCTCCAAAATTGATCTGAGGTCAGGTTATCATCAGGTGAAGGTGAAGAAGGAGGATATTTCGAAGACAGCTTTCAGGACTCGGTATGGCCAGTTTGAGTTCATGGTAATGTCGTTTGGGTTAACTAACTCCCCGACGGTGTTCATAAACTTGATGTACAAGGTGTTCCACCAGTACTTGGACAAGTTCGTGGTGGTGTTTATCGATGACATCTTGGTGTATTCGAAGACCCCAGAGGAGCATAAGGAGCATTTGAGAGTGGTTCTGGAGACTCTCAGGAAGGAGCAACTTTATGGCAAGCTCTCGAAGTGTGAGTTCTTCTTGGATCGAGTTGATTTCCTAGGTCATGTTGTGACCGGAGATGGGATCTCAGTCGACCCGAAGAAGATCAGAGCAGTCGAGGCATGGATAGCACCGAGTTCAGTTGCAGAGATCAGGAGCTTTCTGGGACTGGCAGGATACTATAGGAGGTTTGTTCAGGATTTCTTCTGGATTGCAGAGCCATTGACTAGGATGACCCGGAAGGACGCAGAGTTTATCTGTTCAAAAGAGTGTCAGGTTGCTTTTGATGAGTTGAAGAAGCGACTGACGACATCCCCAATTTTGACATTGCTATCAAGATCAGGCAGGTTCACTATCTACAGTGACGCCTCAGGAAAGGGTTTGGGTTGTGTCTTGCAGCAGCATAGGAAGGTGATTGCCTATGCATCCAGGCAGTTACGACCGTATGAGAAGAACTACCCTACCCATGATTTGGAGTTAGCGACAGTTATATTTGCTCTAAAGTTGTGGAAGCACTATTTATACGAAGAGCGTGTGGAGATCTTCATAGACCACAAGAGCTTGAAGTATGTGTTTACATAAAAAGAGCTCAACATGAGACAGCGTAGATGGTTGGAGTTGATGAAGGACTTTAATATTTCATTACAGTACCATCCAGGGAAGGCCAACGTGATTGTCGATGCCTTGAGTAGGTATCCAGTAGCTATGTGTTTGACGATGGATCGTCACTTATTAGCATATTTGGAGAGCTTGGGGATCGAGGTGATTATGCCAGGAGTTCAGATGCAGATATGGGGCCTTCAGATTTAGTCAGACTTGATAGAGAGGATCAAGTCAGCTCAGTTCGACGATGTTACTCTGTGGTGTATCCGAGAGCAGGTTCGAGCAGGATTGGTAGATGAGGAGTTCTTCATTGTAGAGGACGGCACATTAAGGCACGGTTCCAGACTATATGTGCCTAGCGGAGAGCTTCAGGAGTAGGTCACGCAGGAGGCCCATCGCTCTCAGTACTCTATGGATCCAGGTGCCAACAAAATATATAAAGATTTGAAGGAGCATGTATGGTGGTATAGGATGAAGCGGGAAGTAGCATGCTTCGTAGCCAGGTGTTTAGTCTGTCAGCAGGTTAAGGCAGAGAGGCAGAGCCCAGGAGTACTATTGCAGCTATTACCCATTCTGGAGTAGAAGTTGTCACGACCCGCACCCACTGTGAGGGTACGAGAACGTAACAACGCCCAGCCTACGCCGCAGTGTCGGCGGTAGAACGTTGTCCTAGGTCAATGTACATCTAGCAATATAATACTAAGCAGTAAATGAACTCAATCACAACTAAGGAAGAAGAAAGCACGATAAGACATAGAACTCAAGGAAATACTGAAGATAGAAAAGTCTAAGATAATATCCCAGCAAATATCCAGAGTACATATCTCAGCTACTGAAAAGAAAGAATATATATAACTCAACATCTCTGAACAGAAGTAAAGTCTAGCTAAACAGTCTCAAAACAACATGAAAATAAGATAAGGCCTAACTAAACTAGTCTAGGCAGTGGGGGTGGTGTCCTCGGCTAGAGCTGTCCCGTAGAAGGTATCCTCCCAGGCCTCCTCTTCGTCCTCTATAATATTTTCAACAGGTCCAGTCAGGACAGAAGCGAGTACAGTACATCTCAACAGTTCATAGCAGGTTAGAAAATATAATCATGCAGTAAAGTAAGATATAGATACTGAAGAAATGCAGTATGCAAACAGAGAGAGAACTGTAATAGAAATATCTACTATAAGTAAAGAGCTACCAGTGACTAGTGATTTAGAGCACAAAGTCGACATGTGAACGGCTTGATTTATATATGGCTATACTAAAGAGGCATACATGGCTATTCTACTTTAGAATTGTTCACATGGCTATTTATACTTCCCCGTACCCCCAACTAATACATAAGGATCCAACCAGGTTATGTTATAATTCTATATAACATCCCCCGAAGGGTGGTAAGCCTCCGAAAGGTGATAAGCCCCCAAAGGGTGATAAGCCTCCGAAAGGTGATAAGCCCCCAAAGGGTGATATGCCCCCAAAGGGTGATAAGCCTCCGAAAGGTGATAAGCCCCCAAAGGGTGATAAGCCTCCGAAAGGTGGTACATAGTAGTCCCATAAATGGGATGAGGATTCAAAGAAGACTCTGTGATCATATGGGTATATGTCACAAGTGATCAAAGAACCAAAGAAAGCATATGATACGCTATGTAAGTGAAACGCACAGAACATAGAGTACCCGATGCTCCTTGAAGGGATAACATCTCAGAGAGGGATCCATATTGTACTAATCCGTGTGACCAACGTACCAGTATCAATTAAAGTAATTTAATACAGGAAAATAATTCTAAGCAGAATATGAAATGATCAGAGAATGTACTCGCCTGTATCTGAGTGTCCGGATGAAATGTACTGTCCGAGGAGAGGTGTCTGGCTCCTAATCAGCACAGCATGGTCACAACAAGTCTAAAATGATATAATGAAGTCCTACTATGCATTCTACATGATTCTAGGTCAATCTAGGCCAAAGTCAACTCTTGGTCAACTCTGGTCAACTCTAGAAGTCAAACTAGGTCAACCAAGTCAAACTTAGGTCAAAGTAGTCTATACTAGTCTAACAAGGCTATTCTAAGTCTAACAAGACTACACTAGCCTATTCTAGGCTCCACACTGACACACAGGCACAACCATAGGCCATAGGCTAAGAGACTAGGCCATAGCTAACAATACTATTTCAATCTACTTCTAAAACAATACACCTATATACACACCATATTATCTAATATAGGATACCTATATTGTCATATATAGGCTCCTAATCCCATATTAGATACATACATAATAGGACTATATTTTTTTTTTTTTTTTTTTTTTTTTATATATATATATATATATATATATATATATATATATATATATATATATATATATATATATATATATATATATAAATATATATATACATATATATTTATATGTATAAATATATATATATATATATATTTTTTATATATATATATATATATATATATATATATATATATATATATATATATATATATATATATATATATATATATATATATATAAATATATATATACATATATATATTTATATGTATAAATATATATATATATATATATATATATATATATATATATTGATACAAAAAAAAAATATATATATATATATTGATACACACACATGTATTATATAATATAACTAGAATATAACCCTATAGGCTAATGTATATACCAAGCTACCATATATGTTACTACATAAAATATATACATATGCATAGAGAGGGGGTGCCTAATTTTGTGTCCAAGATGAATGTGTGTGTGTGTCACAAGTGAGGGTGAGTGCTCATGTGTATATGTGTGTGTGTATATCAAAAACTTGTGTGTGTCTAGACTAATGAGTGTGTGTATATAAGACTGAAAACAGTGTGACATAAGAGAAAATCAGTGAGTGAGTGAGAGGGAATGTGATATAAACATGTGTGAAGACATGTCAAAACAGTGTGGGAATTTCTGGAAAATCAGTGAATCAAAACTCAGGAATAATACATCCCAGCCCAAAGTGTTCTCAGGTTTAGAAACCCAATTCAGTGTACATAGATTAGTGAGCATTTGAGTGTCATAGAGTGTCACCATTTCAGTTTTGTGTGTTAACATTACAGGACAGTGAGCTAAGAGTAACCTGTGTGTGTTCATATACATGTATGTGGTGTCTCAAACTCAGCTTTAGAAGTCAGTTTCATCTCAGGTTTAGGGGATAGGTGTGTGTGCAACAAGGTGGCATGGTGTACAGGAAAGTGTGTGTTAGGGAAACATTCATGAGGGCTTGTACGTGTGGTATACAGAAAATGGGAAAACAGGGAGTATACTAAGCTGGAAAACAGTGAACAAATGCACATATGTAGCAGAAAAATTTAGTGTAAAGGGAAGATCTGGAATTTAACAGCTAACCAAAACCTCTTGACATCAAATTACTTCGTTTACTTAAATTCAGTTTAATTAAGAGAGAAACTCAGGTTTATGTGTGTTCAGTGAACTAGATGAGGAAAACCTGTGTGTGTGTGAGTTCAAATGTGACAGAAAATAATCAGTAATGTGTGTATGTGACAATGAAAGAAAAAGAACCAATTCAGTAAAAAGGAAAAGAAATCAATCAATGTAAAGGAAGGAAAACAGTTAGTGTTCTCAGATTTTAGGGCTCAAACCATATCAAACAAACCCAAATTTAGTTTTAAAACAGTCCAACAAAAGCCCAGGTCAATACACAACACTGGGATCACATTTTCAGTTCACAATAACTCCATAAAACAGTTTAACAGTTAATCAAAATCCAGTTTTCTGTCCCTTGAAAGAAATCCCAGTTTTGAGCCCAATTCACACCAAAACAACCCAAATTTCCTCATACACTTAGAAATCACATAGGAGAACATATTAGGCTTTTAATAACATGTAACTAACAGTGTAAAATGGATTAAAATGATGACAAAATTCGAATTATGAAAACTGGACAGAAATAGAAAACAGTGCACTGATACACAGTTTTTAGGAATAGGGGAATTTGGAATTTAACCATCTAAATCAATTTAAAATAGTAAATTAAAGGTTGGTAACTTATAAACACATTGCACTCGTGCTAAGTGATGTGTTTGTGTCCACAAAAGTGGACACAAACGTGTCCAGTCAAAAACGAACCCAAAACAGTACATTAACAGCCAAGCGTTGTGCACGAGTTCATGTCGAGCGGGAAGTAGCACGCTTCGTAGCCAGGTGTTTAGTCTGTCAGCAGGTTAAGGCAGAGAGGCAGAGCCCAGGAGGACTGTTGCAGTTATTACCTATTCCGGAGTAGAAGTGGAAGCACATCACGATGGATTTGTTTCTGGATTGCCACGTTCACCAGGAGGAAAAGATGCGATTTGGGTCATCGTAGACAGGTTGACCAAATCGGCCCACTTTTTGCCATTTAAAGTGGGTACGTCTACTGAGAAGCTAGCGGAGATGTATATGCAGCAGATTGTCAGAATATACGGAGTTCTGGTGAGCATTGTCTCGGATCAGGATAGTCGCGTTACTTTCCATTTCTGGCGGAGTCTGCAGACTAGTTTGGGCACTCAGCTCAAATTCAGTAGTGCATACCACCCTCAGACGGACAGACAGTCAGAGAAGACTATTCAGACTCTCGAGGATATGCTACGGACCTGTGTTCTAGATTTTGGAGGATCCTGGGAGGATCACCTGTACTTGTGTCACGACCCGCACCCTAGAGTTAGGGCACGAGAACGTAACAACGCCCAGCCTACGCCGCAGTATCGGCGGTAGAACGCTGTCCTAGGTCTCAATGCATCTAACAGTATAAGACTAAACAGTTTATACTCCCCGAATGGGGGTGACATAGCAGATACAGTCTCAATCACATCTAGGGTAGAGCATAAATGTCACCCCCATTTCCTGTATTTCGTATTTATACTCGTAATTTAATTTTGGCAAGTATTTTAATTTTCTCGACTTGCGGAATTGTGGGTTTTTCTCGTATTTCGGGTTTTGGTTTGGCTCAGTTTTAATTAGTTTGGTTTGATTAGGTTTGGGTTAATATGAATTGGTATACTTTAACCTACACTCTATCCTCCACACAACACAACCACCTTCATTATATCTCCACCAAACTTTCTCTCTCCTCTTTACTCTCCATTAATTTCTTCTTCTCCTTCCTCCACACACAACTCCCCAACCCATAGGCAAGTGCACCTTGCCAACAAATAAGCACCCAATTTTATTTGTCCATTTGATAGATTAGGACATGTAGATTAACATTAGAACTTGAAATTTTGTGATTTGGAGTCTCCATTGTTCTAGATCTAAGTTTTGATTATTTTTGGAATTATTTGGTTTTGATCTATTAAACTTTAATTTTTGCATATTTTGATGCTTCCATGTGGAAGAGAATTCGATTTTACTCAAGTTAGAACTTTGAAAATCTAGATTTGGTTTTGATTTGATCAAGTTATGAAGAATTGAAGTTTTGAAGTTCTTGGAGTTCTTCTCGGGTTGGAGAAGCAGCCCTCTCGGCCTGCGCTCTTTAGCGCAAGGCCGATTGCGCAGCTCACCCTTTGGTGAACTGCGTACCTTCCTTCTTGGCCAGCGCCTTCATTGTGCATAGCCGATTGCGCCCGGCCTCTCGGGCTGAACTGCGCATCTCCCTTGGCGCACTAACCCATGCGCAGTTGGCCCCTGCGCAACCTGACTCCTGCGCAGTCTACCTTCTGTGCAATCTATCCATGCGCCATCCATCCCTGCGCAACCTGATCCTGCGCCATCCATTCCTGCGCAACCTGATCCTGCGCAATCCATCTGCTGCACAGCTTATCCTGCGCAGTTGGTACCCTGCGCAGCTCATCCTGCGCACTTGGCACCCTGCGCAGTACATACCCTGCACAACCTACTTGTCTATGATGAATTGTTATTTCTTGATCTTGGCTCTTCTATAGTCCTATTTTATATTAGTATTTTATTAGGTATTTTACGCCCATTTTATATCCTTACGCCTTTTGTTATGAACTTGATTTTACTTAATATGTTTGGAATGACTATTGTACATGGCCTGGTATGACAAGGAACTAGCATAACACGACAGTGACCCGTCGTGGCGCACTCCTGACAAGTACCCTGACATGAATTATCTTGATAACTTGATAGTGGCCCGTGGCGGCGCACTCCTGACTTGACTTGACTTGTAACTTGTAACTTGACTCGTATAATCAACTTGACACCGTGGGTGTTCCTGCTTGCTTGCTTGTACAATCCACTTGTCTTGTCTTGCATCATGTCTAGAACGTGACTTCCTGGGTACCACGGCCAGGGACTCGCGCTAAGTTGGATTAGGCTAATGATTAGATCAAACTAGAACATAGAGAATTCCCAGTCACAGGAAATCTCGTTATCTGGGCGCTTTAATGGACTTGTAGCTTGCCGATGAGTAGAGCACATTTCCAGCACACTATCATGTGGTGTACCCTCTAAGTCACCTAAGGGTACATTTGTCTCCCGGACAATGTACCCACCCATAACTCTCAACCCGCGGAAGGATAACTGGATAGTCTGCAGGGCTTGGGACTGGGAGTTTCTCACTTGCATCTTGTTAGTAATTAAGGCTTGTGATAACCCTAGTTAGTTAAAGTAGTAAGCCGTAGTAATTGCTTGGCCGCTTGTGAATGCCTGATGTCCAGCCTTGTCTAAGTCTTGTCTAGCCCCTGTACCTGGAACTCTTGATCATGATTGTTTTACTTATCTCTAACGATAAATGGGTAGAGACAGTGAGCTATTCAGGCGAAGGGGTACAATCCCGGTCCTTGTTTGGTTTAAGGATTGTAACCTGGCTCCCGGAATGGTTCCACGTCCCTAGTCGTTTATCGCCCTGTGTACTTTACTACTTGTACTTTCTTTTATTCTTTATGTTCTGATATGCTGGCTTTTGTTCTTATTTGTGGCCTCCTTTGTGGCACTTGCTCTTTCTGGGGTTTGACCCAGCTGGTTTTGTGTGGCCAGATTTCGAAGCAGCTCCCGAGGATCTACCAAGCTTCCAGCCCAATGGTGACAACTAGACGGAACCCGGGCCAAGAGTAGGTTTTCCTTTTTGTTTCACCCACTTTTATGTAAATTTATTCTTTTGAGGCGTTTAGCCGACGAGCACCTGTTAGCTCGATGCACATTTACTTACTGTCTGCCTACGGGCTGTAAACATGATTAACAAATCCTAGGGTTGATCATGTATGACTGAACTCTTGCTTGTCCTATCATTTTGTACGACTAGCTTCATGATCATCCAATATGTAATATTTGGGACGCCTTATATATATATATTTGATGCTCTAATATCTTGTAACTCTGTTAATTGCTTGAGATTGAGACAATATGCTTGACCTTAAGAGACTGCTGGCTTGTAGTAAACCCTCATATCTAGACAGCCGTGACCGTATCGTTGAGATGTATTCTATTTAAATATACGTAGCTGGCTATGTCTGCCCCCGCTCTCCAGTATTCTGGTTCTGGGGCGTGACACGGTTTAAGTGGTGGCCCATGCAGGTCTTGTCAATCAAGAAATGTGAGGGTTTACCGAATAGATGTCTCAATCAATATTCGCCTTTGATCTCTGCTTGTATCTTCAAATCCCTGAGATTTTTGACCTAATCACATGCTTGTATCATTGATCTGTCCTGGTCCTTTCCTTACTGTTCCCTATGTCGTCTTCTTCAACGGCATTACTCCCGGACCTGCCAACCAGCCAGAGGAAGCTCGACAAGCACCCCAGCGCCAGGAAGATCAAGCTCAGCACTCTGGAGTAGCCTCCCGAGTTATGCTTCCCGGAGGCTCAGAACCTCTAGTTCAGGCAGCTCCGCCCGTTCAACCAGCTAGACAGGATGAGGGACCTTTGGTAGGGCTTATCAGAGAACTGCTTGCATCCCAAGATCGTCGAGGCGACGCCTTACACCAGAAAGTTCATGATGCACTAAACCGAGGAGGTCCCCAAGGGAATCAGGCGGCCAACAGTTTCAAACGCTTGAACCCTCCCTTTTTTTACGGCAGTGAAGATGCGATTGCCGCGGACGCTTGGCTTCAGGATACCGAGGTGGTTCTAGAAGCAGCTAGGACACCTGAAAATGAGAAGGTGGCGGTGGTACGCCTACAGTTGTTAGACTTGGCTCGCGATTGGTGGGCAGCTCAGGCCATGGGATTAGCAGCACCAGTCACTTGGGCGACGTTCAGAGAGAGATTCCAGACGAAGTACTTCGATACGGTGGCACGGTACGACCTGCAGACCAGATTCACCAACTTGAAGCAAGGAGGCAGGACGGTCGATGGCTATGCGACCGAGTTTTCTAGGCTGAGTAGGTTCGCCTCCACCTTGGTGGCGACCGAGTTTGATAGGGCTCAGCGGTTCCAGCAAGGGCTGTACTTATAGATATTATTGGCTGTGGAGCAGTTCGAGCACCAGATGTTTGATGCAGTATTGAAGGCAGCGAGGAGGCATGAGTATACCTCCCGAAGAATTGTGGACAGGACCGGAGGCAGGAAGCGGTCCCACAACCAGATGCACCAATCTTCAGCTCCAGCCCCGGCAGCTAGGGGTATAACCATTGGAACTCCGAGGCGGGCAGCCTCAGTAACGTCGGTTCAGCATTCGACCCCGACGTACCCGCAGCAGCTGAAGCAGAAGCAGAAGCAGTCTTCCGTGGTGGGATGTTCTCATTGCGGGAAGCCAGGCCATGTAGTGGCAGAGTGTCGTAGGGCACAGGGATTGTGCCTGGCTTGTGGAGGAGCAGACCACCAGATAGGGACCTGCCCGAATAGGGGAGGTCCATCATCAACCAACCTTTCTAGTTCTTCGGTGAGAGGACCAGCCCCAGTTCTAGTCCAGCAGCAGCAGCAACAGCAGTACCCGAGGCCATTGGCGCCCCAGGCCCAGGCCTTACAGCAGCAGAACCAGCAGCAGTTCACCCAGGCTCCAGCACAGAACCGACATAGGGGTTTCCAGCAGAGGGGACCCGCAGCTAGAGGTCAGGCTATGATGATGACCATGGAAGAAGAAGTTGCACCAGGTGAGGTAGTGGCAGGTACTATTCTCGTCAACACCTTTCCAGCATCTGTATTATTTGATTCTGGTGCATCGCATTCATTCATGTCTGCACGATTCGCGACACAGATAGGATTGGAGCCCGAGTCATTATAAGTGAGGCTCAATATACTTACTGGTAATGGTCTTGTGGGAGTAGATCGAGTATTTTCCTCGTGTCGGGTCGTAGTTAGCGGTAGAGAGTTCCCCGCTAGGCTCATAGAGTTCCCTATGGCAGACTATGATATAGTCCTAGGCATGGATTGGTTGAGGAACCATTATGCTAGGATAGACTGCCATGTTGGCAGAGTTGTCTTTAGTATTCCCGGAGAGCCAGAGTTTTCATTTTCCAGAGGCACAGTAGAGCCATCTCCTCCAGTATTACGGATGGCAGTAGCATCAGTGCAGTTGCCCCGGATAGTTGAAGAGTTTCCAGATGTCTTTTCAGAGAAACTTCCAGGGATGCCACCAGAACGGGAGATCGAGTTCACTATCGACTTGATTTCCGGGACAGCACCAGTATCAGAGCGAGTCTACAGAATGGCGCCTTCAGAGTTGGAGATTTTGTATAAGATGATTGAAGAACTCAGAACCAAGGGATTCATTCGTGCTAGTGGATCACCTTGGGGAGCCCGAAGCTTCTTGTGAAAAAGAAGGATGGTACGTCCAGGCTATGTGTTGATTATCGTACCTTGAACTCAGTGACAATCAAGAACAGATACCCTCTCCCGAGGATAGATGACTTGTTTGATCAACTCAAGGGGGCTTCAGTTTTCTCGAAGATAGACTTGCGGTCAGGATACCACCAGATCAGAGTCAGAGAGCAGGACATCCCGAAGACGGCGTTCAGATCTAGGTACGGGCATTGGGAGTTTCTAGTTATGCCCTTTGGAGCGACCAATGCGCCGGCAGTGTTCATGGACCTCATGAACCGTATTTTCATGCCTTACTTGGATCAGTTTGTGATAGTGTTCCTTGATGACATCCTGGTCTACAGTAAGAGTGAAGCAGAGCACGAGCAGCATCTCAGAATTGTCCTCCAGATTCTCAGAGAGCACCAGTTGTACGCCAAGTTCAGTAAATACGAGTTCTGGCTCGATCGCATTTCTTACTTGGGTCACATCATTATCAGAGGAGGAGTGGAAGTGGATCCCCAGAAGATTGTGGCTATCGAGTCATGGCCAGTACCCAGCTCAGTGGCAGAAGTTCGTAGCTTTCTTGGATTGGCCGGCTACTACCGGCGGTTCGTCTCTGATTTTGCAAGGATTTTAGCACCGATGACCCAGTTGACCCGCAAGGATGTGCCGTTCGTTTGGACAGCAGAGTGTCAGGAATCATTTGAGAAATTGAAGCGAGGTTTGATAACGGCTCCCATTCTTACACTTCCAGATGGGACCGGAGGATTCACAGTTTACTGCGATGCTTCAGGCAGAGGATTGGGATATGTTTTGATGCAGCATGGGAAGGTAATCGCTTATGCGTCACGTCAACTCCGTGATCATGAGAAGAATTATCCGACCCACGACTTGGAGCTAGCAGCAGTAGTGTTTGCACTTAAGTTGTGGAGGCACTACTTGTACGGAGACAGAGTGGAGATCCTTACTGATCATAAGAGCCTGAAGTATGTTTTCACCCAGAAGGATCTTAATATGCGGCAGAGAAGATGGCTCGAGCTACTGGTGGACTACGATGTGGATTTGCAGTATCATCCAGGGAAGGCCAACGTTGTAGCAGATGTGTTGAGCCGGAGAGCCGGAGTTTATTTCCTGACGGCGCAACCAGAGTTATTGTTGGATCTTCAGAAGATGGGAATTGAAGTGGTTCTTCCTTCCAATGTGGCCTTGATGGCCAGTCTACAGATTCAGTCCACCATAGTTGAGAGGATCCGGACAGCACAGTTAGCAGATTCCAAGATTCAGCGGCTCAGAGCAGAGTACGAGGCATAGAGAAGGCCAGAGTTATGTATTCATGAGGATGGTACACTTCGACACGGCACGCATCTTTGTGTACCCAGTGGAGATATCAGACAGAAAGTTATGGCAGAGGCTCACAGTTCGCAGTATTCCATCTACCCAGGCAGTACGAAGATGTACCGAGATATTCGTCAGCACTTTTGGTGGAATGGTATGAAGAGAGAGATAGCCCGGTATGTCTCTCGATGTTTGGTTTGCCAACAAGTCAAGGCTGAACATCAGAGGCCAGCTGGACTTCTTCAACCTTTACCGATCCTAGAATGGAAATGGGAACACATAACCATGGATTTCGTGACTGGGTTACCCAGATCTCCGGCAGGCAGAGATGCTATTTGGGTCATTGTGGACAGGCTTACCAAGGTGGCACACTTTCTTCCATTTAGAGTTGGACAGTCGACGGCGCAGCTAGCAGAGATGTATCTCAGGCAGATCGTCCGACTTCACGGAGTGCCAGTCATCATAGTATCAGACAGGGATACGAGATTCATATCGCACTTCTGGCGCAGTCTTCATCAAAGTTTGGGGACTCGTCTCAAGTTCAGCTCAGCGTATCATCCGCAGACAGATGGGTAGTCAGAGCGTACTATACAAACTCTCGAAGATATGTTGCGGTCATGTACCCTTGACTTCGGTGGTTCGTGGGAGGATCACCTGCACCTGGTGGAATTCTCGTACAATAATAGTTTCCAGGCCAGTATCCAGATGGCACCCTTCGAGGCTCTGTATGGCAGGAAGTACAGATCCCCATTAGCATGGGACGATGTCGGAGAGAGGCAGATGCTCGGTCCAGAACTGATTTCTCAGACGGTTGAAGTGGTCAGGAAAGTCAGAGATCACCTCCGAGTTGCTCAGGATCGCCAGCGCCATTGGGCCGATGCTCATCGGCGTCCCTTAGAATTTGCCGTCGGCGACCATGTATTCCTTAGGATCTCGCCTACCCGCGGCGTCATTCGTTTTGGCGTACGGAAAAAGCTTAGTCCTAGGTATATAGGGCCGTTTGATATTCTGGAGCGAGTAGGCGATGTGTCCTATCGTCTCGCTCTTCCGCCGTCGCTAAGTGAGGTACATGATGTATTCCATGTATCCCAATTAAGACGGTACATCCCGGACCCGAGCCATATCCTAGATCATTCGGAATTGGTTGTTGGTACCAACCTTTCGTATGAGGAGAGGCCCGTGTCTATATTGGACCGGAGAGAAAAGACGCTCAAGAACAAGACTATTAACTTAGTCCGTGTTGCTTGGGGTCATCACAATCTAGGTGAGTCAACGTGGGAGCGTGAGGACGACATCCGATCGCGATACCCCTACCTGTTTGACTCGTAAGGTATAATGTCTTTCTTATGCCTTACGCTTTCCCTTCCTTGCTTGTATTGTATGATTGTATGATTGAACTGCTTAGTGTAGCTTGTCTGTGCTTAGTATAGCTTGTTGTGGCAATCTCTAGCTCCTTGATTAAATTTCGAGGACGAAATTCTTTGAAGGTGGGTAGAGTTGTCACCCCCATTTCCTGTATTTCGTATTTGGACTCGTAATTTAATTTTGGCAAGTATTTTAATTTTCTCGACTTGCGGAATTGTGGGTTTTTCTCGTGTTTCGGGTTTTGGTTCGGTTCAGTTTTAATTGGTTTGGTTTGATTAGGTTTGGGTTAATATGAATTGGTACACTTTAACCTACACTCTACCCTCCACACAACACAACCACCCGCATTATATCTCCACCAAACTTTCTCTCTCCTCTTTACTCTCCATTAATTTCTTCTTCTCCTTCCTCCACACACAACTCCCCAACCCATAGGCAAGTGCACCTTGCCAACAAATAAGCACCCAATTTTATTTGTCCATTTGATAGATTAGGACATGTAGATTAACATTAGAACTTGAAATTTTGTGATTTGGAGTCTCCATTGTTCTAGATCTAAGTTTTGATTATTTTCGGAATTCCTTCGTTTTGATCTATTAAACTTTAATTTTTGCATATTTTGATGCTTCCATGTGGAAGAGAATTCGATTTTACTCAAGTTAGAACTTTGAAAATCTAGATTTGGTTTTGATTTGATCAAGTTATGAAGAATTGAAGTTTTGAAGTTCTTGGAGTTCTTCTCGGGTTGGAGAAGCAGCCCTCTCGGCCTGCGCTCTTTAGCGCAAGGCCGATTGCGCAGCTCACCCTTTGGTGAACTGCGCACCTTCCTTCTCGACCAGCGCCTTCATTGCGTATAGCCGATTGCGCCCGACCTCTCGGGCTGAACCGCGCATCTTCCTTGGCGCACTAACCCCTGCGCAGTTGGCCCCTGCGCAACCTGACTCCTGCGCAGTCTACCTTCTGCGCAATCTATCCATGCGCCATCCATCCCTGCGCAACCTGATCCTGCGCCATCCATCCCTGCGCAACCTGATCCCGCGCAATCCATCTGCTGCGCAGCTTATCCTGCGCAGTTGGTACCCTGCGCAGCTCATCCTGCGCACTTGGCACCCTGCGCAGTACATACCCTGCACAACCTACTTGTCTATGATGAATTGTTATTTCTTGATCTTGGCTCTTCTATAGTCCTATTTTATATTAGTATTTTATTAGGTATTTTACGCCCATTTTATATCCTTACGTCTTTTGTTATGAACTTGATTTTACTTAATATGTTTGGAATGACTATTGTACATGGCCTGGTATGACAAGGAACTAGCATAACACGACAGTGACCCGTAGTGGTGCACTCCTGACATGACCAACCTGACATGATAGTGGTCCGTCGTGGCGCACTCCTGACAAGTACCCTGACATGAATTATCTTGATAACTTGATAGTGGCCCGTGGCGGCGCACTCCTGACTTGACTTGACTTGTAACTTGTAACTTGACTCGTATAATCAACTTGACACCGTGGGTGTTCCTGCTTGCTTGCTTGTACAATCCACTTATCTTGTCTTGCATCATGTCTAGGACGTGACTTCCTGGGTACCACGGCCAGGGACTCGCGCTAAGTTGGATTAGGCTAATGATTAGATCAAACTAGAACATGGAGAATTCCCAGTCACAGGCAATCTCGTTATCTGGGCGCTTTAATGGACTTGTAGCTTGCTGACGAGTAGAGCACATTTCCAGCACACTGTCATGTGTTGTACCCTCTAAGTCACCTAAGGGTACATTTGTCTCCCGGGCAATGTACCCACCCATAACTCTCAACCCGCGGAAGGATAACTGGATAGTCTGCAGGGCTTGGGACTGGGAGTTTCTCACTTGCATCTTGTTAGTAATTAAGGCTTGTGATAACCCTAGTTAGTTAACGTAGTAAGCCGTAGTAATTGCTTGGCCGCTTGTGAATGCATGATGTCCAGCCTTGTCTAAGTCTTGTCTAGCCCCTGTACCTGGAACTCTTGATCATGATTGTTTTACTTATCTCTAACGATAAATGGGTAGAGACAGTGAGCTATTCAGGTGAAGGGGTACAATCCCGGTCCTTGTTTGGTTTAAGGATTGTAACCTGGCTCCCGGAATGGTTCCACGTCCCTAGTCGTTTATCGCCCTGTGTACTTTACTACTTGTACTTTCTTTTATTCTTTATGTTCTGATATGCTGGCTTTTGTTCTTATTTGTGGCCTCCTTTGTGGCACTTTCTCTTTCTGGGGTTTGACCCAGCTGGTTTTGTGTGGCCAGATTTCGGAGCAGCTCCTGAGGATCTACCAAGCTTCCAGCCCAATGGTGACAACTAGACGGAACCCGGGCCAAGAGTGGGTTTTCCTTTTTGTTTCACCCACTTATATGTAAATTTATTCTTTTGAGGCGTTTAGCCGACGAGCACCTGTTAGCTCGATGCACATTTACTTACTGTCTGCCTACGGGCTGTAAACATGATTAACAAATCCTAGGGTTGATCATGTATGACTGAACTCTTGTTAGTCCTATCATTTTGTACGACTAGCTTCATGATCATCCAATATGTAATATTTGGGACGCCTTATATATATATATATTTGATGCTCTAATATCTTGTAACTCTGTTAATTGCTTGAGATTGAGACAATAGGCTTGACCTTAAGAGACTGCTGGCTTGTAGTAAACCCTCATATCTAGACAGCCGTGACCGTATAGTTGAGATGTATTCTATTTCAATATACGTAGCTGGCTATGTCTGCCCCCGCTCTCCAGTATTCTGGTTCTGGGGCGTGACAATAAAGGAAGATAGATAAATATGAAATCCAAAATAAATACAGGAGATAGAAGTCTAAGTGTCTAAGATACATAAACCCAGAAATACATCTCAAAACTCAAATAAAGATACAGTAATCCACAAGTAAATACAACTCCAGACAAAATAAAATAACTACCTAAACAACCTCTAATGTGTCTCCTCTAGGCTAGCAGGCAATCCCCAAGCTATCTGTAAAATTTATCAACAGGTCCAGTCAGGACTGGAACGAGCACATTACATCTCAACAGTTCATAGCAGGTTGAAAATATAATCATGCAGTAAAGTAAGATACAGGTACTGAAAGAAATGCTGTATGTAAACAGAGAGAGAGCTGTAATAGAAATATCTACTATACATAGAGAACTAGCAGTGACTAGTGAGTCAGAGTACAATATGAACATGTAATACTCCCCCGTACCCCAATCAATACACAAGGATTCAGCCAGGTTATGTTATATGATGCTATGTAGAAGACCCCGAAGGTGATAGACCCCGAGGGTGATAAGCCCCCGAAGGGTGGTAGACCCCGAAGGTGATACATAGTAGTCCCATAAAAATGGGGATTCTGGAGGTAACCCAACAGTGTAAGTCCCATAAAAATGGGGATTCTGGGGATAACCCAACAGTGTAAGTCCCATAAAAATGGGGATTCTGGGGATAACCCAACAGTGTAAGTCCCATAAAAATGGAGATTCTGGGGATAACCCAACAGTGTAAGATTCCAGTAAGACTCTACGATCATGAGGGTACATGTCGTAAGTGATCAAAGAACCAAGAAGCATATGATACGCTATGAAAGTAAAACGCATAGAACATAGAGTACCCGATGCTCCCTAAGGATAACATCTCAAGAAAGGATCCATATAGTACCAATCCGTGTGACCAACGTGACAGTACAAGTAAAATAATCTACTGCAGGAAATAATTCTAAGCAGGATATGAAATGATCAGAGAATGTACTCGCCTCGATAACCTGAACAGCTGATAAGTATGGGGGTCCCACTGAAGCCACAGAGTTCTATTTAAAGCAACACAGGTTACAAGGTGTTCAAGTTAAATAAACGAATCCCTACAGGCAATCTATATTATTCTAGGTTCTTCTAAGTCAAATTAACTTTAGGTCAATTTCGGTCAACAATCTTGTCAAACTAGGTCAAGCGTTGACTTATAGTTGACTTTGGGTCAACTGGTCAACTCTGGTCAAACAGGGTCAATTCTAGTCTAATATAAAGTGTACTTCGTTATTTGTACGTCGAAACTTACGGCACGCAAATTGAGATAAGAAGATTATCGGTAAGGTTGATAATCTTATTATAGTGATCCACGTATCCAACTTGTCAATTTCAGCGATGTGAGATCACTGGAATTGACTGATCTCAGTTTCGTTGTACTAATCCCGAAATACGAACATTATAAGAATTAATTATTAACTAATTATAAAAAGGTTAAACTCAGAGAAATTATCAACAAACATTGTCGGACGATGAAATGAACATCGCCAACGTGTCCAGAATGGTCAAATTAGCTAGGATAGCCTACCCAACGGTCCAATTTGGACACAATGGCAAAAAGGTAATTTCGGGTCAAAACGGTGTCCGTGTCGGAGCCGTTTTGCACCGAAAAATGTGCAAGAAAACAAGTCTATAAAATATAACAAAATATATGTCCACGAAACCAGAATGTCGATACGAACCCAACGGTATCTCCAGAATTGGATTCCGTTGACCCGATCTCCATTTGGCCCGTTGACCAGAACTTGGAATTCCGGTTTGCACGGAAATGCGTGCCGGAGCCAAAGTTCTCAAAACTCAGCAAACTACATGTCAACGAGTCCAGAATGATGATACGAACTCAACGGTATCTCCGAAATTGGATTCCGATGAGCCGACGTCAAAAAGTCCCGTTGACCCAGAATGTGGGACCCACTTTGCACCGAAAAAACGTGTCAGAGCCCACGTTCTCCAAATCTAACAAATTTTATATGAAAACATGCCAGAACGATGCCACAAGTCTAATGGTGGTGTCAGAAATGAAATCTAGAGTCCCGTGTTCAAAAATAGAATTTTATAAGTTAAAAATTACGAATTCGGACGACCAACTTTGGCATCGAATTCAACCAATCAAACAAGCTCACAATGAAACGAAACTGAAGGGGTAGCAAGAGGGTTATACCAGCTTCGCACTGGAAATGGTAGCACGCCAAACGGAGCTGCGGTGGAGGAGATACAAGCTAACGAAGTTGGCCCCGCGAAACTGTCCAAATTTAATACAATTTAAACGGTCAACTTGGTGGCCGGTTTTCATGTATCAAACGATAAAATTAACGGACGAAAATTGACATGAGTGAAGTTGGATATACCGAGATTGCGACGGAGTGAAGAAATCGCCGATCCAACGATCGAATTTCCAAAAAAACGCGTGCGAAGTTGCTGCAACGTGGCGCCAAAACGAACTTCATTTCGCGCGCGTCACGACGGGACGTCGTACAAAACGCACGAATCGCCTATACGTCGTGCTGGAGGAGGGGAGGCTGACCCAGGGGGGTCGCCGGAGCTCGCTCGTCGTAGGGGAGGCCATGGCCACGTCGGTGCGTGGCCGGCGAGGACGTGGCAGCGCTGCACGCGCTTGTGCGCGCGCACGAAGGGACGCGCGCTGTTGCTGCTGCTATGGCAGCTACGCGCAGGTGGCTGCGCGGCCTAGCCTCGTCGGCGAGGGCGCGGGGGCGCGCGGCCTCGACGACGATCGAGCGACCACTGCGGCAAGGTGGCGGAGGAGGGCAGCCGCGGATTGGATGATGGTGGCGGTTGGTTGAACGGATGGATGGATGGGAGGGAAGAAGGAGAGGTAGGGTGGTGCGGTGGTGGCCAGCCGACCAGGGTGGCCGGCGGCGAGCTGGCCAGGGGCTCGGCCTAGGAAGGCTGGTGGTGGCCGAGTGAGTGCAAGGTGGTGGTGGTGGTGGAGATGAAATGATGTGGAGATGGTGGTGGGAATGGCTCATGGGAGGAGAAGAAGTGGTGAGGAGGAGGATGGTGGTTGTGCCCTGTGGGGGAGGCCGACGGCCAGGCTGGCCGAGGGTGGTGGCTCGGCCATGGCCAGAGGGGAGGAGGAGTTGTTGAAGTTTGTTGGAGTTGGTGTTGTGTGTTTGCATAGGAAAAAATGAGAGAGAGAAGGAGTGTAATAAATGTGAGAAGGCGAGAGAGAGAAAAAGTGTGCCATGAGTTTTAGGGCCGGCCACATAGGTTTGCTGTGAGAGTGTGGGATGGGGGGAAATGGATGGCTATGATTAATTTGAGGGAAATCAAAGGCTACAATTAATCAGAGAGAAGTGGCCATTCCAATAGGAATTAAATACATAGAAATTTCCAATAAATATAGAAAAATGGGTAGAAAGAATAATTAATATTTTTGGGCAAGAATTATGAGGGTGTCCTGATGGAGGGCAACACAAAGCTGGATTGGACTCGGTGGAGCCGAATTGGATCAAAACTGGACATTGTGCAAAAATCGAATTAAAATTAGACGTTGATGATCATGTGTAAATAAGTAGCACATGGGGATTCCAATAAATGGGACACAAGTGGCGGACGGGTAGTAGGCTCAAAGTGGGCCATGTCCATAGTTGGGGCGGACAGGTTTTGGTCGACAGGGGACCCACAAATCAGATTGGAAGATGAATGTGACGCCGTGGAGTGAAATAAAATCGGGTCACGCGTCGGGAAAGTTGTGCGAATCAAATGGAGCACAAATTGACGTGTCTGAGTGGGACACGAAGGTCATGGGTGACGAGCGTCTTGAGTAGATCATCAATGAGGAGTTGGTTTCAAGAAATTGACTGGTCTTGCGCTCCCAATTAAAAGTCATGGTAACGCACTGAAAATGATCCAGGAAAAGAGTGGGAAAAATAAATAATACTCAAATGGTCTAAATCGACCCGAAGTTCAGCGAAGCAAAAAGAGCACAAGGGAACAAGTTTGGGTGGGACACCATATACCGTCATGAAGGTAATCGTGTCCACTCCAAAACTCGTGAAGAAGATTTCCAAATTTGAACATCCCTGATACTCCAAATATCAATGGCACAGGAAAGTACACTTAAGAAAAAAAAACAGAATAAATTATTTATTGAAACCAATCAATCTGAAAATAAAATAAAACAAAAAAATTCAACCCGAAATTCAGGGTGCTAACATCCTACCCACCTTATAAAAATTTTGTCCTCGAAATTAAAAATGTTCGTACTCCCTCTAGGTCAAACCCCCACAATCAAATCCCAGAACTTAAATAAAACATACCATCAAAAAGGGACGTCATACAGGGTCATGGCATACGGTGACAGTGAAGTCTCATCTAGGTATACTAGTCATGCTAGCCGAAAGGGTCATAGGGTATCAAAACACACAAGCAATCCAGGTTGCTAAAATAGAAAAGTTACAGAAATAACAAATCATCAAAACTGTAAGACAGTCTACCATCCTATGTAAAAACTGGTACTTATCAAAAATAAAGAAAGGTAACCACCAATTATCTAAAAGGGGTACTATCCCCAGAAAATCAAATTCACAAGTTAAAGAATTGAAAGTCACTTGCATTGAAATCCAATCACGATATATATATAGAGAGAGCGTTAGAGAGGGAAAACTAACATCATGTGTATGGGGATATGTTCATGTGGTTAGATAGTAGACATGTGTGTATGTGAATATACATGAAAGTGTATAGGAGGATTTGGGTTTCAATCAATAGCTATCCAATTACATTACTCATGGCATATGGTTTAACAACCTACAATATACAACCTATTTAATCATAACATAGAGAGGAAAGATTAGGTTACATGACAGGGCATACTAAGTTAGAGTGTGTGTGTGTGTGTCCTTGTACAGGGTTATAGCTTAGTATTGAAAGGTTAAACCAGGTTTAGTTTAGCATTTACATACAAAATCCGAAAATAAGCTAACATTTAGAGCAGTGTAATATTAACACAATACAGTCTCGGGTTTTAGGGTTTGAAAAGATCACAACTAACTCAATGCTTCCAATATCCTAACATGATAGACAAAAAACCCTAACATACTATCCATACATTTATCTACGCATACAGTTCATTATTACATGTTAAATCTGAATTTTAACTAAACATGGAAATCAATGTAAAAATGTTAACATGTATTTAGTTTTAAGATTTTGGAGAAATTTGTACATCAAACCCAACTCAATGTTTATCACAAACTAACATGTAAGAATATGAAACCTAATATCATATCCCTACAACAACAATGTACACAGCTCTTAATTTGACAAATTTAAACACAAAACTCAACCAAAATTTTTTGAATTGAAACTCTATGTATAACATACATGTGCAGTGATGTAAACATAACTAATAACATGAAATCTATATTTGAATTACGAATTTAAACTGGAAAAAGCAGAGAACCAGAAATATTGGAGTTTTGACAATTTAAACATTAATGACATATTAATATGTATTTAGCTAGGTGGGAATCAAGTGTAGCATGCATAAGTGTCAGGCAAAGAGTCTGTGTCCACTATATATATTTTTCTCATATCCTCATATAAAAATCAAATTCTACCTCAAGACCAACATTTAGATTCCTACCAAAATTGTAAAGCAGGTGATTGACGAAATCAAGACAGTTTTATTATTATCTGATACATGAATAATAGCAGGAAAGAAATAACGATAAAACTTGTTTTGCTTATCTGTTTGAAGAAAAACCATTTTGAAACCCAAAGCTGAAATATCAAATCCAAAGCAAGTCTAGCAAAATCATCAATTCATTGTATTAAGGAGAAATTCATAGGAGAAGTTACACAAGGTTTATGAAAATAGCTAAAGTTACTCCTAAGCGAAATAATGAGAGGCAAACAACAAACAATTAATAATTTTTTTTTGAAGGACTGAAACAATGTAGAGAAAATATGTTCGAAATATTTAAAGTACAATCTGATAATCATATGCGTTTATCCAAAATCATGATACTCTAAATCCTCGTCATACTAGTAAGCAAGGCTACGATAATCACAGAGTCCTCGACTTATGCACATATCTCTAGAATCATGGTATTTAACATTTTTGCGGTGCCGCATGCTTGGCTGCGAAAACCTTAAATTTCCACACCCGAGAAATACATCCAGAGTCAGACTATATGTCCTCACCATGCTGGCTAATGTGACCATAGAAGACTAGATTCCATAACATAGATGACCTAGCCCATATAATTTCATCTTGCCAAAAATCAAATTAAATCAACAATGAATACTCAAAAAATCAATCAAAATTTATTAACAAACATCAAAATTCAAAAGTGAACACAATCCATCAAAATGCAAACTCGAATGCAACAGCTATCATCAAAATTCAAAATTTGAAAATCTTCCATCAAAATAAATACAAACTCAAATTCAACAATAATCCATAAAAATCAAATTTAACAACAAAAGTAAAATAAATTAAATCAAGAAAAAAAAAGAGTTTTCAAATCGAAGTTAAATAAGATTCTCCAGGGTCGTCCCGGAAATCTCTCAAGGGTTCCTATCTGTGATTGAGTACCTTCAAAATATATCCTAATCTTACTGCAGGCTGTAGTGGTACTCTAGTTCGAATACCACTACACTTTAGTCTCGACCTGCATGGGCCACCACTAAAAATGTGTCACGACCCGCACCCTAGAGTTAGGGCACGAGAACGTAACAACGCCCAGCCTACGCCGCAGTGTCGGCGGTAGAACGCTGTCCTAGGTCTCAATGCATCTAACAGTATAAGACTAAACAGTTTATACTCCCCGAATGGGGGTGACATAGCAGATACAGTCTCAATCACATCTAGGGTAGAGCATAAAGGAAGATAGATAAATATGAAATCCAAAATAAATACAGGAGATAGAAGTCTAAGTGTCTAAGATACATAAACCCAGAAATACATCTTAAAACTCAAATAAAGATACAGTAATCCACAAGTAAATACAACTCCAGACAAAATGAAATAACTACCTAAACAACCTCTAATGTGTCTCCTCTAGGCTAGCAGGCAATCCCCAAGCTATCTGTAAAATTTATTAGCAGGTCCAGTCAGGACTGGAACGAGCACATTACATCTTAACAGTTCATAGCAAGTTAGAAAATATAATCATGCAGTAAAGTAAGATACAGGTACTGAAAGAAATGCTGTATGTAAACAGAGAGAGAGTTGTAATAGAAATATCTACTATACATAGAGAACTAGCAGTGACTAGTGAGTCAGAGTACAATATGAACATGTAATACTCCCCCGTACCCCAATCAATACACAAGGATCCAGCCAGGTTATGTTATATGATGCTATGTAGCAGACCCCGAAGGTGATAGACCCCGAGGGTGATAAGCCCCCGAAGGGTGGTAGACCCCGAAGGTGATACATAGTAGTCCTATAAAAATGGGGATTCTGGGGGTAACCCAACAGTGTAAGTCCCATAAAAATGGGGATTCTGGGGATAACCCAACAGTGTAAGTCCCATAAAAATGGGGATTCTGGGGATACCCAACAGTGTAAGTACCATAAAAATGGGGATTCTGGGGATAACCCAACAGTGTAAGATTCCAGGAAGACTCTACGATCATGAGGGTACATGTCGTAAGTGATCAAAGAACCAAGAAGCATATGATACGCTATAAAAGTGAAACGCACAGAACATAGAGTACCCGATGCTCCCTAAGGATAACATCTCAAGAAAGGATCCATATAGTACCAATCCGTGTGACCAACGTGACAGTACAAGTAAAATAATCTACTGCAGGAAATAATTCTAAGCAGGATATGAAATGATCAGAGAATGTACTCGCCTCGATAACCTGAACAGCTGATAAGTATGGGGGGTCCCACTGAAGCCACAGAGTCCTATTTAAAGCAACACAAGTTACAAGGTGTTCAAGTTAAATAAATGAATCCCTACAGGCAATCTATATTATTCTAGGTTCTTCTAAGTCAAATTAACTCTAGGTCAATTCCGGTCAATAATCTAGTCAAACTAGGTCAAGCGTTGACTTATAGTTGACTTTGGGTCAACTGGTTAACTCTGGTCAAACAGGGTCAATTCTAGTCTAATATAAAGTGTACTTCGTTATTTGTAGGTCGAAACTTACGGCACGCAAATCGAGATAAGAAGATTATCGGTAAGATTAATAATCTTATTATAGTGATCCACGTATCCAACTTGTCAATTTTAGCGATGTAAGATCACTGGAATTGACTGATCTCAGTTTCGTTGTACTAATCCCGAAATACGAACATTATAAGAATTAATTATTAACTAATTATAAAAAGGTTAAACTCAGAGAAATTATCAACAAATATTGTCAGATGATGAAATGAACATCGCCAACGTGTCCAGAATGGTCAAATTAGCTAGGATAGCCTACCCAACGGTCCAATTTGGACACAAGGGCAAAAAGGTAATTTCGGGTCAAAACGGTGTCCGTGTCGGAGCCGTTTTACACCGAAAAAAGTGCAAAAAAATAAGTCTATAAAATATAACAAATTATATGTCCACAAAACCAGAATGTCGATACGAACCCAACGGTATCTCCAGAATTGGATTCCGTTGACCCGATCTCCATTTGGCCCGTTGACCAGAACTTAGAATTCCGGTTTGCACGAAAATACGTGCCGGAGTTCTCAAAACTCAGCAAACTACCTGTCAACGAGTCCAGAATGATGATACGAACTCAACGGTATCTCCGGAATTGGATTCCGATGAGTCGGCGTCAAAAAGTCCCGTTGACCCAGAATATGGGACCCACTTTACACCGAAAAACGTGCCAGGGCCCACGTTCTCCAAATCTAACAAATTTTATATGAAAACATGCCAGAACGACGCCACAAGTCTAATGGTGGTGTCAGAAATGAAATCTGGAGTCCCGTGTTCAAAAATGGAATTTTACAAGTTGGAAATTACGAATTCGGACGACCAACTTTGGCGTCGAATTCAACCAATCAAACAAGCTCACAATGAAACGAAACTGAAGGGGTAGCAAGAGGGTTATACCAGCTTCACACCGGAACTAGTAGCATGCCAAACGGAGCTGCGGTGGAGGAGATACAAGCTGACGAAGTTGGCCCCGCAAAACTGTCCAAATTTAATACAATTTAAACGGTCAACTTGGTGGCCGGTTTTCATGTATCAAACGATAAAATTAACGGACGAAAATTGACATGAGTGAAGTTGGATATACCAAGATTGCGACGGAGCAAAGAAATTGCCGATCCAACGATCGAATTTCTGAAAAAACATGCACGAAGTTGCTGCGACGTGGCGCCAAAACGAACTTCATTTTGCGCGCGTCACGACGGGACGTCGTACAAAACGCACGAATCGCCTATACGTCGTACTGGAGGAGGGGAGGCTGACCCAGGGGGGTCGCCGGAGCTCGCCCGTCGTGGGGGAGGCTATGGCCACGTCGGTGCGTGGCCGGCGAGGACGTGGCAGCGCTGTACGCGCTCGTGCACGCCCGCGAAGGGACGCGTGCTGCTGCTGCTGCTGTGGCAGCTACGTGCAGGTGGCTGCACGGCCTAGCCTCGCCGGCGAGGGTACGGGGGCGCACGGCCTCGACGACGGTCGGGCGACCACTGCGGCAAGGTGGCGAAGGAGGGCAGCCGCGGATTGTATGATGGTGGCGGTTGGTTGAAAGGATGGATGGATGGGAGGGAAGAAGGAGAGGAGAGGTAGGGTGGTGCGGTGGTGGCCAGCCGACCAGGGTGGCCGGCGACAAGCTGGCCAGGGGCTCGGCCTAGGAAGGCTGGTGGTGGCCGAGTGAGTGCAAGGTGGTGGTGGTGGAGATGAAATGATGTGGAGATGGTGGTGGGAATGGCTCATGGGAGGAGAAGAAGTAGTGAGGAGGAGGATGGTGGTTGTGCCCTGTGGGGGAGGCCGACGGCCAGGCTGGCCGGGGGTGGTGGCTCGGCCATGGCCAGAGGGGAGGAGGAGTTGTTGAAGTTTGTTGGAGTTGGTGTTGTGTGTTTGCATGGGAAAAAATGAGAGAGAGAAGGAGTGTAATAAATGTGAGAAGGGAAGAGAGAGAAAAAGTGTACCATGAGTTTTAGGGCCGGCCACATAGGTTTGCTGTAAGAGTGTGGGTTGGGGGAAATGGATGGCTATGATTAATTTGAGGGAAATCAAAGGCTACAATTAATCAGAGAGAAGTGGCCATTCCAATAGGAATTAAATACATAGAAATTTCCAATAAATATAGAAAAATGGGTAGAAAGAATAATTAATATTTTTGGGCAAGAATTATGAGGGTGTCCTGATGGAGGGAAACACAAAGCTGGACTAGACTCGGTGGAGCCGGATTGGATCAAAACTGGACATTATGCAAAAATCGAATTAAAATTAGACGTTGATGATCATGTGTAAATAAGTAGCACATGGGGATTCCAATAAATGGGACATAAGTGGCGGACGGGTAGTAGGCTCAAAGTAGGCCATGTCCATAGTTGGGGCGGACAGGTTTTGGTCGACAGGGGACCCACAATCAGATTGGAAGATGAATGTGATGCCGTGGAGTAAAATAAAATCGGGTCACGTGTCGGAAAAGTTGTGCGAATCAAATGGAGCACAAATTGACGTGTCTGAGTGGGACACGAAGGTCTTGGGTGACGAGCGTCTCGAGTAGATCATCAATGAGGAGTTGGTTTCAAGAAACTGACTGGTCTTGCGCTCCCAATTAAAAGTCATGATAACGCACTGAAAATGATCCAGGAAAAGAGTAGAAAAAATAAATAATACTCAAATGGTCTAAATCGACCCGAAGTTCAGCGAAGCAAAAAGAGCACAAGAAAACAAGTTTGGGTGGGACACCATATACCGTCATGAAGGTAATCGTGTCCACTCCAAAACTCGTGAAGAAGATTTCCAAATTTGAACATCCCTGATACTCCAAATATCAATGGCACGGAAAAGTACACTTAAGAAAAAAAACAGAATAAATTATTTATTGAAACCAATCAATCCGAAAATAAAATAAAAAGAAAAAATTCAACCCAAAATTCAGGGTGCTAACAACTTTGTAGAGTTTGCTTACAACAACAGTTTTCAGGCCAGCATTGGGATGTCACCATTCGAGGTACTGTACGGGCGGAGATGTCATACACCCTTATCTTGGGATGACGTTGAAGAGCGAGCTTTATTGGGACCTGAGATGGTTGTTGATGCAGCCGAGAAGGTGAAGCTCATCAGGGATCGACTTCGCGTGGCGCAGGACAGACAGCGGCATTGGGCCGACAGCCACCGGAGACCTTTGCAGTTTGAGGTACAGCTTAGACTTAGGATTAGAATCTTGTTTGTTGTGATTTTTTGTTGCTCATGTGATTGTTATAGTTAAGTTGAGACCATGTTTGTGCTAGGTTGGTGATCTGGTGTTCTTGAGGATATCTCCGACGCGTGGTACTATTCGCTTTGGTGGAGGTGGAAAGCTTAGTCCGCGTTTTATCGGACCTTTCGTTGTCAGCGATAGAGTCGATGACGTGTCATACAGGCTGGACTTACCCCCCGTATTAGAGGGAGTCCATAACGTATTTCATGTGTCGCAGCTGAGATGGTACGTGGCGGATCCCAGCCATGTATTGGATCATTCCGAGATTGAGGTATGCCCTACTCTCAGTTATCCAGAGCAGCCTGTAGAGATTATGGACCGACGAGAGAAGGTGCTGAGGAACCATACGGTATCCTTGGTTCGTGTAGCATGGAGGCATCACTCTCCAGGTGAGTCTACCTGGGAGAGGGAGGATGAGATGCGCGAGCAATACCCTTATCTTTTTCAGTCTTGAGGTATGACTTTCGATCCTTCCTGTCTATTCAGTTTTTTCTTTAATTTCGAGGACGAAATTATTTTAAGGGGGGTAGACTTGTCACACCCACTTTTCATTTCAAGGGTATTTTGTTAATTTTAGATTATTTTATTTATTTATTGAATTCATGTGATGATATGTGGTTTGGTTTGTTGTATGAGTAGATTTGATGGGTTTAACCTAGCCAACCATGACCTAGAACCTTAATGTCATATTAGAATTAGATTTATTATCATTAAAATTAATTTAGAATTTATTAGTTAATTTTAGAGTGGTTTAATTGATTTTTAGCCTTATTTTTAGTAGCCTTTCTAAAGCCTTTTTGACTTGGGCTTTACTAGCAACCTAGGGAGCCCAAGCCCATGCATCTAACCTAACCCTAATCCCCCTATACTTGTCCGGCCATAGGCAGCCCCTCCCCTCTCATTTGCATTGTAGTTTGTAGCCTCCAAGAAACCCTAGATTTCCCCTCTTCCAAAATTCATAACTTTTGCATCCGGAGTCCGTTTCTCCTCAAATGAAGACCGTCGTGCTCGTAGAAAGGAGAGAAGCTTGCTGGAGCAGTGCTAGCAAAGTGGTGGAGACGTTTGCTTAAGGATACTCGACCGTTGGAGCGCTCGGGGAGTCCTTTGCATTGAGATCCTTGACTCTCAAAAGGTAAATCCTAATCTAGTATAGTTTTTCCTGATTTTTTTTCATGATAGTGAGCTTCTAGGTACCCATGACCTGTAGGATTAATTTCGTCCAATTTTGCATTCGTTTGGTGTCCGTATCGGATATGTGTCGGCTAATATGCATAGGTATTCGACGAAATGTCGCAATGAATTAAATTCTATTTTTTGTCGAATCTTTTTACATATTTTGATAGCCCTATACACGAAGATCACGACCCCATAGGTTTTGACATGAATCGGACTTGTGTTCGTGTCCAAACAGGATACGAACGCGCTGTACGCCAGGCTGCGTGCGTGCCCTGCTGCTCGGGGGGGGGGGGGGATTCCTCGACGCACAGGCCACGTTGTCGTATGAAAATTGACGTGTAGGTGGGGGCCGTGACTGAGATCACTCTTCCAAAGTTGTATGAAGTTTTGTCAAAAAACGAGGGAGAATTCCCGTCGGCACCGACCGTACACACGAGCGCGAGCGGGACAGCCGCCGCTGAAACGCGGTTTGCGCGGACACGACACGACATGTGGACACAAATCAGGGTATCAAACGTGTAGCCCTATACTTACCCCAACCTTGGACATGAAAACGTGACACGAGGTGGGACACACGAGTCCCTAGACTCGATAGCACGCATGCACGACGCTGTGCACGGGGCGGTGCACGCGCGCATACCCGCGCACGGACACGCTCTGTGTGCGTGTCGGACACAACACTTGGCTGCACGATAACTCGGCCAGTAGGTCGGGGATGTGTACGCCCAGGTGTACGCGAAGTTTTACGAGAGATGGATCGAAAACGAGCGAAAAATCGGGTTCGTATCGATTGGGTTCACGCACGTATCTGGTTTCCCGATACTCATTCGCTGGACACGATACAGACACGGTTTTAACTCGGGGAATACTCGAGCACGTCCCACATGTCGAGACCGACCTATTTGCCAAGTTTCATGGATTAATTCTGAGTATTATGAGTTTTGGGTCATTTTGTAAAAACGGGGTTTTTCTTTGAATTCAAAATTTGAGATTTATATGATATTTTGATTTCTGAGTTTAATGGCGATAAATTCTGAGTTTTTGGTCCTTGGACATTGTTTGGGACTTGTGGGAATCGACTCTCGGGGTTAATTCATATTTTCTAGCCATTTTTAGGCAATTATGGTGTTTTACCTATTTAATGCATATAGATATATATGTATGTGTATATATATATTAATTTTCTTTATGCCTAATTTCGAAATGTGTTTATGTAAGGGTCGAGACTTTGATTTCAAACCTGGGAGCTTACTCCAGGTTCGAGTACGACCTTCGTTGGCTTTCATATTGGGTATATACTTATATATAGATATATGCCTATATGTATATATATTATATATATATATATATATATATATATATATATATATATATATATATATATATATATATATATATATATATTAATATAAATTGTAAAATGTCATACATAGAATACTCTCGTAGTCTCATATTATTTTTGTTCTCAGATTTAGACTCTTTACTAGCAGCCCCAACATCGTTCACTCACAAACCATGTTTTCCTTCTTGACTTATACATATGTGTATATATATATTTTTGTGTATGTATATATATATATATATATATATATATATATATATATATATATATATATATATATATATATATATATATATATAAAATATATATATATATATATATATATATATATATATATATATATATATATATATATATATATACCTATATTAAAAATATATATACCTATATTAAAAATATATATACCTATTATATATATATATATATATATATATATATATATATATATATATATATATATATATATATATATATATATATTAAAATATATAAATATATATATATATATATATATATATATATATTAATATATATTAATATATATTAATATATATTATATATATATATATATATATATATATATATATATATATATATATATATATATATATATATATATATATATATATATATATTAATTGTGATGAATGTATAAATGTAGGTAATGTAATAATTTCTTGTGATATGACTATAGGAAGTGTTTGGTCAGATTAGGATCGTCGTTAGGAGTCTAGTTTGGTCGAATTGGCCGACAAGTTGACCAAGTTGACAAAAGTCAACTTTGGGTCAAACTTGATCCAAATCGACTCAAACGAACTCCGAATGACCTAAAATTTTGTGTATGACCTAGAAATTAGTAAACTGACTAGTTGACCTTGAGTTGACCAGGTTTGACCAGAGTTGACCAGGTTTGACCAGAGTTGACCAAGGGTTGACTTTGACCTAGAAGGACCTAGAATCATGTAGAAGTGCATTGTAGGCATTCCTTATGATATGTTAGACCTTGTTGTGACTTGTGGTTGTTTTAAATAGGTTTACATCACTCCAGTACAGTTACACATTCTTATCAGCAGCTCAGATTGTCAGACGAGTATATTCTCTGACCGTTTCATTCTTGCTTGGACATATTTACTTGTTATAGACTAGTTTACTTTTTGCTGTCACGATATATCACGGATTAGTACTATATGGATCTCTTCATGCGATATTATCCCCTCGGATACATCGAGTATATTGTGCTTATGTACTTTATCATGTGCATCGTCTACTCATTGTATTCGTACTTATTCATGTATACTCATGTGACATTCATGTACACTCATGATCATGTGAGCCTTCATGTATAACCCAGTATGCATGTGGACTAGCTATCCATGTGACGCACTACTTTCATGTGCAATAACATAACCTGGACAGATCCTTGTGTATTGATTGGGGCAGGAAGAGTATTTATTTGGTTATGTGATCTACACCCTTTTTATGTATAACTCCAAACTAGATTTATGTCATGTATAACCTAAGCCAATTTACATAGCCAGATTGTGCTCTACATTACGTAGTTAGTTCAGTTCTTTATTATATCCTGTATATTTATTTTATATATCATGTTCTCTCTTTTACAGTCTCATTCTTTATCAGCATTTCATGTATATTATTCTATAGCTTGTTTTATATTTCCTTTCATGTTATGAACTGTGTGAGAGATATGTATTCGTTCCTGTCCTGACTGGACCTGTTGAAATATTACAGATGGTGATGATTGCTGCGACACCTACTATGGAGTAGGCCTAGTTGACACAGGTGACCTGGACCCTCAGCAGGATCCAGTAGTCGCTGAGGACCTGCCTTGAGATTAGATTAGACTTATATTATCTTTTAGTTATGAGACTTTGTAGTTGTATTGAGACTTGTTATGGTGTGGTTTTATACCGGTATTTATATTCATATTATAAATCTCGGCTGTGATTATCTTTCTTCCATTTTATCTTAGTTATTGTGATTGAGTAGTACTATTTATATATTATTCTCCATTCGGAGTATTTCCTAGACTGTGTTAGTGTTGGACCCAGGACAGCGTTCTACCGCCTACACTGCGGCGTAGGCTGGACGTACCCACGTCTCGTACCCTTACACTGGGTGCGGGTCGTGACAGTTCATAATTTAAATATTAGGTAGTTGTTAGAATTAAAGTGTCTACACATTAAATAAAATGATTACATTGGTAGTTTGTTATTGGAAGTTGCAGAAAACTATTCTTGGTAGTAATACAGTTTGTATATATAATAAATAAAGCCTACCACTATTTAACTATGTAAAAGTAAATTGTCGTGAAAATTTAGAAAAAAAATTAGCCCAAATAAGAAAACAAAACAACAAAATACGATTAAAATACCAAAATTTCAATTTTGTCACAATATAAATTAACATACAAGATAGCAATATTTATTAAAACACCTAAACAATTATCTTCAACATCAACGAAAAATAATAATGAAAACATTGTTTGAGTCATACTACTAAAATGGAAATAAAAACACAAAAACAATAATTGAAAATGCTTTCATTCGGTTGGCTCCATTTTGATATGCTTAACTTTTAGGAACTTTGTGCTTGAATTCTGAGAACATATTCCTCCAACAGGACTGCCAAACTCTTCACCAACATTGATCCGTTTTCTCTTGGTCATATTAAAATTGGGTGTATTATCACCAGTATCAACCTAAAAAATGATTATGTAATCCATAATTACATTAAAAAAGTAGAAATTGTATTATTGTAGAATAGTGTACTTACATTATCTTTCTTTTCAAAGCTGCTTTCATTCTCCAAACTTGTAATTCCATCATTGTTAATACGGACCTGCTTTGAATATTTAAAATTTAAATATGTATGAAACACTAATCTAACATTTTTATTGAAAATATTTTCAAATGTAATAACCTTCATGTCATCATCAACTTCAGAAGAAATTATAGTTTGCACATCCGCGTCCAGTTGATCCTGTTGGGTAAAAAAAAAGAGTTTAAAAGATGTGCACACCATTGGATTTGAAAATTCATGAATAAAAAAATGATAAGAAAATTACTTGAATCCCATGTTACTTCTTAAAATCTTTGATAAGATCACTGCTTTTAGAAATCCGCTTAACAGTATAAGTCTGCCAACTATTATAAATACTGTTTTGCGTAGCAAGGATCTTAAAAAGCATATCTTTATTCAAGAGCACGTCAAAAGCAAATGGCCATTTTCCATCATAAGTTCCCTGTTAACACGTAATATGTTCTTAAAATGACTTTATACCTACTTAATTTAAACTTACTAAGCACGTTGTGTTCAAAAATTATTAATTAAGCAAACCTTTTCAACATCAACAAAAAGAGCAACGGTATCATCACCCAAACTGCGTTACAAGACGATCAAACAGTATAAAGTAAGTAGGTTTCGTCAATCACTTGAATATGGAATTTGCACCTACATAATAATAAATTAACATATAAATTAAGAGATTATGTGGGTATTAAATAAATCAAAATTGCACAACTTGGGAAAGCAAGGACCATATTTGCACATTTACTATATTAATTGAGGTTTCCAATACGCTGGATCACTTTTGCACATTTCGTGCAAGCATAATAGTACCAACCCATAGAAGTATCAAAATCAATAATTTTTGCGTAAACGACACACTAAAGTTCCTGTTAAAAATTCAAGATAAAAAATTAACAAAGGTAAATAATGGTGATGTAAAGCATCTATATATTAAAATATAAATAATAAGCACATTGTCCAAATCTATGACATCGGAAATAATAAGTCTGGGACATTGGAGAAAATCATCAGTCACTGAAATAATACTTTTGACATGGGATATAGCTAACAACTTGACTACCAGAGCCACTTGCATTTTTCAACCTTTGCAAATTGAAATATTGAAAGTAATGTCATAATGTTAACCAAGTAATTGAAATGTTCTAAATATATTAATTATTCAAAGTATTAGTAAATAAAATACAACTCACTTGTCCTTTTATTCGGTACACTCCTTAAAATCAGAATTTAGCCAAAGTTTTGTTGCATCAAATGAATTAGAAATTTCAATCCTAGCTACAAAATAAGTAAACAATGCAGTTATATGATTACATAATATGTAAATGTACATAAATAATTATCTGCAATCTCTAATAAAAATAAAGTACTTGCACTTGAAGATCCTCATTCTGCAGCCATGTAAAATAACTATAATAGAACCATCAGGACCCTTTTTTCAATGTAAGAATACAAAGCAGTTGCGTAATCACCCCATAAAATAAAGTCTAACTTGTTACCCCTATATTAAAATGACAAAGATAATGGTAATATTGAAGTTAATTAATTATGCACAAAAGAGATAAAATTAAAAAAAACAATATGCATAAATGGAATCTTTTTATAAAAAAATGAATTAACTCACTCTAGGTCCTCTAAAACTAAGTCTATCAGCAAGCTCTTAACACCATTTTTTACGTTCTCCCACAAAGCACTTCTTTGCACCACATGTCCAATAACATCTAAATAATGTAAATAATAACAAAGAAATTAAATTCCACCTTATATTTGCATATTTAGGAAAAAGCTTTAAATTAAATTATGAAAAATAATACCTATCAGATGTGTTTCATCTAGACTAGATGATATAATAGAAAAATTGACAAAATTAAAAACGCAAATAGGAATTCTTGAATCATCTGGTTTCATGCACATAGTGGTCTTTATAAATGTAAGTTTATATTTGTGACGAAAAGCGCGAAATTTTGAATCAACATTGGCTGCAACTAATAAATTCTGAATGAGATAGCAGGACCCTTCTTGCAGAGTGTTGTCAAATATTTCAAATAGGTTTTGCTTCACAGAAGCCTGAATCTTTCCACCCTGCAGGCACGTGGAACATATATTAAAACAAATAAATATACAATATTTATTAAATTAAGGGATAAAAATGACCAAAGATAATCTTTTCATCCACTAGTATCATCTCCATTGACTTCGTAACATTGGGCTTATTATATTCAGGAACCTTCCACACATGCACAACTCTAACTTAGATCCTGTAATCAACCTTCCCGGCTTTAATATCGTCTATAAAAGTAATCCTTCGAGCCATACGTAAAGGTTGATACCTGTAAATTTATAAGAAGGTGATTTTGAAGCTAAGTAAAGAGGGAGGGGAATGTATGAAAATAACATGATTGATAAGGATGTAGAAAAAACAGATGCGGCAGAAGAATAAGAATATAATCTTACAACTTGAAAGGTGTATAATTAAACCATATTCGATCATAAAGCAATAATGGAAAATGTATTGGAATCTAATAACATATATGAGGAAGTTGGTTGAAAACTCCTACATCATAACAAATATTCAACGAATATGAATATGGTGTTTATGTCAATTTTACTGATCATAGGTTATTGATGATGAACACGATGTTTTTAGTCAATAAGTAGTACTCTTAATAGTAGTAACCTTATTATCTGATGGGTTTGTTTGGTGGGTCGACTATATATATTACTATGAAAACAAAATAAGAACTTAAAAATAAACAAACGAAAACTTAAAAAAAAATCAAACAACAAAAAAAACCACAAAGTGACCACACACAAAACATTGGATCATTAAAATTTCTCCAAAAAACCACCTATAATTACAGCCTATCCAACAAACAAAGCCATTAGATCTAAAGTTATGATCACTAAAATCGAAATAAATATCAAAAATATTAAAATGACAATTCTCATCAAAAGTCAAAAGCCTAAAAACAACTCGACAATGCTAATTAAACAGTCAGACATATTTAAGAAATATATATTGAAAATTGTCACTAAACCGAAACTGAATAAACCGATATTCTAAAATTCCAAAACCGAAACCGAACCAAAATTAGCCAAAACCGAAACCAACCGAACCAAATAATCAATTCGGTTTGTTCGGTTGAAATATTTCTATTGTTTAATGGGTCGTGTAACCTCCTTGAACCGAATTCTAGAAATTTTCTGAATTTTTGAAAATTTTATTTTCTAAGATCTTCTTGAATCATCAAAGCACCGATTTTGATTTTTTTAATTATTTATATAATATATATTTTCGATCGCGATATGTTATGGAATTTTCTTATTGGGTTATTGGCTTTTCGAAACGGTTTACTGAAAATCCTATAGATTTGGACTTATATAAAATAAAATAAGTTATTTCAAATTTCTTAACTAATATAGACTAGATTCACATATATATAAATACTTTGAAAACTTGTAGCCATTAGGACTATTAGATTTAACCCTTTGGGCCTAAGGCCTAATAAATAATAAATAATAAATAATATATATATATATATATATATATATATATATATATATATATATATATATATATATATATTTGAAAACATATTTGTAGTGAGATGGAGCTTATTGAATTATTTATATATGATTTCGTCATTTCGGACCATGATTCCATTCTACACAAAAGTGTGCATTCAAACCCCAATGCATTCTAAGTGCATCGTGTCCGTATCCATCCATTTCATTCCATTTTTATTACATTTACATTGATCTTTTAGGGTTTTCCTACCAACCTATAAATATTACACCTTCTCCAATATTTTACAAGAAAAACTTCCTACACACATCCCTAGGCAACACAGCCGCCATCCCTGTTCCCTCTGTCCGCCCAAGCCAACCCGACCACGCTGCCCCGACTCACGTCATCATCGCCATTCCCGATCCCACCGTCGCGCCACTACCTCTATCCAAACCACCAACGCCACCACCATTCACCAGATCCGTCGCCCCCATATCGAGCCGTCCACCGCCCCAACTTCCGGCCATGTCTTCCGCACCACCACCACCACATTCAACACATCCACCACCAATACCATTTTCGGCCTTCTCACCTCCATGCACCACCTACAGTCGCCACACCGCCATCATCCCAAAACACCATCGCGCCACTCTCCCCCACCGTTCACCGTACACCAAACCACAGAGAGAAGGGGGGAAGAGAGCCTAACCTAACCCCGCTCCGTAGCTGACCCCTCGATGAGCCGACGACCACCTCCACTCGCGCCGCCGCGCGAGCCCTCCATCCGCGCCGGTGAGCTATCCGCGGAGCCTCCGCCCTGACCGGATCCCCTCACCGCCGCCCCACACTGTTCTCCGTGCGCTGCCCGGCCTGACCGACCGCCCCTGTCCGGCCATCGCCAGACCCATGTGAGCCTCTCTCTCTTCTGCTCGTTGATTTGGGGAACAGAGGTCCCCTTTCCCCCTCTGTTAGTAATATATATTAGGTATTAATATAATAGTATATTAGTTTATATATAGTGTAATAGTGGTAATAATGATAATTTTTATTGTTATTTTTATTATTATTATTAAAAGTATTATTGTAATATTATTACTAGTATTATTAATATTATTGATTAATTATTAATTTATATTTAGGAAATTTTTAGTTAAATAGTTATAGTTAATTAGTTTTGCTATTAATATAAATATTTAGATACTTATGTGTAATGTATATAATTTGGTCTCATCATTATCTTTATTAGTATTATTATATTAACGTAATTACTTACTTGGAAAATTATATAAAAATATATAATTATATTTCTAAAATATTATTAGTAAGTTTTGACCTAAATTATTATTATAGTATTTTTACCTACTTAATGTGAATATTTCTTGGTACCTAAAAAATATTTATTGGACTACTAGTTTTCAATTTTCAACTATTATCTGAATATGGTATACTTGTGATATATATATTGACCTTATAAAATAATTTCCATAATTTCTTATATATATATTAATTATATATTTTATTCATAATCGCGACTATTAAAGTTGTTTCACATTTTTTGATTTGATTATCGTACCAAATCCTGATTTTAGACTTTTATATACCAAACTAGGCTATTTGGACTATTCTGGACTCATTGGGACTGCCCGTGTCGTCGTTTGGGACCTCTATGGAGCATAGCATTGTACCTACCTCGTGTCGACACGTTCGTGTCGCGCACGTCGACTCCAACAAAATTGAGGTGAGTACATTCTCTGACCGTTTCATACTTGATAGGATTTACATTTACGCTCTAGATTACTTTACTTGTTGCTGTCATGTTGTTAACACGGATTGGTACTATATGGATTCCTTCATGAGATGTTATCCCCCCGGGAGCATCGGTTACATCATGTCATGTGCGTTTCACTTTCATCATGTATTCCTGTGCTTTCACCATTCATGTGCACTTTCATAATTCATGTACTCTCATATTCACGGAGCCCCATATTTACATTCATGTGCACCCATTTATGGGCTCCCATGTGATATCATGTGCAATAACATAACCTATCTGGATCCTTGTGTATTGATTGGGGTACGGGAGAGTATAAATAGTCATGTGGACAATTTCCAAAGTAGTGTAGTCATGTGCAAACTCTCATGTTTATTATCAAGTCGTTCACATGTCTAGCTTGTACTCTAATCACTAGTTCACTGTAGCTCTTTACTTATAGTAGATATTTTATTACAGTCTTCTCTTTTACTCATGTATATTCTCAGCGTTTCATGTATCTTACTCTATTGCATATTTATATATCCTGTCATATTATGAACTGCGTGAGATGTATTGTGCTCACTCCCGTCCTGACTGGACCTGTTGATAAATTTACAGATAGCTTGGAGGTTACCTGCTAGCCTAGAGGAGACACAGTAGAGGTTGGAGTAGATAGCTAGGGTTTTTCTTATTTTATTTTCAGTTGTCTTGAGCTGTATTTACTCTATGGATTACTGTATTTGAGATTTGAGATATTTTCTGGATTTGTGATATCTTAGACCCTTAGACTTCTATCTGCTGTATCTCTTTGTGGATTTCAGTTTTATTTATCTTTTATCGTATTCTACCTTAGATGTGATTGAGACTATTTGTTATGTCACCTCCATTCGGAGTGTATATACTGTACATGTACCTTATATTGTTGGATGATTGACCTAGGACAGCGTTCTACCGTCGACACTGCGGCGTAGGCTGGACGTACCCACTTCTCGTGCCCTTACTCTAGGGTGCGGGTCGTGACACGTTTTAGTGGTGGCCCATGCAGGTCGAGTTTGTGTAGTGTATTCGAACTAGAGTATCACTATAGCCTGCAGTAGGATTAGGATGTATTTTTGAAGGTATTCAATCATAGTTAGGATTCCTTGAGAGATTCCTGGGATGACCATTGAGAATCTCATGATAAAATATCTCGAAATTTGATTTTAACAGTTTATATTTACCTTTCTTGGTTAGTTAATGAATTTAATTTTTGGTATCCATTGTTGATTAATAAAATATTTTTTCAGATGAAATTATATGGGCTAGGTCATCTCAGTTATGGAATCTAGTCTTCTACAGTCACGTTAGCCAGCATGGTGAGGACATATAGTCTGATTTTGGATATATTTCTCGGGTGTGGAAATTTAAGATTTTCGCAGCCAAGCTAGCGGCATCGCAAAAATTTTAAATACCATGATTCTAGAGGTATATGCCTTAGTCGAGGACTCTGTGATTATCATAGCCTTGCTTGCTAGTATGACAAGGATTTAGAGTACCATGATTTGGATAGACACATATGATTATCAGATTGTACCTTAAATATTTTTGAACATGTTTTCTCTACTTTTGTTTCAGTCTTTCAAAAAAATTATTGTTTGTTTTATTTTGCTTCTCATTATTTAACTTAGGAATAGGAGTATGAGTAGCTTTAGCTGTTATTATAAACTTTTGTGTAACTTCTTGCTATGAATTTCTTCATAATATAATGAATCGATAATTTTTGCTAGACCTTATCTTGGATTTGATATTATAGTTCTGGTTTCAAAATGGTTCCTTCTTTTAAACAGATAAGCATAACAGATTCTATTATCATTTCTCTTCCTGCTAATATTTTATTACCATCATTCTTTGTCTTATATAACTGTCCTGATTACATCAATCCCATGTCTCGTATCTAATTCTGTCAGCTATACTTTGAAACCCTTGAATCTTCATATCATTTTACCTGAGAAATATTGAGGAAGTGACGTAAATCATCTAGTTCGAAAATGACGTAATTGGTTATCATATGATGATTTTGTAGGAATCAAAATGTTGGATGTTAAGTATGAAAATTTGAGATGGAGATGTAGTAAAGGTTTAGAATGAAATCGAGAGATAAATGTTATCAATTTAGAAACAATCACAGAAAATTTTGGTTATGAATAATTCCTGGATGTATTTCAAAAACTACTGAGGATATTCAAGGTCAACCTAGTTTTGAGAACTTAGAAAATCTTGGTTATTGATTATTGGGAACTTTTACTCTAAGGCTATGTAGAAATTTAGTAATGGAAAAGAGAATTAAATTGTATTCAATGGTTATACAAAATTGAACTAGATATTGTAAGAGGGTGACTAGAGACAGAGAGAACACAAGGATTTTAAGTTATAGGAATTATTCTTAGATGATTGGGGGAAAATTGTAGAATTCAAAAAGGATAATATTTGAAGGTGAACGTTGAAGAAAATATGAAGGTTGATTTATAAATAAGAATAAATTTTGTATGACATAGTGGTATTGGAGTTGAGTAAATACGAGACTTGATTTAAACAAGTTCAAGGATTTCATAAATTGGATTTAGAGGTTTCAGATCTAAATTAGGAAGAGGTAAAAGAATTTGGAAATTTGATTAAATGAATAAGTGTTGATTCCTAAATAAGAGGGGTATGCTTCATGGAAAATGTTTTAGAAGTTTAGAATTTTGTCTATGGTGATCATGGTAAAGGTTTAGATGACTGAAGGTTATAAAATCTTGGTGGTGGACATATAAGGTTGAATTTTCATATCATAACTTGTGAGATAAAGATACGATTGGCAATTATGACCAGATGAACTTAATAAAATCAGAGACAGATGATTAACTTGACTTCCCTACGAAATCTTGCCTCTTGTTTTCCTATCAAAAGGAGAAATTTGACTTATTCCATATATTTGAATCACCTTTAAAAGTTTTCAATATCATTGAATCCTAGCTTCCTTGATCACGACCAATCGACTGTGATCACCTTTTTCTTATCATATTAATATCTTAGGTCGTACTCAATTGAATTAAATTAATTGTGACCTGAATCTCCATCCTTGTTTGCTCGTGCTCAGACTTCGATGACCTTGTCCTCCATATTGCCCAAATCTTGATTACCCAGAATTGATCAATTAGATCGTATCGAGACTAAATATTCTTAATATATATTGTGATTGGATTTCAATGCTATTGACATTCGTTCTTTGAACTTTTGATTTGATTTTTCTTTGAATAGTACCCCTTTATTGTATCAATAGTCTTGATCCTTTACCGTACTCAATTGATTTAAATTCAATCATGACCTGGATCTCTATTAATATGTTGCTCATGCTCAAAAAATCTCGATTTCATTCTTTTCGAACCTAAATTCAAATATTGATTAGCTATATTCTTTATCATGTCAATATTTTAATGATCGTAATCAAACTTCGATACCAATATCACTCGTGCATAAAACTCTGATTTATTCTTGAAAATGACTAAATTATGTTCCAATCGCGATTAAGCTTCATACTATTCTTGATCGTACCGAAAATTAATGTTGGGTTATGCCGAGGCTACTATCATACTCTCCATCATATCTAAATACTATTTAACCAAGGTTAGACTGACTTTATCTTCGATCGTGTCGAACTAACAATTATGATCATGTTCAGATTTTAACACTTGTACCCAAACTCTTTTCTGACCATGATTTTACTTCCTGATTATATCTGAACTCCTTGTGATTAGTCATGCCTAGATGACTTGGCATGACTAGACGACTATGAATCCCATGGTCGTGATTTTAACGATCATGACTATACGTACCGATTTTGCCTCTGAATCGTGCTTGAAAATTTTGTCCTTGATCACGACTACCCGATTGATTATGAACTTGTCATAAATTGAGTGATCATATCAGAAATAATTTTTCCATTGTGCCTAAAATCTTGATCTTCGATCACGACTATATATGAACTTAGTCGTGTCCGAATTTAATTTTGATCATGTCTGAACAAATTTTCTGTTAATGCCTAGATTTCAATTCTATAACTGCTCGTGCTATGAGTTCTTTCCTAAATCATGCCTAGATTTTAATTTGGGTAACTTTATCCTTGATCGTGCCTAAGTGATTTAAATTATTTTCAAATTTCTAATCACGACCGAGCCCTGATTCACGACTTAATTAATCTTGTCCATCAGATTTTTGATCGTGCCTATAAGACTTTAATTCTGTATCTTGATTGTGCCAAAATTTTATCCTTGGTCATTCCAGGTCTTGATTTTGATCGTGCTTGTGCGACTTTAACTCTGATCTTATCGAGCCTAGATTCTGTTGATCGTGCTATACTCGAATTTGATCCTATCTTGATCATAACCAAAACAACAATTGATTATATTAGTCGGGACTCAAGTCATGCCTAAGATACTGAATCTTCATTCTAAATCGTGCCTAGTTGATTCGACCATACTTCTACCTTATTTTGATCGCGCTTAAACATATCATTCTCCATGATCGTGCCTAAGGTTTTGACTATACTTTCCAACATATTTGAATCTTCGGTTGGCCTGTCAATTTTAAATTTCGAGGACGAAATTTTTTTAAGGAGGGTAGATTTGTAACCTCCTTGAACCGAATTATAGAAATTTTCTGAATTTTTGAAAATTTTATTTTCTAAGATCTTCTTGAATCAACAAAGCACCGATTTTGATTTTTATAATTATTTATATAATATATATTTTCGATCGCGATATGTTATGGAATTTTGTTATTGGGTTATTGGCTTTTCGAAACGGTTTACTGAAAATCTTATAGATTTGGACTTATATAAAATAAAATAAGTTATTTCGAATTTCTTAACTAATATAGACTAGATTCACATATATATAAATACTTTGAAAACTTGTAGCCATTAGGACTATTAGATTTCAGCCCTTTGGGCCTAAGGCCTAATAAATAATAAATATATATATACATATATATATATATATATATATATATATATATATATATATATATATATATATATATATATATATATATATATATATATATATATATATATATATTTGAAAACGTATTTGTAGTGAGCTGGAGCTTATTGAATTATTTATATATGATTTCGTCATTTCGGACCATGATTCCATTCTACACAAAAGTGTGCATTCAAACCCCAATGCATTCTAAGTGCATCGTGTTCGTGTCCATCCATTTCATTCCATTTTTATTACATTTACATTGAACTTTTAGGGTTTTCCTACCTATCTATAAATATTACACCTTCTCCAATATTTTATAAGAAAAACTTCCTACACACATCCCTAGGCAACACAGCCGCCATCCCTGTTCCCTTTGTCCGCCCAAGCCAACCCACCACGCTGCCCCGACTCACCTCATCATCGCCATTCCTGATCCCACCGTCGCGCCACTGCCTCTATCCAAACCACCAGCGCCACCACCATTCACCAGATCCGCCGCCCCCATATCAAGCCGTCCACCGCCCCAACTTCCGGCCACGTCTCCCGCACCACCACCACCATATTCAACACATCCACCACCAACACCATTTTCGGCCTCCTCACCTCCACGCACCACCTACAGTCACCACACCGCCATCATCCCAAACACCACCGCACCACTCTCCCCCACCGTTTACCATACACCAAACCACAAAGAGAAGGGGGGAAGAGAGCCTAACCTAACCCCGCTCCGTAGCTGAGCCCTCGACGAGCCGGCGACCACCTCCACTCGTGCCACCGTGCGAGCCCTCCATCCGCGCCGGTGAGCTGTCCGCGGAGCCTCCGCCCTGACCGGATCCCCTCGTCGCCGCCCCACGCTGTTCTTCGTGCGCCGCCCGGCCTGACCGACCGCCCCTGTCCGGCCATCGCCAGACCCATGTGAGCCTCTCTCTCTTCTGCTCGTTGATTTGGGGAACAGAGGTCCCCTTTCCCCATTTGTTAGTAATATATATTAGGTATTAATATAATAGTATATTAGTTTATATATAGTGTAATAGTGGTAATAATGATGATTTTTATTGTTATTTTTATTATTATTATTATTAAAAGTATTATTGTAATATTGTTACTAGTATTATTAATATTATTGATTAATTATTAATTTATATTTAGGAAATTTTTAGTTAAATAGTTATAGTTAATTAGTTTTGCTATTAATATAAATATTTAGATACTTATGTGTAATGTATATAATTTGGTCTCATCATTATCTTTATTAGTATTATTATATTAACGTAATTACTTACTTGGAAAATTATATAAAAATATATAATTATATTTCTAAAATATTATTAGTAAGTTTTGACCTAAATTATTATTATAGTATTTTTACCTACTTAATGTGAATATTTCTTGGTACCTAAAAAAATATTTATTGGACTACTAGTTTTCAATTTTCAAATATTATCTGAATATGGCATACTTGTGATATATATATTGACCTTATAAAATAATTTCCATAATTTCTTATATATATATATATATATATATATATATATATATATATATATATTAGTTATATATTTTATATTTTATTCATAATCGCGAATATTAAAAGTTGCTTCATATTTCTTGATTTGATTATCGTACCAAATCCTGATTTTAGACTTTTATATACCAAACTAGGCTATTTGGACTATTCTAGACTCATTGGACTGTCCGTGTCGTCGTTTGGGACCCTCTGTGGAGCATAGCATTGTACCTACCTCGTGTCGACACGTTCGTGTCGCGCACGTCGACTCCAACCAAATCGAGGCGAGTACATTCTCTGACCGTTTCATACTTGATAGGATTTACATTTACGCTCTAGATTACTTTACTTGATGCTGTCACGTTGTTAACACGGATTGGTACTATATGGATCCCTTCATGAGATGTTATCCCCCTCGGGAGCATCGGTTACATCATGTCATATGCGTTTCACTTTCATCATGTATTCCTGTGCTTTCACCATTCATGTGCACTCTCGTGATTCATGTACTCTCATGTTCACGGAGCCCCCATGTTTACATTCATGTGCACCCATTTATGGGCCCCCATGTGATATCATGTGCAATAACATAACCTGTCTGGATCCTTGTGTATTGATTGGGGTACGGAAGAGTATAAATAGTCATGTGGACAATTTCCAAAGTAGTGTAGTCATGTGCAAACTCTCATGTTTATTATCAAGTCGTTCACATGTCTAGCTTGTACTCTAAATCACTAGTTCACTGTAGCTCTTTACTTATAATAGATATTTCACTACAGTCTTCTCTTTTACTCATGTATATTCTCAGTCTTCTCTATTGCATATTTATATATCCTGTCATATTATGAACTGCGTGAGATGTACTGTGCTCGCTCCCGTCCTGACTGGACCTGTTGATAAATTTTATAGATAGCTTGGAGGTTACCTGCTAGCCTAGAGGAGACACAGTAGAGGTTGGAGTAGATAGCTAGGGTTTTTCTTATTTTATTTTCAGTTGTCTTGAGCTGTATTTACTCTATGGATTACTGTATTTGAGATTTGAGATGTTTTCTGGATTTGTGATATCTTAGACCCATAGACTTCTATCTGCTGTATCTCTTTGTGGATTTCAGTTTTATCTATTTTTTTATCGTATTCTACCTTAGATGTGATTGAGACTGTATTTTTTATGTCACCTCCATTCGGAGTGTATATACTGTATAGGTACCTTATATTGTTGGATGATTTACCTAGGACAGCGTTCTACCGCCGACACTGCGGCGTAGGCTGGACGTACCCACTTTTTGCGTCCTTACTCTAGGGTGCGGGTCGTGACAGGTCGGATACAAAGTTGAAATCGTGGTTAAATTATATAAAAAAAATATAATTTTTATATACCCATATTTTCAATTTCAAAGTCGTGCCCAGAGTTGGACTAGTTGTTAAATTATCAAAGTTGGATTTTAAAACATGTACATAAAATTATTGTTTTTAAAATATACACATTCTTAATCACGAAATATGCATAAAATTGAGAATATTTACATAATTGTATTAGTCTTATTCGGTTTGTGATTTTAGACCGAAACTGAAATTTAAAACCAAAACCGAATAATTTTTTTTAGTATTTTTAAAACCGAAATAGTACCAATTTTTTTAAACTGAAACGAATCTCGCTTAGGTTGGGTTTTCGGTCCGAAACCGAGTAATGCTCAAGAAACATAGGGAAAATTTAAGATGGAAATCTATTACCACGTTTGTTTGGCTTATAAAAAATTTAAGATGGGAATCTATTTTTTATTTCGAGTACGCGGTATTTTTTTTTATTCCCGAAAAAATTTAAGATGTGAATCTATTACCACGTTTGTTTGACTTATAAAAAATTTATTCCCGGAAATTATAAATACCCGGGTAAATAGTTTACCCAAAAAATATGGGAATTCTATCCCTTGAGAATAGGCGGGTATTCTTTTTTGGCCAGGCAAAAAAAAAATTGTCTAATTTTTTTTTCTTATTTTTCGATCAATTTTGATTAGTTTTGAACATTTTTTCTTTTTTTGGTCGTTTTATCGCTTTTTTTGTCATTTTTTGTCGTTTTTACCAATTTTTTGTCGTTTTAAGCAATTTTTTGTCGTTTTTACCCATTTTTGTCATTTTGTTACTTTTTGACTATTTTTTGTCGTTTTTACCCAATTTTTGTCATTTTTGTCGTTTTTTTGTCAATTTTTGTCGTTTTAAGCGAATTTTTGTCATTTTAAAGCTTTTTTGTTGTTTTTACCGATTTTTAGTCTTTTTTGTCGTTTTTGTCGCTTTTTGGTCATTTTTACCGATTTTATGTCGTTTTTTGTCATTTTTGTCGCTTTTACCGATTTTTTTTTTGTTGTTTTTGTCGCTTTTTTTGTTATTTTTTGTCGTTTTAACCGATTTTTTTGTCATTTTAACCGATTTTTTGTCCTTTCTTGTCGTTTTATCGATTATTTTTCGTTTTTTGTCGCTTTTTCGTTATTTTTTGTCGTTTTAACGATTTTTTTGTTGTTTTTAACCGATTTTTTTTGTCGTTTTTAACCGATTTTTTTGTCAATTTTTGTCGTTTTAACCAATTTTTTTGTTATTTTTTGTCGTTTTTGCCGCATTTTGGTTTTTTTGTCGTTTTTACCGATTTTATGTCGTTTTTGTCGTGTTTTGGTTATTTTTGTCATTTTTATCCTCTTTTTTGTTATTTTTGTCGTTTATACATTTTTTGTCGTTTTTTTGGTCATTTTGTCGTTTTAACCGATTTTTTTGTCGTTTTTCATCATTTTGTCGTTTTTTGTTATTTTGTCGTTTTTACCGTTTTTTTTGTCATTTTTACCATTTTTTTGTTTTTACCAATTTTTTGTTGTTTTTTCCATTTTTTTATATTTGTTCATTTTTTTCGTTATTATTATTTTTTATTTTTTTTCCCGAAATATTTATATTGTCACCAAATATGGAAATATAATTTTTCAGGGAATTTAATTCCTTGAAATTTGATTCCCGAAAATATAGAATTTCCGGCTTTATGGTAATTAATATAAGAGGGTCTGTTTAAATATAGTAATGGAGTTAAAACGGGTTTAAATATTTTTTTATTTGTTAATTCAATAAAAATCTAATTATCACATATATTTATATATATATTTTAACTGATTTTGTGTCAATTAGTTGTGTAAAAAAAATTATTATTACTAATTAAATGAATTATTTGGGAAGCAAAAATGGGGTAACCATACCTATGTTTACCACTATTTTCATCCAAACAACCGAACTCCTTTTCTCTTCACTTTCAACTACCATCCAAACACCAAACCAATTTTTATTCCACTTGCAGCAGACAAAAATTACTCCATCCAAACAGATTTAGAAAAGTGGTATTTACCGCAAGTCAACGAAAACTCAACTTGCTGCAAGTGTCACTTTCACACTTCCAAAGAGTTACATCTATCCAAACAGCCCCTAAGTGTATTTATTTCTAAATTTAACAAATAGTCAGCCCAGTCCAAATTGATCCAGGTCTGACACATTGATAATGTTAAAAATTGATCAGTGGAGAGAGAATTTCTACTGAAAGAAAGAAAGAAAAGAAAGAAAGAAAGAGGGAGGGATGCGAGGGGTGGGAGGACCTTTGCTGTGCATCGGAGATCTGCTGAGCGACGTGGGAGAAGACACTGCTGCCGAGGGGTCCAACCGATATGTTGACGTTGATGATGATGATAAAGCCAACAGCCCTTCCCATTCTCCCACCGGTCCCCTCCTCGACCCCTCCGATCTCCACCGCCTATTCCAGGTCCCGACACCCATCATCCTCATCTGCTATTTCCTCCTTTCTCAATTCCTCCTCGTCAACTGATTCTGATCAATCAAATGTTAGCCGCTGTTGCGAAACCTAATCATGTATAGTTTGTGATAACTTATAATTTGATTATGTTTTGTTGGGTTTTGGCCTTTTTATATTGGAACTTTAGTCCCACATCGGCTAGGCCAAAGGAGTTGTATCTCTATATATTAGCTATGCTCTTTTAGAGATGCACATGTGGTGTGGAGATGCACATGGGTGTGCCATGTTGGGTTATTTTTCTAATGGAAAAAAGGCTAAATCAACAATTGAAAGCAATAATGCTTTTTGCTCTTGGGAAATTTATTTCCATTGGAGCTAAGCCCCGTAGGGGCTTAGCGACTCGGACACGGACTCGGGCTCATGGGCTCATGTGGCGTAATGTGGCGTTTTGTTGGCACACTTTACACTTAGCACGTCAGCCAGCCGGTTGAGCTGCCAGGTTGAGCGTCCAGTGGCGCGGCCAGGTGCTCGTGCCCATTGGCGCGCCCAGGTGCGCGCGGCCCAGGTTGCGCGGCCCAGGATGCGCGCCCAGGTGTGCGCCAAGTTGCGCTCGTCAGCATCGTCGTTAGGCGCATAGTGCGCTTAAGTTGCGCGAGCCACTTGCGCAGCCGGTTGAGCTGCCAGGTTGCGCGTCCAGTGGCACGGCCAGGTGCGCGCGGCCCAGGTTGCGCGGCCCAGGATGCGCGCCCATGTGTGCGCCTAGTTGCGCTCGTCAGCATCGTCGCTAGGCGCATAGTGCGCTTAAGTTGCGCAAGCCACTTGCGCAGCCGGTTGAGCTGCCAGGTTGCGCGACCCAGGTTGCGCGTCCAGTGGCGCGGCCAGGTGCGCGCGCCAAGTGGCGTGCCCTGGTTCCGCGCCCAAGTGTGCGCTCAGTTGTGCGGGTTGCGCAGGGTGCGCAGGGCTCGCAAGTGGCACAAGTGGCTCAGTGCAAGGCGCGCGGGGTGCTCGAGGTGCTCAACTTGCATCAGATCGTGCCTGTGCATGATCTGAGCGGTTACTGCACGTTCGGAGTAGTTTTTGCCACGTCCCGAACGTTCTGCTAACCGGACAGTTGCAACTCGGGCCTATAAAAGGTCTCTTCTCTCTCACAGAATAAAAACCGAGGCTAATACAAAAAGTTGCAAGAGTTTACAAGTGTTTCTTAACACAAGTAAACAGACGCTGTGAGAGAAAAAAGAAGCGTTGCATCAGCGTTGCTTTTGCACGGGAGTCCGTGTACCATCCGATGAGTCAGAAGAGGAGGAGTGTTCCAAAGTTCTCCGACGAACTTGTTGGTTCCTGGAAGCTATTCGTGTGGGACAAATATAGCTTTGAACAACGGTGATCATTCACCCCAGCAGGCCATTATCCATCTATCGCCTGTCATCTTCTCTGCTGCTGTTTGCATATCGATCAGTACCTTCTGTTTAGAAGTGCTTCTGTCGTTTGCAACTGATTACGAAATCTTTTTAGATTCTCGTAATCCAGAATCCTTGTAGGATCTTTGTTGTGCACCTTCTTTGAAGTGTTGCGTTGAAACTTTGTCTTTACAATTGTTTCATTTTCTCAGTTTTTCATCGAAAATTGTGCCCCGGCACTAACAATCTCAAAGCTATATTGATACGATGGAAAACTTTCGTGCTTCGCTAATCAATCCTAACTTCTTTAAGTTAGAACAATTTGATGGTGAGCACTATCAAATCTGGAAAAGAAAGGTTTTCCTTAATCATCAGTTCTCTGATGTTGATCACGTGCTGATTGAGGAGGAACCTACTGTTCTAGAATCTGGATCTGCAGTCGTAATCGCTACTGCTGCTAAGAACCAGAACAAGTGGAGAATGGACAATATCATTTGCAGGCTTATGATCCTAAATGCTATGGAAGATTCCTTTGTCGAATTTTATTCAAAGAAGACTGTTGCCAGAGAGATTTGGGAGTCTCTGGAGAAACTTTATGACGAATATAAGAACCGGAGTAAGATATTTCTTGTTGAGAAATATCACAAGTGGTTTTTTGAAGATGAAAAGCCAATGCTGCCGCAGGTGAAGGAGTTCCTGAAGCTGCGACAGAAGTTGGAGGATGAGGCGATGCCCCTTAACGACAAGTTTGTGGTTGGTGGGATCGTCTCTAAGCTCCCTGCTGGGTGTAGCAAGTTCTATGCAAACATGCATAGAAAGAAGTTGGAGATTTCTCTCGAAGATCTCCTACAGGAAGTGTATGTTGAGGACAAGATGCGGGCTCAACTGAAAGTGGACGCACTATCCAAGCAATTGGCTAACGCCAATATGGTTCATACCAGGGAACCAAGGGGAAAGCAGGTGGCTTCCCACAGCAAGAAGAAGGACCCTGACAATCTGAAAGTCAAGGGGACTTCCTTCAAGCAAAAGAAGCCAAAGTCCCATTTGGCTTGCTTCAAGTGTGGCAAGAAGGGCCACTTCAAAAGTGAATGCAAATCCAAGGTCAAGCAATCAGAGCAAGGTGAGCCTAGTAAGGTCTCAATGATCATTGATGTTGTTGCTATGATTGCACAGGTCACTGCGGTTGGGGCTGATTCTGACTGGTGGGTAGACACTGGCGCAACTTGCCATGTCTGTTTCAGCAAGGAGTGGTTTATTACCTATACACCAACTTCTGAAGTGGTTATGGTGGCAAACCAGGCACAAGCTGAAGTACTCGGGATCGGGAATGTGGTTTTGAAGCTGACTTCGGGGAAGTCTCTGACGCTTCAAGGTGTGAAGCATGTACCTCCTATCGCAAAGACTTGATCTCGGGAGGCCTACTCTGCAATGCAGGCCTCAGGATGGACATCAATGCTGGCCAGATGGTGATGTCTATTAAGGGAACATATTTCGGAAAAACTTTTTATACCGAAGGAATGTTCAAAATTCAGCTTGTAAATCAGTGTAATGTAATTAATGCAATCACTCCTTCTGCTTATACTCTTGAGTTGTGGCATAATAGACTAGGACTTTGAGAGGACCACATTTTCGGCTTATGTAAAACATTTTCGGCTTATGTGAGCGAGGCATCTTCCTTTCTAAAGTGCCTAAATGGATGATCCTCCTTGTAACCAAAACACCATCTTGTTGTTATTTGATTGTTTCTCTTTGTTCCTCTCTGTCTGGTTAACTTGAATGCAGCAGGGCTTCGAAACTACTTCTGTAACACTGACCTGATTTTCTTGGAAGTTTTATCAAATATCCCATCTGTGATTATTAAAGTACATGCCTTTGCTTAAATTTAGACGTAACTTTATCAAATTATTGTGTTATGACCAATTCTGAAACTGGCAGGAAATGATACGCATTTTTTTCTGGTTTGTTTTGAACTTTGATTTGATATCAAAGCTTGTTCCTATCCCGTGGTGATAATTTCCTAACCCTAATTGTTGCCAACTTTACTTGACCAGACCCCATGTTTCTCATCCTTATCCATTTTTGACCTGCAATTCCCTTTGGTGAGTTGGTGACCTTTGGTTGGATCTTCATTTGGATTTTCAGTTTCCACTGCTATGGCCAGCGTTTCCTGTTAATTCAGCAACTTCTTCTGAATAGTCATTCATTTCTATGACAGGATTTATTCACTCGTCATCTTAAAAGGAAAAGGACTTGGTGGCAGACTTTAATCCTACCTCTACGCTATGTTATGTGAAGTGTTTTCTATTATGCATTCAGTCCATGGATTGTTACTAATTAATCAGATTACTCAGCTGGTTAATTGTAGTTACAAGGCCACTTGGAATTTTCAATTAATTGGCCACTTGAATAATCAGATTAAGCCCGATTACTCACCAGGTAAACTATTTTTAGAACACTCTCTACATGTGATCAAAGCTTCCCTTGTTGCTACAAAAAACTTCTTAATATTATTTTGGTTTATAATTTTCATTGACACGAGTTGGTGATGTATTTCAATCACGATCCCTACTAGTGATCAGAGCCCTTTCTGATACCTACCCTAAATAAATTATTAAATGAATGAGTAAACAATTACGTAGGTTAATAAATAGACAATTGTAGAGCAGAATAATAGATAGATTTATTAATCATGAGAGACTACATATATATAGGAGAGGCTAGCCCCTCTCCTATTGTTCTAAGCAATGTGGGACTAAAGCCCACTAACTAATGGTTCTAATATAACACTTAACACCCTCCCTCAAGCTGGAGCATAGATATGAATCATGTTCAGCTTGTTATATAAAAATTGAACCCGATGACCCAAAAGAGATTTTGTGAAGATATCAGCTATCTGGTCGCCGGTCCTCACATGTTGAAATTATCACTCCATTTGTATACTCATCACGAACAAAGTGGATATCAATTTCAATATGCTTCATCCGTTCATGAAATACAGGGTTGGTGACAATATGAATAGCAGATGGGTTATCACACTATAGATCTGCCGCTTGAGATCCTGCGGCTTATCCCACTTCTTGTAAAAGATGCTTTATATATAATACCTCTGATGTGCCATAAGTAATGGATCAATATTCTGCTTCTGAGCTTGAGCGTGCTATCACACTTTGTTTCTTGCTCTTTAATGACACTAAATTTCCGCCAATAAATACTGAGTAGCCAGATATAGATCGTTTATCTATCAGGCTCGCTCCCCAGTCAGCATCAGTAAAACATTCAATACGAGTTTGTCCATGATTCTCCATCCGAATTTATTTTGCTGGATTCTTGACTAGATAACATAGGATTCTGAGAACTGTCTACCAGTATGGAACTCTTGGAGAAGCCATAAATCTACTTGCAACACTCACTGCGAAAGAAATGCCCGGATGAGTCATGACCGCCAAGTTGTTGAGTTTTTTAACTACTCGACGATACTGATCAGGATTGGTCATCAGGACCCCTTCGTCTGGAAGTAACTTTGCCTCTGGATCTATAGGTGAGGTTGCTCCCTTGGCTTGCATCATGCCTGTATCATTTAGTATGTCCAGCACATACTTTCACTGGGACATTACAATGTCTTGCTTACTCCGTGTGACCTCAATGCCTAAGAAATAGTTCAAGGATCCCATATCCTTGGTTTGAAATTGTTTTCCAAGAAACTTCTTGAGGCCTGCAATACCCTGACTGTCGTCTCTCGTGATTACAATATTATCAACATAGACACCAAGTAGTATCCTTCCAGCTGATGTTTGTCATTAGAATACATAATGATCCTTCTTTGATTGACACAGACCAAACTAAGTAACCACATTTGTAAATCGACCAAACCACGCACGGGATGATTGTTTTAGACCATAGAGGGCCTTCCTTAGATGACACATTTTACCCTCCCTTGCAAAGAATTCGGGAGGTTGTATCACGTATACCTCTTCATCAGAACCCCGTGGAGGAAAGCATTCTTGATATCCAATTAAAGCAATGGCCAGTGATAGCGAATAGCCAAGGCCATGAGGATACGAACATACGTCATTTTAGCAACAAAAGAGAAGGTCTCGAAGTAATCCTCACCATAGGTTTGAGAATATCCTTTGGCCACCAGACGAGCCCTTAGGTGATCAAGAGAGCCATCTAGTTTCATCTTGATCGTGAATACCCATTTGCAACCTACTGCCTGTTTACCAGTAGATAAATCGACCAAGTCTCAAGTGTGGTTCTCCTTGAGAGCTTTTATCTCCTCGTTCATAGCAGCACGTCAATCGGAATGTTTGAGACCCTCAGCGGTCTTGGAAATCTGAATCCCATCAGTAGTAGTCACCAGAGACTGAGTATGGCTGGCAAGTCCTTTGTAGTTTTCAACATACAAGGGATGCTCACGACAGACACGACGAGGACGATCTGGAGGAGGAATAGTCGGAGCTGCTGGCGGAACCGGTAGAGGCGACTTAGTGGAGCTAGAGGAGGATGACTCTGTGGGCATCAATAGCGATGTTTGTGTGGGTGACGCCTGCACTGACTGAATCGGGGTATATGGACCATCGACCGGAAAACTGGCTCGGTAAGGAAGGGCACCCGTATGGGGGGCTGTAGTATTTGATTAGGAAATATCAAGAAATTCTCTTCTGGATAAACTCGGGGAACCGGGTCCATTGTTTGTGGAAGTGGAGGAAATTCGGTAGGTGACATCCCGAGTGAAAAAGTATCTCTTTAAGACTGGGGAAAAACATCGATACCTTTTCTGATCTTTAGGATACCCAAGAAAAATGTATTGTATTGCCTTAGGATCTAATGTAGAAAGAGTCGGTCGAGTATCCATAGCATAAGGCATAAGCAGCCAAAAATTCTGAGAAGCAGAGGAAATGGCTCTTGTCCTGGATATAGCCTAGAAAAGGAAGTATTACCATTGAAAACTGACGATGGCATGCGATTAATAAGATAACAAGCGGTAAGAACCCATTGAATTAAAAAGCGCACCTAGGCGCATGGCGCAACGATGCGCAGGGACAACGCTTAGGAATAAGCCAGGCGCATCACCTTAAAAAAACGCGCGCCTAGTGTAGAAAGGCGCAGGCTCCAGGCGCTCAACAAGCCACGCCTAGGCGTAAAGTTACTTTTATATATATATATATATATATATATATATATATATATATATATATATATATATATATGTATTCCAACCTTCTATATACATGTTATATAGTTTATGGGCTTTATTGGAAAGTATAGAAATTATCGTCATTAATATTATTGTAGGTTTTATATTGTTTTCTAAATTAGAATGTACTTCTATATTTAAAGGCTTATATATATGTGGTTTGTATATTATATGTATATAGTTTGGGTTATTTATATCTAATGGGCTTTTAGATTGTTATATATATATATATATATATATATATATATATATATATATATAAAGAATAATTTTGTGCCTATAATTAGTGATATTTTCAAGAAATTTGGACTTCTATGTAGCTAAGTTTTTAAATGTAGATATTTTTTACATATAAAGAAAAAAGTGCGCCTAGCTTTCAAAAGGCGCGCCTTGCGCCTAGCGCCTCAGGCTCCAGGAACCTTTGCGTCTTGGTGCGCCTTTCACCTTTTAAAACTATGTAAGAACCGTATTCGACCAAAATCTCTTGGGAGTACGTGCTTGAAATATAAGAGCACGTGTTGTTTCCAAGAGATGACGATTCTTGCTCGGGCACACCATTCTGTTGTGGTGTATACGGACAAAAAGTTTGGTGGATGATGCCGTTGCGGGCCAGATGACTATGGAACTCACGAGACAAATACGACCATTGTCACTCCGAAGAATTTTAATAGGAACACCAAATTATGTTTTGATTTTGGCATAAAAATTGTACCAAATATTAAATAATTCGGAGCGATTTTTCATTAGGTAAACAAAAGTAACACGTGAGTAATCATCAACAAAAGTAACAAAGTACTTAAAATTCATTATTGATTCAACCAGACAAGGTCTCCATATATCAGAATGCACCAGCTCGAAAGGAGCAGATGCAACTTTATTACAACTTACCGGATATGGAATCCGGTGATACTTAGCTAAACTACACGACTCACAATGAAAGGAAGCAGGAATATCTAAAAAAGAGTACATTTTTTGGAAAGCTTGGATAGATGGATGTTCTAAATGACAATGTAACTTGAAATGATCGAGTTTCACGCCGGCACAGGTAACAGAAGAAGGTATGTCAAACAGATACAAGCCTCCAGCCACATCCCCTTACCGATAGTCTTTCCAGTTTTCAGGTCCTGAAAAACACAACCATCAGAAAAAAAATATTATCGAGCAGTGCAACTCACGAGTAATTTGACTAATGAAAATTAAACTAAACGGGTTCCCAGGTGTAAGCATTACAGAATTGAGCAATAGTCCGGAAGAAAGACTGGCACTTTCACGTCCTCGGACTGTCAGGGAACCTCCATTGGCAACAGTAATACCAGAAACACGATGGACAGGAATATAATTATGTATCATATCTGCGTCACCAGTCATGTGAGTAGACGCTCTAGAGCCAATTATCCACTGCTTCGGCTTGACTATACATGCTGCTGAATATCCGGCTGTGGATCCAGACGTGAAATCATTACCACGATGTTGAGCCTGAAAATCAAGGAACTCTGTATATGAATCCGAAGTCAGCTGAACAGATCAAATACATCACTCAGGAGCATCAGTTGTGATATTAGCAGCAGGTGATTTAGTGCATTGCTAGTAGAAATGGCCAAGGTGACCACAATTAAAGCATGTGTGTGGTCGTCCTCCATTGCGACCACCATTATCACGACCTCCATCACGACTATTGCGGCTACCACGCCGTCCACCACGACCACCACGAATGCCTGTAGGAGCAGCACCAAGAGCAGAGCGATCAGCAGGTGCATCACCCGGAGTGGTCTCTACGACTTTTGCTGCTTGAAGGACACGATAATGTGCTTCCATTAAAGATGGAACTTCAGATCCAGCAATGATCTGAGATCGAGCAGAGTTCGCATCAGGATGTAGAGAGGCAAGATACGCCATAACATGAAGTTGTTCACATTGAGCTCTAGCTTCATTGATATCTGTTGTAATAGGCGATATACGATCAACCTCATCAGACATAGCCTTAAATGTCTTGAAGTGATCTTTATGAAATTTGTCTTCCTGATTTGTTCTGTATATGCCAATGACGAAATTATAAATGCGAGACAAATTGCGTTTGCCATCAAACGTCGTTGCTGGGACCGTCCATAATCCTTAACGGAGTCTGTATTCTGAACCACGTCTTCCATCGATGGTTCCATGGAGTTCATCAACTGTGTAAACAGCTGACTATCATCTATCTCCCATTGCTCAAAGCTGGGGTCAGTCTTTGTGACGGCAGCAGCGTTGGTGGAGAGGGGGGGTGGGGCGGCAGCAGTGGGGGGCGGTAGATTAGGGTTAGGATTTTTTTTTTTCCCTTTGTGGAGGGGTGGATGGGTTATGGCTATGATACCATGTAGAGTGGAATAATGGATAGCTTTATTAATCATGAGAGACTACATATATATAGAGAGGCTAGCCCCTCTCCTATTGTTCTAAGCAATGTGGGACTAAAGCCCACTAACTAATGGTTCTAATATAACACTTAACAACAATCATGTTAAACCCATAATACTTCCTGTGTCAGCGATGCTCCACGTTGCGACTCATTGTTTCCATCATATTTCTATCAAGAGCAATGCTAGAATTACAACCATTTAGCTTACAACCTACTTACAACCGTCTAGGTGACAGTTTTTAATTGGGTCTCCTCTCCCCATGTGGGGTGGGGTGGGAGGGGGGGGGGGGAGGGGGACCCAATTAGCAACTGCCAACTAGGCAGTTGTAAGAGGGTTGTAAGCCCAATGGTTGTATACTTAGCATTTTTTGTTCTATCAATATGCTTCAAGTAAATTTTGCCCTCTTTTCAATTTGTCCTTAAACTAACAAAACGTGGAAGTTCGTATATTTTAGAAAAGATCAAAATCTTTTGAACTTAAAAGTTGTTTCCAAGCCTTCATCACTTGCGCATTAGATAACTTCCACATGCTGAACGATGTCCAAAATCTTGTATCCTCGGGAACTACTGAGTTCTAGGTGGATATAGATAACTTCTTTCGTAAAAAATCTTTATGTGAATCAATATCTGCTGGAACTAAAGTTGCTATTCCTCTCCTAAAAATTCTTCTACCTGGAAGAACATACTGAAGACAAGGGAGTTTCTGAAGTCAGTTATCAGGAGAAGAATAGCTAATGGAAAATCTATATTTGCTTGATTCATGGCTTCCGGGGGTAGAATCATTGATCGACAAGGGTGGAATGCATATGTGACTTACACTGAATATTTTCCAGTGGCCAGGATCTTAGATATTGCAGGCTGGGCTCCTCATCGATTGCTTCTCTCTACTACTATGGGGGAGGAAATAGTTACTTTGCCTATCAATAGAGATAAGGTAGGGGATTACTGGATATGGACACTGACCAAACAAGGGAAGTTCACCTTGGACTCTGCTTATCATCTGCTCAAGCCTAACCTGGCGAGAGTTGAATGGTACACTGCAGTTTGGTTCTCTGGCCATTGTCCTATGATGGCCGTCTATTTCTAAGGGCCCTGAAAGGGAGGCTGCTTACCAAGGATCGAGCTTTGAGGATGGGGGTGGACACTGATGCCTTTGTGTCCGCTATGTAAGAGCACTGAGGAGACATTAGAGCATGTTCTGTTTCAGTGTAACTTCTCTAGGCAAGTCTGGGAAGCTCTAAGTATACATTAAGGCTAACTTTAAAGAAATCCTATAATCTCAGGGAGGAAGTTATGGAGACGAGTCTCTTGTCAAGAAGCAAGATCAGGTTGGACTCCTTGCTCAGCATGTGCTTAATGCAGGGGTGTGGCCTCTGTGGTAAGAGAGAAACAATAGGGAGTTTCAGAAAAGCCATACAAACCCTAAGTGGCTCAGTGCCAGGATTAGGAGGGAAGTGCAAGTGCTGATGCAAAAGTGTAGTAGGAAAACTGAGAATACTAACATTAATACTTCTATAATAGCTGAGTGGATATTCCGTTGATTGTAAAATGAGTATAGCCTGAACTTCATAGTTGTAATCGTTGACCATATATATATATATATATATATATATATATATATATATATATATATATATATATATATATATATATATTAGCTTTGGTCATTTAGTTGGACGGTGTCCAACTGTTGAAAGGCCATTTTCAAATCCAAGCCAATGGGAGAGAGAGAACCAGGGTGCTTCCCAGGAGAGCATTCATGCAGCCAATGTTGCCCCCTAGGGAGAGGGCTGTAGAAGGACAAGAGGAAGCTACTGTCAACAAGTTGCGCTAAGAAATTCTTACTAAAAAATGCTCAGCCAATGTAGTGGAGGAGGTTACTCCTAACAATCTCACCCCACTACAGGCTAGAGCACAACAACTGGGTGCTTAGGTAATTTAGGTGACAGATCTAGTAGTGATGATTACTGGATCTGGAAGCCTAATAACACAGGGTTGTTCTCTTTCAAGAGTGTATATTTGATAGAGGAGATCAGATGCAAGGTTCACAGTATCGGTATCGGAATCGGTATCGGACTATCCTCTGAGTATTGGTATCGGTAGTATCGGCGGTTTCGGATCGGAGTATCGGATTTTTTTGGTATCGGAAAACAAATAATTATTAATAAATTATTTACATTTAAAAACATATATTTTATACATTTAGGCATAACTTTAAGTATTTTCAGTGTTATTTCTTAGTAGGTTTGAAATTAAATGAAATAGTAGTCACACTTACCGATTGGTTTATATACAATTGATTGATTTTCTTCTTTTACATGCTTTTACAACTTTATTATGCTTTAAACTCTTGCTGATTTGTCTTTTTCGTTTAATTTTTCTTCGCCGAATTGACCGAAAAAGAGACCCCCAATGTCGGTATCGATCAATATCGGGTATCGGTCGGTATCGGATCAGGACATGCCAAACCGTATCGGTATCGGCCGTATCGGATCGGTATCGGCCAATACTTTAAACCATGATCAGATGAAGGTGGACTGGTATGATGTACTGTGGTACTGTGGACATTTTCCTAATATGTCGTATTGTACTTACAAAGCTCTCAAGTATAGGTTGCAAACTTGGGATCATATGTATCACCATGGACTGGTTCAAGATAGAAGATGTGTACTTTTTCAAAGGAATGATGAAGGTATAGAACATTTGGTCTTTCAGTGTTCCTATACAATGGATATTTGGAGGCCCATTGCTGATTCCTTGAAAATTTCTTCTGCCCTTGGGTTGCTCGAGTCCATTCAAGGAATACCGGCCTTCAGCCCCAAGGGGACCAGAGACTATATCCTGGTTAGACATATCTTTAATTGCTTAATCTGGTATATTTGGCAATAAGGAATAGGAGAATCTCTAATAAGGAGACTATTAGAAACCAGTGGTTGATGCAAAGAATAAGAAAGGATGTCTACATGCTCATACTTGTGTAGAAAAAGAATGTGAGCCAGGAATGGATACAGGTCTTGATTGACTTCTGGGAACTTCCCTAGATCCAAGCCTTCTTCTAAAGAAAGGTCATTAGTTTCATTACTAAAGGAATAACCAACAACTCCCCTTTCTCCCATTTCAGTATCCTTTGGGGATCAAGGAAGTAGATTGTGAATCCACCATGCGCAGGTTCAATTCCCGTCGTCGTCCATTACATTATTTAAAATTCCAAAATTTTGATTTTCAATATTAGAAGATAGACCTCAACAGAAACGGTTAACAGACATGGTTGAGTAACGACAACAAGTGATTGAGGTCGGTAGTTTCTCCTAAAAAATTATCAACTCTAGATATATAGTAATGTGGAGAAGCCAAAATTGTTTGAAGTACGCACAAAACCGGAAGCGTCCCTTGTTTCAAAGAGAGGAAGAAGGGTTATTCACATTTAATTCGATAGTCAGTTCAAACAACCAAATTCGATGCTCTACGTAAGATAACTAAAATACGGTTGAGCAACCAACATGCTATATTTGTTCACATTTCGAAAGAAGGCCGAAATGTCATAATTCGCAAGAACATCCTATAGTCTTAGTCAGAGGAGGTAGAGTGACCTCCTATTAGAGTGCAATAATCAGATGTAGAATGCTGATTGTGAACCAGCCTTCACTCCCTAGGTCTTTTCTCATATAGGATCAGAATAGGAGGATATAGGAAGTTGTCCATTCCGAGTGTAGAGAATCCCTTGTGTTGGACAAGTCTTGAGGTATCTTAACTCAAGATCCCAAATGATGCTCAACCAGCGTAGGCGTTGTTAAGCTCATGGCATGTCGCTATAGTACTAGGCTCCCGTTTCTATGTATGTCTTCTGGAAATTCATTCTTTCTTGTTTTAGTGTGTGAATAACTGCCTCTTTGAACGATCCTAGGTTAACTTCAAATCCGTTGTTGATATTCATTTTTTCTTTTAACTCTGAAAAGGTTCAAAAGAAGGGAAAAGTTAATATCGAAAAGAAAAAAAAATTTGTAAAGTGTTGTTTAACTTTTTTTTTTTTTTGCTATTGAGCAGTGTCATAGATATTTGTTGACATGTCTGACTTGTTGGCCGACATTTCTTTTCATAAAGAAAATGACATATTGCCTAGTTGGTAACAAGCTAAGAGTTTGGAGGAGTAGACAATTTAGTAGTTTTTTTAATTTGTATTTATCTTAATTAGACTCTTAAATTACTTGATATATGTTAATATTTTTTGCTTGGAATTTTATTATTATTGTGTTATTTTAGTTTCTAGTTTAATGACGTTTAGAACATTTATTATATATAATATGTAATATTTTCGACATTTTAAAATGTCTCCAACATTCGAGATCGAACATTTCAAAACCCAAACCGACATAAACCCGACATAGGGCATCAACAACCTTACTATTAGGCATAGTAAGTATTTAATGTGTTTTTTCTTAATAGTTTTGAGATTGAATGAAATAATTGTCACTCTTAGGATTGCTTTACATGCGATGAATAAAGTTTCTTCATTTACATGCTTTTACGCCCTTGCTGATGAGTATTTTTCATTTAATTTTTCTACCGAATTTAATGAGAAATAGATCCCTCTACATCGATATCGGTATCGGTCAAAATCGGATCGGAGCATGTCAAACTATATCGATATCGGAAGATACTCCAAACTATGGTTTGGAGGGTTGCCAATTTTAGCGCCACACTTCTCGACAATTTCAAAAGAATACTTGTATGGATTTCCTAATTTCTACTATAGTGGTTCGAGTGCTACAAGTTGGGGGTCGACATTATGGAGTAAGGCTTGTCGTTCATGGTGAATATTACACGGTACTATCTGACAAAGGAGAAATCCCTCTCCGACTTTAGCTTGAGGAAGGCATCAAGCATAGGGAGGCGACCTACTTGGTTGTGTCTGACAAGGACTTTGAGAAGGATGAGACTACTGATGTACCTAAGAAGTTCAAGGATGTCATTACCAGGAGCTTCTGAGGACTACCTTCACGGAGGGAGGTGGATCGTGGCTATCAACCGGACAGGAAAACCCGTGTAATCGATAGCGAGGGGAGGCAAAGCTGACAACAATATGTTTGTGAAAGGGAGATGCCCTAATCGTGTCGAGGAGGGTATAGTCGAGAATCCTACGTAACAAAGATTTGTAAAGTCGCAAGACGCAAGTTTTGGCAGGAGAACGAGCTTCTCTATACCAAGAGTGACATCATATTCGTGTTGAGATTGAAAGTCTCGTGCAAAGAGTTGCTTAAAGGTCACAATACAAAGTGGGTTGGATATCCAGGTACAGAAGACTTTGACATGTCACATTATTCAAACTAACTTACATAGGCCTCACAAGTGCGAGGCGTGGCGGACTGTGCATACCTGTCTCGTGTGCTAACGACAAAAGATGTGGACCATGGGAAAAGTCCACCGAGCCTCTTTTCATGCCGAGGATGACGTACTGCTTTTCAACTGATCTGAAGAAGACAGATCTTGCTTGGCAGATCTGGTGAAAGAGACAAAGAAGTAGGCTGACGCAAGGCAAATGCTTGTTGAGAACAAGGAGAGGGGCATGGTGTTCATAAAACGTGTAGTGTGTACCCCGATTTGAGACGTTTTGCAAGGTGTACATGAGGTCAACCCAGAATTAGGAAGGCCCTTCCCAGTAACAAGACATGCAACGACCATGATTACATCGTTTGACAAGGAAGTAGAAGCCATTGGAGATTTGGACAATTCATCGACAACGTGTTCGACGCATTGAGAGGGAAGGAATATCTTGAACAAAATTTGTCCCACAAGACTAGTCTGCATAACCTATCAAGGGGGATTTTCTTTTTCTCAAAGTCTAGAATATCCCAGAGTAGGGTTCTTTAGATATTTCTTGGCATTCCTGCAGTTTCTAAAAGTTTTAGATATCTCCTAGGCATGTAAATGCTTACTATAGATGTCTTGTTAATGTTGTATCTAGAATGTTCTAGCCGTTAGACTAGTGACAAGTTGGACAATCTTAGCAACTCTGTAAGGCCCTTAAGCCTACAGTAGGAATCTCATTCCCTAAACCACCCAATTCATCCAAGAAGTTTTAATCTTCTTTAATAGTGAAGCTTTCCAAGTTCCATTCGTTGTGTGCTCCACTTTTTTTCTTCTACACAGATATTTTAGCTAAGTTCGTTTAGGGAAAGTCTTGCACGAGTCCTCGAGAAGGGAGGACGTGCACCACACAGGTTGAAGTGTAGAAAAAACAACAATCAATATGTCCATGACATGCCACTCCCCTTGAGTTTTTTAGTTTCCATGTATATAGTCTTTGATTGCCCTATATTTTACTTCATTGTCCTATATTAAACAACCAAATGGTGCCTCGGTTTGGTTAAGTCATGGCCTTCATACTCGAGATTTTGAGTTGAAAACTTGCTTGCCCCTGCATTGTGATTGTCATATAAATATTATATTATTGATTTATAATTCTTTTAAAAATATTATATGATGTCTCTTAAATTTTAAGTTGGTGCATTTTTTGCTCCCCTGGAAAGTTTTTGGGCATCTGCTACTGAGGTGGCGGAAGATTGTCGGCTGTAAGCTTCCAATAAAATTGATACCCCTCACTGAGGTGGTGGAAAGATTGTCGGCTGTGATCTTCCAATAAAATATAAGAGGTGTATCAAACTAATTATTGAATTCTAACACAACTTCTAACTACTATGAAATCCTGGTCAGTTATTTCAATCAAGCATAAGTTGCTTTCTGTATCATCAGCTGAAGAACAAATGAATTTTTCGAGTTTATAAGTACATAGTTGAGAAGTAATATAAGATGGTAGTGTAAGAAATCATTGACAGCTATTTTGTTCTAAGCATTTAATCATGGATAGGATTCAGTTATGCTCTAGAACATGCATTTGTTGGAATGGAAGTTGGTGCACATTTCATGCAATGTCCATATGCTATTCTGTGGTCAGCTTTTTCTTTTTCCATCTCTGTGCAAATATGCATTTAAGTATGAAGAATATTTTCTGCATTCATCAGGATGACTACAATAAACTGATCGAGTCACTGGAAGGGACTGATCACTCATGGACAGCTTTAACACTGAAGGTTTGAAGAATATTCACGTTAGAATTTCCATGGGGTTAGTGGAATGCTGTTCATTAAAACAAATGCCTTGTTTTTGTTGTAGTTATGTGATGCTCTGAAGACCGCAGATAAATTAGTTACTTCAGCCAATTCAAATATTGAATCACTATTAGAGAAGGTAGGGGAGCTTGATAGCATACTAAAACGAGGGGATGCTGCTGTAGCCGTTGCAAAAACTATCCAATGTTTGCCAGCAGATCGGAAAGAGCCTTGAGAAGCAACCGATAAGTAGTAGTAGGAGTGACAAACATCACTCTGGTGTCCTTGAACCAGTGTTCTGTATTAATTGTGAGCTTTAACTTTGTTCCGTCAATATACTAGGATTCTCAGATCCCAAGGCGTTTTAGTGCAACATACTATCGCTTGTTTTGTTGTGTAGCCCAACTGTTAATAAACTCTTTGTAGTTCTTGCAATCAACTAAGTCGATTTTGCTGCTGTTTGTTGGTCACATTTGCTTGGACCAGCTATACTACCCCACAGGAAAGATTCTTACTTTTGACCCCTATGTTCGGTGCAAAAAAAAGAAAAGAAAAAAAGGATTAATTGTGGTGTTTAACTCTTGTTTCAATACTGGTTATTTCTGAATTTTGAAGTAATCAGCATGAACATGTTTAATGTGTAGCTTTGCATATCATGGAATTGAGCACTTGCATATACCAGTTCTGTTATAGTTATATTCTTTGACGTTTAGTGGCTTTAGTACTTTTTTGGTGTAGTTCTTGGCATCTTGAAAAGTGTTTGTCGATCCTTCTATTAGCATGTTGGTGAGTTGATTTTTTTTCATGCTAGTGCCTAGTTGGTTGGTCTACTTATTTTCATGGAGACTGTCAATCAACATAATTATCTGCAACTTGCTTGTTTGCTTATACAACACTCGATTTTTTTGTACAAATTGTCATCCTCGTTTCTTCATTTGATAGTATCCGAACTTAAAATTTTCAAAACCACATGACTTGGTGCAGTAAATCAATAAAACCACCCTGTCGAAAGAGCTGTAACAATAACAAAAACGCCACTCATGGATGACAAACCCAAACTCAACTTACGTGATGTAGTTTCTTTTCTTGATACCTGCACATTTGTTTTGCTAGGATCCTTGATTCCTTCCTAATGCCACAAGAGACTCAGAGAAACTATCCCTAGCAACAATTGATGTCATCCCATCCACAAACTGTAGCATTATGTCAATCAGTCGCACCGCCTAGCAACAACACGATTTTCAAACGGTGAACAAAATATTAGAATGACTTGAGAATATAATGATGAAACAAAAAAGTTATAACAGACTTGTAGTTTAATTTATTGCTACTCTTTCTTCGTTCATCTTGTTAGATGTTTCTCAACCCTAGGGGATGAAAGCAAAACCACCCCACAAAACAAAATAGTGGTCTGCAACAGACCCTCAAAATAGGAATACTACTCCCATCCAACTTGGAAATTTTAGTATCAGAAACTAGTTTGTTATTTAACATCTTTGAAAAACAAATGATTGTCCACCAGCCATGCTGCTAGTTGGTCACTTTGCAAGACCCTGGACTGGTGCAGCAGCTGGAGCAGCTCCTCCAGTTGTTGGCCTGAAAAGCAAAATCATATTGTTAAGAATATGTATTAATGACGCTAACAAAACAAACATATATTAAGGACGAAGATGAATGCTGTGAATCGAACTTACAGGCCAACAAAGACTTTAAAAGCATCATAGATTCCCCATTGTGCTCCAGTTAGGGTGCCAATCATGACTATTCGAAGTGGAAGACCACGAGTGAACAGGCCCCAGACTCCAAGCTTCTTAACAGCCTAAAGAAACAAACGGAAACTCATTTAGAGGGTGACATACATGTCATTATATAATTAACCATGTGAGCAGACGTGAGACAAGGATAAATGATTGAGGCAGAAGATAAAACTAGATAGGTCTAGAGATATACATCACCAACAGTGGCTCCCTTAGCATTGTTTTGGAAGGACACAAGATTATCGGCAGGGTGTGAAACGATGGCACAGAACACTCCAGCCACAACCTCCAGCAAAACTCACTCCAAGCTGAAGTTGTTTGCTATATTGGTCCTTCGGTGTAGATGTTAAATATAACAATCGAAAGAGCAGCACAATCAAATATTTCAACATAAAACCTACAAATTTGATACAGGATCAAAATCAGCAACTTCTACTACTTAGAAAGCTATGGTGCCTTATCTTCACTGTTAATGACCCAGCCCCTAGTGGATCCTTGGGCCTAGGCAACTATTAGTAAATAAGAATAAGGTATCTATAGATTTAAGACCATTTTTGGTGTCAAATGATTAACATCACAAGCATAAATTTCTAGCAAAAAGCAAAGTAAAACACACACAAGGGCAGAAAAAGAAACATATTTTCAGAAAAATGCAAAGTGGGTGATATATGCTTACATGGTATCTGGCGCCCCCACAATGGAACCAAACCCTTGTACAATCTGTAAATTATACATCAGTAGTTAAATAACCAAAATGAAGAAGAGCCAACGAGCAATATATGAGAACAAAATTGAGTAAATATAGAATTCAACCCCATAGCCCCTTCAGCCTTGACAAACTTCGGAAGGCCATCGCTCAAACCTCTAGCAAACCCAGGCTGTGTTTGGATCCGTACTTTCACTGCCTCCATGGGACAGAGAGCTACATCAGCAATGACTTCAGCAGACGCAGACCCCGCAAGATATATGAGGGTCTTGTATTTGGCAGCATATTCGGTTCCAGCAATATCAGAGTAATATTTCTTGAAGAACTCGTAGAATCCAAATTTGCATGCACCCTGTGCACTATAGCCAAGCAAGGTTGGCACCCATCCCCTGAAGAAACCTCTAGCGCCCTGCTCTTTCAGCAAGATGCCAAATCCTGATGTGATGCTCTTGTATTTTACTGGGTCAATCTGTGAATACAAGATAGAACCTTAAATTAACAGATTGAGCAAGATTGGAGATAAATGACCACTGACCAACTCTAGAAGTAGACTATAAAGGGATAACACCTTTTAAGTCCATACATTACAGTAAACAACTCTTGAAGATATCAGTTATAATTCCAAGTAGTCACTGTTGGTTAATACAATTTAAAAAACATTGCTCTTGTGATGATTAAAAACCAGCTAGAGTGATGAGGGAGGGAGGGAGGGAGGGAGGGAGGGAGGGGGGAGAAAAGGCAAAGAGATTTTTCCATTAGATTCAAAATGACCACCCCAGTAGTATAAAAAAATTTTATACGAAGAAAAACTAAATATAAGACAACAGACAAGTTAAAAGACTGTATACGAAGAAAAACTAAATATGTGACTTGTCTTCACCGATACGACATGGTAAGTGTGAAGCCCATGACTTGAGCCCATTTTTCAAACCCAAATCCGAACCCAGTGACTCAACCCGTCAACCCACGTACTCCCTTTCTCCTGGTCCGCGCGCACTCTCCTCCCCATCCGGATCTGAAACCTCACGTAGAGTTAAACTCAGAAACCCTCTCCACCATCAGAAGCATCACAGAGCCTTCCTCCCTCCCACCTTCACAAACAAATCCATAACTCTCTCCCTGCTCCACCAAATCCCGAACCGCGACCACCGCCGCGCTCACCTCGCCGCCCCCGTCAATTCTAGACCCCATGCTAATAATTAAGGAATGAAAACTAGTAATAACATCGTATTTTCTAATAAAATCGTAACTTTATTTAAAATAAGATTTTTACGTATATATATATTACTAAAACGATTTTCTTTACAAAAGAAATGTATTTGTTAAATATTTCGCAAAAGTTTATTTAGAAAATAAATATATTAGTTTTCACATTCCGAGTTTTATGCGATATTTTACTATTAAGATAATGTTCGATAAAAATAATATTTTGTGTTAATATTCCAAAATACTTTATGTTCCGCCTATTTACAAAATATTAATAAAATAGTTCTTACCAAAATATTATATTTAAAATTATTTAAGTACGGCAAATGTCTATAATTAGCGTAGTTTACGTTAAGTGGTTTATTAGCCAATCTTGGTTTAAGCTCTAAGGACATGATATTGTTAATGTAGGTTCGGATCCCTGAATTCTAGCCGTTACCTTCTAGCTGTTGCTTACCACGCCGAGGTTACACCCAAGACAAGTTTCATATCTTTCATGTCTGCATTTTATTTTAATAATTAAATGTATGCATTAGTAGTTTCATGTACTGTAGTGACACTGATTCACAGTGAATTCCTCTCGGACTCCACATCGATTGACATATTGATTGATTGACTCATTGACTCGGGGATTGATTGGGGGAGTAGTATAACGTCTGTGACCAAAGCCATTCTTTACCGATTGCCTCTCTCGTGCTAACCCCTACTGCACAGGTGGGTTGAGCCATAACGTATACTGTCGTTTTGGCCAGAATGCCAGTATACATATTGTCTCTATCCAGCCGGTCACAGATTCTGTTATATACTCAAAACACTATTGTAGAATTGCATCATTGTAGTTCCAGAGATATTGCATGTTGTCTTTTATTATTATTTATCAAAAATATATACTGATTTCAAACTGTCTTGCATTTCATTTAATTATTATTTAGAATGTTAGATGTGGAAATATGTTTCTTGCTCCCTCATGACTGGAAACCCAACATTTTTAGGTGACTGCGATGACGAGGATCTCGTCTTTAGCTCTTTCTGCGGACCTGGTCCGAACCTTGACGAGGTAGCTGAACCCGACGAGGGAGCCCCAGAGTTTTAGTTGTACCTTTGGTTTAGTTATTTCCTTTTTGTTACAATAAACACCAATGTAATAACTTAATGCTTGTTTTGTTTGTATTTTTATTTCAGACTATTTTCCAGATTCAATAAAATATTATTTTCTTTTCGTTTTAGATTTTGCTTGCTTGTGTTCACTGCTTGATACAGCTTACTGCCCCCGTCTCACAACGGTGTAGGCTGGGCATGATCCAACTGGACCCATTTGGATCGGGTCGTGACATGTTTTTAGTGGTGGCCCATGCAGATCTAGTTCTGTAAATTGGTCTAGTCAACTTAGTCTAGACCAGCATGCAGTCCTGTAATCTGACCTAGTTCTAGAATGAGATTCTAGAAAAACAAACTCTAGAAACAACTATAATACCTAGATTATTTTCACTCTGTTACAACATAGGGCCGAAATCATCTATATATAATATCTATTTTGCTTGCTTATAGTTTCGTAGGTTAACTTGTTTATGTTTGTACCTAAATCTTATCCCGATTAGGCCGATTGTATGATGGTATATTTTACTGCCTATAATTTTTTTTTTTGATTTTATGTATCTTTTAGTGTCCCATGGATTTTGGGGGTTATTTTTTTTCCATATCTTTATCAGATTCTAGCATCCCTTAGGATCTATACTCTTTCGCTATTTATGGACTAATATTAGATTTTTTTTTTCTTTTCAATTTCCTTCTTCAGCAAACCTATTTCCAATTCCTCTATTAGTTTGATCAAATCTTACTTCTCTATCTTTATTTAGAATCTAGATCCATTCACTATTTAGAGTTTCAAATTCTACTTTAGCAAACGTAATAAACTCTTAACTATCCAAAGTATTTCTACGACTAGTGTATTCAACCATTTGTCTTGACCTTATTTCCAATTGACTTTCTCGGAACCAATCCTGTACTGTAATCTTCTGGAACCATAAAGCTTTAAGGGTAATTGTTAACAAAAGAATTGGTTCAACTTAGCTGGTTCACGAATCTTCCAAATGAATTATTTTTCAAAAATAAATTCCAATATTGATTGACTTTTTCTAAGTTATTCCAAAGACCGAGAGTATTTTCATTTGTTGATTTCCTCTACTAAGTAACTTCTTGATCAATTCAAGGCCTAGAAAACTTCTAAACTCAATCCTTGAGTACCATGAAGCAGGAATGGTCAGAGAATTGATTCTATTCTATTATTGAATTTCTTTTAGTCATTGGAAAACTTTTGAATCGTTGAGCTATCCCTTTGAAATTTCCATGGACAAAGTTGGGAAAATATTCAGTGACCTAATATGGCTTCGCACATATGCGTTGCAACCATTCATCTAAATTATGGAAACTGCGAGTTTACTGTAGTCAGTTGGGCATTTACGAGACATAGACTATAAGTTGAAGTGATTTCAGGTATTTATAGGTTTTCGGATATTATTGAGACTATGTCCTAAATGCATCATGTTTGTCTCCTATGTTGTTCAGCCAGAAAATGGATAAAGTTGATAACTACTCGGTAACCTATAATTATTCAAGTTATGGAGCCAAAAATTTACTGCAGTCAGGTGCACTCTGGCGAGGCATAAATTTGAGGCAAAGTGACCTCGAATATATTTGGTTTTCGACTATTACTAAGACTATATCCATACCATGGTTGTCTTTTTAGCACCATCAAATTATTCTGACTTTTGCCCGATTAGAGGATTTGCATTTTTAGCGGTTGTCTCTATTTTCAGAAATCTCTTATCACAAGCCTGAAGGAATAGATTTCCTATGAAATTCTACTTGATTTTTCTAGAACTTATTAGGACCATATCGATCTCTATTAGCTCAATCTCTTTCCTGGTTCAACTTTAGTGCGTTGCATATATTTTGTTACATATTTTGGAAGCTATAGATAGTTGTGGATATCTTTATATATTAAATAGTTGATATACATCTTATGGATGACTATATGTATATAGTGTATAGCTATATGCGGGAGAAACATAGATTGTTACCTATCTCATTTTAGTAAGGGCATCTTTGGGATAAATATTAGTTAGCTAAAGGGTAGAAAGGTAGAAGAATAACTTGAGTAAGCTAGTCTTGAGAGAGTGGTATATTTTAACTTGTGGCTTATTGGATTAGAACCGTTAGTAGTGCTCACTAGTGGCTAAACCTCATTCAAACAAATGAAGGTATTTGACGACTTTGAATTTTATGATTAAAGAAGAGTTATGGAAGATAGAGAAAGATGTAGGTAGAGTTAGCGAGGAAAGTCTAGAATTTGGTAAGATTCTCTCATGGAGGAAGTGAATTTGGATAATATATAAACATAAAAATGTGAGGATCAAGTAAAGGAACAAATGACGAAAATCAACTTTTATGATTAGATGACTACTGTACCCAGAAGGGACGAATATAACCATGGAAGGAATATCACAAGCAATGGAATGATAGGTTCTAGAGAAGGAATAAGCAGTGAGGAATTGAGATAAGACTATTGGCATGCAAATTTGGAAAGAAGCAATTGGGTTTGCAATTTCTACCACATTGGAGACTCATATTAGTTATGGTAAAAATAATTAAGATTTTGTGATATTTTTGCTAATGTGTTTGGATGAGAACGATTGACATGTGCATGGTTAAATATTAAAATTTGATTAGTGATTATAATTTGGTCAATTGATTTCAAGAATTGAAAATTCTCGAATATAGATCATGGATCAAATTTCTAAGGATTTACTATAACAAGTGAAGATTGTGACTTTGATATAGTCAGTTTTGGAAGAATGACTGACAATAAGAAATTGATGTCTGTAAAATGATTTGATCGAGAGAAATACTTAAAATTTGAAATACATTTGGCATACGACTTACATACAACGACGGATGGAAATTTGATTTAGATGATTTGTGATTCCAAATAGATTTAGTTTTAATACCTTGGAAGCTGCCTTAGTTTTCTGTAGATACTGGGAGTTTAGCTAGTTTAGCGAGTTAGAGATTGGTTTTTGTATGGGTATTAATAAGATGGTTATCTCGTAGGTTATTTTTTCTGCATATCCTATCTTCTGACCATTGAATAGTGATACGATATTCTTTCTACCTCCATTTGATCATCACCCAGTCCTCAATGGAAATATCTTATCTGATTACATTCCTAGGATAGCTATATTATTTAATCACCCTCGCTATCCTACTATCATATAACTTTTTGATTTTTTTCTGAGTCACAAATCCTTATACCCCATTCCAATTTGATTTAAAATTTTTAGTCCCTCATCTCAGAAGATTCCATTATTTTATGTCTTCTAAATAATCTGTTGACGTTCGTTCTTCCTTGCCTTCTCTGTTTTACGAGATTGTATTTGGTTTTTTCCTCTATCTTATGATCATTTGATTATATTTTAATCGTACCTACATTTTACTCATGCCTAAAATAATTTTGATCACAACAATATTCCGAATCATATCTAAATAATTCTGATCATGCCTATATTTTATCATTGCACCTAGTGGTCATGCCTAGAATTCGATCGTGCCTGATGATTTAAATCTGGAACGATATATAGCAGAGATTTATAGAGTACATGAGTTATGGAAAAAGACGAGATAAATATGAACACTTGTGATTTGAATCAAGGAAGGGATAATTAATGATGTAAATACCAAGCAAATTGACATCGTAGATTAGAGGTTGTTAAATGATAAGCATGGAGATGCACTATAGGAAGATGCACGATGAATCAAAAGATATATAAATGATGACCGAAATAAGAAATTGTGGACTTATGGTGTAACTAATTAAGGATGTCAATCGTATGAATTGAATGGTGCAAAAGATTATAAATTAGAAACCTGAGATAGAAGGATTGTAAATAATACGAGGTTGGGAGATGTAATTAGATTACAATTAACAGAGAAAAGTTTGGTCAAAATGATACAGAGAAATCAAGATGAAGGATTCGAGCTTAAACATGAAAATTAATTTTATTGAAAATTCGGGATCAAATAGGTAAATGAGGATTTGGAATCAAGATATATACATGTTGGTAAAAATAGACGTCTAAATAAATTACAGAGTGATCACATATGAGTGCAATAGAAAAACAAGGAATGATAAGAATTTCAAGGATCATGACAAATTGGAGTATTGAAACGTGATGATGGATTTTAAATGTGATATTGGGTTACTGAGGCTTGATACTAGCTAGAGTATTAAAACAAGACGGAGTGTACCAAATTAAAATATGTTGGTCAGGAACGAATAAGATGTATAAGAACGTGATCGGAATACATGTAGTGGTATGACATAGAGTTAAATTTTGGATATATATTAGCAAGCAGAAGGAAGTACAAAATATATTGCGAAAAAAATTATATGTGTTTAGTAGGAAAAGATGGAAGGACAAATTTTATATTATGACAATGATTCACAATTCAGGGATGAAAGCAAAAATCCATAATTGTGGATAGTGACTGTGTTTCTAAGGAGGAAAGAATGTTATTTGAGAATAGCGGGTAGATTGATGAAGATAATGCACTTCATAGATTTGCTACGGGACAGTTAGCCTAGTTAGGCATGAGACAGTTGAGGAAGAATACCCTTACTCGTTTGAGGCATGATTGTACCCCGACCCTTATCTTTGAAATTTCGAGGACAAAATTTTCTAAGGAGGGAAGGTTGTGAAGCCCATGACTTAAGCCCATTTTTCTAACCCAAACCCGAACCCAGTGACTCAACCCGTCAACCCACGTACCCCCTTTCTCCTGGTCCCGCGTGCACTCTCCTCCCTATCCGGATCTGAAACCTCACGTAGAGTTAAACTCAGAAACCCTCTCCACCATCAGAAGCATTACAGATCCTTCCTCCCTCCCACCTTCACAAATAAATCCATAACTCTCTCCCTGCTCCACCAAATCCCGATTCGCGACCACCGTCGCGCTCACCTTGCCGCCCCCGTCAATTCTAGACCACTCACCCCGCCGTTCCACGCCGCCGACTTACGCCACCCCGGCAGCCTCATCGGACTCTCAGCGCCCGACAGTGCCTCCGGTGCGGTCCTCCGACCCCGGCAGCGTCTCCCGTGCGGTCTCCTGCAGCCCCCGCCGCTCCAGCGCGTGTCCATGCCATTTCTCGTGTACGCGTGTCCGTGCCGCGTGCGTTCCGAGTCCGAGGCCTCCCTTCGGTGCTCCGTTACAGCTTTTGGTATACCCCCGCACCTTTCTGTAGTTTTCACAGAGCCTATTTTTGTTCCTAGGAATAATTAGTTTATTATAAATTAATTTCCTAATTAGATAGTATAATTGTTAGAGTTAGTGAATGTTTAGCATTAATAATAGATTATTATTTTAGATCGTCGAGTACGTAATTATGATGGATGCCGTAGCTACTTTAAGAATAATCTTTTCATTATCCATTAGTTAATATTTTAGCTGCAAAATACTAGTTAAATAGCAAAGTGTAATTTTGTTTATTAACGCAAATTTAAATCAAATGGCCATTTTAGTAGCAAATATCTAATTATGTAGCATAGTGTATTTTAATATAGGAAAATGATATTTATGGGCCAAAACCGTATATTCATGTTTTTAGGTAGAAAAAGTTATTTCATAATTTAGCTTTTTCTGCTAATAATTAAGGAATGAAAACTAGTAATAACATCATATTTTCTAATAAAATCGTAACTTTATTTAAAATAAGATTTTTACGTATATTTATTACTAAAATGATTTTCTTTACAAAAGAAATGTATTTGTTAAATATTTTGCAAAAGTTTATTTAGAAAATAAATATATTAGTTTTCACATATTCCGAGTTTTATGCAATATTTTACTATTAAAATAATGTTCGATAAAAATCATATTTTGTGTTAATATTCCAAAATACTTTATGTTTCTCCTATTTACAAAATATTAATAAAATAGTTCTTACCAAAAATATTATATTTAAAATCATTTAAGTATGGCACATTTCTATAATTAGCGTAACTTACGTTATGTGGTTTATTAGCCAATCTTGGTTTAAGTTCTAAGGACAGGATATTGTTAATGTAGGTTCGGATCCCTGAATTCTAGCCGTTATCTTCTAGCTGTTTGTCACGATCCGTACCCTAGAGTAAGGGTACGAGAAGTGTGTACGTCCATCCTACGCCGCAGTGTCGGCGGTAGAACGTTGTCCTAGGTCACAACATCTAACAATATAAAGCTAAACAGTTTATACTCCCTGAATGGGGGTGACATAGCAGAAAGTAAACTCAATCACAACTAAGGCATATGATAAGATAGAAGATAGATAGATAGATAAAACTGCTGAAAAGAAAGGAAATTCCCAAGTACAAACAGAGAGTCTAAGTGTCTAAGATAAATACATATCCCCAGTATCAAATATATACAATCATCCATAGAATACTGTAAATGAAAACATCCTAATCTAAGGGTGCGTCATCCACATCTAGTGGAACCTGCTGCTGGTCCAGGTCCAACATCTCATCTAAGGTAGCACCGTAATAGGTATCCACACCAGCCTCCTCCTCGTCCTCTGTAATATTTTCAACAGGTCCAGTCAGGACAGGAGCGAGCATAATACATCTCAACAGTTCATAGCAGGTTAGAAAATATAATTATGCCGTAAAGTAAGATACATGAACTGAAAGAAGATACAGGATGTAAACAGAGAAAGCTGTAATGGAAATATATATATATACTGTAAATAGAGAACTATCAGTGGCTAGTGAGTCAGAGTACAATATAAATATGTGAATGACATAGGAGATTCTGATGAGACACTACGAAGGTGATCAGGTGAGATACTACTTGGATATTATTCACATGTCTACTTCTACTCCTCCGTACCCCCAATCAATACACAAGGATCCAACCAGGTTATGTTATGATTCCATGCAAAGGCCCACAAGGGGTGATACATGGATGCCCATAAATGGGTGATTCTAGGAATGCCCATAAATAGGGTGATTCAAGAAAGACTCTGTGATCATGAGAGCACATGTCACAAGTGATCAATGAACCGTGAAGCATAGTAATACGCCATGTAAGTGAAACGCACAGAACATATAGTATACGATGCTCCCTGAGGGGATAACATCTCAAGAAGGGATCGATATAGTACTAATCTGTGTGACCAACGTGACAGTATCAAGTAAAGTAATTTAAAGCAGGAATATAATTCTAAACAGGATATAAAATGATCAGAGAATGTACTCGCCTGGTATCTAAGTGTCCAACTGAAATGTACTGTCCGAGGAGAGGTGTCTGGCTCCTATTCAGAATAGCACAAGTCACAACAAGTCCAAAATGGTAAAATGAAGCACTACAATACATTCTACATGAATCTAGATCAATCTAGGCCAAAGTCAACTCTTGGTCGACCCTAGAAGTCAAACTAGGTCAACTATGGTCAAACTAGGTCAAACACGTCTAAACTAGGTCAAACAAGTCTACACTAGTCTAGCAAGTCTATTCTAGGTCTAACAAGGCTATACAAGTCCCATCTAGGCTCACTAGTCAAGCAGGCACACACAGGCCATAGGCTATATCATGCCTGAAAGCTAACCCATAACACATACACACATCTATATCTAAACATGATACACTCTTGATATATTTATATAATCTAAAACATAACACACACACACACACACACACACACACACACACACACACACACACATATATATATATATATATATATATATATATATATATATATATATATATATATATATATATATAATACATATATTTAGTACACACACAAGTTATATATATATATGATACTTACCTATATATACATAATATAACCTATACATTAGATACACATTTTACCTATATATATACATTACATATATACATTCAATATCCCTTAGACACACACACACACACACATATATATATATATATATATATATATATATATATATATATATATATATATATACATAAAAAAATATATATATACATTATGTATTCATGCATAAATATACATTAGGCATACATCACATTATATATATATATATATATATATATATATATATATATATATATATATATATATATATATATATATATATATATATACATATATATATATACATTAGGAAGATGGAAGATAGAGAGTGAGTGTGTGAAAGAGTGAGTGAGGGAGACTGTCCACATATGTGTGTGAGTGAATGGCATGAGGGTGTGTGTGTGTGTATATGCTAATGTGAGTGAGCTGTGTGTTAGATGATAGGCAAATGTGTTGCACAGGAAACTGTGAATTTAGCATTGGAAAAAATAGTTGAGAAGAATAGGAAACCAATTCAGTTCATTAAGTAATTCAAATGACAGTTTATTAGAAAAAGTAGGAAAGGAACCACATCCAATCTCAGATTTAGCATGTTCAGATTTCAACATATACACAACTCTCAGTAAAGGAAGGAAATCAATTCAGTTTTCTAACATATCATAGATTATGACATAACCTTAGTGAGAAAAGAAAAAAGGAAATCAATCCAGTGTTTTCTCAGGTTTAGCATGTGACTGAATATCAACTTAAACACAGTAAAAAGAAAGGGAAACCAATTCATTTAACCCACATTATCACAGGTTACATATGAACTCAGATTTGAGTTCTAAACATCCATAAAAATTGCAGGAAATCTATTTCAGTCTTTGAAAAACAGTCCAGACATATCACTCCCATTTCAAATTCAAAACATAACCAAAATCCCTCAAAATTAGCATACATGTCGATAACTTATAGGAGAATAGTATTAGGGACTCAAACATGTAATTAACACTAATTAAACTAACAAAATGATTGCTAAAAACCAAAATGAAAAACTGGAAAAACTGAGAATATGGCATGTATCAGGTTTTTGGGGGATTTGGAAAATTGATGAATAAAATCAAACCAAAATGCCAATTCATTGGTTGGTAATGAACTTATAGGGTGTGCACGTGTCATAGGATGTGTCTCGTGTCCACCATGACACATCACGACGTGTCTACATACAAACAAACACAAATCGGGCACACAGACACTGCACAGTGCACTGTCTCGTGCACAAGTGCACGCGTGTCGTGCACCCGACACGACACGAATGGGGTCGTGTCCTCGTGCAGGGTGGTTCGCCAAGGGTCCAACTAGGTGTGTGTCCCTGAATTTGGTCCATGTGTCACCGTGTCCAACATTTAAAGCCGTATCAGTGGCCTAACATAAACTGTGCGCAGACAGTGAAATTCCAGTACACGACGGATTTCTCCCTAACCACTACACAAGATCCAATAAAACTTTGGGGGCATGATGTCAGTGCATGCCCCCTCGTGTCGACCAAATTTCGTGTCAAATGAACCCGTGTCGTGTCCTACAGGGGGTCCGAGTAGCAGAAAAAACGCACAGGCCGTGCACGTGTGTCCACCCGCATGTGCACATGTGTCAAAACGATACGACAAGACCTCGAAATCGACTCAGACACTTGGGATCATGAAAGCCACATCAAAACGACATTTCCTATTCAAAAACTTTTACAAAAACAAAACGAAATGCCCATTGGGGCATTTCATCAAACACTTGCACACATCACTGATACGTGTCCGATACGGACACGTACAAGACACAAAAATTGGCAAACCCTATACCTACAGAACCAGGACACCTAGGGCTAGGCATTTATGCAATTAAAACCTAATTTTAATGGGTGGATTGGAAAATACCTATGTGTGTTCTTCAACACAAAAGCTCCTTGAATGAGGATCCCCAAAAGCCACCCAACTCCTTCAAATTGCTATAAAACTGAGATTAACAAATTCCAATAGCAAGAAAACACTAATTAGAACTTATTGCAATTTGTTTGGATTAAAAAGGAGTTAAAATAGATTTTCTAGGAATTTATGAAGTTGGGAAAATACCTCTTTCTAAACTTGTTCTTTCCTAAAGAGGCTAGCCCTAAATGGAGGAGAATATTTATATAGGGGAATCCTAATGTGGGTGTGGTGGCCGGCCAAGTAATGCTAGGGTTAGGGTTAGGCATTAGCTAATGGGCTTTGGGCTTCTATGGCTAAGTTATTGATTAATGGTTCAACCCTAAGTCATGGCTTATGACTAAATATTCTAACTTGAGTCAAATAACTAAACCACAGGTCAACTCTAGTCTAACTAGGGTGGCATGACCTAACCAAGTCCAAACTCAACTAGGGTTAGCTCCTAGGTTAGTCTACCATGGTCATTGCTAGTCAAAGTCAACATAGTCAACCCTCATTCAAACAATTCCAAAATAAATTCTAAAAATTCCCATAAATTCAAATAAATTATAATAAATTCAAATAACCCCAAAAATGACAAAAATATCCTCAAACTAGAAATGTGGTAGTGAGACTGTTGCTTTCCACGCCGAGGTTACATCCAAGGCAAGTTTCATATCTTTCATGTCTACATTTTATTTTAATAATTAAATGTATGCATAAGTAGTTTCATGTATTGTAGTGACAATGATTCACAGTGGATCCCTCTCGGACTCCACTTCGATTGATGGATTGATTGATTGACTCAATGGCTCTTTGACTCGGGGATTGATTGCGGGAGTGGTATAACGTCTGTGACCAAAGCCATTGTTTACCGATTGCCTCTCTCGTGCTAACCCCTACTGCATAGGTGGGTTGAACCATACCGTATAATGTCATTTTGGCCAGAATGCCAGTATACATATTGCCTCTATCCAGTCGATCACAGATTCTGTTATATACTCAAAATACTATTATAGAATTACAACATTGTAGTTCCAGAGATATTGCATACTGTCTTTTATTATTATTTATCAAAAATATATACTGATTTCAAACTGTCTTGCATTTCATTTAATTATTATTTAGAATGTTAGATGTGGAAATATGTTTCTTGCTCCCTCCTGACTGGAGACCCAACATTTTTAGGTGACTGCAATGACGAGGATCTCGCCTTTAGCTCTTTTTTACGGACCTGGTCCGAACCCTGATGAGGTAGCTGAACCCGACCAGGGAGCCCAAGAGTTTTAGTTGTACCTTTGGTTTAGTTATTTCCCTTTTGTTGCAATAAAGACCAATGTAATAACTTAATGCTTGTTTTGTTTGTATTTTCATTTCAGACTATTTTCCAGATTCAATAAAATGTTATTTTCTTTTCTCTTTAGATTTTGTTTGCTTGTGTTCACTGCTTGATACAGCTTACTGCCGCCGTCTCACAACGGTGCAGGCTGGGCATGATCCGACTGGACCCACTATATTGGGATCGGGTCGTGACAGTAAGGATACCCCACACGGACAAGGCACCTATTTTGGTGTGTCCTAACGTATTTTGGCGGCACCTATTTTGATGTGTCCTAGTGTATTTTGGGTGTCCATGGAGTGTCTGATACATATCTGTGGAGTGTATTATGGTGTCTGACACAGTCACATTTTTTGAAGTGTCGGTGCTTCCAATAACCAATGAATGAAGTAGAAGTTAATTTCACATCTCCGACAAAACAATAATTTTGTTTCAACCTATCTATCAAATTATCACAGAGACCAACAAACCTTTCTATGTAAACAATAACGTTATCTTATTACTAAAATCAGACGGTACATATTGTTGGTGTTTTTGCCTTTAGACTAGGAAAGATAGTCTCACATCGGCTATACCAAATGATAAGTATCTCAATATAATGCATTGCTTGTGTTGAGGTGTCCACATGAGGTACAATGAGGCACAAGTGTGTGCCATGTGGGAATATTTTCTTAGAAGGAAAAAGAATTAATTCTGACAATAATGTAAGTTGATTTTTGTTGATCGGACTCATACTTGGACTCGGACTCCAGGAAGCCTCGTACATGCACGGTCGTGTGTTCGGGGGGTAGGCGTGGGCTAGCACTCGACTATGTTGATTGTGGGATGATGTAAAACATCAAACTCTATTTTAGAGTATTGGTATTTTAGTCCCACATCGGATAGGAGAGATAGTGAAGTCTCACTCCACTCTATAATAGAGCCCCCTGACCTCCTTTCTAAGATGCACCAAGAAGAGAGTTAAAGGAGTCCGTAAAGTCCAGGAAGCCGTTCAAGTCGCAAATATTGACTGACGAGCGTTCCAGAAGTTTTTTAGAACTTGCTGGTTCCTGGAAGCGGATCGTATATAGGCGAATCTTGCTTTGAGCAACGGTAATCTAATCACCCCGGCAAAGTTGCCTTTCTCTTTCTTCTTTCTTTCTCTTCTTCTCTTATCTAATCAAAAACCACTTATGGGCTTTTGTCGCTGCTGCTGCTAGCAACTCGATTTGTACCTTCCTAAAGGAAGCTCTACATTCGTTTGATGTTGTAACAAAATCTTTTTAGATTTTTGTTACCCAGAATCCTCCAAGGATCTTGGTAGTGCACCTTCTTTAGAGTGTTGCTATGAAACGTTGTTGCTATTTTAATAACTATTTTGATTCTCTGTTTTCCATCAAAAATTAAGCCTCAGGAATAACAATCTAAAAGCAAGATTTTCATCTGGTGGAGAAAAACCGTGCAAACCTTCTCGACACAAGTTTTAACAAACTTGAGAAGTTTGATGGGAAGCATTACAACATCTGGAAGAGAAAGGTCAGCCTTAATCTTTAACTCGTGAGCGTTGACTACGTGTTGACAGATCCTGAGCCTTTAATTCCAGAAGGTGAAAATGATCGAAGGGTCGCTGAGGCCACTGCTCTGCAATCCAAGTAGAGGAGAGATAACAACCTTTGTAAGTTGCTTATCTTAAACTCTATGGAGGACTCTCTGGCAGAGTCATACAACAAGACGGTCCATGCTAAGGACGTCTAGGAGTCTGTAGAGAATCTCTATAAGGCAGATGAGAACAGAAACAAGATCCACGTAACCGAAAAGGTCTGAAAGATGCAATTTATGGACGACAAAACGATATTGCCACAAGTCAAAAGTTTCTCAAGTTACGTTAGAAACTTGAGGATGACGACATGCCCTTGGTCAATGCATTTGTCGTTGAGGGTATTGTCGCCAAGCTCCCACCTGGGTGGAGCAATTTCATCGCGAACTTGCACTGCAAGAAGATGGAAGTGGATCTTGAATGCTTCTTGTACTGGATTTATGTTGAAGAAGAGCTAAGCACTCTCACCAGCTGAAGGTGAAGTCAGCTCAATTAAAGCCAGAGCCTAAGGGCGATGGGGCTTGCTTCAACTGTGGCAAGAAGGGCCACTTTAAGAAGGATTGCAGGCCGAAGCCAAATCAAAATAGCAGGTATGGCTAAACTTGGTTGTTTTGATTACTTAACTTGGTTGCTATTGTTGCACAGGTTGAGTTATCTAGCGTGGTAGCTGACTAGTGGTCGGATATTAGTGTATCTGATCACATGTGCTCTCGAAAGAGCTGTTCACCGAAGACGAGCCTTGTTATGACGAAGGTCTCGATGGCGAACATGTACCTAACAGAATATCTGAAGATCGAGACAGTGGTTATGAACCAAAGGGAAGGACACTGGAATGCATATTACACGTACCAGAGATTTCCGAAGATATGATCTCAGGAAGTCTGTTATCTGATACAGACTCGAAAGATGGACATTCGTACTAGCCAGCTGGTGATTTCCTGGCGAGGAACATGCTTCGAAAAGATGTTCGGTGCTGAAGGGATGTTCGAACTTCTGCTGATGGCAACCCTGATGATAAACAAGAAGCCGATAAAAATTAGGTTTTAACTTTTGAATATATCGGGATTGATGAGAATTCCAAAACTGATGCTGAGGGGACTCAAACTCCGACACAACAAGTTTTTGAAACAGAAGGAACAGAAATGGCAGCCCCAACAAGTCAAGCAGAATCGGGGGCCGGAAGCAGCCGTTTCCGATCAGGAGGCTCAGAGGCTGGAAGCATTCAAGCAGCCGTATCTGAGACTACTATGATGAGGCTTCGCACAGATTTAGATCTGCCTAATGAGACCCCATACCTGCCACCAATCTTTGTTAACTTGCTGACTTCTGTTCATTATCGCTTTTTATTTGATACAATATAATGATTGTTTTCTTCGATTGCAGAAGACACCACAAGAACTATTTTTACAGCCCCCTTGACTTATACTACATTTAGCCTCAGTTCAACGATGGCTCCTTTGGACAGGGAAACGATGGAAGGGAGTTCATCACACATGACTACAACAAAATCTCCTTGAGTGCCAGCTATGATCCCTACAAGAGGAGGGATTTCTGTTGAAGTGGAGACACCTGGTCTCTCAACAATGACTCATGGACTTGTTGAAACATACACCCAGGCTTTCTTCACTTCTTTGAATATTCTGGTGCAGATGGCCATGGATAAAGGCCAATCTTATGATTCATTGAAGAGCACACCCTCCTTTGCGATCGAAGCCATACGCAATATTGGTGACTTGGAGAGGGTTAACTTCCTGGAATGCATTATAGATGAACTTGAAGAACCCATCAAGTCCTACCAAAATCTGATCAAGGGCAACATCTAAAGTCAAATAGAGGCAGAATATAAAATTTTAGCTTATGAATTTGAGGAGCAACAACTTGTCCAAAATAATACTATGGTGGCCTTTACGACACGCTCTGTAGAGATGGAGAATAACATCACTGAAGTCACCTCTTCTGTGGAGCGTCATAAGGCTGCAGCAGAAGAGAAGGAAAAAGAAGCAGCCGAGAGCCAAACTCGTCTTCAGGAGTTAGAAGACAAAATGGCTAAACTTTGTGAAGTTATCAAGATGGCCAAGAAACAGAAAGAAAAAGAATGTGAATTATATCAAGTCGCTTCTAGCCAACTTGTTGATCTGATCAGGAAGCGTAATAATTTTCTCAATGTCAAGCGTGTAGAGATAGAACTTCAAGTGGAATCCCTGCAGCCTTTACAGCCGGATGTTAGAAGAGAATATCGACCAAGAAGAGGGTACTTGATTCTCGGGAAAAGCGTGCCGAGGCTTTAAAGAAGATGATAATCGACCTTAGCACTCAGCCTTAGAAACAAAGTCATCTTGATGTAATAACTTTTGTTTCTTTATACACTTTGATAAGATGTAACAACTTTTTGTGTTATGCTATGAAAGATATTGATATTTTGTGGCTCCATTACTTATTGCACATCTATTATAGACGTAAGTAATAGATAAGAGTAAGAGGTATGTTCAAAGGTACCGGACATGACATATCTTCTAGAAAACAACAACTCGTTATATCTGTTCAGAGGTAACGTGGATATGATAGAATATAATTTTAAGATATTGTCATTTCAAGGACGACATTATCAGAGCTAACATGGACGTAACAAGTCGTTGATATAGATAGTAGAATTCAGAGGTAATATGGACGTGAATTCATATATCTAATGACTATCTTTGAGTCAACTGAGACTCAATAATAGGATATCTTTTAAAACAACTGGGCTCCAAAAGACGATGTTTGTCTCAATGTCATATGATTGAAATAGACTCCGCTGGGGATTTAAAGATTTAAAATATGTACAATATTTATTAGAAAATATAGTACATATTTTCAAACATGATATTTCTTCAGGAATTTGCCATTAATAGGCATAATAGCAACTCGGCCGTCCATCTCGATCAGTTGATACGCACCGTTTGAGAAAACTTTGCTTACAACATAGGGACCTTCCTACTTCTGTTCGAACTTGCCTTTACTCATGTGTGTCATAGTCATAGGACGTCTAACAGTAAGGACCAATTCTTCTTTTTGAAATGCTCGTACTTTGACTTTACGGTTGAAGACTTTTGAGATACGGGCTTGATATAGCTCAATATGTTGTTGAGCTAGTAGCCATATCTCATCAAGTGCTTCAAGCTCCTGAAGTCGAATACGATCATTATTTTCCGTTGTGAGTTCATTGGCGATTGCAATTCTCAATGTTGGAATTTGAATCTCCAATGGCAGGACAGCTTCACATCCATTCACTAAAGAGAAAGGTTTACAGCCGGTCGGAGTGCGTATGGTAGTGTGATAAGCCCATAGACACTCTATAAGCTTTTTACTCTAGTTCTGTTTATTAGTAGAAATAAACTTCTTGAGAAACTCGATGATAGTTTTGTTGAATGCTTCTGCCAAACCGTTAGCTGCAGGATTGTAGGCTGTAGAAGCAACATTGTTGATCCTATTGTCATCAAAAAATCGAAAGAACTTTTGACTGATAAATTGGGGCCCATTATCATGGATGATTCGTCGAGGAACACCATAATGTTTGATAAAATTGATCACACTACTAGTTTTGACTTCAGCCAAGGGTATAGCTTCTGTCCACTTCCAGAAATAGTCGGTTATAGCTAATATAAACCGATGTCTTCTAGATGACGGTGGGTTGATAGGACCAATGACGTCCATGCCCCAAGCTTCAAAGGGCCATGATGTGGCTGTTGGATGTAGGAATTCCGACGGTTGGCGGATGAAGTCTGCATAGATTTGACACGCTCGACATTTCCTTGCATATTCAATGGCATCCGATACCATAGTGGGCCAGTAGTAGCCCATATGTCGGATACGATCCTGTAGCTTAGGACCTGGTTGATAGGTACCACGGACACCATCGTGAGCTTTACGTAATATCTGTTTTGCTTTATCTCCTACAAGATAGCGTAGAAGGAGACTGTTAAATGTTTGCCTATAGAGTGTTTTGGAGGTATGATTGTAATAAAATCGGAGCGATCACCAATGGATTGTTGTAGCTTCCTTAGGATCTTTGGGTAAGATGTAATGTACCACGAAGTCGATGAAAGGAGTCCTCCAGTCTTTACTAATCGTGTCAACTTTGATTGAATTGCTGAATTCAATATTCAAGTTATTCTCGATGCAAAATAACCCTCTATTAGTGATGACGATCATTTGCTGTCTTCTTATTGGAATTACCAATACTGCCACGAGATTAGCAAGTGCATCAGCTTCTGTATTGCAAGTTCGACGCACATGTTCATGAAGAAACCTTTAAATGATGTAGCCAGTCTAACTGCTGCATCATGATAGAGAACGAGGTTCTGATACCGAACTTCATACGTACTTCTGACCTGATTGACGATCAGTTTAGAGTCTCCGTATACTTTGAGGTAATCAATATCCAGCTGTTTAGCTAATTGGAGGCCAATGATTAGAGCATTATATTTAACCACATTATTGGAACATGACTCATCCAAGGAATAAGCTCTTTGAATAGCTAATACTTCTGGTGATACAAGAACAATTCTAACTCCAGCGATAATGGTACCTTTGGGTCCAATTCTGGATACACCATCAAATAATAGATGACAGGAAAGAACATCTTCTGAAATCATGTTAGATTCCAGAGTTTTATCAGGAATCTCGTCATAGAGTTTAGATGTCTCTGGGATTGGATGAGCCGCTAAGAAGTCCGCAAGGACTTGACCCTTGACTGACTTTTATGGGACATAAACCATATCATACTGTGCTAGTAATATGGCCCATGTAGCAAGCCTGGAATTGAGTGTACTAGGGTTCTTCATCAGAACTCGAAGAGGATTGACTTTGGAGATGACATGAATGGTTTGACCCATGATATAATGTCGTATTTTTTGAACAGCGAACATTAGGGCTAAACATTCTTTTTCTACCGAACTATATCGATGTTCGGCATCGATCATCGTGCGATTGAGGTAGTAGATTGCTTTCTCATGACCTTCCTTATTATTTTGGGCTAACAAGGCACCCAAGAAATGATCCATTGCTCGGACATACATCAGAAAAGTTATTCCTGAGACTGGAGGCACTAGAACTGGAGGCTTTATTAAGTACCGTTTTATATCTTTAAATGCCTGTTGACATTTTTTAGTCCAAATGAAAGATACACCTTTTTTTATGAGTTGAGTGAATGGTCTACAGTGTCTAGAGTGATTTGAGATGAATCTCCTAATGTACGCAAGTCATCCCTGGAATCCTCGTAGCTCTTTTAGGTTACGTGGAGGATGCATCTCTTGAATGGCTTTGATTTTCTCAGGGTCAATGTGTATACCTTTAGAGGTAATAACTAATCCAAAGAATTTGCCACTAGAGACTCCCAGGAATAACTTGGTGGAATTTATTTTGAGTTGATGCTAGCGCATTAGATCGAAGATAGTTCTCAAGTCTTGGATGTGATCTTCCTTTAGACGACTTTTGACAGCAATATCGTCAACATAGCATTCAACTGTCTTTCGCAAATATTCACGGAAGATGGTACTCATAGCCCGCTGATAGGTTGCACTAGCATTTTAAGACCGAACGGCATGACGGTGTAGCAATAGACTCCCAGAGGAGTACAGAAAGATGTATGTCTCTCATCTTCTACTGATTTGATTGTATCCAGAGAATCCATCCATAAAAGACATTCATTCGAACCTACAAGTGTTGTCGATCCTGACATCAGTGATCGAAAGAGAAAACTCATCTTTGGGACAAGCATTGTTGAGGTCTCTAAAGTCAATGCAGACTCAGACCTTCCTTGTTTTCTTCATAACTGGGATGATATTAGCCACCCAGTCGGGATGTTGTTATTCTCTAACAAAACTACAGGTGATAAGTTTCTTGACTTCATCTTCTATGGCATCCATCATGTCAGGTCAGAATCGATGCTGTTGTTGTTTGACCGATATTGTATTAGACAGGATGTTGAGCCTATGGGTAGCAATCTGAGGATCTAGTCCTGGCATATCCTCGTAGCTCCAGGCAAAGACATCAATGTATTTCTGAATAAGCTGAATTAATTTTTGCTTATCTGCTTTCGAGAGGCTTTTACTGATGAAGATTGGTCTGGGTGAAGCATCTTCTCCAACATTGACTTGAATTAATTGATCTTCGGTAGGTGGTTCTCGTTGCTCAAAGCAAAGTTCCCATTGATTGTCTATTCTTTGTATCCAAGGATCAGATTCGGAAGTTTTGGTGAAATCACCATCGCCTTCGGAGAACTCAACAGTCACCATATTGGAAGATAGAGTCACTCGATGGATGTGCCCTACACTGGTGTCAGAATCCCATGAAACAAAGTCAGAAGAGTTAGATCTCTCCTCTTTGTCAGACTCGGAGGCGTTTGGGGTCATAACCGGCGAGGTATAGCCCAACCCATGCTTTATTTTGCTGTAATATTACAGTGACTTTCCTTTTGGAGCAGGAATACGGACATGAGTTCGCCTTCCCCTACCACCATTGAGGCCGATTTTGAAATTGTAGCCTATCTTTTGGATGATGTCTTTTGATTGTTGACTATAACGACGTAGTTGGAGCCGCCCGTTATCGTCATTTTCAGTCTCGCTATCGGATGTAGTCTTCTGCTCTGTTCTTTTACTAAAAAGTATAGGAAGTTCATCTTTCTTCCTAGAAGGAACTAGGAAGAAAGAATATTGAGCTGGTTCGATGATACTTCGTCTTGGAAAGGTTGAACTTCTCCTATTGTGAGTGGTTCAAAGTTATCTAGCATTTCTAAGTAACATTGAGTATAATAAATAATATCAGTATACTGCAAAGAAGATTCTATTTTATTGATTTTTACATTATCACTTACAACAGGGCTTTTGACCTTAGTCGATGGCTTGCTAAGGTTGATAACCAGAGAAAGAGAAAGAAAAAGAGAAGGAGAAGGCTTGTTATGACGTAGGTCGATAACAAGAGGCTCAGAAGAGGTGAGCTCCCTCTGTTCCATCTTTTCAGCTAGAAGAGGCTTAGCATGAGAGGAGAGATGGATGGTTAGTGTCTGAGAAGACGAAGGACGAGAAGTGCGTCCTTTAACTGGAATCACGAGAACATCATCTGATGTGTCCCTCTGATCTTCCTCGGTTTCCATGGCCAGTACAACTTTCATAAATTCTTCTTTGTACATCCTGGAGTCAGTAAAATATGTTTCGACGCCTCAGAAGGGGTTAAGATCAACCACCTCCTTTTGGACTTCTCCATTGGCATCCACATACTTGAAACATTGATGAAGAGTTGATGGGACAATGTTATGTTTATGCAGCCACGGTCTTCCTAGCAAAGCATTATTGGAGCCGTGATTGTTAATAACATAAAAGGTGACCTTTGTGCAAAGATTGTCGATTTACACTTTCAGGCGAATCTTCCCTAGTGGTTCACTTCTTTCGGAATTGAATCCCAAGATCGTTGTGATAGTCGTAGAATGATTATGAATAGGGATCTTCAGGGCATCCAGTAAAGTTTTTGGCATGATACTAAGTACAGATCCGGGATCGACTAGGATGCAGTCAACCTTCATTATATCGACATACCCTATGTAATAGAGAGGTCGGTCATGTCGATCGTCTTCCATAAGCATGTTATCTTGTGTAAAAGTGATGTTAGGAATCAATTCCATCACACTATGTGTAATTCCTCTTTCCAAAATTTTGTGATATATTTTATTTTTATTTGATTAGTTTACATTTAATTTTTCTATGATCATTGGAGTTGTGACTAAACCCACAGGTGAGTTATGACCATCTTGTGGTCACATGATCTCTAGATAGGGTCTATATGCATTCTATAGCTATATTATATTTTATTACGATTTTTAAACATTTTTATATATTTTTAAATATTTATTCTATGAAGATTTATATTTATGAATGACTTTTATAATTTATTTTGAGGCCATTTGTGACTATTTTGAGACCCAGTATTTTTCTTTAGGCTCTATTAGGTTAAATATATTTTCTGTATTTTTCTATATTTTTTTTGAGATTTTTAGATAATTAAATATAGGAAAAACCTATTTTCTAAGACTTCTAGAATTTACTGTGCAAGCCTATTAGCATATATTGACCCCAAATATTTTTCTAGGGTTCATTATGCTATTTTATATTTTAAAATTTTTTTCATAATTTTTGGCAATATTTAAGTATTTATTCATTAAAGTTTATATATTTTTAAAGGCTTCCAATATTTATTATGAGGCCATTTAGGACTAATATGAGGTAAAACATTTTTATTTATATTCTAGAAGGTTAAATGTATTTTCTATAATTTTCTACAATTTTTTGGATTTTTCTGATATTTATTTGGAGTTATTTGGAGTTAAAATGAGTTTTTAACGATTTCTGCATTTAAATTAACTAATTACACAGTCATCTGCACAGTCAGCTGTACAGTCAGCACTGGGCCCACCTGTCGGCGCCCAGCAGCCCACCGACTCTCTCTCATATATATATATATTATTATATTCGTTAAAACCTAGAAATTTTAGCAACTTTTTGTGGGAGAACTCATCTAGGGTTTTCGACTTTCCGAAGCGATTGCCGTCAACTCCGACGCGATTTTCGTGCGCCATTTTTTGTTGTATTTGTATTGAGGTAAAATTTCTGAATATGTAATTTATTTTCATAGATATTATTCATAAATTTTTGGAAAATTTGTAGAGTGTCGGTTGTCCAAAACTTGACACGTTTCGGTGTTTTCGAGATTCCTGGAGAACCAGAAATCGAAATCATGAACCGTTTGAAGTTTCAGAAAGCTAACACAGGTCTCTACGACATAAATTTTTCCCAGAAATTATTTCGTTCATTTATTATTTCATTTATTCTGTTGAACTCAGAATTGATCGGTTGATTACCGTTTTGGTCACGATTAGCCATAACGGCGATATCTTTTGACCAAAGCATAATTTTGTGGCACGGTTGATTCTAGCGTACTCGTGGCACTGAAATTTACCAAGGTGCACTTTCAAAATCTAAAGTTCACAGCGTTTGACTAAATAGTTAACGGTACGCCTCGATTTACGTGCCATGGTTTCCAAAATTGGAAACATGACTTTTGATGGCCAAACTTGTATGTTTAGATTATATTCAGATTATTATTAGGTTAAATTAGGTTTTTAAGTAAATTATTCTAGAATTAATTATTATTAGATTAGTAACCCAACTAGCCACTATTCCATGAATTTAGAACTAGAACATTAGAATTGATTTATAGTTTTCGTGCACGGTTCATGGTGCGATATGTGTTATAGATTGACAGCTCCTAGATCGGCATCCCCTCATCTTCGACTTGTGACTACGGTTTGTGTAAGGACCACAGGCAAGTATACCTTGCCTTCCTCTACAGTTTTGTTTACATGCATTGTATTTCATTTTCCAGTTTTGACTGTTTATGGACATGTGCTTTTCGTATTATATTATTTTGAGTTATTTTCATTGCATATAGCCGTGTTCATGTTTGGTCTTGTGGTTAACACTTGGAATTTCTCGTCTGTACCTTGCTTGAGTCGTGTCATAGAACGAGTACGTGTAATTGAACTGCTAAATCCTTGATATTATTTTTTTGACACCAGAGAGTCTACACTCGGGACGAGGATATTTTTCATGATCTATTTACATCCGTGAGTCCACACTCGGGACGAGAATGTCGATTATTTGCACCAGAGAGGCCACACTCGGGACGAGGGTGTTGACTTGACTTGACTCGCACCAGAGAGTCCACACTCGGGACGAGGGTGTTTACATCAGAGAGTCCACACTCTGGACGAGGATATTATACTTGTACCAGAAAGTCCACACTCGGAAGGAGGGTGCCTTGCCGTGAACTAACCAGAGAGTCCACACTCGGGACGAGGGTTAGTACAAACCAGAGAGTCCACACTCGGGATGAGGGTTAGTATTTAGTTCAAACCCGTGAGTCCACACTCAGGATGAGGGTTTGGTTCTTCCATTGATCTCGTGTTCATTGTTCGCTCGGCAGTTCATTTACGCGTAGTTGTTCTAGTGTTCATGTGTTCGTGTTCGTAGTCATTTGTCGTGTTTCTGTTTTCTTGTTTATTTTTCTTGCGCATGATAAAACTGTTAGATAGGCATGTATATTATGTATCTTGCTATGTCCTCTGAGGACCTGATGGTCTCTTCAGGTTTAGCGATTGTATGGAGTTAGCTAGTAGTTCTGGATGGCGGAGGATTTGTGATTCTTGTGGTTTTCAGGTATCACTATTACGTTTGTTATTCTTTCGTGCTCTACATTCCTTATCATGAGTGATCCTGTTCATTGATTCAGTTTAGAGACTCTTGTTATACTCTTGGAGTCTTATCAGAAATATATGCTAGTGGGCTGCAGACCATGACCCATAGTGTCTATTCATGTTTATATACTCATTGTGGATTGAGATAGAGATTTACTTCATCCTGATTAGGCCCATTGCCATAGCCGTGACAACGTTTATGTATTCGAGTCGGGATGGAGTCTGCTCGATGCGTAGCTGGCTTGCTCACGCTCTCGCTTCCGAAAAGCGATTGCGGGTCGTGACAAGTATTTTTGGTGGTCCATGCAGGTCAGAGCATATCGTATCGGTTACGTAACTGTACAGATACGAGCCTACAAATTTGACTAAACCTTAGAAATCTCAATCCACTCTGCCTTGAAAATTCTCTTAGAAATTTCTCTACCGCCTTTGAAATCTAGTATTCGTTCTGGATTATTCTTTCTTGCCCTCCCGTACCATTGATTCTCGTCCCTTCCTATTTTGGGGTGACGAATGATCGTGCTGTATAGAATTTATCAGAGATTCCTAAGTTATTGTATAATATTGCTTGACTATTGAATATTTGGTTGTTTATTGATATGAGGGATTATAGATGACATACGTCCTAGATATCTGTTGATAGAATCGTTAGCAACTAGTTAGAAGGTTATAAGATTTTAGTGACCGTGTTTTGAGGAGTAGTGTGACCAAAGGTGGGTAGAAGTTCTCAAGTATTCGAAGTTATAAAATGACTAGAGAAGGTCATAAAATATTTTTGAGAAATTAAATTTGAGGAGATTAAGGTAATAGTAGACTTTGGTTTTTACGGAATAGTTATGAATTAGAATTTCGAGAAAGAAATTATTTTTAAGGTGGGTAGATTTGTAACTACTCTTCCCGAATTTTTTTGATATATTTTATTTTTTATTTGATTAGTTTACATTTAATTTTTCTATGATCATTGGAGTTGTGACTAAGCCCACAGGTGAGTTATGACCATCTTGTGGTCACATGATCTCTAGATATGGTCTATATGCATTCTATAGCTATATTATATTTATTATGATTTTTAGATATTTTTATATATTTTTAAATATTTATTCTATGAAGATTTATATTTATGAATGACTTTTATAATTTATTTTGAGGCCATTTGTGACTATTTTGAGACCCAGTATTTTTTTAGGCTCTATTAGGTTAAATATATTTTCTGTATTTTTCTACAATTTTTCTGAGATTTTTGGATAATTAAGTATAGAAAAAACCTATTTTCTAAGACTTCTAGAATTTACTGTGGAAGCCTATTAGCATATATTGACCCCAAATATTTTTTCTAGGGTTCATTATGCTATTTTATATTTTCTAAATTTTTTTCATAATTTTTGGCAATATTTAAGTATTTATTCATTAAAGTTTATATATTTTTAAAGGCTTCCAATATTTATTATGAGGCCATTTAGGACTAATATGAGGTAAAACATTTTTATTTATATTCTAGAAGGTTAAATGTATTTTCTATAATTTTCTACAATTTTCTGGATTTTTCTGATATTTATTTGGAGTTATTTGGAGTTAAAATGAGTTTTTAACGATTTTTGCATTTAAATTAACTAATTACACAGTCAGCACTGGGCCCATCTGTTGGCGCCCAGCAGCCCACCGACTCTCTCTCATATATATATATATATATATATATATATATATATATATATATATATATATATATATATATATATATTATATTCGTTAAAACCTAGAAATTTCAGCAACTTTTTGTGGGTGAACTCATCTAGGGTTTCCGACTTCCCGAAGCGATTGCCGCCAACTCCGACGTGATTTTCGCGCGCCATTTTTTTTTGGATTCGTATTGAGGTAAAATTTCTGAATATGTAATTTATTTTCATAAATATTATTCCTAAATTTCTGGAAAATTCGTAGAGTGTCGGTTGTCCAAAACTTGACACATTTCGGTGTTTTCGAGATTTCGGAAGAACCAGAAATTGAAATCACGAACCGTTTGAAGTTTCGGAAAGCTAACACAGATCTCTACGACCTAAATTTTTCCTAGAAGTTATTTCGTTCATTTAATATTTCATTTATTCTATTGAACTCAGAATTGATCGGTTGATCACCGTTTTGGTCATGATTAGCCATAACGGCGATATCTTTTGACCAAAGCGTGATTTTGTGGCACGGTTGATTCCAGCGTACTCGTGGCGCTGAAATTTACCAAGGTGCACTTTTAAAATCTAAAGTTCACAGCGTTTGATTAAATAATTAACGGTACACCTCGATTTACGTGCCATGGTTTCCAAAATTGGAAACATGACTTTTGAAGGCCAAACTTGCATGTTTAAATTATATTCAGATTATTATTAGGTTAAATTAGGTTTTTAAGTAAATTATTCTAGAATTAATTATTATTAGATTAGTAACCCAACTAGCCACTATTCCATGAATTTAGAACTAGAACATTAGAATTGATTTATAGTTTTCGTGCACGGTTCATGGTACGATATGTGTTATAGGTTGACAGCTCCTAGATCGGCATCCCCTCATCCTCGACTTGTGACTACAGTTTGTGCAAGGACCACCGGCAAGTATACCTTGCCTTCCTATACAGTTTTGTTTACATGCATTGTATTTTATTTTCCAGTTTTGACTGTTTATGGACATATGCTTTTCGTATTATATTATTTTGAGTTGTTTTCATTGCATATAGCCGTGTTCATGTTTGGTCTTGTGGTTCATACTTGAAGTTTCTCGTCTGTACCTTGCTTGAGTCGTGTCATAGAACGAGTACGTGTAATTGAACTGCTAAATCCTTGATATTATTTCTTTGACACTAGAGAGTCTACACTCGGGACGAGGGTGTTTTTCTTGATCTGTTTACATCCGTAAGTCCACACTCGGGACGAGGATGTCGATTATTGTACCAGAGTCCACACTCGGGACGAGGGTGTTGACTTGACTTGACTTGCACCAGAGAGTCCACACTCGGGACAAGGATGTTTATATCAGAGAGTCCACACTCGGGATGAGAATGTTATACTTGCACCAGAGAGTCCACACTCGGAACGAGGGTGCCTTGCCGTGAACTAACCAGAGAGTCCACACTCGGGACGAGGGTTAGTACAAACCAGAGAGTCCACACTCGGGACGAGGGTTTGGTTCTTCCATTGATCTCGTGTTCATTGTTCGCTCGGCAGTTCATTTACACGTAGTTGTTCTAGTGTTCATGTGTTCGTGTTCGTAGTCATTTGTCGTGTTTCTATTTACTTGTTTATTTTTCTTGTGCATGATAAAACTGTTAGATAGGCATGTATATTATGTATCTTGCTATGTCCTCTGAGGACCTGATGATCTCTTCAGGTTTAGCGATTGCATGGAGTTAGCTAGTAGTTCTGGATGGCGGAGGATTTGTGATTCTTGTAGTTTTCAGGTATTTACTATTACGTTTGTTATCCTTTCGTGCTCTACATTCCTTATCATGAGTGATCCTGTTCATTGATTCATTTTAGAGACTCTTGTTATACTCTTGGAGTCTTATCAGACATATATGCTAGTGGGCTGCAGACCACGACCCATAGTGTCCATTCATGTTTATATACTCATTTTGGATTGAGATAGAGATTACTTCACCCTGATTAGGCCCATTACCATAGCCGTGACAGCGTTTATGTATTCGAGTCGGGATGGAGTCTGCTCGATGCGTAGCTGGCTTGCTCACGCTCTCGCATCCGAAAAGCGGGTGCGGGTCGTGACAAGTTTTTTTGGTGGCCCATGCAGGTCAGAGCATATCGTATTGGTTACGTAACTGTACTGATACGAGCCTGCAAATTTGACTAAACCTTAGAATTCTTGATCCACTCTGCCTTGAAAATTCTCTTAGAAATTTCTCTACCGCCTTTGAAATCTCGTATTCGTTCTCGATTATTCTTCCTTTCCCTCCCGTACCATTGATTCTCGTCCCTTCCTATTTTGGGGTGACGAATGATCGTACTGTCTAGAATTCATCAGAGATTCCTAAGTTATTATATAATATTGCTTGACTATTGAATATTTGGTTGTTTATAGATATGAGGGATTATAGATGATATACGTCCTAGATATCTGTTGGTAGAATCGTTAGCAACTAGTTAGAAGGTTATAAGATTTTAGTGACCGTTTTTGAGGAGTAGTGTGACTAAAGGTGGGTAGAAGTTCTCAAGTATTCGGAGTTATAAAATAACTAGAGAAGGTCATAAAATATTTTTGAGAAATTAAATTTGAGGAGATTAAGGTAATAGTAGACTTTGATTTTTAAGGAATAGTTATGAATTAGAATTTCGAGGACGAAATTATTTTTAAGGTGGGTAGATTTGTAACTCCTCTTCCCGAAATTTGTGATATATTTTATTTTTTATTTGATTAGTTTATATTTAATTTTTCTATGATCATTGGAGTTGTGACTAAGCCCACAGGTGAGTTATGACCATCTTGTGGTCACATGATCTCTAGATAGGGTCTATATGCATTCTATAGCTATATTATATTTTATTATGATTTTTAGACATTTTTATATATTTTTAAATATTTATTCTGTGAAGATTTATATTTATGAATGACTTTCATAATTTATTTTGAGGCCATTTGTGACTATTTTGAGACCCAGTATTTTTCTTTAGGCTCTATTAGGTTAAATATATTTTTTGTATTTTTCTACAATTTTTCTGAGATTTTTAGATTATTAAATGTAAGAAAAACCTATTTTCTAAGACTTCTAGAATTTACTGTGCAAGCCTATTAGCATATATTGATCCCAAATATTTTTTCTACGGTTCATTATGCTATTTTATATTTTCTAATTTTTTTCATAATTTTTGGCAATATTTAAGTATTTATTCATTAAAGTTTATATATTTTTAAAGGCTTCCAATATTTATTATGAGGCCATTTAGGACTAATATGAGGTAAAACATTTTTATTTATATTCTAGAAGGTTAAATGTATTTTTTATAATTTTCTACAATTTTCTGAATTTTCTGATATTTATTTGGAGTTATTTGGAGTTAAAATGAGTTTTTAACGATTTCTGCATTTAAAGTAACTAATTACACAGTCATTTGCACAGTCAGCACTGGGCCTATCTGTCGGCGCCCAGCAGCCCACCTACTCTCTCTCATATATATATATATTATTATATTCGTTAAAACCTAGAAATTTTAGCAGATTTTTGTGGGAGAACTCATCTAGGGTTTCCGACTTCCCGAAGCGATTGCCGCCAACTCCGACGTGATTTTCGCGCGCCATTTTTTTGTTGGATTCGTATTGAGGTAAAATTTCTGAATATGTAATTTATTTTCATAGATATTATTCCTAAATTTCTGGAAAATTCGTAGAGTGTCGGTTGTCCAAAACTTGACACGTTTAGGTGTTTTCGAGATTCCGGGAGAACCAGAAATCGAAATTACGAACCGTTTGAAGTTTCGGAAAGCTAACACAGATCTCTACGATATAAATTTTTTCCAAAAATTATTTCATTCATTTAATATTTTATTTATTCTGTTGAACTCAGAATTGATCGGTTGATCACCGTTTTGGTCACGATTTGCCATAACCGCGATATCTTTTGACCAAAGCGTGATTTTGTGGCACGATTGATTCCAACGTACTCATGGCACTGAAATTTACCAAGGTGCACTTTCAAAATCTAAAGTTCACAGCATTTGACTAAATAGCTAACGGTACACCTCGATTTGCGTGCCATGGTTTCCAAAATTGGAAACATGACTTTTGATGGCCAAACTTGCATGTTTAGATTATATTCAGATTATTATTAGGTTAAATTAGGTTTTTAGGTAAATTATTCTAGAATTAATTATTATTAGATTAGTAACCCAACTAGCCACTATTCCATGAATTTAAAACTAGAACATTAGAATTGATTTATAGTTTTCGTGCACGGTTCATGGTGCGATATGTGTTATAGGTTGACAGCTCCTAGATCGGCATCCCCTCATCCTCGACTTGTGACTACGGTTTGTGCAAGGACCACAGGCAAGTATACCTTGCCTTCCTATACAGTTTTGTTTACATGCATTGTATTTTATTTTCCAGTTTTGACTGTTTATGGACATGTGCTTTTCGTATTATATTATTTTGAGTTGTTTTCATTGCATATAGCCGTGTTCATGTTTGGTCTTGTGGTTCACACTTGAAGTTTCTCGTCTGTACCTTGCTTGAGTCGTGTCATAGAACGAGTACATGTAATTGAACTACTAAATCCTTGATATTGTTTCTTTGACACTAGAGAGTCTACACTCGGGACGATGGTGTTTTTCTTGATCTGTTTACATCCGTAAGTCCACACTCGGGACGAAGATGTCGATTATTGTACCAGAGAGTCCACACTCGGGACGAGGGTGTTGACTTGACTTGCACCAGAGAGGTCCACACTCGGGACGAGGATATTTATATCAGAGAGTCCACACTCGGGATGAGGATGTTATACTTGCACCAGAGAGTCCACACTCGGGACGAGGGTGCCTTGCCGTGAACTAACCAGAGAGTCCACACTCGGGACGAGGGTTAGTACAAACCAGAGAGTCCACACTCGGGACGAGGGTTAGTGTTTAGTTCAAACCCGTGAGTCCACACTCGGAATAAGGGTTTGGTTCTTCCATTGATCTCGTGTTCATTGTTCGCTCGGCAGTTCATTTACGTATAGTTGTTCTAGTGTTCATGTGTTCGTATTCGTAGTCATTTGTCGTGTTTTTGTTTTCTTGTTTATTTTTCTTGTGCATGATAAAACTGTTAGATATGCATGTATATTATGTATCTTGCTATATCCTCTGAGGACCTGATGATCTCTTCAGGTTTAGCGATTGCATGGAGTTAGCTAGTAGTTCTGGATGGCGGAGGATTTGTGATTCTTGTGGTTTTAAGGTATCACTATTACGTTTGTTATCCTTTCGTGCTCTACATTCCTTATCATGAGTGATCCTGTTCATTGATTCATTTTAGAGACTCTGTTATACTCTTGGAGTCTTATCGGACATATATATAGTGGGCTGCAGACCACGACCTATAGCGTCCATTCATGTTTATATACTCATCGGGATTGAGATAGAGATTTACTTCACCCTGATTAGGCCCATTGCCATAGCGTGACAACGTTTATGTATTCGAGTCGGGATGGAGTCTGCTCGATGCGTAGCTGGCTTGCTCACGCTCTTGCGAAAAGTGGGTGCGGGTCGTGACAAGTTTTTTTGGTGGCCCATGCAGGTCAGAAGCAATATCGTATCGGTTACGTAACTGTACTGATACGAGCCTGCAAATTTGACTAAATCTTAGATTCTTGATCCACTCTGCCTTGAAAATTCTCTTAGAAATTTCTCTACCGCCTTTGAAATCTGATTCGTTCTCGATTATTCTTCCTTTCCCTCCCGTACCATTGATTCTCGTCCCTTCCTATTTTGGGGTGACGAATGATCGTGCTGTCTAGAATTCATCAGAGATTCCTAAGTTATATAATATTGCTTGACTATTGAATATTTGGTTGTTTATAGATAGAGGGATTATAGAGAGATATACGCCCTAGATATCTGTTGGTAGAATCGTTAGCAACTAGTTAGAAGGTTATAAGATTTAGTGACGTTTTTGAGGAGTAGTGGACTAAAGGTGGGTAGAAGTCTCAAGTATTCGGAGTTATAAAATAACTAGAGAAGGTCATAAAATATTTTTGAAGAATTAAATTTGAGGAGATTAAGGTAATAGTAGACTTTGATTTTTAAGGAATAGTTATGAATTAGAATTTCGAGGACGAAATTTTTTAAGGTGGGTAGATTTGTAACTCTTCCGAAATTTGTGATATATTTTATTTTTATTGATTAGTTTATATTTAATTTTCTATGATCATTGGAGTTGTGACTAAGCCCACAGGTGAGTTATGACATCTTGTGGTCACATGATCTCTAGATAGGGTCTATATGCATTCTATAGCTATATTATATTTTATTTGATTTTTAGACATTTTTATATATTTTAAATATTTATTCTGTGAAGATTTATATTTGAATGACTTTCATAATTTATTTTGAGGCCATTTGTGACTATTTGAGACCAGTATTTTCTTTAGGCTCTATTAGGTAAAATATATTTTTTTGTATTTTCTACAATTTTCTGAGATTTTTAGATAATTAAATGTAGAAAAACCTATTTTCTAAGACTTCTAGAATTTACTGTGCAAGCCTATTAGCATATATTGATCCCAAAATTTTTCTACGGTTCATTATGCTATTTTATATTTTCTAATTTTTTCATAATTTTGGCAATATTTAAGTATTTATTCATTAAAGTTTATATATTTTTAAAGGCTTCCAATATTTATTATGAGGCCATTAGGACTAATATGAGGTAAAACATTTTTATTTATATTCTAGAAGGTTAAATGTATTTTTTATAATTTTCTACAATTTCTGAATTTTTCTGATATTATTTGGAGTTATTTGGAGTTAAAATGAGTTTTTAACGATTTCTGCATTTAAATTAACTAATTACACAGTCATTGCACAGTCAGCACTGGGCCTATCTGTCGGCGCCCAGCAGCCCACCTACTCTCTCTCATATATATATATTATTTATTCGTTAAAACCTAGAAATTTCAGCAGGTTTTTGTGGGAGAACTCATCTAGGGTTTCCGACTTCCCGAAGCGATTGCCGCAAACTCCGACGTGATTTTCGCGCGCCATTTTTTTGTTGGATTCGTATTGAGGTAAAATTTCTGAATATGTAATTTATTTCATAGATATTATTCCTAAATTTCTGGAAATTCGTGTAGAGTGTCGGTTGTCCAAAACTTGACACGTTTAGGTTTTTCGAGATTCCGGGAGAACTAGAAATCGAAATCACGAACCGTTGAAGTTCGGAAAGCTAACACAGATCTCTACGACATAAATTTTTTCCAAAAATTATTTCATTCATTTAGTATTTATTATTCTGTTGAACGCAGAATTGATCGGTTGATCACCGTTTTGGTCACGATTTGCCAAACCGCGATATCTTTTGACCAAAGCATGATTTTATGGCACGATTGATTCCAACGTACTCGTGGCGCTGAAATTTACCAAGGTGCACTTTCAAAATCTAAAGTTACAGCATTTGACTAAATAGCTAACGGTACGCCTCGATTTGCGTGCCATGGTTTCCAAAATTGGAAACATGATTTTGATGGCAAACTTGCATGTTTAGTTATATTCAGATTATTATTAGGTAAATTAGGTTTTTAGGTAAATTATTCTAGAATTAATTATTATTGATTAGTAACCCAACTAGCCACTATTCCATGAATTAGAACTAGAACATTAGAATTGATTTATAGGTTTGTGCACGGTTCATGGTGCGATATGTGTTATGGTTGACAGCCTAGATCGGCATCCCCATCCTCGACTTGTGACAACGGTTTGTGCAAGGACCACAGGCAAGTACCTTGCCTTCCTATACGTTTTGTTACATGCATTGTATTTTATTTCTAGTTTTGACTGTTTATGGACATGTGCTTTTCGTAT
>JANAVB010019799.1:11421581-11471581 GCA_029216955.1 Iris pallida
AGATCCTGATGTGGGTTTGGTTGGTGCTTAAGAGTAGGCAAGATGCCTTACTGTACTGCGCACCCAACTCCAGCGTGCTTAGTATGGCGCCAATGAGCATAATTTACTTTCTTGGCAGAGACTTGGTTGTCTCTATCAAGAAAGTAGAACTCCTGCTCAAAAGAGTTTGAGTAGTGATAGGCGCAAGGGCCTAATCAGCAGCATTTTTCACTAAGTCAAGGACTGGGGAAGGATGAGGAAGGGCCAAAGGGTGCTTTTCTTTGTTTTGCATAGGAGCAGAAATAGATGTGTTCTTCCCCAAGTTCAGAACTGGAGGAGAAGAGGGAGTAGCCAAAAGGCATTTCCTTTTGTTCTGTGCCAGGGCAGCAGTGGGTGCAGTAGTGGGCACAGTCTGTACAACAGCATGAGGAAAAGCCAAAGAGCGCTTCCTTTGGTTTTGCACAGGAGCAGAAATGGACATGTCCTCTCCCAAGTTCAGAACTGGAGAGAAAGAAGGATTAGCCAAAGGGCATTTTCCCTTGTTCTGCGCCAAGGCAGCAGTTGGCGCAGTCTGCACAGAAGCTGTGATCGGTGCTTTGATGGACTTTGGAGTCCAATTGGCATATGCCTTGTTCTTGGCTGCAATAGTAGCCCGCCTTACACCCCCAGCACTGATCATAGCTTCGTAGGCTATTTGGTCGACTTGGACGACCAAGGTCTTCTGCGTCTTGTCGATCGACGCGGTATTACATTGAGTTGTCACTTTCTCATTGGAGGAGAAAGTCGTCTCCAGCAGAGTCGCCATTTTGTTTGCAAAAGCAAAAGTTTGATTTATAAACTAAGAAAAAGAAAAGTACAATTAGTATAATTTAATTTCTGGGGAAGTACAACTGTAGAAATTTGATCAGAAGACGATCAATTTATCCCTTGGACGATGTGATATCGAAGACACAAGCCTTTGGAGAATGCAACAGCACTTTAGCAGGAGATTATGATCCTTAGTCCTTCTTTACAAGTGATTTGAAACTCTATTTATAGAGTTCTGAAATAATTGTTAAGTAGTTATTCTGAATTGTGCGTACTGCATTTTTTGTGCCATCTATCCAGTTGCACGAACGATTACATGAACTTCTAGGGATACGTGGTATTCTATGAGAGAGATGTGCGTGATCGTGGGCAGTGTAGTAGACACCTTCTTCGAGAGTTTGGCATGCGCGCTACGTCACTTGACTTCTGGATAAAAATTGATTAGGTGGCACCAGGCACAATTTGATAACTGGCGCCTCCTAGTTAGTCTGTCAGTTTCTGTCATCATTGATTACCTTGTGCCACTTGATAGCTGGTGCGAGCTAGCTGTCAGCATTCATTAAAAAAATAACACAGTCTCCTCGAGCGCCGCACTTCCCGGGATTCGAAGAGATTTGCTTCGACTAACGAGCTGTCAGTCATCATTGCGACTGTCACAGATTCTCGAGGAAGCCTGCCATGTGGAGGTGGTGCACCCCAGAAGTTGGCGCCACCCGAGTCTCGCACAAATGATTTTTGAGCTTCTACAGTCTACGTCTCCGAAATCCAATAGACCTAAACAATTAATTAACTACTTTAAATGTTTGATCAAGAAACTTATAACAAAACTCAATTATCTAATTTATTATTAACCATATGTAACCAAGTCTAGTACCTCATTGGATACAAGAATTCTTGACACAACAACTCACATATTTTCATGAGATACCGAAACCTAGTTTTATTGTTTTAGACTTCCAAGATTTAAGGTTTACTCTACTTTAAGGACATGCATATAAATCATCTAAAAATCATAAAATTATAATTTAAACCTTATTTATTTCAAATTTAATCTCTGAATTCTAGAATTGGTAGTTTAGATACAATTCATGGTTATGCATATTTAATGTCAACTAGTCTTGTCCGAAACTTGTTCGAGACATTACCAAGCTATTGTTACGACTTATATCTATGAAATATCATATAAAGAAATATTAAAATCTTATAAAAACTCAGAAAATAATATCCTTTTTATATACTAAAATTAGCCTCTATTTATGAGCATTTTTATGTCAACAATTTAGCCGAAACCCTATTCTAATGGCTCATATTTATAGGGTTTGGTTTTAACATGAAAATAATATAAAAATAATTTTTTTTTTGAATCAAAACAACTTTAAACTTTATTCAAAAACCATCAGATACAAAGGAGTGAGCTTCTTTCTCCAGAAGCTGAAAAATACATTCTGGAGGAGATGTTATTAAAGTTACAGAGTCAATAGTAGCCTGTTTAACAAAATTAGTAGCCACAACGTGTGCTACCTCATTGCCCTCCCTTCTAATAAACGAGAAAAGAAGATCCTTCCCCGTCCGACGAATCTTATCTTTGATCTCAAGGACCAAATTGTGTAATCTCCAAGGTTGAGCTGTCCTTCTCCTTTGATGATACTATGGGCAATGAGTGAATCTCCTTCGATCGAGCAGCTACACACATCAAGAGAACTGGCCAGTTGAATACCCATACGGATGGCCAGTAATTTCGACGCTAAACTTTTATCCTCTTCCACAAAGGAGGTGGTCGAGGTAGATATTGCTTTGCCTAACACGAAGTGCCCTTCCCCGTCTCTCACAACGGCCGCTGCTACTAAGAATTCTGACGATACTGCTCCATCCACATTGATTTTGATAGACCCCAAGATGGGCGGTTGTCAGCGCCTGACATTAATAGATCCTTGTATGGTATTGAGGAACTCCATACTCGCCAAATTCTCTTCCGAGTACTTACAGTAGAAGTGATTTGCCTGTAATATGATATTGTGGATGCTGGGTGCTTTATGCTCGAATATACATGCGCATCACGCCTTCCATATAGCCCATAGTATGGCTGCCCCCATATAAAACCTGTATCCGTCTAGCTTGTCCGACAACCATTCTTCGAGAAGAGTAAAGATGTCCCCTTGCTGATCAATTCGTAAACCCAGCGGACTCGCGAACCAGACAGCTCTCGAGACATTGCAATGGAGGAAGAGGTGATTTGAATCCTCAACATGCGCCAAACAGAACGTGCAATCTTTGTTTATGTTGTCAATTCTTTTGCTCATGGTATCAAATAATGGGAGAGCTCCCTGAAGGAGTCTCCAGATGAAGATCTGAATTCTCGGGGAAATAGTCTTCATCCTCCACAGGTTCCTCCAACTGGTGTTAGACATTGGGGTTGTCGAGCAACTGGGGGCCTCTCTGCGGAGATATTCATAGAGGGACTTAGAGCTGAAATTGCCATTCTTAGATTTTGTCCAGATCAGTTCATCCTCTCCATTGACTTCCCGAATAGGAATTTTGATAATAGCCGCTGCTTCCATATCAGAGAAAATGGACCTGATGATTTCCTCATTCCAAGTATTCACAGTATTGTCAATGAGATCTCTGACAAAGATAGGAGGGTTGAGGGCGGGGGGACTGGATGCGATACGAAACCGAGGAAGTGTGGGGATCCAGGGATCCTCATATATCCTCACCCTTCCTCTATTTATATGCCAATAAATATTATCCTCCAAGGAGCTTCTCACTTCCAGAAGACTTGTCCAAGTGGCCGAAGCCGAGTTTGTCTTGCAAGCTGCCCATATAGACTTATTTTGTAGGTATCTTCCTTGGAGTAAACGGACCCATAATTGGTCAGGTTTGGTCAGGAAGCGCCATAACAGTTTCCCTACCAACGATTTGTTCACCCAGTCGAGTCTCCTTACTCCGAGACCCCCTTCACTTCTGGGTTTGGTGATGTGCTTCCAGTTAAGAAAGTGTATCTTCCTTTCCGAGGAGGCGTGTCCCCACCAGAATGCTCGTTGTTGTTTAGTAAGTGAATTGAGGACTTGCTTCGGGATTAGAAATGAGGACAAGTGGGGGATCGACCCAAGCGTGGCTTTGATGAGCGTCGTCCGACCGGCATGGGAAAGTAATTTAGCCTTCCATCCTTGCAATCGTGCCTCGCACTGAGAAACCAGAGTATCGTATATGGAGGCTTTATGTTTGGGTTTCAGCAGCGAATAACCCAAGTATTTGTCTTCCGTCGCCATCGTCTTAAAATTAAGAGCTGTCGCGATAGATTCTTGTTCTCTAGAGGGGACTCTCTTGCTGAAATGGATACTAGATTTCTCATAATTCACTAGCTACCCCGACCATGAGGAGTAGATGTGTAGTATATCATGAATAGAGTGGATGGATGCTAATGAGGCTTTACCAAATATAAGAATATCATCGACAAACAATAGATGTGATATAGTTGGAGTATACCTGCTTATTCGAATTCCTTGATAGAGACCATCCTGTTTGAATTTTGCGAATAATCTGGAAAGAACTTTGGAGCAGAGGACGAAGATAAAGGGAGATAACGGACACCCCTGCCTTATTCCTCTCTTCGAAATTAATAGCCCCTCAGGTGATCCATTAATTAATAAAGAAAATGACGGAGTGGTGATACATTCCATTATCAATCTATTCGTGTGACCCGTGATACCCACACTGTGGAGAACTTTTTTGATGAACGACCATGAAAGACGGTCGTATGCTTTTGACATGTCTATTTTGAGAGCGGAAGCATTTTTCTTAGACGGGAGGCTCTTCATTGCATAAAAAAGCTCATGGGCGATAATAATGTTATCATTGATCTGCCTACCGGGCACGAAGGCACTCTGGACTGGGGAGACTAATCTGTGTAGGAGAGGTTTAATCCTGTTTGTAAGGATCTTGGAAATCACCTTATAGGCCACGTTGCAAAGAGCAATTGGTCTGAAATAACCCGGCTCCACAGGAATCTCCTTTTTAGGAATTAAAACAATGAAAGTGTGATTGATTCTGGGGGGCAGGCTGCCGTCGACGAAGAACCGATGGATTAACTCATATAAGTCAGGGCTGATGACCTCCCAATTGTTTTGATACACTATGGCCGATAACCCGTCGGGTCCTGGCGCCTTGAGGGAGCCCATGCTCATCACCGCTTGCTTAACTTCCTCTTCATTAGGGGGCTAGCTAATATGACCATTCTCTTCAATCGATATAGAATTCATAGACGAGCAGAAATTGTCATCCATAGGAATAGAGTCGTCCATACAGTAGATCGAGGCAAAATGCTTGAGGAAGGCTTCCGATACGTCTCCCCTATTCGTAGTCCATATACCGTTCGGGAGTTTAATAGAATGGATGTCATTCCGTCTTTTCCGTACCGTCGCCTTCGCGTGGAAGTACTTGGTGTTCTTATCTCCCGCTCTAATCCATTGGCACTTGGCCCGTTGACTCCAATACGCCTCCTCCATAGAAAGAAGATCATTAATATCTGCAGTAATCTCACTTTCTTCCGTTAATGAACTGGACGACGCCTCCATAGCTTGGAGCTTAAGCAGCCGCTCCTGGAGTTTCTTGATGTCGGCCTTGATTTTCCCAAATGAGTATCCGCTCCACCTATGGAGTTTTGAAAGCATCAACTGTATTTTTTTGCTAAAAGGGAGATTTACCTGATTTTTTGTTTCTTGCCATAAGTCCCTGAATACTTCTTTGAAGGAACAGTGGTTCAACCAGAAAGCTTCGAAGCGTAGTGGTCGTTTCCTCCTGGCCGTACCGCTACTTGTATTGAGGTGTATAGGAGAATGGTCACTGTTAATCCGAGGAAGAGTAGAAACTTTGGCCTCCGAGAATAAACAGCACCACTGGGGACTCGCCATCGCCCTGTCAAGGCGTTCTCTGATGTTGAAGCCTGGACCCCTCCGGTTGGTCCATGTGTATGCCGGACCTGTGCACCCCAGATCAATTAAACCACAGTGTTGAATCATATTTTTGAATGCTTGTGTAGCTCTGAAATCAAAGATGGCACCGCCCTATTTTTCTTCTGGAGAGATAGTGGCATTCATGTCGCCAATGCAATACCAAGGCGTTGATATGGAATCGCCCATGCTAGCGATTTGAGCCTAGAGTTTAGGACGCTCACTTTTCTTCGAGACTCCATAAACGCACATTAATGTCCAGGCTGGACTTTCCATACTCGCCTCTATGGCAAGTATAATGAGATTTTGGGATGAGAAGGAGATTGACGCTCTGATTGCTGAGGACCATCCCAGCCAAAGGCCACCAGAGTGACCCTTTGGCGAGACGGCGAAGTGATTTGGGTAGCCGAGTTGTGGGAGAATATGAGATGAATGAGAGAGGGAGGACATGGTTTCAGAAAGGAAGAAGATTGAGGGACGTGTGGCGGAGAGGAATGATCGTAGCGTTTGAACTGTCGAGACATTCCTCGTACCTCGACAGTTCCAAGCTAGGACAATCATTGATCCAGCGGCTGACATGGGTCAGCCGCTAAGTTCCTACTCTGGTGTTTCTTCGATGAATAGCTAGAGTGCTGCTTCTTGTTTTCCTCTTCGTCTATCCAGAACGGGGATGGACGCTTATTATAAGAGTATAGTTCCTCGTCCGAACGGGGTTTCTCCTGTGTGGGCTTCCTCGCACGATGTAACCCCCAGTTTTCCAAATAAGGGTAATTTTGAAATTTTGTAATTATAATTATTATTTATTGATAATTATTTCATATTATGATTTTTGGTAATTTTTAATCGTTTTTAAACTATTTAAAATTATGACTTGTGATTTTGACATTTTACTATTGTTTGGTTTTAATTTCGAGAAATTTGTTACCCCCAGTTTTCAGAAACAGGAGTATTTTTGTCATTTTACATTTTTGAATATTTTTAAAATTTATTTTATTATTTATGATATTGTTTTGGGGTTATTTGAGTCGGGTTCGAATTTCAGCTCAATCCGACTTGAAACGGGAACCCGGGGGTAGTGTTGACTTTAGTGGACCCACACATTAGTTAGCCATGGCCCACATGATAGAAATATTTTAGTTAGAGGTTAGACTAATTATTATGGATAAGGTTAGTGTGATTAGAGACTTTAGAATGACTAATTTAGCCCCAACCAATTAGCCCTTTCCTAATACTAATAGAATAGGTTAGTAGGGGCATTTTGGACCTTACCATAATAGGACAAATAGCCCCATATGGCCAGCCAGTTTGGGAGAGGATAGGCTCAAGTTCATTTCAACATTCTCATCCACACTCTCTCTCTTGTTCTTTCCCAAATTTTTAGAGAGCAATCCCTAGCAATTTCTCCACCAAATCCTTCCATTTCGCCACCAAATCTTCTTCTTTCCTTCTCCATTCTAGCCAAGGAGGAAGCTACCCAAGTTTAGGAGGATTCGGAGCTCGTTCGTGTCCTTTTGGAATCTCTACATGTCGGTGTCGCTCCGGGAAGGCTTTTCTTCGATTCGATCTACCGGGAGGTATAAATCTATTCTCCTTTTCATTTTTTCATGCATATAGGTCTATTTTGAACCCATAGGAATGACCCCCATGGTTGTATCTCCATTGTGTCCATTTCGTATCCATTTGGAGGTCATAGGAGTGTCCTTTGTGTTGTGGTTGTGTCCATGTGGAAAAACCCCAAATTTGGACACACTATGTGTTGTTGTTATGTATGAATGAATTATTACATGTTTAATCTCATATTTTTGTATTGGAGATGTGTTCTATAGTGTCTCATATATATATATATATTAGTGTAGAGAGTGACTTCTTGATATATTATGTTATATACTTGTGTTTCTTTTGTCTCAAACTACCTAAATTCGTCATAATTTTTATCCACATTTTTAGTAGCTAGAGCAACTTAGAAATGTCATAACTTTTAGCTTAGAACTCCGATTTATCTTCCGTTTTTTTAAAAGAACCGTATCGAAGTTAGCTTTCCAAATATATATTTTAATAAGCAAAATTATTTCTGTAACTTTCTGTAGAATTATTTGAGTATTAGCTGTACGAAAGACGAACGTGTTTCGGTATTTTCGCGATTCCGGGAGCTTCCGGACACGAAAATGTGATCCGTTTAAAGTTTCGGAAAGCTAACATGAAGAGCTACAACATACTTTAATCCTAGAATTTAATGATTGCCTAATTGGTACAGTATTGGTTTTAAGTAGAAGAGTGACTATACGATATATGCATTTTGTGTAACCTATGAGCCTATGTAGTATGGATATTAAATGAATATATAGTATGTAATGCATGATATGTTAGATAAATAAAATGATATATATATATGATATATATTCTCTTTACATTAATTTATATATATGGTTGAATGCAAGCATGTAGGAATGCTATTAATATAATGCATATAAGCAATGCATGAATGAAAGAATGATATACAATGTATGCATGAAAGTATATAATGAATGCTAGATATGAATACAAGATATATATGTAATGATAGATATGAATGCATAATATATAAATATTGTAATGCAATATATAATGATAACATGTATGGTAATGTAGAGTATATGATGCAAGCATGAATGAATGGAGGAAATATATGTATATAGGTAATATAGAATGTAATATATGAAAGGAATGAATGATAATATATAACATGATATGTAAGGTAATGCAAGGTATGAAATATATGATGTGTGTATGTTTGTATGTCTCTATGTTAATGTATGAAATGATATGAATATACAATGTATGCATATGTATAAAACATGTAGGTAATGCATAGATGCATGAATGAAATACATGTTTGCAATATGTTAATATAAATACAAGTATCTAATATGCATGAATGTAAGTATAATATAATACAAGTATACATGTATCATGTACATGTAATATACATGATATGTATGTATGCATGTATACAAGGTAAGTATGTATGTATGTATTTCTATAAACTGAGTTAACCTATAACCTTTTACACACATGCATTCATACACCCTTTGACATCATGTATCCCATGTCACATACACCTACCTATCACTAAATTTTAGAACATTAACACATATCCTTTCACACACATGCCAAACACACACATACTCAATTACTCTTTTACCTCTCTTTCTCTCTCTCTCTCTCTCTCTATATATATATATATATATATATATATGTATGTGCCTATATATATAGCTTTCCTATATATATCTATGTATATGAATATGTGAATGTGAATAATATATATACATTATATGACTAAGTTTGTATGCCTTGTTAGCTTATGGTTTAGTTTTGTGCTTGGTTTAGCAAGTGACTTAGGCTATGAGTTAGTAGCTATCTTGGATACTTGATTTGTATATACTTAGTTTGTTTAGACCTAGAATAACTTGTTTAACCTAATTTAGACTTGTTAGACCTAGTTTGACCATAGTTGACCTAGGTTTGACTTTCAGGATTGACCAAGTTGACCAAGAGTTGACTTTGGTCTAGATTGACCTAGAATCATGTAGAATGCATAGTAGAACTTCATATTGTCATTTTGGACTTGTTGTGACTTGTGCTGTTCTGATTAGGAGCCAGACACCTCTCATCGGACAGTATATTTACTTTGGACATTCAGACATCAGGCGAGTATATTCTCTGATAGTTCTCTCATTTATTTGTTAATTACTGTACTTCAGTTCTAGTTAGCTGTATGTGATTCTCTGTTACAAACATGTATTATTATTTCTGAATCCATGTATACGATACACATACTTACTCGTCTTACCTCTATTATTCGAATCACCATACGAATCACTATTCGAATCACCCTATTCGTATCTTCATTTGCTGGTTGGACTTGTATTCGTCTTATGTGTTGGATTATGGATTCATTTGTATTAGATGGGCGGGGAAATACTTGATTAGACATGTGAACATTCCCACTATTCGAACCACCCCCTGTGAATAATATTCGAACGATAGCCATTCCACACCCGGCCAGGTGTGTGATGTGCCGGATTTACCCTTAGCCGTTTACATGTCTAACTAAGTATTTTAAAACACACTTGGAGAATTTATTCGAATCATTATTAGAACATCATGTGAGTCACTATTCGTATCACCTTATTCGTATCATCTTATTCGATTCACCTTATTAGAATAATGATTAGAATTACATTCGACTCATCTTATATTAGACTCACATTGGGATTATACTCGACTTATATTGTACCATCTGAACTCATTATGTTACTCTAGTTCAGCTAGATCTTATTTTACAGTCTTCTTTGCTATGTTTCTCTTCTTATTTAGTTACCTTACTTTCCTTGTACCTTAACTACTCTCTACATCATTACTCGTACAAACTGCCATTTTTATCAATACAACTGTCTATAACTGCTTTATAGTTCTCTGTCATTTACTTGGGATTTCTTGATGAATTATACTCATTCCTGTCCTGACTGGACCTGTTGATAAATTTTACAGATAGCCTGGAGGTTGCCTGCTAGCCTAGAGGAGACACAGTAGAGGTTGTATAGTTAGTTATTTCAGTTGTATTGAGTTGTATTTATTCTATGGATTACTATATTGAGCTTTGAGATGTTTTCTGGGTTTGTGTATCTAGACACTTAGACATCTATCTGCTGTATCTCTTTTGGATTTCATGTTTTATCTATCTTTTATCTTGTTCTACCTTAGTTGTGATTGAGACTGTATCTGCTCTGTCACCTCCATTCGGAGAGTATATACTGTACATGTACCTTTATATTATTAGACGTTTGACCTAGGACAGCGTTCTACCGTCGACACTGCGGCGTAGGCTGGACGTACCCACGTCTTGTGCCCTTACTCTAGGGTGCGGGTCGTGACACACGACGTTTCCATGAAAGTTTATGGCCTTGCGCCCTCCGTACGATAGCTCCTGAGTAGCTCTGTTCCAGAGAGGATGTGGAATCAGAATTAGTCGCTACGTTGTGTTCTATATCTGAGGTCTTTAGTGTAGCTAATGGACGATCTCTTGCTTCAGAAATTATGGCTCCTGTGTGGATTGACAAAGGGTTGACGAAATTCACGAAGTTGATTTTGTCTGTATCCATCATGTCGCGAAATTTCGGATTTATCGAGATCGAGCAATGACCGTCTATTACTGGCGACCATATAGGGCGTCCTGGATATGGTTGGAGATCTTCTTCATAGAGGCCTTGCCTATATAGCTCGTAATACTGTGAATCAACTGCTTCATTAACCGCCTCCCTGTCTTCGAAGGTCCCTGGAAATTCATCCCTCTGGATGGAGTTTATTGCTATAATATTTTGGCCGAGATTGGATGATTCCCCTCCAATACTTGGAATGCCTGTCTGGGATGTGGGGGCGGGGTCCGTGGTCGGCCTAGAAGATGCTGTCGTTTGGTGCGGTCTATCCTGTCTGCTATTATGGTCCTGGATCCCTCCCCTCCGTAGGAACACTCTTTGGGCCTCTGCCTTGTATTCCTCTTCTCTGAAGCGTGGTCGAAGAAGGTCGTTGATCCTACTGATTTCCTCATTCGACCAATCTTCCCCAATGAGGGATGAGAAGCTCTCCTTTTCTGAACAGTCCTGGTATGAGTGACCCACCCTCACACAGAAGGTGCAAAGACGAGGTAATCTCTCGTATCTGACAGCCACCTGACTCACATTGCAACCTTCCAAGCTAGTTGCGATGGATTTCTTTAGTGGTTTTGATATATCAATAAGGATTTTGAGTCTTGCAAAGGTGCGCCATTGGCCTTCTTCTGCAATAGAGACGGATCTCGGTTTGCCCAGAGCCTCTGCTATACGGGCGACCGCTGAGCGGTTGAGGAATTTAGGAGGAATTCTATGGAGTTGGACCCATAAGTCGGCCATGTTGAATTTGTATTCTTCAGGGAGTTTGGCCGGATCACATTTTTCTATTGCAAGTAACTCCTCATTGATGCTCCATGGCGCTTCTCTCAGGACTCGGTCCACCTCAATTGAGGATTCCAGGGTGACCAAATAGGATCCAATTTACAGTAATAAAATACATATAAATCAAATTTTAAGAATTAATAACAAACGTTCAAGTAATCGCACCAAAAAAGTCTCAAACTAGTCCTACCGTAATCCAAACTGTCAACAACCTAACATGTAATCTTCATGGATGATAATATAACAAAAAAGATGTCAAGATATGGGTTTTAAAATAATAAATTATCAGATTGCTAAAGGAATTATGCCATGGGGTTTGAAAATGAAAGCTGGGACATTTACCGAAAACCTTCGAAAGATTGGATGTCGGTGCTCCTTCTTGTCCAAGAACACAACTCCTTGTTTGTGCTTGGCTTGCTACCCTCTTCTTGATGGGCAAAAGGAGATGGAAATGGAGGTCGGATGGATTTGATGGCAAAGGTGGGGTCTTTAGGGAGTTTTGGTCGAGATTGGATGGAAGGATGATGGAAAGGTTGACTTTGGATTGGAGGAGAGACTTTTTGGTGATGGAAATGATGTTGTTGTAGGGGTTTAATGGCTTGGGGTGCTGCCGAAAATTGAAGAGGAAGAGTATGTGTGTGTGTGTGTATATATATATATATATATATATATGGGAGCGGATCAAAAGCCCCCCCTTAGAAACCCCCTAAAAAAACCCTCACTCTCAGCCGTCCATTTAATGTTAATATTAATTTTAATTTTAATATTAATGTTAATATTAATGTTAATATTAATGTTAATGTTAATATTAATATTAATATTTATTTTTATTTTTATATTAACGTTAATGTTAATGTTAATATTAATGTTAATGTTAATGTTAATATTAATGTTAATATTAATTTTAATGTTAATTTTAGTATTTGATATTAATATTAACATTAACATTAATATTAACATTAATATTAACATTAAATGGACGACTGAGAGTGAGGGGGTTTTCTAAGGGGGGCTTTTGATCCACTTCCTATATATATATATATATATATATATATATATATATATATATATATATATATATATATATATATATATATATATAAAATAAATTCGTGCGTCCAAGTGGGATTATCTCTCTGTAATGATTTAAAACTGAAAAATCAACTGAAATCACAGAGGCTTTCATAAAGAAAGCAATTAGGAGAATTTTGCGTCCAATTTGTTGTAGATACTTATAAACCTCCTAATAAGAAAGAAAAGAAATGACGTGACCTAAAGTAAGGAACACGTTGGTACCTCAATAATTCTACGTGTACCTAATGTGATATGGACTAAGGCGATTCGTTGGACAACTGGAGGTTTTCCACCGGATGCTGGCAGTCATTTTAGTCTTCTTTGTAGTATAAATAGAGGTCATGAACCTCAGTTGAATGTATCCTTGTTTTCTCTTTGAGTGTTGTTGGATGGTTTGAAGTGTGCTCTTGTAAAATACACTACTATCAATAAAAGTGTGTTTTCTTCATTCCAAACTTTGTTCTGCTGTTTTGATATGCTTCTACTCTATTTTGGTATCAAAGCCATAATGGTTCAAGAATAGGTGCGTTCTATCTTGCTGGTTTCTTTATGTGACTACTAATGAAATTTGTTGTTGTGTTATTACTGCATATTTCTAGTTCTAAATACTTAGGATTGGTTTGTATAGTGTGTCTATGTGTTGTGGAACGACATCAAAGTCGCGTAGGCGTTTGTAACCACGAGGGTCTTGTTAGCCGTAAATCGTTGACAACCGTGCAATATTTTTACTACCAAAAGAATTAAGTCTAAGTTATTTAGTAACTAGTGATTATAGTAAAGATATTAACAACATAATGTAGGTTAATAGTTTACATGAAGAAGGTAGCAAGGTAGATCCCCATCATATGAGTAACCAGTTAGCTCATCCAATAGGACAAAATAAGAAAACCCTTAATAAGGGTAAGGCTATTAAGAATGCAAATATGTATGAGTTTCCCTATGAATTAGAGGAAGTAACAATTCCAAAGGGTCAACCAAAGGAAATTTACCAAATAGGTACTTTTGATTTTAGATCTTCCATTGCAATTAAAACAATGGAAAGAACTGTTCAGGTTGCAGATACTGAACAAATAATTATGTTACTATTTGAAGAAGATATATCTCATTATAGAGATAAATATAATTTTCTTCATATAGGATTAGTACAAATAACATTAAAGCCTTTAACCTTACAAGGATTAAATGCATCAATATTATAACATCTCTTAGAGATGGAGGATGTTCAGATTGGGCATAATCTCTAATGGGAGTTATGCAAATTAGTCTTTGCCATGGCCCTGTCTATTTTAATGTTTATCCTAATTTAAGCCTGTCTTTGACAGATGTTAATTTATTAGAATCAGTGTCTTTGAATTTAAAGACATTTGGTTATAATTTTCTTCCTGGATTAGAAACTATAGCAATTATCTATAGAGTTCATTTTAATGTGTTGAATACTCTAGCCCCGAAAGCTAGGCATATCACCAAGCCAGTAAAGACTACCTTAATAGAGACAAATCTCTTGACATCAAAGGCAGCTGCAAATAGAATAATCAAATGGGAAGAAATAAATTTTCCAGAAGAATGGACGCTGAATATGGCTATACCTCCAAAACACATAATTGATACAGAGGTAGACCAAATTATTCAGACTCCAGATGGAGATGTGGAAGTAAGATTTACTCCACAAATCAAAGCTAGAATTTCGCATCTAGCAGTTCAAAAAGGTTTATATCTGATAAATCAGTATCAGATAAGACTTCTGAATCTTCTAATAGAGAAGATAATAATGTATAAAAGCTTAGAATTAATGATTCTAACATAGTGCATCCAATCTACAAGCCCAAGTCGTCTAAATTAGACGAAGAACCAACAATTTCGGAAATGGAATTTAATCTTTAATGGATATAGCCAAATATCCAGGAATTATAAGCTTCCTAGCTAGGGAGTATTATAGTAAAGATAATAATAAATTTTGACAATGGTATGAAAGTACCTATGATAAGGTGCAAAGAGCACTGTTTAAAGTGAATATCACTAATATATTAATGAAGCCAAAAAGATTAAATATTTTTATGAATGGTTCATAGAGCAGAATATCAATGATAAATTATGAAAATAAATGTCTTAGAAGATAAATATAAAACATGGACCACTAAAGAAGTATTAAAAATAAAATCCTTATATCCTCCAAATGATCATTTGAAAGTTTCTATTCAGAATAGAGCTGACTTAGAAGCTAATTCTTTTTATAGAATAATTGAGCATGCGAAATAAATAATAAAGGAATTGCAAAAAATTGTTTTGCAAGATAATTATACGATGCTTATATTCAGATAATGGGACATCAATTGACCAGAATAGAGACTGCTATTCAAGAATTGACCCAAAAATTAAATAATATAAAAGGATTAGAGCTAAAAGACAGTCCTTTAGTTAAACCTATCAAAGAAACAACTAATGTTTCAATAAAACCCTCAATAGAGGTGTCAGGGTAAAAATTAGACCCAATACAGAATTTACAAAAGATGATCTAAAAGATCTGGTAGAATAGTTTAAAAAACTAATCTTAACGTACTCCCAAATGAGTTGGAATATGAAAGGCTTAAAGAAAAATTTCTTAATTATAAACCAAAAGAAAATCTTTCTAAATTAAATATGTTAGATGGAGAATCTTCTATACAATGTTGTCAAGAATCTGATGATTATGAAAACTCTGATTCTTCAAATGAAGAACAACTCAATCCAATACAGATTGAGAAAATAAATAATTATTTTAAGCAAGTTCAGAATGAGGTGAACTCTGAAAGAATTAATACTGTTAAATATGACAAACCTAATTTAATAAAATATTATTATAAAAGACTAACTCCAGTAGATGTTCTCTACGAAGAAAATGATTCTATTATTCAGAATCATTATAGTAGTAGGGAAATCTATGAATGGAATATAGATGGTCTTTCTGATAAGCAAATTTTCGATCAAGTGGATCGAATATTAATGTATTCAAATGTAGCTCAAACTGCTGGCAATTCTGATAAGCAATTTGCTTTATTCATAGCCAATGGATTTACAGGAATTCTCAAAGGTTGGTGGAATAATTAATTAACCTCCCAACAACGAACATAAATATTGTAAACAACTAAAACTGAAAATGATCAGCGAAAGACAGATGCTGTGTACACTCTAGTAATTAATATACTAGAGCATTTTACTAGTAAGTTGCTGATAAGGGAGAAAAAATTAGAACTCTCTTACAGAATTTGAGATGTCCAACATTAACCCATTTTAGATGGTATAAAGATACTTTCTTAAATAGGGTTATACAACTAACTGATGCTAATTCAGCACATTGGAAGTCTAAATTTATTGATGGGCTACCAAATCTCTTTGCAGAAAGAATTACGCAAAGGATGCGTGATCAAAATAGTGGAATAATTCCATATGAGCAATATACATATGGAGCACTAATAAATTCGTACGTCCAAGAGGGATTATTTCTCCGTAATGATTTAAAACTGAGAAATCAATTGAAATCTCAGAGGCTTTTAGAAAGAAAACAATTAGGAGAATTTTGCAGCCAATTTGCTGTAGATACTTATAAACCTCATAATAAGAAAGAAAAGACGAAGAAAAAAAGGGAAATAAGCCCTACTATAGGAGAAAAAAGAAGAGAAAATTTTCTCAAAATTATAAAGGAAAAGATAGAAGTAAAGAGAAGAGAACTTCTCAAAAAATGAAAGCTTCTAAAGAAATAAAATACTATAGTATGGCAAATTAGGCCACTATGCTAATAGGTGCTACACCAAGAGAAAAATTAAGAAAATAGAGGATGAGGGGTTAAAAAGTACCCTATACAAAATAATGATTAATTCAGATTATGAATCAGCCTCATCAGATGAAGAAACTGATGATGATTCGACTAATATGTGCGAATGTGAAAGTGATTGTAGTTGTCAATAATGTTCCAATGAACATTATATAGATTACTATAAGTCTATAATTGAGATGAATGGTATGTCAATAAATGTATTGACTACTCAAGATAAGAGAGAGATAATAGATTCTTTAATATCTACTGAAATCAGTAGAACAATAAGAGAGAAATTAACTGATTTCTTAAATATAGAAGAAAAATCAACAAATAATGACTCCCTTAATAAGGAAGAAGAGTCCTATACTATGGTTGAAGTACTTCAAAGATATAAAAGTAAAGAAGTTAAGCCGGTAACAATACAAGATCTCCAGAATGAGATTAAAGTATTGAAAAGAGAAATAAAAGAGTTAAAATCTCAAGATGAGATTACTCAATTAAGCTTACTTAATTTAGAGAAAGTAGCACAAAACATAATTATTCCAAGAAGAGAAAACTCTAATAAGAGTAATAGTTCGAGTTCTTCTGATAAAGAAGAAGAAGGAAAAGAACTTGAATTAAAAATAGCTGTAATAGAGAAAATAGATCTCTTTATAACCTAGAAATGGTATATACAAATAGATTTACTCATTAATAATGAGTATTATATATCTAAATTAATTGCACTAGTATATAGTGGTGCAGACTTGAATTGTGTTAAAGAACGTGTGGTTCCAATAAGATATTGTGAACACACTACTCAGACTCTTATTACTGCTAATAATAGAGCACTAACGACACCTTATAAGGTTACAAATGTTAATGTTTGTAAGGATGCGATAGCCATTCTACTACAATTCATTATAGTGAAAGAAATATCTCAACATGTTATTCTGGGAACACCCTTCTTAGAAAAACTAATGCCAATAAAAAATATTAATACTTATGGTATTTCTACCGTGTAAAAAGGTAAAGAAATAACCTTTGAATTCATTAGAGATCCAATGAACATAATATTGAATAAAATTAAGGAAATTCATTTGAAAGAAAATCAAGTAAATTTTCTTAAGGAAGAAATATCTCAGATTCATATATCTGAACAATTAAAGAAGTTGGAAATCCAGCAAAAATTAATGCAAATTGAGGAAGAATTTAAACTACAGACATGTAGTAATATTTTTAATGCTTTTTGGGATAGGAAACAACATATTGTTTCATTACCCTATGTGGATAACTTTAATGAGAAAGATATCTCTACTAAGGCTAGACCTTGCCAGATGAATCAGCAATATCTGAAAATTTGTAAAAAAGAAATTCAAGATTTAATAGAGAAAAAATTAATAAGAAAATCTTATTCTCCTTGGAGTTCTACAACATTTTATGTAATGAATAATGCTGAAAGGAAGAGAGGGGTACCAAGATTGGTAATTAATTATAAACCTCTCAATAAGGTATTTAAATGGATACAGTATCCAATCCCAAATAAAAGGAATTTGCTCAATAGAATTGTTAGATCAACAATATTTTCTAAATTTGATCTTAAATCAGGCTACTAGCAAATCCAAATAGCGGAGCAGGATCGATATAAGACTATTTTTACAGTACCATTTGGACATTATGAATGGATTGTAATGCCATTTCGATTAAAAAATGCTCCCTCTGAATTCCAGAATATAATGAATAAAATATTTATTAAATATTCTAAATTTATATTATCATATATTGATGATATATTATTTTTTCTAGCTCAATTGTTGAACATTTTAAACATTTAAAGATATTCAAACATTTAGTCATAAAAAATGGGCTGGTTATATCAACACCAAAGATGAAATTATTTCAGCAAGAAATAAGATTTTTGGGACATAATATTGTAAATAATAAATCCTAATTGATAGAAGTATTGAATTTGCTTCTAAATTTCCTGACGAAATAACTTATAATAAGCAGTTACAAAGGCTTTTAGGGGCACTAAATTATGTGTCTAAATTTTATAAAAATATAGCACATGATACAAAAATTTTGTATCAAATATTAAAAAAGAATCCTCCTGCCTGGACTGAAGAACATACTAAGGCAGTAAGGATAATAAAACAAAAGGTTAAAAATTTACCTTATCTACACCTAGCAAATGCTACATGGTTCAAAACCGTTGAAACTGATGCCAGTGACATAGGATATGGTAGAATTTTAAAGCAAAGAAATGTTGAGACTAATAAAGAAGTCTTAGTTCGTTTTTGTTCGGAAAAATAGAATGATACCCAAATTAATTATTCAACTATTAAGAAAAAAATTCTTTCTATAATTAAATGCATTCATAAATTTTAGGATAATTTATTAAATCATTTTTTTTTGCTTCGAATAGATTGCAGTTCAGCAAAAACAGTCTTAGAAAAAGATGTAAAGAATTTAGCATCTAAGCAAAATTTGCTAGATGGCAAGCAGAATTAGCTATTTTTTATTTTGATATTGAATACATTAAAGGGAATGAAAATAGTCTTCCTGATTTCTTAACTCGTGAATTTTTATAGAATGGATAGTAGAGATAAAAGGAAAATAGCCATGGGAGAGACCCATGGATAGAAGGGCACGAAGACTGAACAAAATTCTAGTAAAAAAAATATAATTTTAATGCTCCTGGTGAACCCTCCAAACAAAGAGAGGTGCAAAGTTCTTATAAAGAAGTTGCCGAATTGGTAGAAATGGAATCTATCCATACTCAAAAAAATTGTTCCGAGCATATCATTTGCCTGGAGATACAGGATCTATCAATGATAAATGATCCTTGGAAAATACGAGAAAAATATCTCGAATAAAGCATGTTTCCAATGAAACAGAAATCAAGAAATATATATGTAGGGATATTAATTTCCACAAATACAGTAGAGGTGGAACACTTTAGGCAAAATACTAAAGATCCTCAGAGTGAAATAATATATAGTAAAATTACTATACTTAATATTCTCACTCCTCAATCATGGGGACTTCATCCTAATTTGGAAAGAATGTTAAATACAAGGGATAAATTAATCTCTCTAAAATTTAGTTACTGGGATAATATCGATGATTTCTACAATGTGTTCTACCATGAAAATAGAAGACAGAAACATTCATGGTTTATTAAAATTTGTTCTAAAATTTTAGAGCAAGATATTCCTGCCTGGTTCCATAAATGGTGGATATATTTTGGCACAAATTTGGAAGTTTTATCTGAACCATTATTTGCCATGTTCCAAGACTGGGTTGACAAGGCAACAATTTGTCAGAAGAATATAAGCTATTATGAAGAAGAAACTATTATGTATTTCTTCATAGGAAATGACATTCCACATATATTTAAGTGGATACTGAAATGTGAATAGAATGAGTATGGCATAATAATGCTGAAAAGAAATTTTCTTATTAAATAGTGGAATAGAATCAATGAGTCAGAGAAAATTACAGAAATTGAAAAGCTCTGGCGAATGAAGCACAGAAGCAATTGGAAATGAAGAACAAAGCTATAATTGAAGATAGTCTGCTGAAAAGATTTAAAGATTCTTTAATTAGAAAGAATTCGAAAATCTCTGCTAAAGAATTAAAAAATCAATGTATGAAGTACATGACATCCCAAATGGATGCTATGTTCGATAATGATGATGAATCTATGAAGTCCTTGTGGACACATACAAAGAAAGAAGAAGAAAATACTGTCTTTTCTTTTTATTGGCACAAGGCACCACAAATCGAGTACGCCTGAGAGATCCTTGCTGAGGATCCTCGAGTACAAAAAGAAGAATTCTGGGGAATATGACGATGGAGATCGAGCGGCAGTTGCTCCTTTACTCCGTTGACACTCCAATTACAAAAGTGGGAGAAAACCTAAGAAAATTGCTAACTCTCGGCTCACTGGCAAGAAGTACAGCAATTTGGCTCTTGAAAATGCTCTCCGTTCTGTCTGTTAAAGATGGAAGAATCCCCCTTTTATAGTCGTTCTTGGGCTGGAATAATGTTATGCGCCCACATGAAGAGACACGCTGGTTCTTACATAGGCACATGGTCCTGCTTTGGGCGCATAGGTGTAGGCGCATACATGCTACGAGATCGTGGGTTGGTCGTGGTGTTGACGTGGCCGCATGCTTCGGTGCACGACTGCTCGTGGAGACTGATGTGGCCATGCGTTTCGATGCACGTTTTGATCGTGGCTTTAACTGAGTCAAGCTTGGGTGCATAGCCATGTCTCAGGCTATGCGCCCTCCTTTCGGGGGAGCTAGTCTTGGGCGCATGGAGCTACACTTGGACTGGGCACATGGAGCTTCATTTAGTGGGCGCATGGAGTCGTACTGGCTGGGCGCATGGAGTTGCTTTGACTTGGACACATGGGGCTATGTTTGCTGAAATTTTTCATGCTTCTATAGGACCCCCTTCAAAGTTTTTGACACTTGAGCAAGTTTGAAATACTTTAAAAGAAGCATGGATCGTCTTCTCGCGACGCAATGGCCGTATAGTACGGCTCTTTCCCTGGGCGTATAGTGTTTTGGCCAGCCTGTCAGGGAGATACGACTGTTAAGAGTTGTCTCGAAATCTGAACTGACAGATTCATCGGAACAGAATTTGAAGCGGTCCATCCTTTATACGTCGTCCACGTCAGTAAGAGATAGTTGCATAGTATGCAGAGAAGTGGTCCTTCATGTGGGCGCATAGGCTGCAGTGGAGGCATACACCATAGTGGGCTCATAGGAAGTCGGCGCATAGGAAGTGGCCCGTGCCTATAAATAGACCATGGAGGAGAAAAAAAAGTTCATTATTCCTTTTTTCTTTGAAATTTTCAGAAAACTCTTCGTCTTCTTCCTTTGAGAATCATGTCTCCCAAGGCCGCCAAGAGATCTGCGAAGGGCAAGGGGGCTGCGTCGAGTAGCTCTTCTCCTGCGACGGAGTCCTCAGCAGTCCAGGACCCGATTTTGGGTGAGGGCGTGCTTCAAAAACGAAGTCTCGAGTGTTAATTTGTGACGCTCGGACTCTTCTTCTGCCCGGGCGCTTGTGCCTAAGGCAACATACTTCTGTGAGCATTATTATGCGCCCACAGAATTCATGTACCAATACTATGGTGCGCTATGCGCCCACGTATTACCATGTTATGCACGTTTATGCGCCCAGTAGCTGTTCGTGTGTTTATGCGCCTACAAGTCTTGTTTTGGGCGCATATCCTTTGGGTGCATGGCCGTTTGGGCGTATAAAAATCCTTCAGAACTTAGTTTTTCCTGTAATTTTTCTAAGTCTGAATGTCTTTCTGCCCGTAGCTCTTGCAGCATCCATGCTGAAGGCTGAGACTGTGATGAAGGAGGAGATGCTGCCTCTTTTCATAAAACAAGAGTCACCGTTTGTCAAGAAGGAGGTGGTACCAAAAATTGAGGAAGGAGAAGAGCCGGCGCCCGTCGGGGAAGGAATTACTCCCAAGAGTGAAGCTGCTGTAAGGAGGAGCATCATCCTGAGAGTAGTAAGACTGGGGGCTCTGACTTTTCTGCTCCAGCTGAGGGCTTTGATCAAATGGATCCCTCATATGCGAAATGGTTGAGGGAATGGTATATGCCTCGCCACAGCTAGAAACCGCGGGTTACCATAAATGTCCGTATTTGTGCCTGTTTTTAGCTTTATGTTTTACTTCTTCCGGGCATCGAATATAATCCTCTACTTTTTGCCTGAGCGAAAGAAATGAAGAACTTTTTGTTTTGCTCATGAGATGTAGTCCTGTGAATGTAACTGATTTTAAATAAACAGAATACATTTGCTCCACTCTTTGCTTGTGATATCTGTGGTGCTTATATTTCGAGAGCCAAATACCGCATTTGTGTAAAGGGTATCTTGCTGGGGGACTACCCTTTTTTCCTTCTTCTCTTTTTTTTTTGGCCATCACGGCTCTTATACCCTTTTTCCGTCTTCCGATAGACGTTTAAGTACTGAATAAAGAATCTTTCCAGAAGTGAATGTGGTTTTGTGAAATATCGATGCTAGAGGTAATGTGGACGTAGCAAGGACATTTCTGATATATTCTGCTGGGAAAATTTTGTGTGGACCTGTTACCCGTTTTATATTCGAATGATTCAAATATAGATAATAAGTTGAATGAAGCTGCTAGTAGAGGTAATATGGATGTAATAGCAGAGGATGTTCTATATCTGACCAGAGGTAATATGGACGTGGAAAGATATATAGCATTAGGGAGGAGTGGATAGTTCAGAGGTAGTATAGATATGACTATCTTTGATGAATGCTTTGCTCAGAGGTTATGTGGACGTAGCAAAACATCTGATCATTCCGCTGGGAAAATAATTATCGAAAAACAATTCAGAGGTAATAGGGACGTGATTTGTTTTCGTCAAACCGAGTTTGGATGGAGTCAAAAAAACAGAAATAATTCCACTGGGGAAATATTTAGAGGACCTATTATCCAGGGCATATTCAAGACTCTTGAAATATGGACAATAGTTAGATGGTTTTTTTTGAATCATATAAACATCGTACTGTACATTTACATGACTGAACGTATGTGAACATTATATAAAAGAGGTTACACATAGTATCTCTTCAGGAACTTGTCGTTGATAGGCATCATGAGCAAGTCACCGTCAGGCTTGGTCAGCCGGTACGCACCGTTAGAATACACCGATTCTATGACGAAGGGACCTTCCCATTTAGGGTAGAATTTCCTTTTTGTCTTGTATGTCATAACCATCGGTCTTCTTACTGCTAGGACCAGATCGCCGACTTGGAAGATCCTTTCCTTCACCTTTTTGTTGAAAGCTCTAGAAAGGCGTCCTTGGTATAGCTCAATACGTTGTTGAGCTAATAGGCATTTTTTGTCTAGCGCTTCGAGCTCTTGGAGTCGCAGACGGTAGCTCTCTTCAGTAGTCAGCTCGCTGGCTAGGGCTACCCGGAGAAAAAAAATCTAGATTTCTAGGGAAAGAACTGCTTCGCTCCCATAAACCAGAGAGAATGGCGTATTGCCTTTTGAAGTCTGGACCGTTGTGCGATAGGCACATAGACATTCACCGAGCTTCTCGTTCCAATCACGCTTGTTTGAAGACACAAATTTCTTAAGAAGTTTTATAATGGTTTTGTTGAAGGCTTTTGCTAGCCCGTTAGCCGCTGGATTGTAGGCAGTAGAGGCTATATTCTGGATTTGATTCTTATCGCAGAACCGATAGAACGCATGGCTTGCAAACTGTGGACCATTATCATGGATGATCCTGTGAGGCAGGCCGAAGCGATAAATGATATAATGTTTGATGAAACTGATCACGTTTGATGTCTTTACTTTAGTGAGCGGTATAGCTTCCGCCTATTTGGAGAAGTAATCGGTTATAGCTAGGATGAACCGATGTCTTTTGGAGGATAGCAGGCTGTTTGGTCCTATCACTTCCATGCCCTAGGCTTCAAATGGCCAAGATGCTGCCGCCGGGTGTAGAAACTCCGAAGGTTGGTGAATGAAATCAGCGTGGAACTGGCAAGCTCTACACTTTTTTGCATATTCAACAGCATCCGCTGTCATGGTGGGCCAATAATAGCCCATTTGTTTGAGGCGATCTTATAATTTAGGGCCTGGTTGATGTGCACCATAAACTCCATCGTGAGCCTCCCAGAGTGCATGCTTGGCTTCGTGTCTGATAAGCATCGTAACAGTAGCCCGTTATAAGAGCGTCGGTACAGCATCTTGGTAGCTGTGTCGTAGTAAAATCTGAGGGATCGCCTTTGGATGGATACTGCTTCCTTCGGGTCCTCGGAGAGGATTCCATAGACAGCATAGTCTATGAAAGGAAATCTCCAGTCTTTAGCATCGACATTTGTTTCTACTGCGTAACTATGATGAATATGCAAGGCATCTTTCACACAGAATAATTCTCGACCAGACAGTGTGATCGACTGCTGAGTATTGGTAGGAACGGTCAAGGAAGCATCAAGACCGGCTAGATCATCTGCTTCTATATTTCGTAACCGAGGCACGTGTTCGATGAAGAATCCAGCGAAAGTAGATGCCATCTCGATTGTTGCTCGGTGGTAGGGGATGAGATCTTCGTGGCGAACTTCGTAATCCCCTCGGACCTGACTAACTATTAGCTTGGAATCGCCGTAAGCCTCTAAATAGTCAACTTTCAGTTGCTTTGCCAGTTGTAGGCCGATTATTAGGGCATTATATTCGGCTACATTGTTGGTGCATGGTTCCATAAGAGAATATGCACGATGTATGACCAGATGATCAGGTGACACAAGCACAACGCCTACTCCAGCCATGATGCTTCCTTTGGGCCCTGTTCTTGATACGCCATCAAAGAACATTCACCAAATAGGGATCTCTTCAGTTGCAGTATTGGACTCCACCACTTCGTCGGGGATTTCGTCGTAGAGTTTGGACGACTCTGGCACCAGATGAGCTGCTAGGAAATCAGCTAATACTTGACCTTTTACTGCCTTCTGAGGGACGAAGATCATATCATATGGGGTCAATAGCATTGCCCATGTAGCTAAACAGGAATTGAGAGAACCTGGCTTAGTCATGAGTATTCTGAGAGGGTTAACTTTGCATATGATGTGGATAGTCTGCCCAGACACATAGTGGCGTATCTTTTGGATGGCAAATACGAGTATGAGGCATTCCTTCTCTACCGGTGTGTATCTGTGCTCGGTACCCACCATTGTGTGGCTGAGGTAGTAAATTGTATGTTCATGGCCGCCTTCGTTCTTCTGAGCTAAGAGGGCGCCAAGGGAATGATCTATGGTACAGACATATAGTAAGAAGGGCTTCCCCATTATTGGGGCTACCAGTACTGGAGGGCTTGTAAGATATGCTTTGATGTCGTCGAATGCCCGTTGACATTGTTCAGTCCAGACGAAAGATACGCCTTTCTTCGTGAGCTGAGTGAATGGTTGACACCTTCCAGAGAGGTTCAAAATGAATCATCTGATGTAAGCTAGCCTTTCTTGTAGTCCGCGTAGCTCTTTGAGGTTTCTTGGAGGATGCATGTCGAGAATAGCCTTCACTTTCTCTGGGTCCAGATGTATACCCTTTGAAGTGATGACGAAACCAAGGAACTTGCCGCTGGAGACTCCCAAAAAAGACTTGGTTGGATTCATCTTGAGTTGGTGTGTACACATTAGTTCGAACACCGTTCTCAAGACTTGGAGGTGGTTGTCCTTGAGACGACTTTTGACTGCAATATCGTCTACGTAGCACTCCATAGTTTTGCACAAATGATCGCAGAAAATTGTGTTCATGGCTCGCTGGTATGTTGCCCCTGCATTCTTCAATCCGAAGGGCATCACCGTATAGCAGTATACCCCCAACGGTGTTCGAAAAGATGTGTACTTCTCGTCGTCGGAGAACATCTTGATCTGGTTGTAGCCTGATAACCCATTCATGAAGGACATCCGTTCGAAGCCACAAGTGTTGTCGATTATTACGTCGATGATCGGTAGAGGGAACTCGTCTTTCGGACATGCAGAGTTCAAATCACGGTAGTCAATGCAGACTCAAACCTTTACCGTTCTTTTTTATGACTGGAACGATATTGGCAACCCAGTCGGGATGTTGTTCCTCGCGAATGAATCCACTGGCGATGAGCTTTTGACTTCATTCTCGATGGCTTCCATGACGTCTGGTCAAAATTGCCGTTGTTGCTGTTTTACTGGCTTAGCTTTAGACGAAATGTTCAGGCGGTACACGGCGACTTTAGGGTCCAAGCTTGACACGTCTTCATAGCTCCATACGAAGACGTCGATGTATTCTCTTATAAGCCATATAAGAGACTGGCTTTCATCGTCTGATAAGCTTTTGCTGATGAAGATTGGTTTGAAGGATGCTTCATCTCCGAGATTGACTTGGATGACTTCGTCTTCGGTAGGTGGTTCACGTTGTTTAAAGCGCAGCTCTCACCTGGTATCCATTTTTGAGCTCATTGTTCGAGTTCGATTGATTGGACATCGTTTGTAACTTGGTCGGCGGAAACCATGTGGACGGACAGAGTTGTCTTGAACATGTCGCCAATGCTGGAGTTTGACTCCCAGAGGGAGGAATCAGAAGAATGAGAACAATGATCTGCTTCATCATCTGATCTTTCGGGAATTGTTGGAGGAGAGACATAGCCCAAACCAATACCGTTTTATTGGTAGAAGTTCTCGGGTTTGCCGGGAGGCGCAAAGTGTCGAATTGGCAACTGTCGTCCTCGGCCGTAATTTAGCCATTCGTCGCTTTTGATGTCATATCCCATATTCTGGATGATATTCTTGGCCTGCCAACTATACCGAAAAAGTTATATTTTTCCATAGTCATAGTCAGCTTCTGTGTTGTACTTGGGAGGAGTAGAGTCTGGAACGAACTTTCTCTCGCCAATTATATGACCGAAGATGATTAGCTCTTCATCTTTCTTTCTGGCTGGAATGATGAAGTAGTGGATATCTTCTGGGTAGACTTTTTCCCGTAGGTGAGACGTCGTGACCGGTATACAGAGGTGTGGTCCAATGCCGTTCTCTAGGGCGTATATCGTATCTATGTAATGGTTTACAGATTGATAGACATCGGAGTAATTCAAAGATAAACCTTTACTAAGTAAATACGTGAGTTCTTCTTCAGGGATAACATCATCCTCTGAAGGTACATTATTCTGAGTATTGATATACTCAATGAGAGGATCATCATCTGGAAGAGGAGCCACAGTCTTGGCCGAGTTCACCACATAGGGTAATTCTTCAGGATTGGGAGGATGGACATCAGTAGGTTCTCCCTTAGGTGTTTTGTTGAGAGTGATGGTCAATGGTTTGACTTTGTCGCGTTTCTTCTTCTTCACCCGGATTGTGAGAGGCTTCGGGGTACTTTTTGGAGTAGTATGTCCTTTGACTCGGACAATCAGGGGACCACCGTTGGATGATGGAGGTGCTTCAGCTTCATTGTCAGCTTCATTGCCATCATCCTTGGGGGGTTGAGATTGGTGAAGTACCGAATCTCCATAGTAAGCTTCGATGCCCTTGAAAGGATCGACGTCAGCAAACTCTGTCTTCACGACACCGTCGCTGTTGACGTACTTGAAGCACTGGTGAAGTGTGAAAGGGACGATCATGTTCTCATGTATCCATGGACATTCCAGAAAGACATTATAGGATACATTAGCATCGATCACATAGCAGGAGACCTCAATTCGAAGATCACCGATCTGGCATTTGAGACGGATCTTGCCCAGCGGATGGCTTCGACCAGTCTTGAAAGCCACGATAGCTGTGTAGGTTGCGAAAAGCTTGTGCAGGGGAATTCCCAGGATTTGAAGCAAGCTTCTAAGAATGATGCTGAGGGAGGATCCTGGATCTATGTGCATGCGGTCCACCTTGATCGCCCCGATATACCCTGTATAGTACATGGGTCTATCATGACGATTATTTTTGTATAGCATATCCTCCTGTGAGAAGGTGATGTTGGGCACCGCTTCCATAGTACTGTGACAGTGGGGGCAGAAGACAAGATCTTCAGCAGGAGCTTTTGACCTCAGCGAGATAAGAGTCGGCATGTAGCAATGCCTCACTTAAGGCCTTCCGCGTTTCTTTGGAGAGTCGCAATAGATCGAACAGAGACAACCTGGCGGGTGTATTGGCTAGCTGAGCCAGTATGTCAAAGTTGTTGGGTCGATCCATACCTTCGGGAGCTGGCGCCTTTAAAGATTTGTCAAACCGCATCTCCTTCTGCTTGGATGTGGTTTGAGGCTTGGACGGGCTGGCTTCTGAGCTTGTAGGGGCAGCAGGAGCTTGAGAAGGCAGTGCTTCTTCTTGTGCAGGATCGTACGTCCAAAGATAAGTCTTTCCCGATCGCGTCTTGCCAGATAGAACCTCGTAGATGGGGGAGGATACCATGTGGCATGGCTTAAACTTCTTGCCCCTTCTTGCTTTGGGAGGTGCTACCCCCTGCATCACTTCTTGGATAAGGTCTGGATGGACCCACATGATCTCACCACATTCAGTTGTGAGTGGGACCAAGGTCGAGTTGCGAGCTGGTGGTAGGTTGACGACTTCCATCATTGCCTTAGGGATCGAAACCACGCCGTCTGGGACTTCTGTAGAAGGAAAGTCGCCAAACTGAAGAGAGATCATGTTAGCAGATACGACCTTATCTTCAGCTTCGAGATTGATCACTTGGATGTCGATAAGCTGTTGTATCTTCTTCTTCTTCTTCAGGACGATACAGTCCTTGGTGGAGTGATGCACGTACTGATGGTAAGGACAGTAATTAGGATCATTGAGTTGGCTCGCCTCTGCAAGACGTCAAGGTGGGGGCAATGTCAGCTTATTACCTTTCGTCAATGTGTGGAAGATAGTAATGACATCATCTTCATCGAAGGAGAAGGTCTCCTTAGGTTTATCGGAGGCGCCTTGAGAATTGGAAGCTCCTTTGGATGTGTCAACCTTCAGGACTTCTTTTTCTTTACCCCCACGAACAGGGATAGTCTGAGGATGCTTACCTTTGTCTTCAGATTTGGGTGTCTTCAGCCCCAGTAGTTCCAAGTTAGGAACATTATTTCTAGCAGCATCAACGGCCCCAATAAAAGTGGGCCATGTATCATACTTATGTATACCTAGATAAAACTTTACTATAGGAAGGAAGTTATGTCGACAAGTATCCATAAGTTCTGAGTCTGGTATGCCGAAGGGCATCTTCAGTGCTAGTCGTCTGAAGCGTTCAATGAAGGCAATGATAGATTCAGCCTTCCTTTGCTTGGTCTCGATGAGAGTGGACATACTAACATGCATACCACTCTCGTAAAACCTGTTGAGGAACAACCTCTCCAAGTCTTTGAATGAATTGATACACCCGTCAGGTAGACTGCAGAACCATTCGAAGGCTACCTCCTGCAAGATACTAATAAACAGCTTTGACAGGAATGGATCGTCTCGAGGCAAGTGCAGAGTTTGTATGTTGAAGTACGTCATGTGCTGACGAGGAGAAGTCAAGCCGTCGATTGAGTTCAACGTCAGCGGCTTGTAGTTAGGAGGGCAGGTAGCGTTCTCCCACTCAGGGGGATACGGTTGAGATATTCCCATCTTTTGCAGCTTGTCTTTGTGTGAGATGGTGTCGAGGCGAGCAACCAGGGAATCAATTACATCATGTTGATTGAGCAGGTATTGGAAAACAGCCGCTGAGCGGTTGGCAGGTGTTATCGTCGAAGGATCACCCCCAGTATTTGCAAGATTTGGAGGAGGTACAACAGAATGATACTCCTTTTGTAGGGCAGAAGGGTTGTTGCTGTGAGCCGGACTAGCGTAGGCTGAGGCATTTTGCTGAGGTGGAGGAACAGCTCCAGCAGCTTGGACTGCCATGATACTAGTAAGCATATCAGTGATCTTGGTAAATGCTGTTTCGAGACCCTCTAGCCGTTTACTAGTCTGATTACTGGCTTCTTCAGGTCTTTCTCCGTCCGTCATATACGTAGATAGCATGCGAGGATGAACAGAGGAAGCAGTGCAACTGGTGCTGATACTGTCTGTCTCCGAGTGGATAAGTCCTTCATCTTCAGGTAGAGGAGGGAGATGGTCGCCATCGGATTCGGAGGGATCATCGTCCTCTGGAAGTCTACCTCCAGTGTGGGGGTCATCTGCTTCAGATTCTGAGGGAATGCTACCCCCGGCTTGGGAATCTTCGTCGTCTATACGTAATTTTGCCTTTGATCGAGTGCCCATATAGACTCCTTCAGATGTGACAGCCCATTGGCCATCTGTTGGTAGACTTCGTCTTCTCCTTCTCGTGGAACTGAGAGATAAGGTTGGGTTGGTAGTCCACCATCTTTGATTGGGGCTTCCGTAAGGGGGAACCCATGAAGCCATGTTAGATGAGATACATAGTGGCTTCTCGTCGTCAGAGAAGTGCAGCCGTCGAAACACGAACTTTCTCTGAGGCACTCTTGTTACTTTGGAGCAACAACAGTTGATAATAATATTAGCGTACGGAAGTGCACTATGAATTATTATCTTCTTTCTCGCTTTACGCTTATGATTTATCATGTCGCACAAGTCAGCGGAAGGGAGTTTTGTCTTACAACCCATGTTGCATGCATCGCTGAGCTTTACATGCGGGTTCGTAATGAGAGTAGGCGCATCCAGACTTAGTTCATATACAGGGGCAACCCTGACACCTAAGTTCTGTGATGTCCTTGAAGACAGTCCCGTGCTATACGCGTTGGGACCTGTCTTTTTGCTGTGGGCGCATCGGCCTTGGAGACTGGGCTTGGGCGCATGCTTCTTGACAGCATGTTTGGGGTCGCCTTGATGTGGGCGCATAATATGGATCCAGAGAGCCCGGGCGCATAGCCTTGGACGCATGACTTTGAGTGCCCAACCTGTTGAAGACAAAAGTGTTCTGGTTGGGGGTATGCGCCCAAACACTCCCTTGGGCGCATGGCTTTGGGTGCATGCTTGGTGGAGCAGCAGTATTTTCTTCCAGTTCCGCCTCCTTCGTTTGTGAGTCTTGCCGGGTCTGGCCAGAGTGCCATACACCCCGATCCTTGGCATCGTAGTGTTTTTCTCTGCCAAGTCCCGAGTGTTGAACACTCTGTTGTTGGTTGTGGAGGGAAGAAGTCACTGGGCTAGAGTAGAGCCCGAAACGGTGTGAGCCTTCTCTATTTGGGGGACTTCTGTGGCAGAGTCCTGTGCCCAGGTGACAGAGTCCTCCAGTTGCATATCCGCTATGACACTAGCAGGATATGCGTAGCGAACCTTCGGAAGCCAAGCCTTGCGAGACTTGTTTGGCTTCGCTGATTTTGAGGGAGTAGAGCCGTCCCTCGAGAGCATCTCTTCGAACGCCTGCTGATCGAATTTTACGATCAGCATCTTCTGAGTACTCCCCACTTTATCGGTATCGGATTGCGTCACCACCTTCTCGTCAAAGGAAAAGGTTGAAGAACAGATGGCAACTCTAGAGGGGGGTGAATAGAGTTTATATAGAAAATAACCAATTAAAAATTAACTCTTTCGCGAATAATAAATAATCAGAGTAAAATGCGGAAAGTAAATGAAGAGCAAGAAAGCATACGCAAATACAGCGATTTTAACCTGGTTTCCCTCGTGGAGGACTAGTCCAGGCCTGAGAACTCTAGCTCAGGATTAAATCTACTATTTGTGAAATAGTAGTTTACAACCCGTGCCTTTACTTCAGAAGAGCACGTCAACTTCTTACAGAGGATCGCAGTGGCGATTTGCTTGGAATTGTCCAAGCGACTTCTTCAACTCTTGCACAAGAATCCTAACTGAGAGATGCTGAGCACTCGAGACTTAGGAGGCTTGTGGCTAGTAGATGGGAAGGGTATGGCTTATTTGAGCTATAAGAGAGAAGAGAAGAGAAGATTGGATGAATTGAAATGAGAGAATTCATGGCCTATTTATAGTATTTTTGTAGGCAGAATTCGGCCAGAATTCGGGTAGGAAATTTCAAATATTTGGCCGTTGGACAACTAGCAACCAGCTAACCCTAAAATTAGGGATGCTGATTTCTAGGGGACAGAGTTCGACCCGAACTCTCTGTGGAGGCAGAGTTCGGCCCGAACTCTGTCTCCAGAGCACAGAGCTGGTCTAAGTGGTCAGTGGGTATTTTTCTGGATGGTGGAGTTTGCGGTTTATTGGGTAGGCTATAGGTCAAGTCTTAAGAGCTCAGCATGACACAGTTTACATCAGTCTAGACTCAACAAAAGTGTAAAATACAGACTCAAATAACTTAGAAGCTGAGACTGAGCTGTCGTCTGACTTGAGCTTTATGTAGACGTCGTGTGTCGCATTGAATTCTTACAAATATTATTTGGTCAATGTTATCAATATCTGGTTGACTGTGACTTTGTGTCAACAATCTCCCCCATATTGATAACTGACAAAATAATGTATGTATATTCAATATTCATACCTGGACACAGTTGATCACAAAAATATAGCTCTCCCATAATCAATGCCAAGCAGAAATAATAGCTCCCCCGTAACCGGTGAACGGTGCCGAGCTAGAATCAATAGCTCCCCCGTAAAGAATGCATTGAACCTGTTGGCCTGATAAACAATATCTCCCAAAAGCACCAAATAGCACATACAAACAAGAATATACATATTTCTCCCCCTTTTGGCATTAGCAATATGAACTGCATATGAATAATAATGATGCAACCACACCAAATAGAGAAGAAACTATATATGAATGATCAAAACGAACAACTAGCATAGAATAATAAACTATGATAAGCATAAAATGTCATCACACATCACCAGAGTCATCAAACTATCAGAGTTTTAGTACAACCCAAGTACATAAAACCAAATAAAACTAAATGATTGGAAATCAGAAAACAGAAACTAGAATCATCAGCAGCAGCAGTAGATAGTAAACGCCATCTCCATCATGGAGCACGAGAAGGCCCAACAGAGTCTGAATGATCAGTGAATGAACGGCTGGGGTCCACAATAGCAGCATCCGGATCCAGATAGCACATGACCCAAGGGTCGTCAATGCGATAACCAGCACGACCAGGATCCCGCTCCATAGGAATGGGCATAGAGGGGTGACGAGACATGGAATACCCGATATCGTACAGCGAGTTGCTGAGGACACTCATCTGCAGGGTAGTCCGATAGTCCATCTGAGTCCAGCGATCGTCCTCCAATACAAAACGATCTCTGAGCATGGTCTGAATGGAGTCAAGAGTAGCAGGAGGAGGAGGCGCATCCTGTCCAAGTGGAGGGGCGTCGGGCTCCTCATCAGAATGCTCAGAAGTGTCAGGAGAAGCAACAACTGCCTGAAGGCGTCGTGCCTTGGAAAGGAATGCAGGAGCAGGCAAGAAAGGACAATCATGAAGAGGGACAATGAACGCACGAAAAACCATAGGAAGATACAAAGGATAAACCAGGGCTCGTGGTTTCTTCCTACAGTTAATCATCCAGTCCATCATGGTACGTGGAAGATTGAACGGAATGCGATAATGAAGATGATATAAAGCAGAGATCTCAAAATATGTAACCTCATCGGTGGAGCCAGCTTTTGGCAAAATAGTGTTGAACATAATTCGATGAAGTTCATAGAAATACGGGTTGAGGTGCTTGGCCATAAGCTTGCGAGGACTTATGTTAGGAGCACATAATTCCTCCTTGAAACTCTCAAGAGAAGTTTCACCAACAAATTGGAATTGGCGAGCTTCCACAAGCTTATCCCAAATATCGAGATCTTGGAGTGCAAGATACTTGCCCAACTCAGAAGCATCAAAAGCAATATCAATACCGGCAACCCGGGAAAAGATGTGAGTGGCATCGTGAGTCAAGTTATAATAGAACATTTGTATGGCGCTACGATAAATAACAAAGTTTGAAGCCACTAACTCATTTAAGCAAAGATCTTGAAACAATGATTCAAATTGTGAGAAAATAGTAAAATTTATGGGATGTCCCGCGAAGACCGAACGAGTCCAAAAGTCACTAAACCACTCGTTGGAGGCGTCTAGCGACACAAACAATCGGTCGTCATAAGTATTAGGGTCGCGGGAAGGAGGTGGATTGAACAACGGATGAAGGGGTTGTTGTTGTTCAACGGGTTGCTCAATGGGAGGAGGAGGATTTAAAGAGGAAGCACCCTCGATTCGAATCCTCTTCCCACGATTGGGCAAGCGAGGAGCCATTTGCAAATAAGTAGAGAACTTGAAATAGAGAGGGAGAAGGAGTTATACCTCAAATCAACAATGAACAGTGAAAGAGAATAAGGAAATAGCCCTTCTCCTTGATTTTGATGAGCAATAGAGCACTTTGGAGAGAAAACTAGGGTTAGGGTTTGTGAAAATAAGTTTGGAGAGGTGAAGGTGGTGGTAAGAATGAAGGAGAGAGATGAAAATCCGAATAGAAGAGGAGGGTTTTCTTTGGTCGGAGTAAATCTGGACCGTAGGATGACAATTGATCAAACGGCTGTGGCTGTCCCCGATTCTGGAATATGGGAACCGAATTCGGCCCGAACTCTGTTGGGGACAGAGTTCGGCCCGAGTTCTGTATCCTTGTTCCAGAACTGAAAAATAGGCCAGAAGATGGAAAAATGGCTAAGTATGGGAAATTAAGTAAGATAAGAAAGAAAGAGCTTGAAAGATGCAATCAATATGAAAAATAGCAGGATGAAATTGAAAAATAGTGAATCAGCAGTAAGAAATCAAAATGAACCATATAATAAATCAGGAGATATATCATAATTCAATAGTTTGAAGTTGCTATGGGTTAGCTGCAGGGGCCGGATCCCAGCTAGCGGTAGTCATGTGGACTAGTGCACCGTGTCGCTTAGGCTTTTACGCCTTGTTGTCAGAAGGGCCCTTTCGGCTTGTACCCATAGCAAGTTCATCGTAAGAGAATCATAATATAATTGATATTTACGCAGGTGAGTTTTAATTTATGACAGCTTCATCTAAAATTCTAAGTTCACGACAAAGAAAATTGAAGCGCTCTTCGGATAATGGCTTAGTAAAGAAGTCTGCTAGCTGATGATCAGTGTCAATAAACTCTAAGTTAATCGTGCCATTTTGCTGATGATCACGCAAAAAGTGGTGTCTAATTTCAATGTGTTTTGTGCGTGAGTGACAGATAGGGTTCTTAGTCAAGTTAATAGCACTAGTATTGTCACAGAATATTGGAATGTGCATGAAAGATAAATTGTAGTCTTCAAGGGTTTGCTTCATCCACAGAATTTGTGCACAACAACGCCCGGCTGCGATGTATTCAACTTCTGTTGTGGATAGTGCGACAGAATTCTGTTTCTTGCTAAACCAAGAGACTAAAGCCTTTCCTAATAAATGACACGTGCCGCTTGTACTTTTACGGTCGACCTTGCATCCAGCAAAGTCAGCATCAGAGTAACCAATGAGGTCAAATGATGTTGACTTGGATACCATAGGCCCACTGTAACCGTACCCTTAAGGTATCGAAAGATACGCTTAACCGCGGTCAAATGTGATTCCTTAGGATTTGCTTGATATCTAGCACATAAGCAAACATTAAACATGATATCGGGGCGACTAGCAGTTAAATAAAGTAAGCTGCCTATTATACCTCGATACTTACGTTGATCAACAGGTTTGCCGCTCTCATCTGGTTCGAGTTTGGTTGAAGTAGCCATTGGAGTGCTGATTGGTTTGACGTTGTTAAGATCGAACTTTTTCAGCATGTCCTTTGTATACTTCGACTGACAGATGAAAGTTCCATTTGCCATTTGTTTCACTTGCAGACCAAGAAAGTAGTTGAGTTCTCCCATCATGCTCATCTCAAATTCTGTCTGCATACACTTGGCAAATTCTTGACAGAGGGTTTCATCAGTAGACCCAAAAATGATATCATCAACATAAATTTGAATTAATAGAATAGTGTCTTTAAAAGATTTTATAAAAAGTGTAGTATCAATTTTCCTTTTTGAAAAACTTTTCTCAAGCAAGAAGCTGCTTAGCCTTTCATACCAAGCTCTGGGGGCTTGTTTAAGGCCATATAGCGCTTTCTTTAGCTTGAACACGTGGTCGGGAAATTTGTCATTTTCAAAGCCAGGGGGTTGTTTTACATAAACTTCCTCCTTAATAAAACCATTCAAGAAAGCACTTTTCACATCTATTTGAAATAATTTGAAATTTTGATAACTTGCAAATGCACAAAGCATCCGAATGGATTCTAGTCTAGCAACCGGAGCATACGTCTCATCGTAGTCGATACCTTCCTCTTGGTTGTATCCTTGAGCTACTAGACGAGCTTTGTTACGTGTGACTGAACCATCTTCATTCACTTTATTTGTAAACACCCATTTCGTACCAATTATCGAGTGATTAGCCGGTCTAGGAACTAGTTCCCACACTTGGCTCCTCTCGAATTGGTTGAGTTCTTCTTGCATAGCAGAAATCCAAAATTCATCATTAAAAGCTTCAGAAATGTTTTTCGGCTCAACTTGTGAAATAAAGGCAGTGCTAGCAATAGAGTCTCTTAGTGATGATCTGGTAGTTACTCCACGTGAAACTTCATCTATCACTAAATTTTCTGGATTAGAAGGCTTGAAAGAGAATTTCTTTGGCAAGCCCTCCAGAGAATTTGTTTCGGTAGAAGTATTCATTGGAGTAGAAGTTGATGGTTCAACGTCATCATCAAGAGTACTTGCTGCACTGTTATCTTCATCAAAAGTCACATTTGTTGACTCTTCCACAATTAGTGAGCGTTTATTAAAGACTCTGTATCCCTTACTCTTGGCGGCATAACCAAGGAAAATACCATCGTCAGCTTTGGCAACAAATTTGCCTAAGTTGTCTTTGGTGTTAAGGATAAAACATCTACATCCAAAAACTTTAAAATAAGAAACATTGGGGGTTCTCCCAAACCAAAGCTCATAGGGTGTTTTCTTCGTAATGGGACGAATAAGCACCCTATTCAAAATGTGGCATGCTGTACTGATAGCTTCTGCCCAGAAATATTTCGGAAGTGAAAATTTATTCAACATGACTCTAGCCATATCGCCGAGAGTCTTATTCTTTCGCTCCACAACACCATTTTGTTGAGGAGTTCTTGGACAAGAAAATTCATGATCAAAACCATTAGAATCACAAAATTTTTCAAAATCAGAATTTTTGAATTCGCCTCCATGGTCACTTCGGATTCGAGTGATCATGTAGCCTTTTTCGTTTTGAACTTTCTTGACAAAAATCTTAAAAACTGAAATAGCATCGCTTTTGTTTGTGAGAAAGAAAACCCAAGTAAATCTCGAAAAATCATCAACAATAACAAATGCATAAAGTTTACCACCAAGACTAGCTACTCTACTAGGACCAAATAAATCCATATGGAGTAGTTGCAGGGGTCTAGAAGTACTTACAGAGTTGATGGAATGAAAAGAGGATTTGGTTGCTTTGTTCAATTCACATTCGGCACATACCGTGTCCTTTTTGAATGTGATGTCGGGCAATCCTCTCACTAGCTTCTTGGTTGATAATCTGGATATAGTATCCATATTGGCATGACCAAGACGCTGGTGCCAAAGTAATCGTTCATCTTTGTGGGCATATAAACATCTACCTGTATTGTTAGTATTTATGGAAAGATAGAAAATATAAATGTTATCCTCTCTTTTCCCTTCAAAAACAATGTCTCCCGTTGACCTATCATAAATGAGGCAATTGTTTTGTCCAAAGTTAATATCATATCCAGGATCAGCAAGATGACTAATGCTGAGCAGGTTATGCTTTAACTCGGTCACTAGGCAGACATCCTTTATTACAGGAGAGGGAGGATGACCAATAATACCATTACCTATTATGTGCCCTTTTAAATTGTTACCGAAGGATACGTATCCTTCTCTCTTCATCGATAGTGATGCAAAAAGATTTGCATCTCTTGTCATATGTCGCGAGCATTCACTATCGAGAATCTACTTACTTTCAGTTGAGGAGGGAAGGTCCACCTACATCAAGAGTAGATGTGACCTTTGGTACCCAAGTTCTTGAGGGTCCTGAAAAGTTAGTTTTCGGAAACCATATATATATCTTTTTGTCTACCAGTCTTCTAACTCTACATTGTGGTGAAATGTGTCCATGTGATCCACAGTAAGTACAGATAGCATTTTTATTTACACTAGGAATATGAGAATAATATCTATAGGCAGCATGATGTGGATGGACATGATTTGTAGAGTTTGCATGGTGATCATGGTGATGTTGTCTATGTGGCATGGCATGGTGATATTGTCTATGTGGCATGGCATGCTGATATTGTCTATGTGGCATAGTATGCTGATATTGTCTATGTGGCATAGTATGCTGATATTGTCTATATGGCATAGCATGGTGATATGGCATGATATGGTGATTTTGTCTATATGGCATGGTATGATGATCTTGTCTATATGGCATGGCATGGTGATAATTTCTATATGTAGAGTGATGTTGGTTGTGTCTTTGTGCAGCATGATGAGTATGAGAAGTATTCTTACGTGCACGTGGTTTTTGTGTTTTATGAAAGTTAGTGTATATAAAAGCATGGTTACGTGCTGCATGAGGATGACGTGGTTGACTAGTTTGAGTGGTGTTGTGCCCATGTGATTGGGTTTGAGGTTGAGCAACCTGTTTTCCTAATTTGGTTTCTAATCTCTTAGAAACAGCTTGCAGTTCATCAACCTTAATATTTAAGCCATATATCTTAGTCATTGAAACCTTGTGTCTACTCTTTTCTTCAGCAAGCAATGTGTTGAGTGTTGTGATTTCTTGTGTCTGTTGCTCAATACGTGTTTCAGCATCATGTAAGCTTAATTTAAGCTTGGATACTTCATTAGTGTCATCAGTGGGTGTCGTGTCTCTAATGTATCAAGTAATAGAGAAATTCTTTGTATTTCGACTTCAAGACTTTTGATTTTATCCTTGGCATGTTTGTATTTACCGATGACCTTTTTGTGATCATCGAGTAAATCAGTGAAGGCATTGCCAAGTTCATCAAAAGAGAAGTCATCTAAAGTTTCGTTAGATACCTTGTTGGAAGTTGCCATTAGGCACACATTAGCTTTATCTTGAGGAGAGTCCTTTTCTTCCTCGGAGTCACTTGCTTCACTTTCATGCCAAATGCTTGTGTTGGCATATTTCTTTGATGAGGTCTTCTTGTATGGCTTCTCATAGCGGTTGCTTTTCTTCAAGAATGGACAGTCTTTTCGGACGTGTCCAGTCTTCTTGCAACTATAGCAGGTTGGCTCTTCTTCATCGTCTTCTTGTGGTTCCTTCTTTCTTCTATTGAAGCGAAGGAATTTCTTGAAGTTGCGAACCATGAGAGCTTGGTCTTCGTCATCCGAGTTGTCGTCTTCGGTCTCATCGTGCTCAGCCCTTCGTCGATGAGCTTTGAGAGCGATCTCCTTAGTCTTCGGAGCAGGCTCTTCGAAGTCCTTGAGGTCAAGCTCGTGAGTCATGAGCTTACCCATCAAGGTCTCCATTGACATGGTTGTGAGATCGTTCCCTTCTATGATGGCTGTCACCTTAGGGTTCCAAATTTTTGGTAGCCCCCTAAGCAACTTGCGAATCTTCTCATGATTTGAATATTGCTTTCCAAGTGAAGACAGGGGGTTGATGATGTCGAGGAATCTTGTGAACATCTATGTGATCATCTCGTTTGGCTTTATCTTGAATGCCTCGTATTCTTGCGTAAGACGACTGATTTTTGATTCCTTGACTTGGGTGGTTCCTTCATGCGTCACTTCTAGAAGCTTCCATACTTTGTGAGATGTGGTGCATGTGGATACCCTGTTAAACTCATTCCTGTCTATAACACAGAATAAAGCATTAATAGCTCTCGCGTCTAGACTTGCCTGTTTCTTCTCTTCGTCAGAATATTTGTCATGGGATTTCTCAATAAGATCACCGTTGACAACTATCCTGGCGGGCTTTTTGTAACCGTCAGTGACGACTGTCCACAGGTCAAAGTCTAGAGACTTGAGATAAAAACTCATCCTTGTTTTCCAATACGTGTAGTTAGTTCCATCAAATAGGGGAGGCCTATGAGTGGACTGTCCTTCACCGTGATTGGAAATTAAGGATTGTGTGGTTGCCATGGATCAGCTCTAGGATGTAAATCCTTTGAAAAGAGAACAGTGCTCTGATACCAATTGAAGAACAGATGGCAACTCTAGAGGGAGGTGAATAGAGTTTATATAGAAAATAACCAATTAAAAATTAACTCTTTCACGAATAATAAATAATCAGAGTAAAATGCGAAAAGTAAATGAAGAGCAAGAAAGTATACGCAAACACAGCAATTTTAACCTGGTTTCCCTCGTGGAGGACTAGTCCAGGCCTGAGAACTCTAGCTCAGGATTAAATCCACTATTTGTGAAATAGTAGTTTACAACCCGTGCCTTTACTTCAGAAGAGCACGTCAACTTCTTACAGAGGATCGCAGTGGCAATTTGCTTGGAATTATCCAAGCGACTTCTTCAACTCTTGCACAAGAATCCTAACTGAGAGATGCTGAGCACTCGAGACTTAGGAGGCTTGTGGCTAGTAGATGGGAAGGGTATGGCTTATTTGAGCTATAAGAGAGAAGAAAAGAGAAGATTGGATGATTTGAAATGAGAGAATTCATGGCCTATTTATAGTATTTTTGTAGGCAGAATTCGGCCAGAATTCGGGTAGGAAATTTCAAATATTTGGCCGTTGGACAACTAGCAACCATCTAACCCTAAAATTAGGGATGCTGATTTTTAGGGGACAGAGTTCGGCCCGAACTCTGTGTGGAGGCAGAGTTCGGCCCGAACTCTGTGTGGAGGCAGAGTTCGGCCCGAACTCTGTCTCCAGAGCACAGAGCTGGTCTAAGTGGCCAGTGGGTATTTTTTTGGATGGTGGAGTTTGAGGTTTATTGGGTAGGCTATAGGTCAAGTCTTAAGAGCTCAGCATGACACAGTTTACATCAGTCTAGACTCAACAAAAGTGTAAAATACAGACTCAAATAACTTAGAAGCTGAGACTAAGCTGTCGTCTGACTTGAGCTTTATGTAGACGTCGTGTGTCGTATTAAATTCTCACAAATATTATTTAGTCAATGTTATCAATATCTGGTTGACTGTGACTTTGTGTCAACAAAGGTAGTCCCCAGCAGAGTCACAATTTTTGTGGACACACACAAAAAAAGAAGAAGAAAATCCTGTCTTTTCTTTTTATTGGCGTAAGACACCACAAATCGAGTACGCCTGAGAGATCCTGCGCTGAGGATCCCCGAGTACAAAAAGAAGAATTCTGGGGAATGGAACGATAGTGATCGAGCGGCAGTTGCTCCTTTACTCCGTTGACACTCCGATTACAAAAGTGGGAGAAAACCTAAGAAAATTGCTAACTCTCGGCTCACTGGCAAGAAGTGTAGCAATTTGGCTCTTGAAAATGCTCTCGGTTCTGTCTGTTGAAGAGGGAAGAAGTCCCCCCTTTTATAGTCGTTCTTGGGCTGGAATGATGTTATACGCCCACATGAAGAGACACGCTGGTTCTTACATGGGCGCATGGTCCTGCTTTGGGTGCATAGGTGTAGGTGCATACAGGCTGCGAGATCGTGGGTTGGTCGTAGTGTTGACGTGGCCGCATGCTTCGGTGCACGACTGCTCGTGGAGACTGACGTGGCCATGCATTTCGGTGCACATTTTGATCTTGGCTTTGACTGAGTCAGGCTTGGGCGCATAGCCATGTCTCCGGCTATGCACGCTCTTTTTGGGGGAGCTAATCTTGGGCGCATGGAGCTACACTTAGACTGGGCGCATGGAGCTTCATTTAGTGGGCGCATGGAGTCGTACTGGCTGGGCACATGGAGTTGCTTTGACTTGGACGCATGGGGCTATGTTTGCTGAAAATTTTCATGCTTCTACAGTCCTCTGAGAAAAATACAAGCATCCTATCGGATAATGAAGATGCAATTTTTGATAAGGAAGAATCTTCCACTTCACGAAGTCATGCTCCTAGGCGAAGGCCTAGAGACAGTGAAGATGCTTTAATAGGGGACAGAAGTACGGTTCTGTAATAAAGAGTAGAATGATGGTGACAACCACTAATATGAATAATGGTGGTAGGGCCCATATATCAATTAATGGCCTAACTTTATCAAAGTAGGAATCCACTTTAGATAAAGAAGTAATGACGTGACTTAAAGTAAGGAACACGTAGGTACCTATAGATATATATACATACACACACACACATATAAAATATATATATATATATATATATATATATATATATTAAATATATATATATATATATATATATGTATATATATGTATATGTATATATATATATATATATATATATATATATATATATATATATATATATATATATATATATATATATATATATACAGAGAGCTTCTCCTACGGGAACAACTTATGGAACAAATTTACGGGATGAGAAAATACATGTATGGTTCTCTTCTATATCTCTTTCTCTTAATATATATATATATATATATATATATATATATATATATATATATATATATATATATATATATATAAAACACTCCCCATTTTATTTTATCAAACAGAAAGAGCTGTACAAGTATACCAAAAGGCGCAAAATGCCGAAGCCTATACACGTATACTAACAAAAAGCCGGAGAGGGAGGGATGCCAATCGACTAATCCCAGGATAGGAGAGAGTTCCAGAAGTTCGCTTGGCCGTGAAGAGAGAGGGATCTCCTTTTGCTGTACTGTCTAATGGTCTCCCCAATAAGCTGGTCCACGTTGTACTGGGATTGAAGGCCTTCATATCGTGCCTTGTTGCGATTCTTCCATATGACTCACGTGGTCGCAGCTGCAACGTTCTGGTGGCCGTGGGACGCAGCCCCCATGTCGCTACAAGATCGTCGAAGCACCCGTCCCCTGGGACCATCCTGCATCGTTGGGAAAGAATACTCCACACCTTGCCCGGGAGTTCTCTGTGACAGAAGATGTGGTCCACCGTTTTCGCATGACGATCCGTACAACATGTGCACGCGGACGCAAGGCTGTACCCAATAGTGTTGAGTGTGTCGTCGGTGGAAAGGATCTTGCGAAGGGCTCTCCAAATGATGAAGGACCACTTCTTGGGGATGCATGTCTGCCAGAATGGAGCAATACTAGGAGATAGCACCGCTGTACCTTGGATAAGTCTCCTGGCTGATTTGACCGAGAAGGACCCCGTGGCATCAATTGACTACTATAGCATAGCGGCGTCGGTTCCGATCATCAATTCGCAACGCCGGATGCTCTCGACCGCCTGAGACCCGCCCCAATCCCTGAACTTGGTCTAACTCCAGGTATTTCCAATAGGGTCCTACATGTCCTTGATCTTGCAGTTGTTGTGTGCTTCTGATATGATGGGAAGCAATGCGTCGCCAGCCCACCGTTCATGAAAAGTCGATGATTCCCCGTCTCCCACCCGAAGATGCATCACAGGATCGGCTTGAGAATGCCCGACGAGCATACGACACCACGCTGCAGAGGATTTGCTATTAGAAATAGCCATCGACGGGTGGATATGCTTGAAGTATCTGGCCTTCATGAACCTGGTCCATAAGTTCTGAGCTGTGCGGAGCTTCCACCACAGTTTCATTGAGAATGCTTGAGCTATGTGGGAGAGTTTGGTGAAGCCCAGGCCCCCCTCCTCGGTAGGACGCGCCATGGTATCCCAACTCGCCCAATGGTGCTTGTCATGGCCATTAGAGTGCCCCCAAAATAGGTTGCTAAAGATACTCTCGATCGAAGAAAGCACTTTCTTGGAGGGTAGCAGGCCGCAATGGTATATATGGGTGTGGAGGTGAGGACATGCTTGATGAGAATCATCTTGTCCTTTGGGGATAGGGTTGCGTTATGCCATCCTTCAAGTTTTTTCCTGATATGGTTGGTAAGGTCCTTAAAGGTACCTGCTTAGATCTTCCGTACAGGAGGGGACAGCCGAGGTAGTAAAACGGGGGATGCTTGATGGGTATGTAGGTGGTGTTGCTGAGAACGTTCGTGTGCTCCCTCTTGATATTGTGGTGGGTGTAGATAACACTTTTATCCTGATTGACCCTCTGGCCCGAGCACCTGACGTATCTCTGGAGGGTATTGAGGATGACATCTACCGGCCCTACGTCTCCAGCTGAGAAGATGAGGATGTCGTCAGCAAATGCTAGGTGTGTGATAATCGGACAGCCGCTGGCTATATGATAGTGATGAAAGTTCATGGAATGGGCCATCTTGTTAAGATTCCTGCTCAATGCGTCCGCTGTTATGATAAAGATGGTGGAGGAAAGCAGGAGTTGAAGAAATCGGCGGCCTATCCGTTAATAACCGTTGAAAACCAGGAGTTGCTGATCGATCTCCATACGATGTTGGTCCATGTTTCAGAGAAACCAAAAGCTCTAAATACCCAGATCATGAATTGCTAATCTAGATAGTACGCTTTCTCCATATCCAGCTTTATAGTAATATTTCCCCCTCTGGCTGGGAGCTTCATGCAGGTGATTAACTCTTGGGCCAGCATGATATTATTCTGAATATTCCTACCACGGACAAAACCACTATGCTCCTCAGAGATGATCTTGGGAAGGGGACTAGACATGCGGGACGCCACGATCTTGGATATGATCTTGTTGGTGAAGATGCAAAGACTGATTGGGCAAAAGTCGCGGAATGTCTATATATATATATATATATATATATATATATATATATATATATATATATATATATATATATATATATATATATATATATATATATATATATATATACAGAGAGCTTCTCCTACGGGAACAACTTATGGGACAAATTTACGAGATGAGAAAATACACGTATAGTTCTCTTCTAAATCTCTTTCTTTTAAAAAAAATTAAATCTCTCCTTTGAAAAATATGCCTATCTCTATCTTAAAGATAAGTCTATTTATTATTTAAATAGTGAGATATTTATCTATTAAATTTAAAAATAGAGATAGATAAGTTAATTTTATCTATTTTTAAAAAAGAGATAGATTTAAAAAAATCTATCTTTAAAAATAAATATACCTTTAAAAATTATATTTACAAATATTAATTTTAATGTTAATCTTAATTTTAATATTCATTTTAATATTATTTCTTTTGTTAATTTTTTGACTAATGTTATTGTTGACATTAATTTTAATTTTAAAGTTAATTTTTTTTTGAAGTAAAAAAACTTTATTACTCATAAAAATCATTCAGATGGGAAAACAATGGCTTCAGCATCTATGAAAAGTTGCTGGCAGATGAATAGCGGAGGAGTATCCGTCTGATAGCCGGAGACCTTATGAAGAGCATCTCTAGCCAAAAGGTGAGCTACCTTATTCCCCTCACGTCGTGTGAATGAATGATCAAAGTGTTTGTCTGCAGAACTTAAAGCTGCATTGATAGATAGAACGAGATCGTGCATCCTCCAAGGGACTAAATTGGCCTCGCCCGAGCAAATTCTTTGGACAGTGAGCGAGTCCCCTTCTAGGACGACAAACATGTGACCCAAGTCATCTGCAAGTAATACTCCTTGGTAAACTGCATGGAGCTCTGCCAGTAGACTTTTTTCTTCATCGACGGCATAGTTTGGTGACAAGCACCAAGTTCTAGCTGAAATGAACTCACCATTGAAGTCTCTTGCAATAGCTGCAACTGCTAGGGACGAGGCGGCAACTGCTCCGTCCATATTGATTTTGATGTAATCCCTGGGTGGTGGTCTCCATGTGGTTGATCCCTGGTTCTTGTAGTAGCCAACAGCCCTTTCTCTATCCTTTTCATAGCCAGTATCATATGCATCATACATGGCTTTAGCATTCTGGACAATAGCTGGGATTTTCGACGCTTTCTTGTTGAAAATGCAATCACATCTCGCTTTCCAAATAGCCCATAGAACCACTGCTCCCATTCGCATAACCTCACCTACCTGAGGATTTGACATCCAATCCTCACAAAGCTTTATAATATCCAACCGATTATCAATGCGCAGCCCAATAGGACTAGCAAACCATACAGCCTTAGAAATTCCGTAATGAAGAAATAGATGATTAATGTCTTCTTCAAATGTTAAGCAAAATGGACAAAACTTGTTGATATTCTGAATACGCTTGCTGAGGGATGAGAAGAGCGGAAGAGCATTATGAAATAAGCGCCACAAAAAAACTTGGATCCTGGGTGATATACCTTTGATTCGCCATAAATGCCGCCACCTTGTTAAGCTTTGGACTGCTTGGGTTGAGGAGCTATTCGGTTCAATCTTTCTCAGCTCTTCATATAGGGATTTCGAGGAAAAGCTCCCATTGCTCGATTTCGTCCAAATGAGTTGATCGGCTCCCTCCCCTCCATTCAGTTTTATCTTGAGAATGGCTTCAGCCTCTTCCAACGTGAAGGTGGCTTGGATAAGTTCCCTGTTCCACGTCCTCATTTGGGGCTCCATAAGATCCCTGACACATCTCGGACCGTTTGGGGAAGGGGTGCTTTCCAGGATGCGGTGACCGACTAAATTTGGAACCCAGGGGTCTTCATAGATTTTAATCCATCCGTTAGTAACTCTCCAAAGCATATTACTCTTCATGACCTCACGCATGTCCAGGAGACTGTTCCAAGTTGACGATGCATGTCTGGATTTGTGAATACTCCAGATGGAGTTATTGTGTAAGTAGCGGCCTTTGAGGATGCGGACCGAAAGAAAATCCTCGTTCTCAATAAATCTCCAGAACAGTTTTCCAACTAGTGCCTTGTTAACCCAATCTAATCTTCTGATACCGAGCCCTCCATTCTTCTTTGGTTGAGTAATTTTGGACCAATATAAGAAGTGGAGTTTCCTGTCCGCTATATTATGCCCCCACCAAAAAGCTCGCTGGTGCTTGGCAAGGACTTCAGTAATGTTCTTAGGGATAAGGTATGCCGACATATAGTAGATGGGTAGTGAACCTAAGGTGGATTTGATCAGAGTAGTATGCCCTGCGTGAGATAGCAACTTGGACTTCCAACCCTGCAATCTGTTGGTGCTTTTTTCAATCAGGCCAGAGTAAGTCGATACCCTTGATTTGGATGGCAGAAGGGGGTGTCCCAAGTACGTGTCCTCCTCTGACATGATGGCGAAGTTGAGCACATTAGCTAACGAGTCTCGTTCTTGATTGCTAACATTTTGGCTGAAATGGATGCTAGATTTTGAGAAGTTGACTTACTGTCCCTACCAAAGCGAGAAGTTTTTGAGGATATCATGAACCGCTAATATAGCGGGGATTGTAGCCTTGCCAAAGACTAGAATATCGTCAGCGAATAATAGATGGAAAATAGGGGGAGTATACCTGTTCAGCCGGACTTCGTTAAAAATGGCTTCCTACTCGAATTTGTAGAACAATTTCGATAGAACCTCCGAACACAGGATATAAATAAACGATGATAGAGGGCAACCTTGGCGGATGCCTCTGGTTGGAGTGAAGAAACCTTCCGGAGAGTTATTAACCATAACTGAATAGGTGGGCGATGTTATGCAACTCATAATAATTGCATTAGATTGACCCTGAATCCCTATTCCATGAAGGACACTTTGAATAAACTTCCATGATAATCTGTCGTATGTCTTGGACATGTCAATTTTTAGAGCAAAAGCGTTCTTCTTCCTCGGAAAGTACTTCATGGCATGAATAATTTCTTGAGCAATGATGGTGTTGTCAGAAATTTGCCTTCCGGGGATGAACGCATTTTGGTATGGGGAGATGAGAGCATTGATCAGAGGCTTCAACCGATTTGTAATGATGTTCGACACAACCTTATAAGCAACATTGCATAGGGCAATTGGCCGATAATCAGAAGGAGAAGTAGGATTCGCCTTCTTAGGAATTAGAACCAGATTTGTGTGATTCAGATGGTGGGGAGACTTGCCGATATGAAGCAATGTTGGATCATCTCACAGAGATCAGCACCAAGTGTATCCCATTGCTTCTGGTATATCAAAGCTGGGCAACCGTCGGGCCCGGGTGCTTTTACCGCTCCCATACTCATCACCACGGCCTTGATTTCTTCTTGATTCGGTATCACGCCAATGAGGAGATTGTCCGCTTCCGATAGGGGAGAGATAGAGACTATAAAGTGCGGATCCATGGGAGAGGCATCATCAGAACACAGAATATTTTGAAAATGGTTAATAAGTGTTTTAGAAATACTATCCTGGTCGGAGATCCAGGAGCCATCCGGGAGTTGGAGAGAATGGATCTCGTTCCTCCTTTTCCTGATAGTAGCTTTGGTATGGAAGTACTTCGTGTTTTTGTCGCCATCCTGGATCCATTTGCATTTCGCTCACTGACTCCAGTAGGTTTCTTCAATTGCTAATAAATCATTGATTTCTGTGGTGGGCTTTTGCTTCTCAGCCAACGACTCAATCGCAGGAGACGAAGCTTGGATGGAGACCAGTTTCTCTTGTAGTTGAGCAATACGGAGCTTCATGTTCCCGAAGTTGCGGCGCCCCCATCGTTGAAGCTTGGTAACCGTGTACTGCATGTTCGACATAAAATCCTTTGCTTGCAGGCTCCGTGCCTCTTGCCCAGTTTTTTTCAACTCCTCTCCAAAGTTTGCATTCGATAACCAGCAAGCTTCAAAAGGAGCCGACCGTTTCTTCCGCTTGAACTGACTGTTGGTGTTGAGCAAAATGGGTCTGTGATCACTGTTAAGCCGCGGAAGAGTACTTACTTTGGAATGAGGAAAGGCGCAACACCATTGCGAGTTCGCAAGCGCCCTATCGAGGCGTTCTTGAATGTGAAATTTAGGACTTCTACCGTTCGTCCAGGTGTATGTCGGACCGCTGCAGCCTAAGTCGATGAGACCACATTGGTCTACCATCTTCTGAAAGTAGGAGGCTGCCTGTTGATAAAATCTAGCCCCATCCTGCTTTTCTTCGGGGAGTAGGATGGCATTAAGGTCCCCTATGCAACACCACGGCTGAGTGAGTGAACTTGTCAGATCAGTGATTTGTTCCCAGAGTTTAGGTCTCTCCCTCTTTCTGGCGCAACCATAGATGCAGAGAAGTTTCCACGCCGCATCAATACCAGAATCTTCTATGGAGAGGAAGATGAGATTAGGAGATGAGAAGGAGACTGAGGCTCTTATTTGGGAGTTCCATCCCAACCAAAGGCCACCTGAACGACCATTCGGGGGGACGGAAAAGAAATTAGTGTATCCAAGTTGGGGGAGGATTTGGTTAGTGTGAGAGGGTGGTGACATGGTTTCGGAGAGGAAGAGTATGGAGGGGCGGGTGGCGGTGAGAAACGAGCGGAGAGTTTGGACTGTCGAGGCATTTCTCGCCCCTCGACAGTTCCAAGAAAGAACTAACATTGCCCTTGCGGCTGTTGGAGGTCAGCCGCCACGACCTGTATCGAATTCAGGGAGGTGGTAGTATCAGAACGTCTCTTCTTTTTCCTGGTTGCATCATTACAATCAATCGCAGATCTTTTCTTGGTGTTCACATGGGATAGAGGGATTGGGTCTTTATGTGGTTTTTGTTTTTGAGCGAGCCGTTTCTATGATAATTTCTTGTGATCAGCCAGTCGAGAAATAGCTCCGAAATTGAATATGGAAGAGGAAGCATCATCGGAATCCTTGGGTATAAGTTGATTCTTCTCATATGGAGGGAGAGGGGGGTGTCCTGATGAGTTCAGAGCCTTTTTGGTTCCCATGCTCCTGATATTGGCTTGGGGATTCCGAAACATCCATATCCATAAGAACAACTGAATCTTCCTCCGTATTAGACGGTTGAGAGCCAACCTGGGCGTTGGACTTCAGCCCGTCTAGCAGGGAGCTATTTCTGGGGTTATGTCGACCCGAGTGACTGGTTCCACTCTGAATGGGTTCGGGAACGTTAACAACTTCCTTCAAGTGGGTATTCTTTCTGAATGGTGGCTGATACCGCACAATA
>JANAVB010019799.1:11476581-11941581 GCA_029216955.1 Iris pallida
TGCGAAGCTGGTATAACCCTCTTGCTACCCCTCCAGTTTTGTTTCATTGTGAGCTTGTTTGATTGGTTGAATTCTACGTCAAAGTTGGCCGTCCGAATTTGTAATTTCCAACTTGTAAAATTCCATTTTTGATCACGGGACTCCAGATTTCATTTCTGACACCACCATTAGACTCATTGCGTCGTTCTGGCATGCTTTCATATAAAATTTGTTAGATTTGGAGGACGTGGGTCCTCGCACATTTTTCGGTACAAAGTGGGCCCCACAGTCCGGGTTAACAGGACTTTTTGACGCCGGCTCATCGGAATCCAATTTCGGATATACCGTTGTGTTCGTATCGTCATTCTGGACTCGTTGACATATAATTTGCTAGGTTTTGGTGGACATTGGATCCGGCACGTATTTCGGTGCAAGTCGGATACCAATATCCGGGTCAACGGGTCATTTTGAGATCGGCTCATCGGAATCCAATTCCGGATATACCGTTGAGTTCGTATCGTCATTCTGGACTCGTTGACATGTAGTTTGCTGAGTTTTGAGAACTTTGGCTCCGGCACGCATTTCTGTGCAAACCGAAATTCTAAGTTCTGGTCAACGGACCAAATTGAGATCGGGTCAACGGAATCCAATTCTGGAGATACCGTTGGGATCGTATCGTCATTCTGGTTTTGTGGACATATAATTTGCTATATTTTATAGACTTGTTTTCTTGTACGTATTTCGGTGCAAAACGGCTCTGACACGGATACCGTTTTGATACAAAATTACCTTTTTGCCCTTATGTCCAAATTGGACCGATGTGTAGGTATCCTAGCTAATTTGACCATTCTGGACACGTTGGCGATGTTTATTTCATCGTTCGACAATGTTTGTTGATAGTTTATCTGAGTTTAACTTTTTTTTATAATTTATTAATAATTAATTCTTATAATGTTCGTATTTCGGGATTAGTACAACGAAACTGAGCTCAGTCAATTCCAGTGATCTCACATCGCTGAAATTGACAAGATGGACACGTGGATCACTATAATAAGATTATCAACTTTACCGTTGATCTTCTTATCTCGATTTGCGTGTCGTAAGTATCGACGTACAAATAACGAAGTACAATTTATATCTAATAATTAGACTAGAATTGACCCTGTTTGACCAGAGTTGACCAGTTGATCCAAAGTCAACTGTAAGTCAACACTTGACCTAGATTGACTAGATTATTGACCGGAGTTGACCTAGAGTTGTTTTGACTTGGAAGAACCTAGGGAAAATAGATTGCTTGTAGAGATTTATTTATTACAACTTGAACACCTTGTAACCTGTGTTGCTTTAAATAGGACTCTGTGGCTTCAGTTGGACCCCTATACTTATCAGCTGTTCAGGTTATCAGGCGAGTACATTCTCTGATCATTTCATATCCTGTTAGAATTATTTTTCTGCTTTAGATTACTTTACTTGATGCTGTCACGTTGGTAACACGGATTAGTACTATATGGATCCATTCTTGAGATGTTATCCCCTCAGGGAGCATCGTATACTACATGTTCTGTGTATTTCACTTACATGGTGTATCATTATGCTTCACGATTCTTCGATCACTTGTGACATGTACTCTCATGATCACAGAGTCTTCCCAGAATCACCCATTTATGGGCATTCCCAGAATCACCCCATTGTGGGCATTCCCAGAATTACCCATTTATGGACTATCCATATATCACCCCTTGTGGGCCTTTACATGAAATCATAACATAACCTGGTTGGATCCTTGTGTATTGATTGGGGGTACGGGGGAGTATAAATAGACATGTGAATAATATCCAAGTAGTGTAGTTCCCAGAATCACTCCATAGTATAGTTCCCAGAATCTCCTATGCCATTAACATGTTTATATTGTACTCTGACTCACTAGCCACTGTTAGTTCTCTACTTATAGTAGATATTTCTATTACAGTTCTCTCTCTGTTTACATACTGTATTTCTTTCAGATCATGTATCTTACTTTACTGCATGATTATATTTTCTAACCTGCTATGATCTGTTGAGATGTATTGTGCTCGCTCCTTTCCTGACTGGACCTGTTGATAAATTTTACAGATAGCTTGGAGGTTGCCTGCTAGCCTAGAGGAGACACATTAGAGGTTGTTTAGTTAGCTATTTTCAGTTGTCTGGAGTTGTATTTACTTTATGGATTACTGTATTTGAGATTTGAAACGTATTTCTGGGTTTGTGTATCTTAGACACTTAGACTTCTATCTGCTGTATCTATTTTGGATTTCATGTTTTATCTATCTTCCATTATGCTCTACCTTAGATGTGATTGAGTTTACATTCTGCTATGTCACCCCCATTCGGGGAGTATAAACTGCTTAGCCTTATACTGTTAGATGTACGAGACCTAGGACAGCGTTCTACCGCCGACACTGCGGCGTAGGCTGGACGTACCCACATCTCGTGCCCTAACTTTAGGGTGTGGGTCGTGACACGTTTTTAGTGGTGGCCCATGCAGGTCGAGTTTATGTAGTACTATTCGAACTAGAGTACCACTATAGCCTGCAGTAGGATTATGATATTTTTTTTTGAAGGTACTCAATCACAGTTAGGATCCCTTGAGAGATTCCTGGGACGACCCTTGAGAATCTTATTTTAACTTCGATTTGAGAGCCCTTGATTTGATTTATCTTTACTTTCTGTTGTTGAATTTGATTTTGATGGATTATTGTTGAATTTGAGTTTGTATTTATTGATTTTGATGGAAGATTGTTGAATTTTGAATCTTGATGTTAGCTGTAGCATCCGAGTTTGTATTTATATGATTTGAAGGATTTTTGTTCATTTTTGAATCTTGATGTTCGTTGATAAATTTGATTTTTGGGTATTCATTGTTGATTTAATTTAATTTTTGTCAAGAGAAAATTATATGGGCTAGGTCATCTAAGTTGTGGAATCTAGTCTTCTATAGTCACATTAGCCAGCATGGTGAGGACATATAGTCTGATTTTGGATATATTTCTCGGGTGTGAGAATTTAAGGTTTTTGCAGCCAAGCTAGCGGCATCGCGAAAATGTTAAATACCATGATTCTAGAGGTATGTGCCTAAGTCGAGGACTCTGTGATTATCGTAGCCTTGCTTACTAGTATGACGAGGATTTAGAGTACCATGATTGTGGATAGACGCATATGATTATCAGATTGTACCTTAAATGTTTTCAAACATGTTTTCTCTACTTTTGTTCCAGTCCTTCAAAAAAAAAATTATTTGTTTGTTTTGTTTTGTTTCTTATTATTTAACTTAGGAATAGGTTTAGCTGTTTTATGAACCTTGTGCAACTTCTTACTATGAATTTCTTCTTAATACAATGAATCGACGATTTTGCTAGACCTTATCTTGGATTTGGTATTATAGCTATGGTTTCAAAATGGTTCTTCCTTTAAACAGATAAGCAGAATAGATTTCATTGTTATTTCTTCTTGTTATTATTATTGTATTAAATAATGATAATAATAATAAAACTGTCTTGATTTCACCAATCACCTACTTTGCAATCTTGGTAGGAATCTAAATGTTGGTCTTGATATAGAATTTGATTTTTATATTGGGACATGAGAATATATATATATATATATATATATATATATATATATATATATATATATATATATATATATATATATATATATTAGACACAGACTCTTTGCCTGACACGTATGCATGCTACACTTGATTTCCCACCTGCCTAAATACATATTAATATGTTGTTGATGTTTAAATTGTCAAAACCCTAATATTTCTGGTTCTCTGCTTTTTTCAGTTTAAATTCGTAATTCAAATATAAATTTCATGTTATTAGTTATGTTTACATCACTGCATATGTATGTTATATGTAGGGTTTCAATTCAAAAAAAAAAATTTAGTTGAGTTTTGTGTTTGAATTTGTCAAATCTAAGACTGTGTGCATATTAACCCTTAATATTGGATTTTAAATATTAGTTCAAATTGTTGTTTTAAATGTAATGTTTTGAGCTATATACATTGTGGTATGTAGGGATATAAATTTAGGTTTCGTATTCTTACATGTTAGGTTGTAATAAACATTGGGTTGGTTGATGTTCAAATTTCTCTAATATCCTAAAACTGAATACATGTTAACATTTTTACATTGATTTCTATGTTTAGTTCACTTTCAGATTTAATATGTAATATTGAACTGTATGCATAGATAAATGTATGGATAGTAGGCTTAATTGCAATTTGATACCCTCAAGTATTTCGATTTTTCAAGTTCATACCCTAAACTTTTTTACTCAACAACTTAATACCATCAACTATTTTATATTTTCAACTTCATACCCTAAAATTTAAAAAACCCGAAAATACCCTTGTCCTTTCTTCCCACCCCCTTCCCCTAGTCCCCTCCTCCCGCCCAGCCCAGCCCCCCCCCCCCCCCCGCGGGAAATCGAACATGGTTCAGTATTGCAAGTTTGCAACTATGCTTTGTGGCATGATTAAGAACCCAACAGCACTCTCTTTACTCACATTTAAGGTTGAAGGGGGGAACATCAAGGTATGGGCGGAGAGTAAAATGGGTTCCAATGTCTCCTTCTGCTTGCAGTGTTATGAAGCATTAAATAGGGACTCGATAACTCTCAGATTTGAAATCGTGAGAATCCAGTAGTTGCTCGCAGACAATCTGGTTCCAGGAGGTAATCTTTTCCTTCTTCCCTCCTACCATGAAGAGGTTCACCGGAGGTGGGGGTGGATGGCCGGAAAAGGGGGAGGGGGGGCATGTTGGAGAGTGGGAGATGGTTGGAAGTAGTTTTTAGTTTTGAGCAAGGGTATTATTGTCAAAAAAAAATTCTGGGTATCAAGTTGAAAAAAAAAAAGTTTAGGGTATCAATTTAAAAAACGAAAATACTTGAGGGTATCAAGTTACAATTTAGCCTGTTAGGGTTTTATTTCCATCATGTTAGGTTGTGTTAGGAGCATTAAGTTGGTTGTGATGTTCAAGCCCCTAGATTCTGAAATTGCATTATGTTAATATTGCACTGGTTTAAATGTTAGCTCATTTTCAGATTTTGTATGTAAATGCTGAACTAAAACTGGAGTTAACCTTTCAATACTAAACTATAACCCTGTACAAGGACACGCACACCCTAACTTAGTACACACTGTCATGTAACTTAACCCTTCCCCTCTATGTTATGTTCATATACTTGTATAGATATATATAGAGTTATGCGTACATGTCATAATATATAGATACGTAACTAAATCTCTACCTCTTTATATATATATATATATATATAAATATATATATATATATATATATATATATATATATATATATATATATATATATATATATATATATATATATATATGTATATGGTTAGCCATGCACGTTATGAGTAAATAGGTTGTGTGTTGTAGATTGTTTAACCAATATGCCATGAGTAGTGTAACTGGATAGCTATTGTTTTGAAACCCAAATCCTCCTATACTCTTCATGTATATTTCACATACACCTATGCCTACTATCTAACCATAAGAACATGTCCACATACACCCATACACATACGAACCACATAACCTTTACCTAATGCTAGCTTTTTCCTCTCTAACGCTATATATATAAATATAGTATGATTGGATTTCAATGCAATTGACTTTCATTCTTTAACTTTTGATTGTGATTTTTCTTGAATAGTATCCCTTTATAGATAATTGGTAGTTATCTTTATTTTATTTTTGATGAGTACCAGTTTTTATATAGGATAGTAGACTGCATTACAGTTTTGATGATTTGTTATCTTTTCTAGTTTAGCACCCTAGATTGCTTGTGTGTTTTGATACCCTATGACCGTTTCGGTTAGCATGACTAGTATACCTAGATGAGACTTTCACTACCACCGTATGCCATGACCCTGTATGTCGTCCTTTTAAATCATATGATTTGTTTAAGTTCTGGGACTTGATTGTGGGGGTTTGACCTAGAAGGAGTACGAACATTTTAATTTCGAGGACGAAATTTTTATAAGGTGGGTAGGATATGAGCACCCTGAATTTCGGGTTGATTTTTTTATTTATTTTACTTTCTGATTGATTTAGTTTCAATAAATAATTATTCTTTTTATTTATCCTTAAGTGTATGTCACGACCCGCACCCACTGTGAGGGTACGAGAACGTAACAACGCCCAACCTACGCCGCAGTGTCGGCGGTAGAATGCTGTCCTAGGTCTCATGCATCTAACAGTATAAGGCTAAGCAGTTTGTACTCCCCGAATGGGGGTGACATAGCAGATACAGTCTCAATCACAACTAAGGTAGAGCAAGATAAAAGATAGGTAAAACATGAAATCCAAAAGAGATACAGGAGATAGAAGCCTAAGTGTCTAAGATACACAAACCCAGAAATACATCTCAAAGCTCAAATACCGTAATCCATAAAATAAATACAACTCCAAACAACTGAAATAACTATCTAAACAACCTCTATGTGTCTCCTCTAGGCTAGCAGGCAACCTCCAAGCTATCTGTAAAATTTATCAACAGGTCCAGTCAGGACAGGAGCGAGCACAATACATCTCAATAAGTCATAGCAGGAAAGGAAATATAATCATGCTAGAGAATAAAATACAAGATCTGAAGAAATAGCATAATGTAAAAGAGAGACTGTAAGTAAATATCTATGATATATATAAAGAGAGACAGTGCTAGTGATTCAGAGTACTGCATAAACATGTGAATGGCTAAGGACTAATTCATGATTACACTACTGGAAATTGAATCATGATTACACTACTTGGATTTATTCACATGTTCATTTATACTCCTCCATCCCCAATCAATACACAAGGATCCATTCAAGTTACGTTAAGATTCATGATTATACTACGTTGCCCATAAAGGGTGATTCATGAATTGATTCGTGAAGGCTCGGTGATCATGAGGGTACATGAGTCACTAGCTGATTCCCGAAGATTCATGATGATAGAAGCATATGATACGTGATGTAAGTGAAACACACATGACAAAAGTATCTGATGCTCCCGAGAGGGATAACATCTCATGAAGGGATCCATATAGTACCAATCCGTGTTCCAACATGTCAGCATCAAGTAAGATAGTCTAAAGCAGGAAATATAATCCTAAACATGACATGAAATGATCAGAGAATATACTCGCCTGATAACCTGAACAGTTGATAGGTATAGGGGTCCAACTGAAGCCACAGAGTCCTATTTAAAGCAACACAGGTTACAAGGTGTTCAAGTTGTAATAATGAAACTCTACAAGCAATCTATATTATTCTAGGTTCTTCTAAGTCAATCAACTCTAGGTCAACTCCGGTCAATAATCTAGTCAAACTAGATCAAGTGTTGACTTACAGTTGACTTTGTGTCAACTGGTCAACTCTGGTCAAACAGGGTCAATTCTAGTCTAATTATTAAAGATATAACGTGTACTTCGTTATTCGTACGTCAAAACTTACGACACGTAAATCGAGATAAGATGATTAACGGTAAGGTTAATAATCTTATTATAGTGATCTACGTGTCCGTCTTGTCAATTTCAGCGATGTGAGATCACTGGAATTGACTGATCTCAGTTTCGTTGTACTAATCCCGAAATACGAACATTATAAGAATTAATTATTAATTATAAAAAGGTTAAACTCAGAAAAATTATCAACAAACATTGTCGGATGATAAAATAGACATCGCCAACGTGTCCAGAATGGTCAAATTAGCTAAGATAGCCTACCCATCGGTCCAATTTGGACACAAGGGCAAAAAGGTAATTTCGGGTCAAAACGGTGTCTATGTCGGAGCCGTTTTGCACCGAAAAATGTGCAAGAAACCAAGTCTATAAAATATAACAAATTACATGTCCACGAAACCAGAATGATGATACGAACCCAACGGTATCTCCAGAATTGGATTCCGTTGACCCGATCTCAATTTGGCCCGTTGACCAGAACTTGGAATTCCGGGTTGCACAGAAATGCGTGCCGGAGCCAAAGTTCTAAAAACTCAGTAAACTACATGTCAACGATTACAGAATGATGATACGAACTCAACGGTATATCCGGAATTGGATTCCGATGAGCCGATCTCAAAATGACCCGTTGACCCGGATATTGGTATCCGACTTGCACCGAAATGCGTGCCGGATCCAATGTCCACCAAAACCTAGCAAATTATATGTCAACGAGTCTAGAATGACGATACGAACTCAACGGTATATCCGGAATTGGATTTCGATGAGCCGTCGTCAAAAAGTCCCGTTGACCCAGAATGTGGAACCCACATTGCACCGAAAAATGTGCCAGGGCCCACGTTCTCTAAATCTAACAAATTTTATATGCAAACATGCCAGAACGACGCCACGAATCTAATGGTGGTGTCAGAAATAAAATTTGGAGTCCCGTGTTCAAAAATGGAATTTTACAAGTTGGAAATTACGATTTCGGACGGTCAACTTTGGCGTCGAATTCAACAAATCAAACAAGCTCACAAGGAAACGAAACTGGAGGGGTAGTAAGAGGGTTATACCAGCTTCGCACAGGAACTGGTAGCACGCCAAAAGGAGCTGCGGTGGAGGAGATACAAGCTGACGAAGTTGGTCCCGCGAAACTGTCCAAATTTAATACAATTTAAACGGTCAACTTGGTGGCCGGTTTTGATGTATCAAACGATAAAATTAATGGACGAAAATTGACAGGAGTGAAGGTGGATATACCGAGATTGTGACGGAGTGAAGAAATCGCCGATCAAATGGTCGGATTTCTAGGAAAACGAGCGCGAAGTCGCTGCGACGGAGATCAAATTCTGAATCAATCCCGCGCGCGTCACGACGGAACTTCGTGCGAAACGTACGAATCGTCTCGACGGTGCGTCCCGGAGGATGGTGGCCGCCAGGGGAGAGTTCGCCGGGGTTGGGCGCACGGCCAGGGGGCCACGGCGGCCCGCGCGACGGCACGACGGCGCACGACGGTGGCCCGCGCGCGCGTGCGCGCGCCTGCATGCGTGCAGCTGCTGCTGCTGCTATTGGCGCGGCCATGCTTGGCCAGGCCGACGACGGTGGGGGCTGTGTAGCATCGACGAGGGTCGGGCGACGGTGCACGGCGGACATGGATGTGGTGGCCGGTTGATGAAGTGGTGGTGGTGAAGACCATGGTGATGGTGGTGATGAATGGATGGATGGTTATTAAAGGGAGGAGGAGGAAGGAGGAGCTACTGTGGGTGCGGTTGGCCGTGCTCGGCCAGGGTTGGCCGGCGGCGAGGCTACACCGGAGGATGGCTGGGGTCGGGCCAGCCATAGGAGTGGTGGTGGTGTTAAATGTTGCTGTGGTGAAAAATAAAAGAATAGAGTGGGAGAGAGAGAAAGAGATGAATAATAATAATGGAAGGGAGAGAGAGAAAAGATTCTCTCCACATTAGAGTTAGGGCCGGCCAAGGAGAAAAATTGTGAGAGTGAGTGTTGGGAAAAAATTGTAGGGTGAGGATTGATTGAGGGAAATCAAGGGTAGTAATGAATTATAGGAATTTTGGTCATTCCTACAGGGATTTAAATAAATGGAGATTCCAATAAATATTGAAATAGGTAAACATGATATTTAATATTATTTTCCAAGGATAATGATCTGAGGGTGTCATGATGGAGGATAGCACGAAGCTGGGCTGGACTCGGTGGAGCCGGATTGGGTCTAAATCCGACATTACGTAATAATCGAATTAAAAATTAGGTATCGATGATCATGGGCAAATAAGTAGCACATGGGAATTCCAATAAATGGGACACAAGTGTCGGACGGGTAGTAGGCTCAATGTGGGCCTTGTCCATAATTGGGGCTGACAGGTTTTGGTCAACAGGGTACCCACAAATCAAGTTGGAAAATGAATGTGACGCCGTGGGGTGAAATAAAATCGGGTCACGCGTCAGAAAAGTTGTGCGAAGCAAATGGAGCACAAAATGGCGTGTCTGAGTGGGACACGAAAGTCATGGGTGACGAGCGTCTCGAGTAGATCATGCATGATGAGTTGGTTTCAAGAAACTGACTGGTCTTGCGCTCCCAAATTAAAAGTCACGGGAACGTGCTAATAATGATCAAGGAAAAGAGTGGGAAAATTAATTAATGATCAAATGGTCTAATTCGACCAGAAGTTCTGCGAAGCAAAAAAGAGCACAAGGGAACAAGTTTGAGTGGGATACTATATACCATCATGATGGTAATCCTGTCCACTCCAAAACTCGTGAAGAAGATTTCCAGAGTTGAACATCCCTGACACTCCAAATATCAAAGGCACAGAAAAGTACACTTAAATAATAAATAGAATAATTTATTTATTGAAATTAAAATCAATCAGAAAATAAATAAAATAAATAAGAAAAATCAATCTGAAATTCAGGGTGCTCACATCATACCCATCTTATAAAAATTTCGTCCTCGAAATTAAAATGTCCATACTCCCTCTAGGTCAAACCCCCACAATCAAGGTCCCAGAACTTAAACAAATCATACCATCAAAAAAAGAACGGCATACAGGGTCATGGCATACGGTGGTAGTTAAGTCTCATCTAGGTATACTAGCATGCTAAACCAATATGGTCATAGGGTATCAAAACACACAAGCAATCTAGGGTGCTAAACGAGAAAAGATACAGAAATAACAAATCATCATAACTGTAAGACAGTCTACCATCCTATATGAAAACTGTTACTTATCAAAAAATAAAAAAAGTAACTACCAATTATCTATAAAGGGTACAGAAAAATCAAATTCAAAAGTTAAAGAATTGAAAGTCACTTGCATTGAAATCCAATCACAATATATATAGAGAGAGCGTTAGAGAGGGAAAACTAGCATTATGTGTATGGGGACATGTTCACATGGTTAGATAGTAGGCGTGTGTGTAGGTGAAATATACATAAAATTATATATGAGGATTTGGGTTTCAAACAATCGCTATCCGGTTACACTACTCATGGCATATTGGTTAAACAATCTACAATACGCAACCTATTTAATCATAACATGCATGGCTAACCATATATATATATATATATAAACGTAGAGACTAAGTTATGTATCTATATACATTATAACATGTATGCATAAACTCTATATATATCCATACAGGTATATGAACATAACATAGAGAGGAAATGTTAGGCTACATGACAGTGTATACTAAGTTAGGGTGTGTGTGTGTCCTTGTACAGGGTTATAACTTAGCATTAAAAGGTTAAATCCAGTTTTAGTTCAGCATTTACATACAAAATCTGAAATGAGCTAACATTTAAAGCAGTGTAATATGAACATAACGTAGTTTCAGATTTTAGGGTTTTGAACATCGCAACCAATCTCAATGGTCCTAATACATCCTAACATGATAGAAATGAAACCCTAACATACTATCCATACATTTATCTACGCATATAGTTCAATATTACATGTTAAATCTGAAATTAAACTAAACATTTGAAATCAAAGTAAAAAATGTTAACATGTATTCAGTTTTCAAGATTTTGGAGAAAATTGAACATCAAAACCAACTCAATGTTTATCACAACCTAACATGTAAGAATACGAAACCTAAATTTATATCCCTACATACCACAATGTATATAGCTCAAACATTACATTTAAAACAACAATTTGAACTAATATTTAAAATCCAACCTTAAGGGTTAATATGCACACAGTCTTAGATTTGACAAATTCAAACACAAAACTCAACTAAAATTTTTTTTTTGAATTGAAACCTTACGTATAACATACATGTGCAGTGATGTAAACATAACTAATAACATGAAATCTTTATTTGAATTACGAATTTAAACTGAAAAAGCAGAAAACCAGAAATATTGGGATTTTGACAATTTAAACATCAACAACATATTAATACGTATTTAGATAGGTGGGACATCAAGTGTAGCATGCATATGTGTCAGACAAAGAGTCTATGTTCACTATATATATTCTCATGTCCTAATATAAAAATCAATTTCTATATCAAGACCAACATTTAGATTCCTACCAAAACTGCAAAGTAGGCGATTGATGTAATCAAGACAGTTTTATTATTATCTAATACAAGAATAGTAGCAAGAAAAAAATAACGATAAAATCTGTTTTGCTTATCTGTTTAAAAGAAGGAACCATTTTGAAACCAGAACTATAATATCAAATCCAAGATAAGGTCTAGCAAAACCATCAATTCATTGTATTATGAAAAACTCACAGTAAGAAGTTACACAAGGTTTAGAAAGATAGCTAATCCTACTCCTAAGTTAAATAATGAGAAGCAAACAAAATAAAACAACTAATAATAATTTTTTTGAAGGACTGAAACAAAAGTAAAGAAACCATGTTCGAAAATATTTAAGGTACAATCTGATAATTATATGCGTCTATCTAAGATCATGATACTCTAAATCCTCGTCATACTAGTAAGCAAGGCTACGATAATCACAGAGTCCTTGACTTAGGCACATACCTCTAGAATAATGGTATTTAACATTTTCGCGATGCCGCTAGCTTGGCTGCAAAAACCTTAAATTCCCACACCCGAGAAATATATCCAAGTCAAACTATGTGTCCTCACCATACTGGCTAATATGACTGTAGAAGACTAGATTCCATAACTTAGATGACCTAGCCCATATAATTTCATCTTGACAAAATTTAATTAAATCAACAAAGAATACCCAAAAATCAAATCAAATTTATCAACGAACATCAAAATTCAAAAATAAACAAAATCCATCAAAATACAAACTCGGATGCAACAGCTATCATCAAGATTCAAATTTCAACAATCATCCATCAAATTCAATAAATACAAACTCAAATTCAACCATAATCCATCAAAATCAATAAATACAAACTCAAATTCAACCATAATCCATCAAAATCAATAAATAGAAACTCAAATTCAACCATAATCCATCAAAATCAAATTCAACAACAGAAAGTAAAGATAAATTAAATCAAGGAAAGAAGAGTTTTCAAATCGAAGTTAAAATAAGATTCTTGAGGGTCGTCCCAGGAATCTCTCAAGGGATCCTAATTATGATTGAGTATCTTCAAAAATATATCCTATTTCTACTGCAGGCTGTAGTGGTACTCTAGTTCGAATACCACTACACAAACTCGACCTGCATGGGCCACCACTAAAAATGTGTCACAACCCGCACCCACTGTGAGGGTACGAGAACGTAACAACGCCCAGCCTACGCCGCATTGTCGGCGGTAGAACGCTGTCCTAGGTCTCATGCATCTAACAGTATAAGGCTAAGCAGTTTATACTCCCCGAATGGGGGTGACATAGCAGATATAGTCTCAATCACAACTAAGGTAGAGCAAGATAAAAGATAGGTAAAACATGAAATCCAAAAGAGATACAACAGATAGAAGCCTAAGTGTCTAAGATACATAAACCTAGAAATACATCTCAAAGCTCAAATACCGTAATCCATAAAATAAATACAACTCCAGACAACTGAAATAACTATCTAAACAACCTCTATGTGTCTCCTCTAGGCTAGCAGGTAACCTCCAAGCTATCTGTAAAATTTATCAACAGGTCCGGTCAGGACAGGAGCGAGCATAATACATCTCAACAAGTCATAGCAGGAAAGGAAATATAATCATGCTAGAGAATAAAATACAGGATCTGAAGAAATAGTATAATGTAAAAGAGAGACTGTAAGTAAATATCTATGATATATATAAAGAGAGACAGTGCTAGTGATTTAAAGTACTGTATAAACATATGAATGGCTAAGGACTGATTCATGATTACACTACTGGAAATTGATTCATGATTACACTACTTGGATTTATTCACATGTTTATTTATACTCCCCATCCCCAATCAATACACAAAGATCCATTCAAGTTACGTTAAGATTCATGATTATACTATGTTGCCCATAAAGGGTAATTCATGAATTGATTCGTGAAGACTCGGTGATCATGAGGGTACATGAGTCACTAGCTGATTCCCGAAGATTCATGATGATAGAAGCATATGATACGTGATGTAAGTGAAACACACATGACAAAAGTATCTGATGCTCCCGAGAGGGATAACATCTCATGAAGGGATCCATATAGTACCAATCCATGTTCCAACTTGTCAGCATCAAGTAAGATAGTCTAAAGCAGGAAATATAATCCTAAACATGATATGAAATGATCAGAGAATGTACTCGCCTGATAACCTGAACAGCTGATAGGTATAGGGGTCCAACTGAAGCCACAGAGTCCTATTTAAAGCAACACAGGTTACAAGGTGTTCAAGTTGTAATAATGAAACTCTACAAGCAATCTATATTATTCTAGGTTCTTCTAAGTCAATCAACTCTAGGTCAACTCCGGTCAATAATCTAGTTAAACTAGGTCAAGTGTTGACTTACAGTTGACTTTGTGTCAACTGGTCAACTCTGGTCAAACAGGGTCAATTCTAGTCTAATTATTAAAGATATAACGTGTACTTCGTTATTCGTACGTCGAAACTTACGACACGCAAATCGAGATAAGATGATTAACGGTAAAGTTAATAATCTTATTATAGTGATCCACGTGTCCGTCTTGTCAATTTCAGCGATATGAGATCACTGGTATTGACTGATCTCAGTTTCGTTGTACTAATCCCGAAATACGAACATTATAAGAATTAATTATTAATTAATTATAAAAAGGTTAAACTCAGAGAAATTATCAACAAACATTATCGGACGATAAAATAGACATCGCCAAAGTGTCAAGAATGGTCAAATTAGCTAGGATAGCCTACCCATCGGTCCAATTTGGATACAAGGGCAAAAAGGTAATTTCGGGTCAAAACGGTGTCCGTATTGGAGCCGTTTTGCACCGAAAAATGTGCAAGAAACCAAGTCTATAAAATATAATAAATTATATGTTCACGAAACCAGAATGATGATACGAACCCAACGGTATCTCCAGAATTGGATTCCGTTGACCCGATCTCAATTTGGCCCGTTGACCAGAACTTAGAATTCCGGGTTACACGGAAATGTGTACCGGAGCCAAAGTTCTCAAAATTCAGTAAACTACATGTCAACGAGTCCAGAATGACGATACGAACTCAACGGTATATCCGGAATTGGATTCCGATGAGCCGATCTCAAAATGACCCGTTGACCCGGATATTGGTATCCGACTTGCACCGAAATGCGTGCCGAATCCAATGTCCACCAAAACCTAGCAAATTATATGTCAACGAGTCCAAAATGACGATACGAACTCAACGGTATATCCGGAATTGGATTCCGATGAACCGTCGTAAAAAAGTCCCGTTGACCCAGAATGTGGGACCCACTTTGCACCGAAAAACGTGCCAGGGCCCACGTTCTCCAAATCTAACAAAATTTATATAAAAATAGGCCAGAACGATGCCATGAGTCTAATGGTGGTGTCAGAAATGAAATCTGGAGTCCCGTGTTCAAAAATAGAATTTTACAAGTTGGAAATTACGAATTCGGACGGCCAACTTTGGCGTCGAATTCAACCAATCAAACAAGCTCACAAGGAAACAAAACTGGAGGGGTAGTAAGAGGGTTATACCAGCTTCGCATAGGAACTAGTAGCACGCCAAAAGGAGCTGCGATGGAGGAGATACAAGCTGACGAAGTTGGCCCCGCGAAACTGTCTAAATTTAATACAATTTAAACGGTCAACTTGGTGGCCGGTTTTGATGTATCAAACGATAAAACTAACGGACGAAAATTGACAGGAGTGAAGGTGGATATACCGAGATTATGACGGAGCAAAGAAATCGTCGATCCAATGCTCAAATTTCTGGGAAAACGTGCGCGAAGTCGCTGCGACGGAGCGTAAATTCTGAATCAATCCCGCGCGCGTCACGACGAAACTTCGTACGAAACGCACGAATCGTCTCGATGGCGCTTCCCGGAGGACGGTGGACGCCAGGGGAGAGTTCGCCGGGGTGGGGCGCACGGCCAGGGGGCCACGATGGCCTGCACGGCGACGCGGTGGCGCACGACGGTGGCCCGCGCACGCGCGCACGTGCGCGTCTGCATGCGTGCAGCTGCTGCTACTGTTGGCGCGGCCATGCTCTGCCAGGCCGGCGACGGTAGGGGCTGCGCAGCCTCGACGAGGGTCGGGCGGTGGCGCACGGCGGACATGGAGGTGGTGGCCGGTTGATGAAGTGGTGGTGGTGAAGACAATGGTGATGGTGGTGATGAATGTATGGATGGATGAATGGTTATTAAAGGGAGGAGGAGGAAGAAGGAGCTACTGTGGGTGCGGTTGGTCGTGCTCGGCCAGGGCTGGCCGGCGACGAGGCCATGCCGGAGGATGGCTGGGGTCGGGCCAGCCATAGGAGTAGTGGTGGTGTTAAATGTTGCTGTGGTGAAAAATAAAAGAATAGAGTGGGAGAGAGAGAAAGAGATGAATAATAATAATGAGAGGGAGAGAGAGAAAAGATTCTCTCCATATTAGAGTTAGGGCCGGCCAAGGAGAAAAATTGTGAGAGTGAGTGTTGGGAAAAAATTGTAGGGTGAGGATTGATTGAGGGAAATCAAGGGTAGTAATTAATTATAGGAATTTTGGTCATTCCTACAGGGATTTAAATAAATGGAGATTCCAATAAATATTGAAATAGGTAAACATGATATTTAATATTATTTTCCAAGGATAATGATCTGAGGGTGTCATGATGGAGGATAGCACGAAGCTAGGCTGGACTCGGTGGAGCCGGATTGGGTCTAAATCCGACATTACGTAATAATCGAATTAAAAATTAGGTATCGATGATCATGGGCAAATAAGTAGCACATGGGGATTCCAATAAATGGGACACAAGTGTCGGACGGGTAGTAGGCTCAATGTGGGCCTTGTCCATAATTGGGGCTGACAGGTTTTGGTCAACAGGGTACCCACAAATCAAGTTGGAAAATGAATGTGATGCCGTGGGGTGAAATAAAATCGGGTCACGCGTCAGAAAAGTTGTGCGAAGCAAATGGAGCACAAAATGGCGTGTCTAAGTGGGACACGAAAGTCATGGGTGACGAGCGTCTCGAGTAGATCATGCATGATGAGTTGGTTTCAAGAAACTGACTGGTCTTGCGCTCCCAAATTAAAAGTCACGGGAACGTGCTAATAATGATCAAGGAAAAGAGTGGAAAATTTAATTAATGATCAAATGGTCTAATTCGACCAGAAGTTCTGCGAAGCAAAAAAGAGCACAAGGGAACAAGTTTGAGTGGGATACTATATACCATCATGAAGGTAATCCTGTCCACTCCAAAACTCATGAAGAAGATTTCTAGAGTTGAACATCCCTGACACTCCAAATATCAAAGGCACGGAAAAGTACACTTAAATAATAAATAGAATAATTTATTTATTGAAATTAAAATCAATCAGAAAATAAATAAAATAAATAAAAAAATCAACCCGAAATTCAGGGTGCTCACTGTGTACTTTCCCGTGCCTTTGATATTTGGAGTGTCAGGAATGTTCAACTCTGGAAATCTTCTTCACGAGTTTTGTAGTGGACATGATTACCTTCATGATGGTATATAGTGTCCCATCCAAACTTGTTCCCTTGTACTATTTTTGCTTCGCACAACTTTGGGTCGATTTAGACCATTTGATTATTAATTATTTTTTCCACTCTTTTCCTTGATCATTATTAGCACGTTACCGTGACTTTTAATTTGGGAGCACAAGACCAATTATTCCCTTGAAACCAACTTATCATCCATGATTTACTCGAGACGCTCTTCACCCATGACCTTCGTGTCCCACTCAGACACGTCATTTTGTGCTCCATTTGCTTCACACAACTTTTCTGACACGTGACCCGATTTTATTTTACCCCACAGTGTCGCATTCATTTTCCAACTTGATTTATGGGTACCCTGTCGACCAAAACCTGTCAGCCCCAATTATGGACATGGCCCACATTGAGCCTACTACCCGTATGTCACTTGTGTCCCATTTATTAGAATTCCCATGTGCTACTTATTTACCCATGATCATCAACACCTATTTTTTATTCAATTTTTGCACAATGTCCGGTTTTGATCCAATCCGGCTCCACCAAGTCCAGCCCAGCTTCGTGTTACTCTCCATCATGACGCCCTCATTTTTGTTTGCCCAAAAATAATATTCAATACCTAGTTTTCCACTTCAAATTTTGAGTATAAATTCTATTAATTTTAATTCCTTGGAGTGACCTAATTTTAGCTATTTAATTCTAGCCATTTGATTCCCCTAATTAATCCTATCCATCCAAATTCCTACATGACAAACTCCCACACTCTATATTGGCCGGCCCTAAAATCCAGGCTTGGCTTTTCTCTCTCTTCCTCTCATTAACCCTCACACATTTATTATCATTTCTCACCTCATTTTCTCTCTCTAACTTTTCCCTCTTTAAACCATGAACAACAGCAGCCATGTGGCCGAGCCCGACCTCCCCCCACCTAGGCCGAGCTCGGCCCAGCCTCGTTGCCGGCCACCCTGGTCGGCTGGCCGCACAACCACCAGCAGGCCTAACCACCTCTCCTCCTCCTTCTTCTCCACAAAAAAATCACCACCATCAATATTCACCGCCACCTCCATCATCCGCACGCCACCACTCATCGTGGCCGCACGGGCGCCGCCCTCGCCGCGCGAGGCCACCGCCGTGGCCGTATCGCCGTGCCTAGCTGGGCTGCGCTCCGTCGAACAGAGTTGCAACCGCAGCTACACAGCAGCAGCGCACAGGCCGCGCGCGATGGCAGCGCTGGCCGCGCGCCGCCGCTGGTCGACGTGCCTCCGACGACCCCCACACGGGTGCGCCCTACCTCGGCGAACTTTTCCATGGCGGCCACCGTCCTCCGGGACGCGCCGTCGAGACGATTCGTGCGTTTCGCACGAAGTTCCGTCGTGACGCGCGCGGGAACGATCCAGATTTCGTGTTCCATCGCAGCGACTTCGCACATGTTTTTTCAGGAATTCGACTGTTGGATCGGCAATTTCTTCACTCCGTCACAATCTCGGTATATCCACCTTCACTCCTGTCAATTTTCATCCGTTGATTTTGTCGTTTGATATACAAAAACCGGCCACCAAGTTGACCGTTTAAATTGTATTAATTTTGGACAGTTTCGCGGGGTCAACTTCGTCAGCTTGTACCTCCTCCACCGCAGCTCCGTTTGGCATGCTACCAGTTCCTGTGCGAAGCTGGTATAACCCTCTTGCTACCCCTCCAGTTTCGTTTCATTGTGAGCTTGTTTGATTGGTTGAATTCGACGCCAAAGTTGGCCGTCCAAATTTCTAATTTCTAACTTGTAAAATTCCATTTTTGAAAATGGAACTCCAGATTTAATTTCTGACACCACCATTAGACTCGTGGCATCGTTCTGGCACGTTTTCATATAAAATTTGTTAGATTTGGAGGACGTGGGTCCTGGCACGTTTTTCGGTACAAAGTGGGTCCCACAGTCCGGGTCAACAGGACTTTTTGACGTCGGCTCATCGGAATCCAATTCCGGATATACCGTTAAGTTCGTATCGTCATTCTGGACTCGTTGACATATAATTTGCTAGGTTTTGGTAGACATTGGATCTGGCACGCATTTCGGTACAAGTCGGATACCAATATCCGGGTCAACGGGTCATTTTGAGATCGGCTCATTGGAATCCAATTCCAGATATACCGTTGAGTTCGTATCGTCATTCTGGACTCGTTGACATATAGTTTGCTGAGTTTTGAGAACTTTGGCTCCGGCACATATTTCCATGCAAACCGAAATTTCAAGTTCTAGTCAACGGACCAAATTGAGATTGGGTCAACGGAATCCAATTCTGGAGATACCGTTGGGTTCGTATCGTCATTCTGGTTTTGTGGACATATAATTTGCTATATTTTATAGACTTATTTTCTTGCACGTATTTCGGTGCAAAACAGCTCCGACACGGATACCGTTTTGACCCGAAATTACCTTTTTGCCCTTGTGTCCAAATTGGACCGATGGGTAGGCTATCCTAGCTAATTTGACCATTATGGACACGTTGGCGATGTTTATTTCATCGTCCGACAATGTTTGTTGATAGTTTCTCTAAGTTTAACCTTTTTTATAATTTATTAATAATTAATTCTTATAATGTTCGTATTTCGGGATTAGTATAACGAAACTGAGCTCAGTCAATTCCAGTGATCTCACATCGCTGAAATTGACAAGATGGACACGTGAATCACTATAATAAGATTATCAACTTTACCTTTGATCTTCTTATCTCGATTTGCGTATCGTAAGTTTCGACGTACAAATAATGAAGTACACTTTATATCTTTATTAATTAGACTAGAATTGACCCTGTTTGACCAAAGTTGACCAGTTAACCCAAAGTCAACTGTAAGTCAACACTTGACCTAGATTGACTAGATTATTGACCGGAGTTTACCTAGAGTTGTTTTGACTTGGAAGAACCTAAGAAAAATAGATTGCTTGTAGAGATTTATTTATTACAACTTGAACACCTTGTAACCTGTGTTGCTTTAAATAGGACTCTGTGGCTTCAGTTGGACCCCTATACTTATCAGCTGTTCAGGTTATCAGGCGAGTACATTCTCTGATCATTTCATATCCTGTTAGAATTATTTTTCTGCTTTAGATTACTTTACTTGATGCTGTCACGTTGGTAACACGGATTAGTACTATATGGATCCATTCTTGAGATGTTATCCCCTCAGGGAGCATCGTATACTACATGTTCTGTGCGTTTCACTTACATGGTGTATCACTATGCTTCACGATTCTTCGATCACTTGTGACATGTACTCTCATGATCACAGAGTCTTCCCAGAATTACCCATTTATGGGCATTCCCAGAATCACCCCATTGTGGGCATTCCCAGAATCACCCATTTATGGGCTATCCATGTATCACCCCTTGTGGGCCTTTGCATGGAATCATAACATAACCTGGTTGGATCCTTGTGTATTGATTGGGGGTACGGGCGAGTATAAATAGACATGTGAATAATATCCAAGTAGTGTAGTTCCCAGAATCACTCCATAGTATAGTTTCCAGAATCTCCTATGCCATTCACATGTTTATATTGTACTCTGACTCACTAGCCACTGTTAGTTCTCTACTTATAGTAGATATTTCTATTACAGTTCTCTCTCTCTGTTTACATACTGTATTTCTTTCAGATCATGTATCTTACTTTACTGCATGATTATATTTTCTAACCTGCTATGATCTGTTGAGATGTATTGTGCTCGCTCCTGTCCTGACTGGACCTGTTGATAAATTTTACAGATAGCTTGGAGGTTGCCTGCTAGCCTAGAGGAGACACATTAGAGGTTGTTTAGTTAGCTATTTTCAGTTGTCTGGAGTTGTATTTACTTTATGGATTACTGTATTTGAGCTTTGAGACGTATTTCTGGGTTTGTGTATCTTAGACACTTAGACTTCTATCTGCTGTATCTATTTTGGATTTCATGTTTTATCTATCTTCCATTATGCTCTACCTTAGATGTGATTGAGTTTACATTCTGCTATGTCACCCCCATTCGGGGAGTATAAACTGCTTAGCCTTATACTGTTAGATGTACGAGACCTAGGACAGCGTTCTACTGCCGACACTGCGGCGTAGGCTGGACGTACCCACGTCTCGTGCCCTAACTTTAGGGTGCTGGTCGTGACATATAGGCCTTTGGAGTGGGTTTACATGTAAATAGGAGGGGGTTGCCTTGTATTGGGAGTTCAGCCAAGTGTGACTGCTATGTAGTGGAAAAACATGGCATGGGGTTTCCATATAGGGTTGAGTTTAGTTAGGTAGGGTGTTGATTGGCTAACGATCTGGGGGTGTCGCCTGCGCCATGGCCGTCACTATACTTTCCTTCAATGTCTTTGCATGGTGCTGCGGAGTCTGCTACTGAACTAACTGTTGTGCCTTCATCATCGCGTAGAACATTTGAAACATTTGCTTCCCGTCTATCTGATGTCTTGGAGGTAGAAATGGCATAAAAGACATTGGTAGAGTGGGAGGTGGTGGAGGTAAGAGAGCCCCCAGCTATGAAGTCTGTCCATCTGTCTGCGAGGTCGGTGGCTGAAGAGTAAATTGAGGTGGCGACGGGATGTCGTCTCTCCGAAACCTCGAGGTATGCGACTACGGACGATGTGGATCGGTTAGGCAACCTGGCCCAATGATGGCTGAGGAGTCCCATCAACGTAGATCACAATAGCATCTCGTGGAGTGCCAGCTGGAGTCGAGATTCCGTCTTGTGGGTCCATTATTTGTATGATAGAAAAGACCTATTAAATGTTGAAATATTTAAGCATGATACATGTCAAGGAAAAAATTTAGAAGTCAAAATGACAAGTCAAAGGCGTTAAAATATTATGGATAAGATACTATTTCGAGTTTAGTCCTAGTTAGCAGGCTCGCTTGCGGTCATGTAAATAAGACGATTTAAAATAGAACTTGCATGGGCCACCACAAAAATATGTCACATCTCATTCCCAAAATACGTATGACTTTGGAATACATAGCATGCCAACAGATACATTCCAAAGGCAACCCAATTTAATAGACCAATTGCAAAGCATCTTAAACTATAAGTAAAATCAACATATGGAAGTCACAAGCATCTACATTCATCTGCACATACAAATATGAAATAAACAAGAACATGACATCATAGTGATGGAATAAAAGAAACTGAATAATGTCAAATAATGTAAAAATAGTCATATGGGAAAAACAACCCATGGATACAAGTACAAGAATGAAATGTGAAAGAAATACTACAAGTCCACAGCTCCGACATAAAATAAATAATGTAAACAACTACTATGGAGAAACCACGTCGTCAACTGCTGAAGCAAATGATGAGTGAACTCTCAGCCCGTATTCTTCAGGAAATATCACTTCACCTGTGTCTGGAAGGAAACCAGGTCCCCAGGGGACATAACAATGTACATAATATGCAAGCTAAAAAATCAGTAAACTGACATATCCAATGGGTAAACGGAATCAAACTAACGTGACGCTTTGAGGACAAAGTTCTCAAGCTTAGACATCTCCAAAATAAAAGACATCTGGATCTAGATACATATAGCCGTAGCTCTGGTTATGGAGTCTCAATGGTAACTAAGAGAGAAACTGGATCACAAGAAACATGTATTCTCTCTGAATAATTTTAGTACATATATATAAACTGTAAGTGCAAATATGTCCCACGTAAGTACTAGCTGTCCTCAACTCTCCAAGAATCATATAAGTCGTATCTACAACTTATCTGATCAGACCTCTATCTAGGCGTCGAGTCATATAATGCAACTACAAAAACAATAACAACAACCAATCATGGTCCTATAGTCATCAGGGAATCTAGTAACTCTGGAAATTAATACACAAGTATTTAACTAAGCATATGTGTCAAATCATGTGTCGTAATCCTTTAGGTCTCAATGGAAAATAATATCCATAGAAATTCAAGAAGTCTTTAGAAATTAATACTAGACAACTTAACAGTTGAATGCACCCGAATATCAGCTAGATATTAATACTATACAACTTAACAGTTGAATGCACCCGAATATCAGTCGAAAGCACATACTGATATACTAACTAAGGTCCAACACTAATAGCAAGAAATAAAATATAGTAATATGACAAGAATATTGAAACAATAGCAAAAACACTTTCCTGAAACCGCAATGTGTAGATGTAAAGATGCTCCCGTGTCTACGCCTCCGGAATCCAATGGACCTAAACAATTAATTAACTACTTTATATGTTTGATCAAGAAATTTATAACACAACTTAATTATCTAATTTATTATTAACCATATGTAACCAAGTCTAATACCTCATAGGACACATGAATTCTTGACACATTAACACACATGTTTCCATTGGATACCGAAACCTAGTTTTATGGTTTCCGACTTTCAAAATTCAAAGTTAAGTCCCTACTTTAAGGATATGCATATAAATTATCTAAAAATCATAAATCATGATTTAAACATGATTTATATTGAATTTAATGTCTAAATTCCATATTTGTTAGTTTAGATACAATTCATGATTATGCCTATTTAATGTCAACTAGTCTTGTCTGAAACTTGTCCGGAACATTACCAAACTATTGTTACGACTTATATATATGAAAAATCATGTAAGACATATTAAAATCTGATTAAAACTTAGAAAATAATATTATTTTTATATACCAAAATTAGCCCCTATTTATGAGCCTTTTTATGTCAGCAATTTAATCAAAAGCCTAGCTAGTCTAACGGCTCATATTTATAGGGTTCAATAACATAAAAATACCATAAAAATAATTTTAAAATACTTTATTTATAGTAATAAAATACATATAAATTTATTTGTAAGAATTAGTGACGAACACTCAAGTAATTGTACCGAAAAAGTCTCAAACTAATCCTACCATAATCCACACTATCAACAACCTAACATGCAATCTTCATGGATGATAATATAGAAAAAAGATGTCAAGATATGCGTTTTTAAACAATAAATTATCAGATTTCTAAAAGAAATATGCCATAAGGGTTTGAGAAGGATTTTGGAATCTTTACCGAAAACCTTCAAAAAATTGGATGTTGGCGCTTCTTTTCATCCGAGAACACAACTCCTTGCTTGTGCTTGACTTGCTACCCCCTTCTTGATGGATGGAAGGATATGGAAATAGAGTTTGGATGGGTTTGATGGCAAAGATGGAGTTTTGGTAGAGATTAGAAGAAGTGATGATGGAAATGTTGACTTTGGATTGGAGAAGAGACTTTTTGGTGATGGACTAGATGATGTTGTAGGGGTTTAATAGCTTAGGATGCCGCCGAAAATTGAAGATGAAGAGGGTGTGGGGGTAGGCCAAGAGTGGAGGAAGGGGTTTGTAATGGTTAGGGTTAGGATATATATATGTGCTAGTAATGACACACAACTATACTAGCCATGCCATATTTTCTAATCGATATGCATAATAAATCTCAATCATGACTAAGGATATTTATATAATAAAAATAATATTTAAACATACTTTTAAATATATTATATTAAATAATTAATTTATTTAAAAATTGAGGGGTTTTACTATGACAAAGACTGACAACTGTTCATGGCTTGCCCACAGCGACAGTCTCTAATAGCCTACTGGTTGTGGCTATTATGTGGCCTCAGCATAGGCCTCCATGTGTCGTATGCCTAGCGTAATTCAAGACTAACAGCCATTCGTAGCCCGCGCCTACTGACACGTGATAGTAGGCAGTTTCACTATCTTACTGGCAGGAATCAACTTTTATTCCTTATAACAGGCGACACACTTCACGTGCTCCGAAGTTGGCACAGACTAGGTTAAACCCATCGTTTATAGGGTGCAGATAATGATTCTTCATGTAAACACCAAAAATGATGCATAGAGGAAAAAACAGTAAAGTTTTACCTATCTTATACGTTCAGGAATACAAAAATAATGGTTTTGTCTACCTCCTATGTCGAAGCCTGATGAGCCTATAACTACCTCGAGACTTATGCCATTTTTAAGGATCGAGCATTGAGCACCTAAGGACCGATATCAAAGCTAGTTCGCTGTTGAGAGCTTGTGCCTTCGTGATAGTGCTTGAGAGCAAGAGTTAGGAAGGCCTCCCCCACTCTTGCGTTGGATCATCCAAGGAGTAAAGAAGCCAACCGCATGCTTGATCTCTATTGCTAACACACCCTAGAATTCATTATACTAATTAGGACTCCTCAAGTGTTAGGATTCTTTTGTACTGAACAAGTTTTCAACATATAAAAAAGAAAGTTTTTACAAGTCTTATATAATCTTTTTTCTCTTGCATCTTTCGTAGAAGGGAAACACTTCGTCCTTGTGCAAACATGTACTAATTTTATTTCCAACGATTTAATTTCTATACAACTCTCCGATTTATAATTATTCACTGATTATTATAGTTTACTAACAAACAAAAATTCAACATAGTGAGTTCAAATTAATAGTTCATACCAATTCACCATTAGTCTATAATTCTGGTGTTTCAATCATCAAGCTAGCATTAAAACATACAACTAATCTCCTTTATCGCGGTTCTTTTTATTATGATATCATTGATAGTAAGGACTTACAAAAGGAAAAGAAATATATTTCATTTTTCTAAGGAGTGTATATAAAGGAAAGAAGGATGAAAACTACTCACTGATTAGTGGAATGCCGAGAGAAAGAGAACATCCTTCGTAATGCACCTATCATAATCACTCACCTAAGTTCCTCATTCAATTGCACCGACGATATTTCAGAACACATCTTTTTGTCCATTTTACTCTCTCTCAAAATTAGATATAATGCAACAAAACAATGAGAATGGGGAGGGACCTTTGATTTGTAAGAAGGTTACCAAAGATATCTCTTATAGATTATTTGGGATCATAGTTGCCAAATAATTTTCCAAATCAGACTAGGCTATTCAAGACAGTAAACCTACGTGCAACATTCCAAGATAATACCAAGGGACAATTAAATATCTAATACAAGATTTTGACTTGCACTAAGTCAAAGCTTGGTCTCATTATCGTGCAACAAGATCATCAAGAGTTTGTAACATGATTCACCCCATATATAGGGCACTACATAAGTCGATCTGGATAGTACAAACTAAAATTAGATAAAAGGGTAAGATTTACTTGAAAATGGATTGGCATGTGGCATGGTGCATCATGGCATGAAATTAGTTCTCTTGGAAGTCGACTAGGCTGTTGGACACACGATGGATACGTCAAATTGCTATAATATTATTTGGCCTACCAAACAATATCGCATTCGTGTGAAATTCACCACGCTGATCACTATCGGTCACAGCATGAAGAAGTCGCACTATAAAAATAGCTGTTGGATTTCTCGTAGAAAGCGAGAGAAGTTCTTGACACAAACTTCAGATTGTGTTCTGGATCAAGGTTCAAAATAACTCCCGTGCCGACGTAGTCATTGCTAGGAGTCAGGATGTCTGTTAGAGTTATATACTAAAAGCATCACTTTTGTATTAACTATATATTTCTATTATTTTTGAATGAGAATCATATGGGCAAATATTGGCCGTTTATATTTGTTATATATTAATACAAGTGTCTGATATTCTACATTATAGATAATACGGTGTGTGGTGACACACAAAAGATCATATTATCAGTCACTTGTAGGATATATAAATGGTTCACAACCTAGATAGATTTGGACAAACAATTGGTAAGGTTGTAGTATAATCTGGCATTAGTCTATCTTGACTATAGGTTTATACTAGTGCACTTTGTGTGTATTGAACAGGACCACTTGAGGTTGTTCTCTTTGTACTGACTACATTAGAGAATAAATATCTCTGTTATTATGGATGATTGTGCTTTTAATCCAGTTATAATAACAGACATGTATATGTAGTGTGTAGTACTTTAATTCATAAAAGAGTGAGATTCATAATGAGTCAATAGCCTCTATGAATTGGGAAATGGCATTATGTGTATGATGGGCTGTTGATGATAAAAGGAATCCATGTCCCGATGTATCGGGTTGATGATGTCCCCTTAAGAAACTCATAAGGATTGTCATGTAAAGCCTGTAGGTGGATTATATCCGACATAACAAATAAAGTTGAGTGATACTACTTAAGGATAAAAGATGTCGATAAATGTAGTTGTCAGTAACTTCATTTGATTGATGGACATTCGATATCTTAACATGGGGAGACAAACAAGCATATATAAGAAGAAGCCCATAAACGTAATTTGGGATTAGGAAGGTAATGCAACATTAGCTCTTTAGTAGAATGAGCTATTGTTAACAGGCCTGGGTTGTGTGTTCGGGCTGAACACGGGATACCTAAACCCGTTAGGAGACCTAAACCTAATTTCTTCTCAGAGTCCCTGCGTAGCCTATATACACCCTCTATTCTCTGGCCATCACATGTATCATAAAAGAGCATCTTTTTCTAATTCGTTCATCATGAAAGGAGAGAAAGGGAGGACAACCAAGGAGAAGAAAATGTTGGGAGACCGTCGCCCACACGATGTCTAACTCGAGAAAGGAATACGGTAGAAGATCTTGAGGTTGCTGATCGATCAAGATTGCTGGAAACTGTCATCAACTCCTCGCCGCTTCAGGTATAATTTGTGAACCCTAGTTTCCGCTATTGAAGGGTTAGATCACGAGATTAAACATGTTCATGATTCATCAATCGATATGCACAACAATTCGTCATCTTAGAATTTTTCCTATTGAAGGGTTCGCATTGATACATGCGTATATGACCTAGCCGTATGGCTATGCGTTTATCGTATAGACCAATATGCGATCCCGGGAATACCAGTTCCATTAATGTCTAGGTTATAGAGGGAAGAGAGAAGAAGGTCTACGTAAATTTTGGAGCAATTTAGATTTAGTTTGGACAATGGACATGCGGGCGACATGAAGAGAGAGAGAGAGAGGGAGAGAGAGAGGGAAAGAGAGAGAGGCTATTGTTGAATAGAGGAAACCCTAAGCTACTATTAAACTCTAAGTTAGATTATCAGGTTATAATCAAAGATGTAGAAATACAATAATCCACTAAGGATTCAACCAAGGAAGCCGCTAGAAGGTCAACTAGGATCAAGTTCAATGGTAGGGATCTAATCCCTCTTTAATAAATGGCCAAGATTAGTGCACTCAGTCGGTGTGTCTAGACGTGGTTGACTAACAGGTAAGACTTGTACAAGTTCATCAAAAATGGTGGATCATGATTAGAAGTGAAATGAATGGAAGGATATACGATGATAACTTAAAACATGGGTAAATATTGGGTAGAGTTTGCGGGTTTAAATTCGATGGTTCAAATATAATCTAGATTGAACCAATGGTTGAGAGCAACGACTTAAAATATGGGGTTGGATATAGGTTTACTGTTAAAAGGTTTAACCCACCTAATAGTAATTAATTATAACATAGTCAATATTTCGTTATAAATAGGTTTTTAAATAAAGAGAATACTTTATAACTATTTATTTAATTCATTAACTAGTTTTAAGGTATAAAAAAATACAAACAACTTCAAAAAATTCTCCAAAAATTTAATAAATACTATGGGATATTAGTATGCTCTTTGCCAAGTTTCATGAGGTTTTAAGCTAAGAGTTGTCAATGGTAGTTCCATAAATTACTAAAAATATGTTTTTCCTACTTCTTCTAAAATTTTTACTCTATAAAATTCCTCTAAATTTTCTAAAAATATGAAATGAGTTTCTACAACTTCTAAGGTCGTACCAAGTATATAAAATATGAAATGAGTTTCTACAACTTCTATGGTAGTACCAAGTATATCTAGAGTCACTTTAGTCTATATAGACTCAGATAATGACTTTTTGGTCTATAGAACATTGTCTCGACTATTCGAACAAATTTAAAATCCACCAGTTTCATACTATGTCTCCTGTAAACTTTTGAGTAGGATTTTCTGGAAGCCAATGCTAAAGCAAAACCTTACGGTTCCCCTTAGTGATGTACGATGATATAATTAGCACTATAATTATGATAGACCGACTGGACATTGGCGACTCATGAGCGACGTCGTTAGTGACGTACAACGATATAGCTCATTTAATCATATAGTGACATGTTATGTGAACTTTGGAGATGTGTGAGCGACATATTTGCGACGCAGGTTGGGGTCGCTAGGGCATCGTTACTACGTTGCTCATGCATCATAGTTTAGCATCCCTCTATGACGACTTACTAGCGAGGCTTGCCGACTACATAACGACATTACTTGAAGTCGCTAACGCGTTATATTGTCTCCTCTTTTTTTCCACAACTATGTGACAAGTAGTGCTATCCTAGACAAGAGTCGCTAAATACATCACAAACTCAATATTTTGGAAGTGGGTCCATGCCTAACCAACATTTGGATTTGATTGGATAATATCCAGGTCAGGTTGGCCTTGACAACTAGGTCGATTGCGGACCATAAATGAGAAATGCTAAGTCCCTCCCCCTTTACAGTGTGGTCATGTTTAGTTCACAAAATCAGGGCATTTGGGAAAGGAAATTCATTTCTTTCCTATTTTTGGATGTCAAAGGAAATGAGTAGGAAAGAAAATTGATTCCCAAGTGGAAGAAAAATAAGAGAAAAAATGGTCCTCTCCCCATCCACCCAAAGATTCATTTCCCCCTCTGAGGATTCACTTTTCCTTCCAATTTTCGTGACTTTTCCATACACCGGAAATGAAATTGATTGGAATTGCAATTTTTCAAATGATAATACAAAGAATCGATGTCCTTTCCTTGCCATTCTGTGAACCAAACGAGGCCTATGGCTTGAGTAGTTAATTCTAAAACTTTGAATTATGTTTATTACACATAGATCTGCATCTTAATAATTAGGATTATTTTGTATAAGGGTACCAGGTTTAGGACCTAATTAAACTTTGGGTACTAGATTTGTCCGCTTTAGATTTTGAGTACTTGAACTTTTTAGTGACGAATATTTGTCTTAAAAGATTCATTTCATCACTGAAATTCCAATTTCGTCACTAAAATGTTTCACTAAAAAAATTCGAGTATCCAAAGTCTAAAACAGACAAAATTAGTACCCAAAGTCTAATTATGTCTAGACCTGTAGGAAATAATTCCTTATTTTCATTGCTAGGGTTTGTTACAATATATATAGTGTCTACATTTGGGCTTATAGGCCATATCTTATGGGCCATATTTACATTACAAATATAATCTAACACCCCCCTCAAGTTGGAGCATGCAAGTCACAAATGCCCAACATGGGAAGGAAAGAATCAAATACATGCTTTCCAAGGGGCTTGGTGAAGATGTCAGCCAGTTGAGAAGAAGTAGGAACATACGAGGCTATTACGGTGCCATCTCGAACAACATCGCGAACAAAATGCAAATCCACCTCAATATGCTTACTGCGCTCATGAAATACCGGGTTCTGAGCCAGGTACAGGGCTGACTGACTGTCACAATACACCGACATAGCAGACTCCTGGCGAACGCCCAAACACACCAATAACTCCTTCAACCATTTTAACTCACAAACAAGCGCAACAAGAGATCGGTATTCAGCTTCAGCGAAAGATCGGGAAACAGTTGATTGCTTCTTGGTCTTCCAAGAAATAGGAGACCCCCAGAAACACCAACCAGCCTGTAACAGAGCGGCGAGTCAAGGGACAACTGGCCCAGTCGGAATCATACCAACCAGAAAGATGGAGATCACAATCAGCTTTCAAAAGAATATCCTGTCCCGGTACATGTTTGAGATATCTAACAACTCTCAAAGCAGCATGCCAATGATCTTGTCGAGGCTCCTGTAAAAATTGAGACAAGATATGCACAACATAGGCTAAGTCATGGCGAGTAAACTATAGATAAATCAACCTCCCAACCAGCCTCCGATAAGTCTCTGCATCCGCCATCTTTGGACTAGTCGATTCTGCCAGCTTGTGATTGGGCTCCATGGGAAAACCAGCAGGTCGAGACCCCATCAAGCCGTATTCTGAAATAATGTCCAAAGCATACTTCCTTTGACACAAGGAAATTCCTTCTGCACTCCGAGCCACCTCTATGCCGAGAAAGTACTTCAACACACCAAGGTCCTTCATGTGAAAGAAAGAACTAAGGTACTGTTTGAAAGCATCTAAAGCGTCTATGTCATTACCAGACACAATCATGTCATCCACATAGATCAAAACATGCAACTCTACCTTCCCTTTAAAAAGAGAGAAAAGGGAATAATCAGAATGAGATTGAATAAATCCATAGGATATCAGAGAAGCAGCAAGCTTAGCAAACCAACAACGTGGTGCCTGTTTCAATTCATATAATGACTTACGCAGGCGACACACTTTGTTGGGTTTACTATGCGAGAAACCTGGCGGCAACTTTATATACACCTCTTCTGTCAGATCTCCATGAAGAAAAGCATTGTGCACATCCATCTGGTGCAAAGTCCAGCATCTCACAGCTGTAACGGTCAAGAACGCCCAAACTGTAGGCATCTTAGCTACCGGGGCAAATGTCTCTGAATAGTCGATCCCCTCAACCTGATGATTATCGAACACAACCAGCCGTACCTTTAAGAGTTCAATACTGCCGTCGGATTTGTACTTTATTTTGTACACCCATCTACTTCCCAATGCTTGCTTCCCAGGAGGCAAATCGACAAGATTCTATGTTCCATTATCTTCCAGAGCCTGTATTTCAGTTTGTATAGCCGCATGCCAGCCCGAATCTTGCGAGGCCTGGCGATATGAAGTAGGCTCAACACCTGCAGTAATAGCTGCAAGAAAATCTCTGTGTCCAGCAGTAAATATGTCATAACTTAGAAATTATGTTATAGGATACGAAGTACCTGAGGAAGTGACGAAAATAGATGAACTGTGGTGAAGGGGAACTTTTACTTCTAACAGCATTCGTCACAAAATCCTGTAATTGTACTGGCTGTGATTTTTTTCTCATTCCTCTTCCCAATACTGTCTCGTCGGGCACCTCTGGCAACACTGTATCCCCTGTATCATCAGTAGTATCCGCATCACCCCCAGCGGACTCTCCTGTCAACACTTCTGCATCTACCTGTGCATCCTCGCCACTCGGTGCCAAGCCACCATCAACCACTCTGGCCTCAGCAACCGTAGTCGGCACCATCCCAAAAGCCTCTATATCGTCTTTTGGCACCTCAACAGATGTATAGTGTATCGCAGAAGACATCTTGCTAGCAGAGCCACACCTAGGAAATTCTTTTTCATAAAAAGTAACATCATGGGACACAAAAAATTCACCAGTCTCCAAATCATACAGTTTTCATCCCTTTTTATCAAGAAGATACCCAACAAAGATGCATTTTCTGCTCATGCTGGCAAATTTATCATATCGGAATTTCAAATCATACGCATAGCACAGACAACCAAAAATATGTAGATGATCATACGAAGGAGCCGAACCATATAAAACTTCATAAGGAGACTTAAAATGCAAGACACTAGAAGGGGTTCTATTTATCAAATAACATGCATCCAGAACACATTTCCTCCAAAAATCCACGGAAAGAGAACCCTAAAATCTCAATGCCCTGGCTATATTTAAAATATGTCGATGTTTTCTTTCCACCCTTCCATTCTGTTGAGGTGTCCCAATACAGGATGTTTGGAACAATATACCTTGCGATGAAAAATAATCTCATAAACAATTAAATTCAGTGCCATTGTCACTCCGCACACGACGTATATCAGCCGCAAACTGACGCTTCACCATAGTAATGAATTTAAGAAACATAGAATAAATAACACACTTATCCGTCAATAAAATAACCCAAACTGCTCTAAAAAAATCATCCACCAAAGTAAAAAAATATCGTGCCCCATTAGATGACGGAACACGATATAGCCCCCACAGATCACAGTGTATAAGGTCAAAGCATCTCAAAGCACGAATACTACTATCAGGAAAGGCATCACGAGTCTGTTTAGCTTGATGACAAATATCACAAGCTTTATGAGAAAACACACTACTACCAGAGAGAAAAGGTAAAGTCTGCATTACTTTATCTGAAGGATGTCCCAGTCTACTATGCCAAACCTCGGAATCACTCTCTTTACATGTCAGGATCACCGAAGCCAAAGAAGCTGGAACCTTCCCCAAGAAGTAAAGTCCACCCCTTTGTTCACCTGCTCCAATCACCATCCTCGTACTTCGGTCCTGAATAAAACACAAATCAGGAGTAAATAACATATCATAATTTCTGGCACCAATCAATTGTGAGACAGAGATCAAGTTGTAAGTCAATGTCGGAACGTAAAGAACATCCGTCAACACCAATGAAGCAGTCAAAAGTATTTTGCCTCTTAGAACAGCCTCAATAGTGCTTCCATCAGGCAAAGTCACATGACAGACAGGGCCCTCAAAGCAATCAACTAAACAGTCACGAGAACCTGTCGCATGAAGAGTAGCCCCAGTATCGAATATCCAAGGGACAGAAGAATTCTTACCCAGCAAACGATCAGAGTTTGAAGACCCAGGTTTGGAAGGATTGTCGTTACCCACCAAGTTCATCAGTTTCTGCCATTATTCCCCTGAGAGTGGTGAAGGATACCCTCCATGCATCATATCTGCCGAACTCTCAACAAGACCAGCAGGGACACCATGACCAGCAGCGGCGACATGATGAACAACCCCTGCGCCACCAGTACCGCGTCTCTCATCACGTTTCTGCTGTGGTGCCGGGCCGGCTCTGCTACCACCAGCACCACGTCCGCCTCCACGCCGAGGACGAGTCTCCCACCACTCTGGATAGCCAATCTTGGCAAAGCAAGTTGCAACATCATTATCTGTTTTCTTGCAATGAGTACAGATCATACCTGATTTGTCCCTGGAATCTGAGGTTCTACTATTAGAAGCAGTAGAAAGACGAGGTGAAGTCTTGATAGCCAGCGCCAACACCTCCTCAGTAGCGGATTGGACCTGAGATTTTTGTATATCCTCCTCCTCACGGACTGTCTGGCATGCCCGATCTAAACTTGGTTGAGGATCCTGAGCCAGAAGATTAGATCGGGTATGACCATACAACTCAGCATTCAATCCATACATAAAGTCCTGAAAGTGGTCTTCATCCCTTATAGCCTGTAGCTTTGCAGCAAGTTCACCACAGGTACAAGTAGGCAATAGAAAATAAGCAGCTTGTTCATCACATAAAGACTGCAAATTTCTAAAGTAGGTTTCCACAGACATCGAAGTCGTTTGTTTACACTCAGCCAAAGCCACCTTAATTTGTTGCTTCCGAGTGCCATTGCTAACAACAAATCTTTTCTCCAACAAGTTCCACAATGGATAAACCTCCTCAAAGTACGACAAAGATTTCTTCAGAGACGGATCAATGGTATTAAGAACCCATTCAACCAATAGTGCTTGCACGCATCTCCAATCAAGCAATTTGCTAGCATCATGAACATATTTGACTTCAGTACCCTCCAGAAAAGTGATTTTTTGCCTAGAGATCAGGGAGAGACGTATCGACCGAGACCACTCAGCATAGTTCGGTCCACGAAAAACAATAGGAGTAATGATATTTTCTGGTTGATCAGCAGAACTCAGAAAATATGGATCTTTTGGATTAGGATAATTTGGGTTGTGTGCACCGCCACCGCCAGTCGCGACGGAGTAGCTGGACGCAGCATCATCTGCCATCGTGGATCTCGGGTGTACAAAAATTTTGTACAACTCCGACGAATCGGCCGCTGATGGACGGGATCGGCGGTGAATCAGTCGCGATCAGGGGCGCCGGATCTGGCGCAAAGGGGCGAGCGGATGTCGGGTGTACAAAAATTTATACAACTTCGACGAATCTGCCGCTGATGGATGGGGTCAGGCGTGCGAATCGGCACGGTAAGGCGCGGATCGGCGCTGTCAGGATCGGCGCGGATCGGCGCTGTCGGAATCGGGATCGGGGGAGTCTTCCCCTCCCGAAATTACAAAAAGGATTAAGAAATCTGATTAAAAGGATTGGGGGGTCTGCTGGGTTCATCCACACAAGAAACAACTCAAAATCTTATACTGCTGCCCACCCTTCTCTTTTCCCAAATTTTTCGTAAGGAAAACTTTAAAGCGCGAGCGAGAGAGAGGGAAGCACAACAAGTGAAGGAGAATATGAGGGCTTGCGCACCTCGGGAAGGGCGGTCGGAGCCATCAGCTCGTGCCGGATGAGCAGAGATGACTGCCGGTGGAGCTACCTTTCTAGCTCGACGGAGGCGGGTGTGCTGGCTCGGTCGTAGAAAACGAACGCCGGAAGCGGACAATGGGTTTCGGGAGGCACGACGAGGCGGGTATGCTCTCTCTCACCCTCTAGTGTTAGGTCGAAAAATTGGTGCGGATGTAGAGTTTGGCGGTTAGGGTTTTTCGGGAGGCTCTGATACCATGTAGGAAATAATAATGCCTTGTTTTCATTGCTAGGGTTTGTTACAATATATATAGTGTCTATATTTGGGCTTATAGGCCATATCTTATGGGCCATATTTATATTACAAATATAATCTAACAAGACCTGGTACCCATATACAAAATAATCCTGATAATTATTATATCTATTCTAATTTTTTAGCTTAAAAGAAGTTAAAAATGAAATTCAAAAGTTTTAATTTATCCACACAGATCCACACCTTATTAATTATTAAACATGTCAATTCTATTTTTTTTAACTTAAAATAAGTTAAAAATGAGATACAAAATTTTTATATATACCCAAAAATGGAACTTGAAATGAATGAGCATCATGAACTTTGATTGAACAAACATTATGAACTTAAATTTAAATACTTAAACATAATACTTGATAGACATAACTTGAATACATAAGTAAATTAAAAATACACTTCATGGTTATAGTTTCACATAGTTTCAACTGGGGATGGAACCACAAATTAGAGGTGTGCTGGAATGAACTGGGATGGACTGAGGTGTGGCCTGAGATGTGGACTAACTTATATGAAAAAATTTGGGCGGCTGAAGTCTACCCACCCCTTAAGGCTGGAATAGTTATGCCCTTGGCTTTAAGGTCTTTCTCTCATGTTTCATAGCTTATGAGATTGTATTCGAATTGAGCTGTTCCTTGGCAGCGCTCGTGTACTATTTCGCTTACATTATCTATGTATTATTTTTATATTTATTGTTCTCTAAATATGTGGTTATGACTGTTGCAACACTCATATTTCATCCATGATTCTAAAATTACAAATGAGTATGCTATTAGTACCTCCAAATGTCTCTCTAAACTATCTCTCCTTATGTGGCAGCTGACGTGGCATCTGACATGTTAATTAAAATTGTAAATTCTAACCTAAAAAATTAATTACCGAATTAGTTAATGTTAATATTAATATTAATATTAATATTAATATTAATTTAAATGCAAATGTTAACAATGTTAATTTTAATTTTAATGTTAATTTAAATTTTAAAAATTGATTCCTCAGCTGCCATGTTAGCTGTCATGTCAGACGATACGTAAGCTACTACATAAAACGATATGTAAGGTGCCAGGGCCGGCCCTGAGTTTGTGGGGGCCCAAGACGATCTTTCAAAATAAGTCCCAATACATAATATAAAAATATTAAATTTTTTTTAAAGTAGCTACAACAAAGGATTAAACTCAAGACCTTTGGTATAAGAGTCTACAATAGTAACCACTACACCACAATAACTTTGTGTCTAAGAGGGTCCATGATATATACTAGTTATATTGTGAGATACAAAATTATTAACATATTTATTTTTAAACTATTTTTTTGGATCCTCTATAATTCGTGGGCCCTGGACGGTCGTCTTGACGGCCATGGCCAGGGCCGGCCCTGTAAGGTGCTACATAACATTTTGGAGCAATAACATTACTCATTACAGATATGAATCTGAGGTGGACTCCCCAAGGCCAGGGAATTAATTCCTCTCCATGCGATTGTGGTTCTTGTTGCACTTCTTTGTTCATATATAATCCATTGACATATACTAGATTGGTAGAACCATAATCCATTTATTTCATTATATTTTTCAAGAAATCTCTCCCCTTTCCGGCCATGAACGCAACCAATGGAGGAGGAAGATTACAAGGAAAGTAACTGCAAAGCAAAAAACCAATCCCCGACTCACTCGCAGGAATCGCTTTTCTACTTCACAGGAAGCTATCCTTTCTTCCTCCCATGCGCTCTCCCTTCGCTTCTTCCTCAATCCTCATCAATCCATTCTAAATCAAACCCACACAAATATATAATTATATATATATATAAGTGAACACTATATACTCCTCCCATGTCTTCTTGATCAGTAATCCAAACTAACTAAAAAGAACCTAATATGTTTTCTGTTCCTTACGCCGGCCCCCAAAGGAGCTGCCGCATCTTTTGGTGCTACGAATGCCAGCGCTCCGTCAGGATCATCTCCTCCCCCGGCTACCCGGTCACCTTCTGCCCCCGTTGCTTCGGCCAGTTCATGCACGAGCTCCACCTGCACCCCCCCTCTCCCCACCGCGCTTTCATGCACCCCATGGTCCCTCCTCCTCCACCACCTCCTCCACCTCACACTCGGGTCGTTCCCACCCGGCCCGCGAACTCGCTGCCGACAGCAGGGACACCCGACGCTGCCCGCCAGACGGGGGATTACTTCACCGGGCCCGGCCTGCACCAGCTTATCGAGGACCTGACGCAGAACGACCGGCCGGGGCTGCCCCCGGCGCCCGCGTCGGCCATCGACGCGCTGCCGACGGTCGCGATAACCGACGGCCACCTGGCGGAGGAGTCGCAGTGCCCCGTGTGCAAGGAGGACTTCGAGAGGGGGGAAGTGACACGGGAGATGCCATGCAAGCACGTGTACCACTCCGACTGCATCGTGCCGTGGCTCCGGATACACAACTCGTGCCCCGTCTGCAGGTTTCAGCTGCCTCATGAATCTTCTGGTAGTAGCCGTTCCGGCAGTGCGGCTGATGGTCAGGGTCCAACCTCCGGTGGTGGTGGTGGTGGTGGGAGTCGCCGGAGGATGGCGGCATCGAATTGGAATCCTTTCCCTTCGCTGTGGTCTACTCGGGCTTATAACGGCCGCCGCCTAGATTGGGAAGAAGATGATCCCATGCGTAATCCTAGTGGTAATAGTTTGATCGCCTCCCAAACATTCAAATTGGTCTTCTTCTCTCTCCTCTTCTTTTATGTCCTTTCTTAGGAGGGACTATTTGTTTACACTGTAAATTATGATTCCACGGACTATAATTCATTAGTTGCACCATTAGATCACATTAGTACAGTTTGCATGAATTAACAAATCAATATTTCACTTAACAATCTCAATCTCTACTTCTGTACATATGAACATAAATTCATATTTATATCGTAAGTTACTTCTAATTGCATGAAATTTATTAAATCACCATGTGTTGTCATGTGATTGCATGCGCAATTCAAGCTAATTAACGTCAACCCATGCATGGGCAGCTATTGAGCTCTAGCTCTTCTCCATGAATATAATAAATACCATCAATAATTTGTTTTGGGAAATTTTTGACTTTCATCCCGCTTATTAATATAAATTTATATTTACATCCCTTTATATTTGCACCCCACCTTTTATTTTTATTAGCCTCACATTTCAGTATTTGTCGCGGAAATATTTGCTTTGTTACCAAAAAATATTTGTTCTGACAAAAAGTGAAATGTAAGTCTAATAAATACAAAAATTACATGTAAGTATAAATTCATATTAATAAGTGTGACCAAAGTTTTTTTTTTGCCGGTCATTGGTTTCTTACATTACTATGAACCTAAAGTTAGTTAACATTCTAATTTCTAATAAGCAGAGATTTTCTTTTCAGCCTTCTATTCATGGTGGCGGTCGTGGTTTCTTCTCTAGCGAGTCTCTTCTATGTCAGAGTTGTTCCTCAAAGAGATTCCTGCATTGTTGTTTCCTTCCTTACTCTGAGGTGGTTAGTTTCTTGCAATTCTCTGGGGTGCTTTGTTTCTTGCAAATTTATCTTTACTTTTAATGTCTTTTTTCAAAAACCTCAAAGATTTTTATTTCAGAATCTAAAGGATCTTAAACAACATTTTAAGCTATGATGATGCTCTAACAGATAATGGAATCAAACAAACTAGATCTCATAGGGAGGTTGGAAGACATTGAAATTTCGGAGACACAAGGGAATTTTGTATTTCCTGGATAAATTGTCTTCTGGAAATAGTTAACGAATAAATTGACTTATACTTCATATTAGGAGTTAGCTAACACCTCATTATTGAAAATTTTCAGTTTGGCGTCCAAATTAACATCACCTCAGATTTAAGAATCATGAAAGAAAAGTTGTTACCTTTTTTATTTGGTAGTCATAAACTTGGAAACTATTTTCTAACAGAGGGGGAAAAGTAGAAAAAAGGTGCGATTTCTCTCAAAATCCATGTAATTGATTTTTTCCTTCTCCCTTTTCTGCGTTTAATTTATTACGAAAATTTAGAATAACAATAGTGCTACTCAAATGTGTTATTGTCATACTTTATCCATTAATTTTGAATTATGTTATTTGTATTTTAAAATATAAAGATATTATTGGAATGTTGCCATTGTTTTCTTTCTTTCACCAACCCGACACTCAAACAAAACTAAAATGGTCTTTCTTAAATATATTTTTAATTTTTCTACCCCATGAAAAAAAAAGAAAAAGAAAATTGATTTTCCTTCTGAGAACCAAATATTCTTTCAGGATTTTTCTAGTTTATTTCCTTCAGACGTCATGTAAATATTACCATCTTGTTTGAATCTTGGGAACTTCACGATATTTTACTTCTGCTTTTATAATCGTGAGAATACAATTTAGAATTATTTAGTTTTAACGTCTTCTATAATATTTAAAATTTGCGTTTAGATCTCCATATTTTTCAGGGAAGAATTTGGGTATCATCCTATTTGTAGACCAAGGATAATGGTCCAAAAACGTGGATCTAAAACGTAAATTTATATGAGACCCAAAAATCTGAACGCAAATTTCGAATACTATGAAGATTTAAACAAAATATAAAGGTCAACTCATATCAAGTGTCAAGACTAAAATCCTTCTTCTATTCTAGACAATATGACGACCTAAATGCATATTTTAGATATTAATTATAGGAGACGTTAACACTAAATGACCCTGTTTTTTAAGTTGGTAGCAGTACAGTTCTAATGTGTTTATCTAATATTCATGCTTCTCCTTTGTTAAGAATGCAGGTTATATAGAACAAAATAAAAAGCCGCTTTGCCAAGTTTACAGAGAGATCGAAACTTACTTCCATATACTTCACTGTACTGGAGTATAACTAGAAAGCTGTCATGAGCATTTCATCATGGAATAAGCTTTGGGCTATCACCAGCATCCTGGGAGCCTGTGATCGAGACATCAAATTTGTTGGGACAAATCCCAACCAAGTTGTCTGTCATGGCTATACATATTGTCTGACTTAAAGACAAATTTCAGAAGTGAATCATGATGTACGTACAGTCTTTGTTTAAAATATGAGCTACAAGAAATGCATAGTTAACATCATGGAACTTAATAAGATTGATACTTAGCAGGAACCTATATGAACAATTAAAATTGCAGATGTCTTTCTATGTGAACCCTTTTGATTTAATTTAGCACATTCGCTGTCGCAAGTAGTGTCAACAAAAGACGCTCATGGCATCCTTTATTTCCTATGGACAGGACAAATGTTATAGCACAGCAGGTGTGGGGAAACTCTATAACCAAAACTATGCTTGACCAGAAATATTTATAGATGTAGTGTTTAAGAGGATTGATTTTGCCATCCAAAAACGACTGGTGGTGCAGCTTGTTGTTCGTTTGCTATCTATTTCGGTATAATTTTTCTCTTTATTAGTGAAATAGTGATATATGGACAAGTTATGTATACTAGTCATGTTCACGTGAATCAATAATAGTATTAATAAAGTATACAAAAATTTAAATTATATTAAAATATAATTTGAATATATTTTAATATGATTAGTTATGATTATTTTTTAAAATTTTTGGTTATGTGTTTGATTAGATAATGTGATATAGTTAGTTCAAACATAATTTTAATTTTAAATAGGTTCTACTATCTCGTAATTTTTAATTTTTCACGTGAGGAGAGAGGGTTTAGTTACCCACACAAAAAATAAGAAAGGTAGTTAATTTTAAATTTTTATTTAAAAAAAAAAAATAGTTTATGATATATACAGCTTAGATGGTTCACTTTTAAACCGTTTTGAAGCCTTGTTATAATAGTAGAGATATACAGGCTTGAAACAAGTCGGATATTATCAGAACTAAAGAATTCAAACTAAGAGATTTTGTTAGAATTCAAGTTACTTCTCTTGTGATCATCTTTAATTGGAAAACTCAATTTGGACCGCAAAAATGTACTGCCGGTCACTACCACCACCACCACCACCACCACACACCCCACCAATTGGCTTTGCATTCATCCCTATAGCACTGGGCCGGCCACATGGCTTGCAGGCTAGTGGCGGGCACCAAAACATCATTTTCCTTCTTAATTATAGAAAGATGGAAACATCCATGGGACAACAAGACAACGTTGAAAGTATGGGAGCTGTTCCATGCAATGGTCAATCAAAGTGCCCTATGGATGCATGACGGTTTACTTTACAAATGCTTAACATTCGTTACAAATGCTTAACATTGTTGGGAACGAAACATGAAAACCGTTCCCCCAAACCAGAAAGTTCTGCGAGAGAACCGAACAAAAGCACAGAAACCAAAAACGCCAAACACAATCGCAGACACAAAGATTTTTGACGTGGAAAATCCTTGCGGAAAAAACCACGGGACGATCGGAGTCCAATCCTGAAGAACCTTCACTAATGGAATAAAAAAATACGCCCTCTACAAGCTCCTCCCGATCCAACACGGATCACCACAACTCACTTGAAAGAAATTTTTTTTGATTGCGGACTCCGAAGAACAAGAGATGCCGAAAAATTATTCGAAGCAATCTCTCCTTCACAATAGTCCTTAATCATCTCTCTCAAAGATTGTAAAGCACTCTTTGTTTTGAGATAATTTTACAACTAGCATGCATCACCCTTTTATAAGCCCTTGGTAACCCATACATGGAAGGCCAGTATATATGGAAACTTCCAATATAAATCAATCATATGTTTAATAGAAATTCAATCATAATTAGCTTACCATAATTGGAAACACAATAATATGGAAATCTACTATATGAAGGGTCCAATCATAAATATATAATCAAAGTAAATATGGAAATCCAATCATATATTTCCCTACCATATATGTACCAAAATAAAATTCATGCACTCCCCAAGCATCTCCGACACACGGATGGCGCTCGTCGCTCTCCGGGGTATTCTCCACATAGGTGGGAACCCCACCCACTCCAACAAATCTCCCCCTTCACAACTATGTGGAGGAGGTCGTCATCCCGACGATCTGCCTACAGTTCTTAAACTTTTCCCTCGGAAGAACCTTCGTGAGCATGTCCGCTCCATTGTCATCAGTATGAACCTTCTCAAGCGCCGCATCCTTCTTCTCAACCACATCCCGTATCCAATGATACCGAGTCTCGATGTGCTTGGACCGACTATGAAATGTCTGGTTCTTCACAAGGTGAATAGCACTTTGACTGTCGCAAAGCAAAGTATACTGCTCTTGCTTTAGTCCTATTTCCTGCAGCAGCTTCTTCATCCACAGCAACTCCTTGCAAGCCTCCGTCGCCGCAATGTACTCTGCCTCTCTCGTCGACAAGGCAACACACTTCTGCAACCGCGACTGCCACGATACCGCTCCTCCAGCAAACATCATCACATAGCCCGAAGTCGATCGCCTCGTGTCTACATCTCCAGCCATATCAGCGTCAGTATACCCAACCAGCTTCGGCTCGTCACCACCAAAAGAAAGTCTCCAATCGGCAGTGCTCTGAATGTATCGTAGAATCCACTTGACCGCACTCCAATGTACCCTTCCAGGATTTGAAAGGTACCTGCCAACTGTGCCAACTGCATGAGCGATGTCTGGCCTCGTACACACCATAGCATACATAAGACTTCTCACAGCTGAGGCATATGGAACCTGCTCCATATCTTTCTTTTCGTCCTCGGTAGATGGACACTGCTCCTCAGTGAGCTTAAAGTGAGCCGCAAGGGGGCAACTCACTTTCTTCGACCCGTCCATACCGAAACGCTGAAGTACCCGGTGAATGTACTTCTTTTGGACAAATGTAGCAGCTTGGACTCTCTCTCTCGGCTGATCTCCATCCCAAGAATAGTCTTCGCTGCGCCCAAATCCTTCATAGAGAAGGCCGCGTCCAGTTGGCGCTTCAACTCCGCTATCCTAGTGGCATTTCGACCCACTAATAGCATATCATCTACATAGAGCAATAAAATAATGAAATCATCCTCGGCAAAATATCTCACAAATGCACAATGGTCTGACGTCGTCCGTGCATAACCATGCTCCCCCATAAACGACTCGAACTTTCTGTACCACTGCCTCGGAGCCTGCTTCAGACCATACAAGTTCTTTCTTAACCGGCAGACCAAATGTGACTTGTCCTTCTCACAAAATCTCTCTGGCTGCTCCATGTACAACTCCTCCTCAAGATCATCGTGGAGGAATGCCGTCTTCACGTCCATCTGCTCGACCTCCAAGTCGAGAATGGCTGCTAATACTAGCACCACCCGGATAGACGAATGCTTGACGACAGGCGAAGAGATCTCATCATAATCCATGCCTTTCCGCTGACCGTAGCCTTTGACTACCAACCTCGCTTTGTATCGAGGGCGAGTAGCATCATCCGTCTGCTTCACTCTAAACACCCATCGATTTTTCAAAGCCTTCTTGCCCTTTGGCAACCGCACCAGCTCATAAGTGGAATTAGTGTACAAGGAACTCATCTCCTCCTGCATGGTCTCCATCCACTCCTGCCTGTGTTCGTCTTCCATAGCCTCTGCAAAGCTTTCGGGCTCTCCCCCGTCAGTCAATAGCATATACTCATCTAGTCAGTATCTCGTAGATGGTCGACGATCTCTGTCGCTCCTTCTCAGTGGAGCCACTGGTGCTGGCTGTATACCAACAGCCTCCTTCCCTTCAGGAACAGCCTCCCCGGCATGCTCATCCTCCTGAGGGACACCCTGACCACCATCAGCAGGCTGATGATCAAGGTTGGGAGCAACTCCATGTACTGGCTCCTCCATAATGGGATCCTCTGCGATGTCCTCTAGAAACTGCTCGAAGCGAAATGACTCTAACTCAGGCAATTCCTCAGCCTCAGAAGGCATCTCAGAATCTTGAGTGTTGGTCATGGTCTGATCCTCGACGAACACCACGTCCCTGCTTCTGTAGAGCTTTCTTCCCACCGGGTCGTAGAGTCTATAGCCAAACTCATCCCGACCGAAGCCGACAAAGACGTATCGCCTCGTCTTCGGCTCAAGTTTGGTCCTCTCGTCCTTCGGTACATGCACGAAGGCCTTACTGCCAAACACTCGTAGGTGATTGTATGACGGCTCTTTGCCGTACCATACTTTGTCAGGCACATCACCCTGCAAAGGAGCACTAGGAGACAAATTAATAACATAAACGGCTGTGAGAAGTGCCTCACCCCAATAACTGCCCGGTAAGTTTGCTTCTGACAGCAAACATCGCACCCTCTCCATCAGTGTCCTGTTCATGCGCTCCGCTACACCATTGAGCTGAGGTATCTTTGACGGAGTCTTCTGGTGTCGTATCCCCTGCTCTCTGCAATAAGCATCAAAGGGACCGATGTATTCGTCGCCATTGTCGGACCGAACACACAATAACTTCTTCCCCGTCTCTCTTTCAACGGAGGCCTGAAACTCTTTGAAAGTAGGCAGCACCTGATCCTTGGCCTTTAAGGCATAAACCCAAACCTTCCTGGAACAGTCATCAATAAAAGTTACAAAGTAAGAAGCACCACCAATAGATTTTACCTTCATAGGACTGCAGACATCCGAGTGAATCAACTCGAGCAACGCCGGCTTTTTTGAACTTGGGTGACTTTGGAAAGACACCCTATTTTGCTTCACAGTTAAGCAGTGCGTGCACTTTTCCAACTTTGTAGACTTGAGCCCTGGAATCACCTTCCTGTTCACCAAGTAGTTCATCCCCTTCTCGCTGATATGGCCGAGCCGCCTGTGCCACAACTCGGTAGACGCATCACTAACTGCGTTTACCTCTTGTGCCCCCTGTACGCTCCCCTCCATATAGTAGAGACCAGACTTCTTGCTTCCTCTGGCAATCACCATCGAACCTCTGGAAAGCTTCCACTGACTATTTTCGAAGAGACTGAAGAATCCCTCATCATCCAACCTTCCAACCGACACCAGGTTGAAACGGATATCAGGGACATAACGAACATATTTGAGAACAAGAACTGCACCCGTCTTCGTCCTCAAATGCACATCTCCAATGGCAACCGCCTTTGACACATCTCCATTGCCCATCTTCAACACTCCACAGTCGCCTGTCGTGTAAGTGGCAAATAGTACCCTGTTGTGAGATACATGCGCTGAAGCCCCTGAGTCCACCAGCCAAGAATTGTTATCGCAGGCGAGGTTTGTGATAACCTCATCACCTACGACGATCACATCGCCTCCATGTATCGAAGCCGCCGCTGTAGTGTTCTCATCTTGCTTCCCCTTGTCATCCTTTTTCTCTCTCTTCCAAGTAAAACAGTTTCGCTTAATTTGGCCCTTCTTACCACAATGGTAACACTCCGAGTCCTCGTACCGACCCTTGGACTTTTCCCTGCTCTTGTCTCTACCACCACCTGGACCCCTGCTTTTGCCCCTTCCGCGGCTCTCCGAAACTAGTGCCTCTGAGTGATGGGATGTGGATGAAGTGCCCTGAGAACGTCTCCGCATCTCTTCATTCAATATCCCGCTCTTGGCAAACTCCAGACTTACCACGCCTTCTGGAGTAGAAGCAATCATAGATACTCGTACGGTCTTCCACGAGTCTGGCAATGTACATAGCAACCAAAGTCCTTGAACCTCGTCGTCGAACTTGACTCCCATCGAGGATAGCTGGTCCACCACGTCCTGGAACTCACTCAAGTGATCCGTAATGGATGCACCATCTTTGTACCGCAGACCCATCATCGTCCGGATCAGGAACAATTTGTTTACCCCGGTCTTTTTGCGTACAAAGATTCCAGCTTCTCCCACAACGTCTTCGCATGCTCAATATTGGCAACATGGTTGTACACGTTCTCGTCAACGAACTGCTGCATGTACCCACACACCTGTATATGCTCGAAGTTCCAGTCCTCATCGGATTTGTCACTGGGCTTCTCGGATGCAAATACTGGAAGATGCAGCTTCTTGACGAATAGCAAATCATTTATCTTGCTCCGCCAATAATGGTAGTTGGTACCGTTCAGGTTCACCATGCGCACCGGCTTCGCGTCCATCTCTGCTTTCTGGTTTGACTGTCAACTCCTGACACTTCTTTGAACCCAAAGCTCTGATACCACTCTGTTGGGAACGAAGCGCGAAAACCGTTTCCCCAAACTAGAAAGTCCTGCGAGAGAACCGAGCAAAAGTACACAAACCAAAAATGCCAAACACAATCGCAGACACAGATTTTTGACGTGGAAAACCCTTGCGGGAAAAACCACGGGACGATCGGAGTCCAACCCTGAAGAATCTTCACTAATGGAATAAAGAGAATACACCCTCTACAAGCTCCTTCCGATCCAACACGGATCACCATAACTCACTTGAAAGAAGAAATTTTTTGATTGCGGACTCCGAAGAACAAGAGATGCCAAAAAATTATTCGAAGCAATCTCTCCTTCACAATAGTCCTTAATCCTCTCTCTCTCTCAAAGATTGTAAAGCACTCTTTGTTTTGAGAAGATTTTACAACTAGCATGCATCACCCTTTTATAAGCCCTTGATAACACATACATGGAAGGCCAATATATATGGAAACTTCCAATATAAATCAATCATATATTTAATGGAAATCCAATCATAATTAGCTTACCATAATTGGAAATCCAATAATATGGAAAGCTACTATATGAAGGGTCCAATCATAAATATATAATCAAAGTAAATATGAAAATCCAATCATATATTTTCTTACCATATATGTACCAAAATAAAATTCATGCACTCCCCAAGCTTCTCCGACACACGGATGGCGCTCGTCGCTCTCCGGGGTATTCTCCACATAGGTGGAAACCCCACCCACTCCAACAAACATTGGGAGATGCATGGTGAGCCAGTCCCATCGAAAAATTTCTCTAATAATGGGTTTCACACTACTCTTTAAATCAGATACATGGTAAAATATAATTAAAATCCACTCTTGAACATTCCACCATATTAAGTACCTTAAATTGGATCCAAGTATTATTAGTCTCGAAATAGATCTATATGGTAGAACGATCAGAGACCTCGACCTTAGGCAAATAAGTTTGCTCTCTATTTTGAGTAATGATAAAAAAATAGAGACTTTTGTGCAATTTGCTTTCTGTTCTGAGAATTAAGGACTTCAGAGACTTCAGTACAAACAAGCTTGCTCTCCAGAAGAACATGTAACCAACCAAGAAGAAGAAGAAATAGAATATTTCAACAGTCCTACTGGGGTGATAAAAATCATCGTTGTTCAAAGCAAGATTCGATTTTATACGATCCGCTTCCATGAACCAGTAAGTTCTAGAGCCACCCCTGGAACGCTCACAAGTTAACTTTTTGTGACTCGAACGGGCTCCCTAGAATCAACATACTCCCTTTACTTTCTTATTTGGTGCTAAGCTAAGGAGGCCAGGGGCTCTATATAGAGAGTGGAGTGATACTTCACTTCTTACTAATACCCAAAAATAGAGTTTGATTTTTTAGATAATCCCGCAATCTGCGTAGTCGTATGTCAGTCCATGCCTACCCCCCATGCGCACCCGTGCATGTACGAAGCATCCTTGAGCCCGTGTCCGAGTCCGAATCTGAATGACAAAAAGCAACATGCTTTCTTGTTGGAGTTAATCATTTTTTTTAGAAAAATACCCCCACATAGCACCCACATGTGCCCCACCATACCCTATGTGCACACCTCAACACATGCAAAGTATTATATTGAGATACCCACTTGATGGTGTAGCCGATGTGAGACTATTTTATACTAGTCCAAAGGCAAAAATACCAACAATCTCCCACACATCTCAATATATATAGGTTGAGCGTTCCCCACATTAACTTTCCAATATTATGCATAAGGATAGATATCGTTTCGACTTGAACCTTTTCACTACTGGAATAAGTGATATTAGCAACGTCAAAGGACGACGCTAATTAGGCAAAAAATGTTGCTAAGGTCGACAGTTCTATCTGTTCAGCCGACAGTACCAGTTCAGCTAGAGCAGCTTGAGGGTGTTGTTCGAGCACTAGTGGATGTGTTGAGAGGCTTCATGGCATCGTAGTAGCGTCAGAGCGACATTCTCACCCATTCTGTCAGAGTGATGGCGCTCAGGTTTACAATTCTGCGAGCAGCTTCAGGCCTCTCCATCCTGTTTGCCATGAAATATAAAAGGACAGAACAATTATCGGAGGACTGGACTTTTACTTCACAATACAAACTCGCTTGTACAAAGAAAGCCTAGGGACGAAAACCTAGGTACAGCAATCTAAGTACAATTATTTATTTTAGATTCTGGGGGTGACGATAGAGGCTCGGGAAAGCGACGGCCGCTCTGCCTTACTCCTTGGACGATCGGGTGCAGCCTTTTGGCTCTGTGGAAGAACTGCTTGGCGTTGATGAAGAAATGCTCTCTCTTCAGGCTCTCTGGCTCTCTATGTCTCTATGTGCGTCTGTCTCTGTCTGCATATATCTCTCTATATGTCTCTGTGCATCTTTTGTAAAGAGAATGGCACCCTGCTATTTATAAGAGTGGGGGGGGGGGGGGGGGCCTCATTAGGGTTTACAATGATTGCCCATTCTTGAAAGTCGGCGGCTAAGGATCATTAAATCTGAGCCGTTCATCAAGATTTAAGCAATAAATATGATTGCATCAAATCTTTTATGGATAATTAATGCTGATTGACATAAATCCTTCCGATTTGTCATGCCAACCTCGGATTCCTCGACACATGTCTTTAATTGGCTTATTTACAAATGATCTGATTTGATCCCAATATTTCATTAGGATTTGTTGAGAGATTTTGATCAATCTGATGCCACGTGCCCTGCTATCATGCCACGCGTCTAGCTATTGCAGAAATCTATGCTGTAGGGAGGTTACTTCTCATTGAGCTGCATAAGGCTGGCCACGTGTCCAGGCTGCTTGAGAGTGACCCCCCAGAATATTTGGACTGCATGGTATGATTTGAGCCGCATGAGTATGGATGACCGCATGAGTAAACCGCATGGAGATAGTCCTCGTGAGCCGTATAGGGATGGTCTTCGTGAGCCGCATGGAGCTAGTCTTCGTGAGCCGCATGGGGATGGTCTTCGTGAGCCGTATGGAGCTAGTCTTCGTGAGCCGCATGGGGAAGTCTCCGCTTGGGCCGCATATAACTATCCACATGTCAAGGCCGCATGACAGTTTCTGAATCTTGGCAGATTGTGTCAGAGATTTTCTTCATTTCCCAAGGAGTCCATCATTATGAGGGAGTCATAATGATATCTTTGTGTCAGAACTGTCACTTTGTGAAAGCTGTCAGCCGTCAAGGCATTTAATGCAAAACAAGAGACCTGTTTGTAGGCCACGTGGCTCCTCTTTGAGCCGTATAGGACTTGTTTGAGCCGCATAGACGCTCGAGCCGCATGGATACCTGAGCCGCATGAACTCTCTGAGCCGCAGGGGGCTCTCTGGCCGTATGGATCTTTCTTTATTCTTTTCCATGATTCTACAAGACCCTCTTCAAAGTTTTCAATTTGCAAAATTGAAATACTTTGAATAGGAAGCATGGCCATGTATAAATTCTCCTGGCCGCAGATGATGTCCTGACCGTATGGATGTCTCGACCGTATGGATGTTTAGGTCGTATGGATGGCTTTCGGGCCGCATAAGTGTCTCAGCCGCAGGGGCTTTCGGGCCGTATAGCTATCTCAGCCGTGGGGACTTTTTGCCATGTCATCTTGCCACGTATGGAGATCTTTTGCATTAAATGCTGTTGATTTGCTGTCAGTTTTGAGGTCACTTTTCGGAGCGGGATCCCAGGAGTCTGGCCTTTATTTTAGGTGGTTCGCCTCGATAATCGAAGAGTTGGTTTTCGTTTTGCACGAGAATCGAAGCGCCTTGGTTTTGTTTATAAATATGGATGAGTTCAATCAGAGGGATTTTGTTACTTTCTCCTTCGTCCTCAACTGTTGCTGTCTTTCTTTTCTTTCCCTATTTCTATTCTTCGACTGTCGAAAATGGCCCCCAAATCTTCCAAGGTCGTCTCCGCTGCCGCAAAAGGCAAGAAGGCGGCTTCCTCGTCGGCCGTCGTACCCGAAGTACATCCTGATGTTCGCCCCGCTTTCAAGGGTAAAAAATGGATTTGAATACTTTGAACCCCAAAGACCCATGGCTCTGTTGCATAACATATGCACAAGCCTTCATCCTTCGTTTTTATTGAACCGTCCAAGCTCGACCAAGATGGAGCCGTATATGTTACATAGGCCGCATGACCTTCTCATATTTGAACCGCATAGGGCATACCCTATGTTTGAGCCGTATTGAGAAAGATTTGAGCCGCAGGAGTGCTTCCGGGTTTGAACCGCATGGAACCTCCTTTGAGCGGAACCGCATATATCTCTGACAATCTGGCCCGCATAGAATTTTGCTGAGTCGTGCCGCATAAACTCCTCTGCGAGATAGAACCGCATAAGTTTTAATCCGAGTCGTATAAGCTATCGAATCAGTGTCACATGGAACTCCTAACTGAATTGGGCCGCATGAAGCTGTGCTGACCCAAGCCGTATAGGCTCTATTGAAGCCGTGCCGCATGAAACTCAGCTGAACTGGGCCGCATAAGGCTTCGTCGATCCGAGCCGCATAGGCTCATAGAAACTTCTTTTTGAGAAACTCTAAGTGGTTTCGTTTTAACCTATTTTTTAATCCTGTTTCTTTTGTCCTTTTCCAGTGAACCTTCCAACCAACCCGGCTGGAGAGATGCTAGTGGGTTTAGCTCAGTTTGCCATGGGTGTACGGCTTGACGATCTAATTCGACATATGACAGATCAACTTCCCTCTAATGAGCCTTTGGAGAGGGTGGCTGCCATCAACAACCAGCCTTTCCATTTTCTTTGTACTATGATGAATTCGGGGAAACTGGACGGAGAATATCTGAAACCAGCTTTTCTCTTCGGGGATGCTTTCTCCGTAAAAAACTCCCGAATGCTGGACGTTTCTGATAACTGGGACTTTACTGTGGACGGAGTGGATATCCATGTTCCCGAGATGGAGCGGCATTTTCCCCTCTCGTGGTTTAATATGGTGCCATTGGGCAGGAAAATGGCAGGTTCTCTGACTCCAACCCAACATGGGATGTTCGTGGGCAACATCCACTATAATATGAGTATTAGGTCAGCATGTGCAAGTAGGGAGTCAGTCAGCCGGACTGTGATGGGGCTGATTCCTGGTACTTTTATAAATGTGTCTGGTCCTAACTTCACTTTTACCCGAGCTGATACCTTCCTGAATCAGCTCGCTCGCAAGGGGTCCTATCCTGTGGGCAGGTTATCGCTGCTGAATTGGATAAACTCCATTCCCACATGGGCCAATCTTTCCTCATGGATCCAGAGGAACTACGAGGAACTCCTTCGGGAGATTGACCTTTACTACGCCATCCGGGGCACCTGTTACGGATTGCCCATTAACAAGCCGCTGTTCATGGCCCTTTTGGAGATGTATAGCCGGCGTACGGGGACTTTCTTCGCGCCCGGGGAAGAGTTGGGACTTACTCTCCATGAAATGCATGCTGTTTCTAAGCTGCCGTAGGGAGGCAAGGCCTTTGAAGTATATACCCCGACGAACGAGGAATTCGATGACCTGGATCGACGATTTCCTGGTTTCGTCGCTGTGTACCGAGAACTGTTGTGCCACCATAGCATCTGCCACCAGACTGCTATCAAGAAAAAAAATAGCTCAGAAGGGAACGCCCTCCATACCACGACCTGGGTCGCGTATTTTTTCAAATTACGTCCTTTCGGTCGGGTTTCGTCTCGAGGTCCTCAAACCCCGGAGGAGGTGAAGGACATGATGTTGAAGGCCAAATGGTCGAGGTCCACCCGTGACAGGTTTGGGAGCCGCACTGACTCCTTCAGTTATTTCTACTACGGTACCCGGCAGATGTCCGAGAAAGCAATCTTGGCCGGGTTCTTGATGGTATAGCTACAAAATTGCGTAGTCTCGGGAGGGACAGGTTCTACTAAAAGGATCAGCCGCCACTTCATTCTCCCGGCTGTGAAGCTGGTCTTCAAAGTAAGACTGGCCCTTCTTCCGGCTATGGTGTGTAGCATACACCATGGCCTCCGTGTCTTTTTGTCTAAAGTTATTACTTGAGAGACGACACTGGACTTTGAACGGATAGAGCTACCATACCACTATCTCATGGGGTGGTTATTGATGCATTACCGGTCATTGATGAGGCCCGGAACAGAGGATGATGTCACCGCTGATGACGTCTTCCTCTTTCGAAACCGCCATCAATCTTGGGAGTATGACACCATGCCGGCTTGTCGGAGGGCATTGGCGAGAGTTGACGGGCCCAACTTCTTTGGGTCTCTTCCTCAGTTTACCCCTAGAGAAGTAAGGAGGGTACACGTTGATGGCATTGAACCTCTCCAGCTCTTATCTGAGAAGATGCTTCTATGGCTGCGCAACATTCGCCCCGCGCACCTAGTATATCGTTACCGAAATAACGTATACTTGGAGCCTTATTTGCCTAGTAGGTTTTTTCGTCAATTCGGGTATAGTCAGCTGTTCCTTGACTTCCCCAGTGCTTGCCTGGGCTTCGAGGGCAGTGTCCTTGACGGCATCCGGACGTGGCATTATTATAATGCTGTTCATACCCGGGCTAGCTTCTCAGTCCCTGACGCTAATACGCAAAGGGATATTCTGTACATGGTGGCTCTTTATCACGTTGCGGCGAGCAAATCTCCCGTGAACTTTGACATGAACACCAGTTTCATTGTCGGGACCGGCTTGGCAGAAAAGCCAGAGGGTTCCAGGAAGAGAAAGAGAGGGGCGAATAGGGTTCCTGTGCCAGACTCGGAGTCCACTGCGGCGGACGAAGAGGATGACGAGCAGGTCGCCGATGACTCGTCGTATTCTTCGGACGAGGAGGTGGGGAACCAGCCTCCTACTGTGCCGGACGAAGAGGTAGAGGATCATCCACCTGTTGTGCCTGGTGCTTCGCGCCAACGAGGCTGGCGTCTGTCCACTGATGATGGCATGACCTACTCCACAAAGCGGGCTGCGGTAAGACGTCGCAAGCTGTTTATTGATGTTGACGCTATTTCTGTGGTGATTGGAATTTCAACTGCCTTTTTCTTCTTTCTCTAAATTATGGCCTAATCATCATTTCTTTTGCTCCTTGTAGGCGTCCAGGGAGTCTGCTTCTCGGGACTCGACTACTGAAGTCGATCCAGCCTTGTCTACTTTGATCTATGATATGTGCATCACCATCACTTCCGCTGGGGTTCTTCTGGAGGCGGCCGGGGAGTCTCACCTTGCTGAAACCTCAACCCATGGGGACGGAGGCTCTACTGCCCATGTCCCTGAGACAGCTGAATTCCAACAGGATGACACTGATCTGGCTGGCTCCCCTTCAGGGGTAGCTGGGGCAGAGAAACGAGTTGAACTTAAGTTGGAAGCTGCGGGTGGGGAGACCACGCTAGCTTTGAACGAGCTGCAACCTCCGAACTCTTCCCCTGGTAAGATAAACCAGCTTTTTAACTTGTGAGGAGGCCTATTTGCTCTATCACCCTATCCTTCGTGGATTAATGATTACTTTGGACGTGAAGGTCCCACCCCTTTATTGCCGGTGATGGATATTGCCAAGGCAGACTCTACCGGGGGGGATCTAATGGAAGCACGTGTGCCTCCTTCTTTTCCAACCCATACTGAGGGGCTTCTAGCCGGGTCAAGTTCGGGAGCCTTGGTGATAGCACAGCTGGAGCAAGGGATGACGCTTTTTGTGCCATCCTCTGCGAATAGGGTTTCAGGAGTTAACCTTTCCGCTCTACCAAGTATCCAGGCTCTTCGGGCGGCGGAAGAGGAGCTAGCTGCCATCCATGCATCTTTTCGCACAGAATTCGTTTCCCTGGTGACAGGGACGGCAAGTTCTGAGGCTACTCCTTCGGTACTGTCTTCCACACTCCCTTTGACGCCGTCCTCTACAGAAGTTTTGGATGAAGTGTCCCAGGATGTGGTCGACAGTTTCCACCGCCACCTGAAGAGGGGGATTGAGGCAGCTGTGGAGAGGGGGACTCCCTTTTCTATGGCCCGTTAATGCGCCGGTGGCCAGATTAATATCCTTAGAACACTTTCCGGTGGAGCGGGACTGGCTGCGCTTCTGGAGCCTAAGCTGTTAGAGGCTGATCGTCTTGTGGCCCAGTTTTGCGTGCTGCAGCAAGTTGATTTACCCGTGGTAATAAACCAAGAGCGCAATTTCCTCATGACCGCGGTGGAGAATGTGAGGCTTGCTCGGGAATCGATCAAGCCAACTATATTGAAGGACCGCCAGGATCTGACTCAGTTGTACGATCAATGGAACCGTCGGACTGAAGATTGTGCAGCTCTGGAAGCGGCGGCCTCCCGCGGGGTAGCTGACACCCGGGAGCAGATCCTTGAGCTCCAGAGAAAGCTGGCTTTCTTGGAGTCCGAGCTCGAAGCTGCTCGTGCTGAGAAAGGGATTGCCATTCAGGAGGCTGACAAATTTAGTAGGTCTTCTGCCAATCTAGAACTTGCCCTAAAGAAGATGGAGAACGACTGGCAGGCATATATGTATTTGAATGATGTAGAGCAGTTGTCCCAGGAGGCCGAGCGCCGAGCGAAACAGAGGCTTGAGCGGGGGACTGCCTTGGTGCGAAACTGCCTCTTGGAGTTGTGTAATGCCGAGCTATAGTCGGCCTTTTCTTCTTTCGTTTCTGTTTTCTTTTTTTTTTCTTTTTTTTCTTTGAGAGGGACGTAGTCCCAAAACATGTAATGCTTTTTTCGTCTTTCAAATAAAGAGTACTTTCCATTCTACCCTTCATTTGTATTGCTTGTTGTGCCTGTGGTATTGTGGTGATATTTGCCGCGCATGAGGGACTTGTTTGTGGACATGTTACCCCTGGCATACCTTGGTTTTAGGTACGGATAACAAGTTTGACTGGGGATACTTAGAAAAGTTCCATGGTTATGTTGTCGTGGACGTTCCAAGTATCGGGATATAGAATGCCATAGAGAAGCTGGGCTCCCGGGGCATGATGATGAATAGTGGGCATGTACTAAGAGACTTAGCAAAGGACATTTGTGGGCCTATTATCCTTGGCGTACCCCGACTTAGGATACGGATAATAGGATAGAGAGGAACCAACACACTTACTCAAAGGTAATGTGGACATGGCAAGTATGAGGGTTTTACCGTAGAGTCTTCATACTCAGAGGTTATGAGGACATGGCAGGAGTTGACTCAACGGAGGATATTTGTGGTCAATAGAGGACATTTGTGGATGTCAGCAGACCTCAGTTTACCACTCTCCATCATATCTGGAGGAAAAGTGGCAACTGGTTCTGGATTTGTAGCATTCTCTCCCGGGGTTGGTTCTGTAAGATAGCATCCTTTGCAGGGTTGATCACCGCCTCATCAAAATCAACCCCCATTTGGCAAAGGAAAGCATCCAAGAGGACTTCGTTCAACAGAGGGATCGTCATCGACACTGGCACAACAAAAGTGGATGTCAGGCAAAAAGACAAAAGTAGATTGACGCAGCGTCAGGGCATAAACCCATGCGCGTCAGCTTCAGCGCATCATCCATACGCGTCGGCATTGGAGCTTCGGCGCATCAGCAGGGCATAAACCCATGCGCGTCAGTATTGGAGCTTCGGCGCATCATCAGGGCGTGAGCTCATGCGCATTAGCGAAAGCTTCGGCACATCATCAGGGCATAAAATCCATGCGCGTCAGCAAACTAAACCTCGGTGCATGATAAAGGCCTGAGCCTATGCACGTCGGCAGGATAAAACCTCAGCATATCAAGGACAAAGGCCCATACGTATCGGCAGCAGAAAGTTAGAGCACATTAGATAGCAAAAGTCGACACCCACCTGTCACCCCGGGGCGAACATCGGCCGGAGTCGCAATGGTGGCAGGAGCATCCTCGTCGACGAACTCTGTCGGCTCCTTCTTCTTTCCCTTTTCTTTGCCGGCACCGCCGCGAGGAGTCTTGGGAGCCATTCTAACAGAGAGGAAGAAGTTAGGGTTTTGAAGAAAGAACTCTAAAGGAGGCAAAGGCACAGAGTAGAAGAACTCTCTCTCTCCACCTCTCACCTATTTATAGGCCGTGGTTGCACGCGTGAACCGATGACGAGTGATCTCAGCCGTCGCCTCGGGTCTTGTGAAGATAACAGCAGATAAAACCAAAAGATCATCATTAATCTTTTCGGTTACCGAGGTATTATCAAATTCATTAATTGAGAAGAGCATGCGCCCCAACAGGCATGCGCCCCAACAGTCATGCGCCCTGATCGCCATGCTTCTTATTCAAAGTATTCCAAAACTTATTCAAAAGTTTTGAAAACTTTAAAGGGGATCTTGTAGAAGCATGGAATTTCACAACCAGAAAGACCATGCGCCAGACACTACAGGCACCAGAACTCGAACATGACACTTCACAGCAAGATCAATAGCCATAGACATCTGAAGAAGGACTTTTTATTTATATATATAAAAGTCTATTACATGTCTAGAAAACATTGTACAAAGGAGAATTTCGACAAAGGAAAGATTCTAAGTCTACAGCCAGCGGCCACCATGCGCCTTCAGATAGGCGCAGCAGTCACCATGCGCCTTCAGATAGGCGCAGCAGTCACCATGTGCCTCCAGATAGGCACAGCAGTCACCATGCGCTGCCAGTTAAGCGCAGCAGATACCATGCGCCTCCAACCAGGCGCATCCCACCATCTCTTCAGTAGCTCAGTTATGTGCATCCAGCTCAGTTATGTGCATCCAGCTCAGTTATGTGCATCCCTTCAACAGCCCAGTTATGTACCATTCTTCCAACCAGGCTCACCTGGCCGAGCAGGAGCCCAGTTATGTGCCGCTCTTCCAGCCTGGCTCACCTGATAAGTGCTTCGATTACACAAAGCATTTAACCCTCTGGCTGGAACCAAGGAAGAGAAGAGCACCGCAAATCTGTGGCCAGGGGAGGCTTCGAAAGAGCCTCCAAAGGCCAAGGAAGACCGTGATCGAAATATGGTTAAAGGAGCAGCTTTCAGAGTGGGCGACACCCACTTTGAAAGAAGAGAGAGCCTAGCACCGCCATTCCGATCTACGGCTCTTCCGGAACAACGGAGACGAGGCCCGAGCATCCCTATCTTTGGATGCAACAGGCACCTTCCGCCTGCCTCAGAAGCCCTCGACTCCGACTTTTGGATGTAACAGTCACCTTCAGGAGCATTAACGACAACATGGCGTCTCATCTTCACCCTCGGGAGCACTTCGTCAACAGAATGCACCCGAGAACCCGAGCTCATATTGGAAAGATGTGAGGGAATGAGAGGCCAACCTTCTCTCCATGCCACTATTTATAGGCCGGGCAGATCAAACCCATGCGCCAAGTGGATGGCTCTTCGAATTCCGTACAATGAACTCACATTAAATGGACGAACCAGATGCCTCGACTTCAGCCAAACGGCTATTAAAAGCACTCGAGAAGCGAAACAGCCGCATCATCAAAGACGTGTCGGATGTGCCGGCTGGACAACGCATCACACCTCTTCAAACATCAAACAGATGTGCCCTGTACCGAGCGCATCACAGGGGATGCGCCCCCATACGTCCCCATACGCCTAGTAGAACGTCAACCGACGTGCCCACTCAGCTGTCCATCGAATGTCACCAACATTAAATGCTGAACTGATAGAGTTGGCAGCACGCCTTCCCAAGTCTGAACGGCTGACAGCTTTTGCAGAAAACGAAGCATCCACAACGTCAGCATCATCATGACTCTATCCCGACGGCTACTGCCACGTGGCCACTCGACCACCCGCATGTGCCTCCGCGACCATGCGCCTAAACCTGCATGTGCCTCAAAAGCCAGGCGCCTCAGACCCTTCACTAATCCCTAAAGACAGAAGAAGAGTCTCCAGTTGAAGCTTTGCATGCGCCTCAAAAGCCATGCTCCCCAGACTGATCTCTGATCCCGAAAGACAGAAGGAAAGTCGCTCGTATGCGCCTCAAAAGCTATGCACCCAGAACGGCTCGTGACTCCTAAAGGTTATGAGCCAAAATCTCATCATGCGCCCAATCCAAGGCGCATCCCACCAAATCATCCCCCACCAAATCAGAGATCTCCGAGCCATGGGTCGACGACACGTGTCCTTTGACTCAACTCATCCAAGATCTCAGCAACAGAAAGATCTTCTCCTCTGCTACGTGCCGACTCACAACAACAGTATGAAGAATTCAACCCCGCGAGTAGGGCGCATCATCCATGCGCCTCCATCAGCAATCTTCACGTGGCGTCCCCACGTATCGGCGCATCCTACATATGCGTGCATGAGCAGCCAACCTGCCCAGCTATAAATAGAAGGACCATTTCCTTCTGACACACAGGGGGAGAGACATATACGAACAATCCAGACAGATATCACCAGAGAGGCAGATACAGACACTCAACGTCTTCCTCCTCTCAGCCAGCTCCAGCACCCAGAGCAATCTACACCTTCAGAGAACCGATAACCGTCGTCAGCCCGTCAACGGAGTCAACGCATTACCACTCGCTCCATTGGCACTTAGGACCCAGATTAAACAAAAGTGTACTCCTAGGACTACATCTAAGTCCTATATTGTAACACTGTTCTGTTTGTATTAAGATTTGCAATCAAACGATTTTAATGGCAAACAAGCTGGCGTCATCCAAGGCCGACGCTGTGGCCTTCATCTTCTCGGAAGCTGCTGCATCCTTAGCTTCCCGTCTGACATAATCCTGAGATGCTGGAATCTCTACAGCAACATCCTCGGTGTTCTCCTCCAAGGAAGATATCATAGTGGGCGGAATACGCACTTCAGACGAGCCCGCCACCTCCCTTGGCCTGCTCCCACCAAATCTTGGAGTGCGGGGCTTTCTTTTCAGCGGCTCCTACACAAAAAAAGAGAAGCATGATTACATAAGAAGCTGAACTTGAAATCAAAACCTTACGGGACACCTCACCTCTGTAGATGCTGAGTCTGAGGACACCGTCGGTGACGACGCCCTCTTCTGCTTTTTCGATACAGAGAGTCGACCTTTGTATCTGCACCCCTTTTCGTTTGATCAACCGAGGGTTTTGCCTGACCCCCGATAGATACGGCGGGGGCGCCTCGATAACCCGACTCGGGCGGATGGTACGACCGAGCCTTCGCCGAAGTGTCTGCACCCGCCGCTAAATGGGTGCCTGTAATAAAACTGGTCTCCCTATCATATCCGATGGGCGGAGCAGCCACAGCACAGTAAAATCTGGCGACTGAATAGAGAATCGGCGGCCGCGGATTCTGGACAGGGAGCGTAAAGCGGGCTCCAGTACATCCGGCATTATAGTAATGCCAAGCTCGTGCACCATCCAGCAAACTCCCAGCATACCCCAAGGTAATACTGGGATTATCCAACATCAATTGGGCGTACCCAAATTGCCTCGTAAAGCGGCTCGGCAGATACGGTTCCAGGTAACACTGGTTCCTGTTCCGATATACCAAATGGGACGGCCGGATACTTTGCAGCCAGCAGAATCCCCATGGAGACAGAGTGGTGGCATCCTCACCCGAGTCCACCAGATCTTCGTTGGCCTCAAAATCAGAAAAGACAGGACCAACTTTGGCGATCTCCCATCCCTGAAGATGGGATAAAACTTTCCTGCAAACAGGAACACCAGTGTGCGACCAATTCCTCCGGTAGAAACGCCGGAGGAATGCATCTCCGGACCTGTGGTCTTCCTCCGAACCCGGGCTCATCACATTGGGATGGTATAAAATTAACCACCCCATCAAATAATGAAACGGCAGTTCGGCATGCGGGAAGTTGTTGTTTTTGCCCCGCTCGTGAACGACATCTCCCGCAAACTCTCGAAGACCCCGCAACAGGTTACACACCATTGCAGGAAGTAAAGCTAAAGGACGGCCGAAAGCCAACTTCACGGCCGGCAGAATTAAGTTCCGAGTTACCCTCTCTACAGAGCCAGACCCGCCTGAAAAGACGTGGTCCCGGAGCCAAATCATAAGATATGCGACTAATACTGCTTTTGGCGACATCCGATGGGTGAGATGCCAAAAACAGCTATAGGAGCGTTCATCCGACTGCTGGTCCTCGTTCTCCAAGGGATTCTTCTCGCCTAACCTGCTCATTTCAGAAAGCACCTCGTTACGAGAAAGTGCCGGCGGAGTAGAAAAATGGAAAGGATCCTCTTTGTCCTGCCTAAAGATGTGATCTCTCCAAGCAGTCACATGAGGCTGCGTCCCGCCCCTGTCCTTCTTCTGCATATAGTAGTGATGACTCGCTACTTCTTTGAAGACAGCCATCATCTCATCAGCTTTGTCTCCCAAGACCTGGAATTCTTTATTGGTCGGGAAGTACTCCTCGTAAGGCTCCGATCCCAGGGGAGTTTTGATACCTCGTACATCTCATGAAGTGCGAGCCCTAGCTCCCCCACTGGAGTGAAGAAGGTCCCGGTATGGGTATCAAACATCTCCAAAAGCGCAAGGAACATGTGCCTATTAATCTCTACACCTGCCTGAGTGGCACGGATCACAGCGGTCAGCCCAATCTCTTCGAGCTCAGTCTGAAATCGCGATAGGATCCAGTGTGTCAGTTTGTCCCATTTTGAGACATAATGGCACCAACCCTCTACCCGAAATTCTCCCTTGGGGTATGATTGTTCCATCAACAACATGCGACGAGCAAAAGTCGAGGCACCCAAGGCAAAAGTATTGACGGGAACATCGCTATAAATACTCCCAGGACGAAGAGTCCGCCAGGTGTGAGAGGTACCAGCTCGCGAGGCGGTCAGAGTATCCCTCTGATCAGAAGAAGAATCAATTCTGATGACGCCTGCCACCGCTCCTCCTTGAGATGGAGTAATGTCCCAGGACATTCTCCTTTTGGAAGCAAGACGACAGAAGGTTAACAAAGGCCATTGACGTTCAAGCTGCCTGACGGTCATATGCACACCCCTGGCTGTAAAGAACCAGTCTTCTTTGATCTTCAGCACCGTGGCTTCAGTAGAAGAAAGGCGGTCTCCGAACAGGAACTCAGGCTTTAAGAAGGTCACTTTTTTGGAAGTGGTAGATTTCAGAACGCCACGTTCCATCATCCGTTTAAGGAACCCGTGATGTTGTTCCCGAATTTGAATCATTCTTTCGGGATGCTGATCCAACATAATAGCCGCTTGAGCAGGGTTTATCACCTCTTCATCATAATCTACTCCTATCTGACAGAGTGCAGCGTCCAGGAGCACTTCGTTCAAAAGTGGGATAGTCATCGACACTGACAAAAAAATGCAAAGATATTAGAGACGACACAAAGATCAAAGCTTCATGCTCGTCAGATGCGCGTATCAAGCGCATCTGAAAAAGGAGCCTCAGCGCATCATCAGGGTATAAACCCATGCACGTTAGCGGTAGAGCCTCGGCGCATCGTCAAGGCGTAAGCCCATGCGCATCAGCGAAGGCTTCGGCGCATTATCAGGGTGTAAAATCCATGCGCGTCAGCAATTAAAGCCACAGTGCATGATAAAGGCCTGAGCCTATGCACGTCGACAGAAAAGTTTTCCACATCGATAGGAGACAATAAAGCTCACCGACTACCGCCGGCCGAACTTCGACAGGCGGGCGAGGAATGTCACTCACGACAGCCTCTACGGTCTCCTTCTCCTTCCCCTTTCCTTTGCCGGCACCGCCGCGAGGAGTCTTGGGAGCCATTCTAACAGAGAGGAAGATGTTAGGGTTTTGAAGAAAGAACTCTAAAGGAGGCAAAGGCACAGAGTAGAAGAACTCTCTCTCTCCACCTCTCACCTATTTATAGGCCGTGGTCGCACGCGTGAACCGATGACGAGTGATCTCAGCCATCGCCTCGGGTCTTGTGAAGATAACAGCAGATAAAACCAAAAGATCATCATTAATCTTTTCGGTTACCGAGGCATTATCAAATTTATTAATTGAGAAGAGCATGTGGCTGAACAGGCATGCGCCCCAACAGTCATGCGCCCTGATCGCCATGCTTCTTATTCAAAGTATTCCAAAACTTATTCAAAAGTTTTGAAAACTTTGAAGGGGGTCTTGTAGAAGCATAGAATTTCACAACCAGAAAGACCATGCGCCAGACACTACAGGCACCAGAACTCGAACAGGATACTTTACAGCAAGATCAATAGCCATAGACATCTGAAGAAGGACTTTTTATTTATATATATAAAAGTCTATTACATGTCTAGAAAACATTGTACAAAGGAGAATTTCTACAAAGGAAAGATCCTAAGTCTACAGCCAGCGGCCACCATGCGCCTTCAGATAGGCGCAGCAGTCACCATGCGCCTTCAGATAGGTGCAGCAGTCACCATGCGCCTCTAGATAGGCACAGCAGTCACCATGCGCTGCCAGTTAAGCGCAACAGATACCATGCACCTCCAACCAGGTGCATCCCACCATCTCTTCAGCAGCTCAGTTATGTGCATCCAGCTCAGTTATGTGCATCCCTTCAGCAGCCCAGTTATGTGCCACTCTTCCAACCAGGCTCACCTGGCCAAACAGGAGCCCAGTTATATGCCGTTCTTCCAGCCAGGCTCACCTGATAAGTGCTTCGATTACACAAAGTATTTAACCCTCTGGCTGGAACCAAGGAAGAGAAGAGTACCACAAATCTGTGGCCAGGGGAGGCTTAGAAAGAGCCTCCAAAGGCCAAGGAAGACCGTGATCAAAATATGGTTAAAGGAGCAGCTTTCAGAGTGGGCGACACCCACTTTGAAGGAAGAGAGAGCCTAGCACCGCCATTCCGATCTACGGCTCTTCCGGAACAACGGAGACGAGGCCCGAGTATCCCTATCTTTGGATGCAACAGGCACCTTTCGCCTGCCTCAGAAGCCCTCGACTCCGTCTTTTGGATGTAACAGTCACCTTCAGGAGCATTAACGACAACATGGCGTCTCATCTTCACCCTCGGGAGCACTTTGTCAATAGAATGCACCCGAGAACCCGAGTTCATATTGGAAAGATGTGAGGGAATGAGAGGCCAACCTTCTCTCCATGCCACTATTTATAGGTCGGGCAGATCAAACCCATGCGCCAAGTGGATGGCTCTCCGAATTCCGTGTAATGAACTCACATTAAATGGATGAACCAGACGCCTCGACTTCAGCCAAACGGCTATTAAAAGCACTCGAGAAGCGAAACAGCCGCATCATCAAAGACGTATCAGATGCGCCGGCTGGACAACGCATCACACCTCTTCAAACATCAAACAGATGCGCCCTGTACCGAGCGCATCACAGGGGATGTGCCCCCATACGTCCCCATACGCCTAGTGGAACATCAACCGACGCGCCCACACAGCTGTCCATCGAATGTCACCAACATTAAATGCTGAACTGACAGAGTTGGCAGCACGCCTTCCCAAGTCTGAACGGCTGACAGCTTTTGCAGAAAACGAAGCATCCACAACGTCAGCATCATCATGACTCTATCCCGACGGCTACTGCCACGTGGCCACTCGACCACCCGCATGCGCCTTCGCGGCCATGCACCCAAACCTGCATGTGCCTCAAAAGCCAGGCGCCTCAGACCCTTTACTGATCCCTAAAGACAGAAGAAGAGTCTCCAGTTGAAGCTTTGCATGCGCCTCAAAAGCCAGCGCCCCAGACTGATCTCTGATCCCGAAAGACAGAAGGAAAGTCGCTTACATGCGCCTCAAAAGCCATGCGCCCAGAACGGCTCGTGACTCCTAAAGGTCATGAGCCAAAATCTCATCATGCGTCCAATCCAAGGCGCATCCCACCAAATCATCCCTCCACCAAATCAGAGATCTCCGAGCCATGGGTCGACGACACGTGTCCTTTGACTCAACTCATCCAAGATCTCAGCAACAGAAAGATCTTCTCCTCTGCTACATGCCGGCTCACAACAGCAGTATGAAGAATTCAACCCCGTGAGTAGGGTGCATCATTCAGGCGCCTCCATCAGCAATCTCCATGTAGCATCCCTATGCACCGGCGCATCCTATATATGCACGTATGAGCAGCCAACCTGTCCAGCTATAAATAGAGGGACCATTTCCTTCTGACACACAGGGGGAGAGACATATACGAACAATCCAGACAGATATCACCAAAGAGGCAGATACAGACACTCAACGTCTTCCTCCTCTCAGCCAGCTCCAGCACCCAGAGCAATCTACACCTTCAGAGAACCGATAACCGTCGTCAGCCCGTCAACGGAGTCAACGCATTACCACTCGCTCCATTGGCACTTAGGACCCAGATTAAATAAAAGTGTACTCCTAGGACTACATTTAAGTCCTATATTGTAACACTGTTCTGTTTGTATTAAAATTTGCAATCAAACGATTTTAATGGCAAACACTATCGTCAGGTTAACGCGGTGACCGTGAAGAACAAGTATCCCTTTCCTAGGATAGATGACTTGTTCGACCAGCTTAGTAGAGCGGCTGTGTTTTTCAAGATCAATTTGTGATTTGGGTACCATCAGATCAGAGTTAGAGAGCAGGATATACCAAGGGCGGCGTTTAGATCTCGATATGGCCATTAGAAGTTCCTTATTATGCCTTTCGGAGCGACCAATACGCCAACGATCTTTATGGATCTCATGAATCACATCTTTATGTCCCACTTAGACAAGTTTGTGATAGTATTTATTGATGATATCTTGGTCTATAGTCGGGCTGAGGCAGAGCACGAGCAACATCTTCGCGTGGTTCTTCAGATTCTTTGGGACCATCAGCTTTATGCAAAGTTTAGCAAGTACAATTTCTGGCTCGATCGAGTCTCTTTCTTAGGTCATATTATTGCTGAAGGTGGTGTTGAGGTAGACCCCAAGAAGGTTGAGGCTATTGAATGTTGGCCAGTACCTCGTATAACTTCAGATGTCGCAGCTTCCTTGGATTAGCAAGCTACTACAAACGGTTTGTGGCAGACTTTGCTAGGATCTCCGTATCTTTGACACGGCTGACGTGTAAGGATGTGTGCTTTGAGTGGTCAGATGCTTGTCAGGTTTCTTTTGAAAAACTCAACTAGAGTTTAATTTCAGCTCCTATTCTAACATTACCCGTCGGACCAGGTGGGTTCATGGTGTATTGTATTGAGTCAAGCCGAGGACTTGGTTGTGTCCTTAAGCAGCACAGTCGAGTGATAGCTTATTCGTCTCGACAGCTTCATAACCAAGAGAAGATGTATCCAATACACGATCTTGAGTTGGCCGCGATTGTGTTTGCCTTCAAGCTTTGGAGGCCTTATCTGTATGGTGATCGAATGGAGATTTTTACTGACCATAAGAGCTTGAGGTATGTGTTCACCCCGAGGGATCTTGAGTTCTTTGTCGGCGACCACATATTTATGTAAATTTTGCCTACCCATGGTGTCATCAGGTTTGGCGTACGGAGAAAGCTTAGTCCTAGATTTATTGGACCGTTCAATATTCTCGAATAAGTAGGAGATGTATCATATCGTCTTGCTCTTCCACCGTCTCTACATGAGGTACATGACATATTTTATGTATCTCAGTTGCGTCAATATATTTTGGATTCGAGCTATATCCTATATCATTTCGAGCTGGTCGTTGGTACCGACCTATCGTATGAGAAGATGCCTGTATCCATTTTGGACCGGCGGAAGAAAATTCTCAAGAGCCAGACTATGTAGTGCCCCGCTCCTCGCGGTCCACTATGTAATACCTACGGCTTGTTGACTCAGTCATAAACTGAGTATTTGGTGAAATCCTTGCCGGTATCGATTGATCATGGATGAAATGCAACGAACCTTTCCAATTGATGGATTGGCTTCTATTGAAATAAATCCAAGAGTTTTGCTGAATATTTTCTCTCGCTGCTTGGTTTTGTTGAATGCATTTTCGTGTTGGTTTTCGATGATTGGTTTTCATTGTTCGCTTTCATCGCATTTTACATTCATTCCAAATCTTGAGAGAAAGAGACGAAGTATGCTAATCAACTGTTGGTGCCAAAGTAGGCCGCATGAATTGTTCATAAACGGCGCGTGAAGTCCCTCCTTCTCTCAACTAAGATTTATCTCGGTAAGTTGCTTCAACCGAACAAACATTGATCTGTACGCCTAAGAAAAATAATCTCTAGTCCACTCCGTTGCCTTGTCCCAAAGATCAACGATATCACATCCACAAAAGATAAGAGAAGATAACTGAATTGAATCAATTGTAAGAATATGTATTACTATTCTATCTGCTCGATAAGAATGATCATCTGCTTGTCACTAGTATGCTTGAAATATAGACATGTACAGACGAACTTGTACGTATTGAGATGAATCTGAAGGCAGGTAATAAACGTGTCGTATATCTGTGCATAAGTCCAAGTATGTCTCATCTCATAAAATGGCTAGAGCATGCATTTGGTCTCGGACAACTTGTATACAAGGAAATATTTGTCTCTCGGGTGGTATCTGGGGGCACCTGGAACCGCTCAGCCTAGGAGAGATTAGGGCCTCCATGTGAAAATGGGAGTCGATCTGAGTCCTTAGCGACGAGCTGAACCAAAGAGTCACAGCGGCTAATCATGGGGATAATCCATGGACCAACATGTAGAATAGTCCACCTGCATGACCCGAATGACAACTTCAATATCTGCAAGAATGAACATGAATTACTCGTTATGCAAATTGTGCTAACATGTTTTGTGCAGGGATGACTGCCGGCGTTGGTAAGTTGCTTATGATATATTTCTACTATCATGTTCTTATGAATTGTTAAAAAGAACCTAGACAAGTAGAAAGATCACTAGTAAATGTTAGCTCAACATATTGATTTAGTACAGAGATTTGCGAGTTCGGCCAAAAGCCGCTCGTCAGTACATGATGTGTACTGACCCACGTTGTGGGCATCCTTTTCAGAAAGCAAAAGGAGACAGGGGATTTCAAGTGAGGCACCGAAGCTCGTCTAGCCCAGTAGAGCTTGTGGATCGTCTTGAAGCTTCATTTTGTTTCCAGTCAAGTTTTAAGTTTCTTTTCCTTCTGAAGGTGTCTTTTATTTCCAGCATGTAATAGAGGGATATGATGTATGGGAATTACGACTATTTTCAAAAGAGAGTTTCAAAGAGAATCATGTAGCCAAAATATAAGGCACTCTGAGTTTATAAAGCGTTGTACTTGTATTCCTATCAATTTATCAATAAAAGAAGTATTTCCATTTCAAATTTCTGTGTCCAATATTTGGTTTTCTGCAATGAATGGGTGCGTGCGTGTGTTTTGCTTAACTAATGGGTGCGTGCGTGTGTTTTTGCTTGACTAGTTATTTTGTGCAGGTACATGGCCTTGTGCAAGCGTAACTTAGGCTTGCACGGCATCACGCCTTTGCGAGGACGATCGATTCCGCAGGGATCTAGGCAAGACGGACGACCCTAGCGGGATCGGGGCGTGAGGCTTGCACGGCATCACGCCTTAGCGAGGACGATTGATCCCACAGGGATCCAGACAAGACGGATGACCCTAGCGAGATCGGGGCGTGACAAAGTGGTATCAAAGTACGGCTTTACGTCCTTGGCCTCTTGCAAATATCATTTTCGAAAAAGTATATAAAGTATTTTGATGGCTTTCAAAAGCGTCCCAATTTTGAGTTATAAAAACCAATGCCCTATACAATAAGTCCATAATATTTTATGAGACTGACAGAAGTTATACTCTTTTGTTGAGAAATGGCCCCTACTCGACCAGCTTCCTCGACAGATCCTATAGAACGGATTATGACATTGTTGGAACTGCAAAGGCAGGACAATGAGGAATGCAATCAAATACAACAGTCCCAAATAGAGGCCCAGCAGAAATAGTTGGAGTCCTTGACTCAAATTGTCACGACGCTTATGGCAAATCGAGGTACCACCGCAATGACTAAACCAATGGGAACGCCCGAGATTGAGCCCGTGGAGGGTGATGAGCCCCAGCCAGCGCAAAGACACACTTCCTTTAGGCCAAAGGACTTCTTAGACGTGAAACCTCTGGAATTTGAAGGCAGGACATCACCCGATAAGGTGATGGACTGGATTGATAAAATGGAGAGTCTGTTCGCGTTCATAGGAGTTCCGAGTAGCAAGAAGGTAGTTTGTGCCGTTATGCTTTTACGGCTGCGGGCAAAGGATTGGTGGAAGGCAAAAAAGCCAGCTCTGCTCGTAACGGCTAGAAATGGGAAGATCTCATGGGTCTCGTTCAAGAAGGCATTTCTGGATCAATATCTGCCTCCAGACATGAGCAAGAAGATGGAGGATGACTTCATCACACTGAAACAGGGAGATATGTCCGTGGAGGACTATGAGTCTGAATTTGCTAAGCTGGCAAATTTTGCTGCTGTGATGCTACCCACCGAGCAGACTCGCATAAATCGATTCATTGGAGGTCTGAATGATGACATTCAACTGAGTGTATTGAATCGAAAATGTGGGTCATATTCTAAGGCCTTTTAGGCGGCGCTACAGGTGGAACAGTTCTGCCTGAAGAAGGCGTCTAATAAAGTGCAGTACAGTCGAAATCAGCCCGCCAAGAGATATCATGACGGAGAGAAAAAGACTGACGGGGAACAGAACAACAAGCCTGTATGCGGCTTCTGCGGTCGACGAGGCATGTTAAAGAGGACTGCCGCTATGTGAATGGCTAGAGTTGTAGTTACTGTGGCAAGAGTGGGCACATCAAGGAGGACTGTCGTACCGCTAATCACGCTTGATTTTGTTGTGGCCAACAGGGCCACTCAGTCAAATATTGCCCGAAAAAGAATAGAACGGATCAGAATAGAGATGATAATGAAGAGCATGGGCAGCTGCCTGGCCCACCGCCGCTCCGAGATAATCTGCACAATCAGCAGTTGCGGAACGCCAATACCGTGACAGCGTACGTCTACAATCTCTCCACGTTGCTTGATCCAGAATGCAACAATAGTGGAGGTGAGTTTGTTTCTTAAGTTTTAAGGACAAAACTTTTTCTCAGTGGGTTATTATGTAGTGCTCCGCTCCTCGCGGTCCACTATGTAATACCTACGGCTTGTTGACTCAGTCATGAACTGAGTATTTGGTGAAATCCTTGCCGGTATCGATTGGTCATGGATGAAATGCAATAAAACTTTCCAATTGATAGATTGGCTTCTATTGAAATAAATCCAAGAGTTTTGCTGAATGTTTTCTCTCGCTGCTTGGTTTTGTTGAATGCATTTTCGTGTTGGTTTTCGATGATTGGTTTTCATTATTCGCTTTCATCGTATTTCGCATTCATTCCAAATCTTGAGAGAAAGAGACAAAGTATGCTAAATACTGTTGGTGCCAATGTAGGCCGCATGAATTGTTCGTGAACGGCGCGTGAAGTCCCTCCTTCTTTCAACTAAGATTCATCTCGGTGAGTTGCTTCAACCGAACAAACATTGATCTGTACGCCTAAGAAAAATGATCTCTAGTCCACTCCGTTGCCTTGTCCCAATGATCAACGATACCACATCCACAAAAGATAAGAGAAGATAACTGAATTGAATCAATTGCAAGAATATGTATTACTATTCTATCTGCTCGATAAGAATGATCATCTGCTTGTCACTAGTATACTTGAAATATAGACATGTACAGACGAACTTGTACGTGTTGAGATGAATCTGAAGGCAGGTAATAAACGTGTCGTATATCTGTGCATAAGTCCAAGTGTGTCTCATCTGATAGAACGGCTAGAGCATGCATTTGGTCTCGGACAACTTGTATACAAGGAAACATTTGTCTCTCGGGTGGTATCTGGGGGCACCTGGAACCGCTCGGCCTATGAGAGATTAGGGCCTCCATTTGAAAATGGGAGTCGGTCTGAGTCCTTAGCGACGAGCTGAACCAAAGAGTCACAGCGGCTAATCATGGGGATAACCCATGGACCAACATGTAAAATAGTCCACCTGCATGATCCGAATGACAACTTCAATATCTGCAAGAATGAATATGAATTACTCGTTATACAAATTGTGCTAACATGTTTTGTGCAGGGATGACTGCCGGCATTGGTAAGTTGCTTATGATATATTTCTACTATCATGTTCTTATGAATTGTTAAAAAGAACCTAGACAAGTAGAAAGATCATTACTAAATGTTAGCTCAACATATTGATTTAGTGTAGAGATTTGCGAGTTCGGCCAAAAGCCGCTCGCCAGTACATGATGTGTGCTGACCCACGTTGTGGACATCCTTTTCAGAAAGCAAAAGGAGACATGGGGATTTCAAGTGAGGTACCGAAGCTCGTCTAGCCCAGTAGAGCTCGTAGATCGCCTTGAAGCTTTATTTTGTTTCCAGTCAAGTTTTAAGTTTCTTTTTCATCTGAAGGTGTCTTTTATTTCCAGCATGTAATAGAGGGATATGATGTATGGGCATTGCGACTATTTTCAAAAGAGAGTTTCAAAGAGAATCATGTAGCCAAAATATAAGGCACTCTGAGTTTGCAAAGCTTTGTACTTGTATTCCTATTAAGTTATCAATAAAAGAAGTATTTCCATTTCAAACCTCTGTGTCCAATATTTGGTTTTCTGCAATGAATGGGTACGTGCGTGTGTTTTGCTTAACTAATGGGTGCGTGCGTGTGTTTTTGCTTGACTAGTTGTTTTGTGCAGGTACATGGCCTTGTGCAAGTGCAACTTAGGCTTGTACGGCATCACCCTTAGCGAGGACGATCGATCCCGCAGGGATCCAGGCAAGACGGACGACCCTAGCGGGATCGGGGCATGACAGACTATAAGATTAGTTCATGTTTCGTGGGATCATCACTCACCTGGCGAGTCGACTTGGGAGCGCAAGGATGATATCTGAGCTCGTTACCCGTATCTGTTTGGCTCGTGAGGTATACTTATTCGTATATTTATGTTCTACCTTTTTGTTTGAGTGTGATTGTAGGAATTCATGACCAGTAATAACCCGTATCTATTTGCACTTTCTTGCATAATCAACTGCATCTGTAACCATTGTAGGCCAGTAATAACCCATCAGGTGAAGACGACCTTGCAATTTTGGGCCAGGTTGGTGAGCCCCACAAGTACCGTAATGAGCTTCACGTAGGGCTTCTTTGGCTTTTGCATTTGATAGGCATCTTAGTAGTAGCCCATCGTAGGATCGTCGATACAACATTTTCGTCTCCATATCGTAGAATCTGAGGGAACGTCTTCTGATTGAGGTAGCTTCCTTCACATTCTCTGATAGAATTCTATAGACCGCAAAGTCGATGAGCGGGCGTCTCCAGTCTTGTATGTCGTTGGTTATCTGGGCGGAGTAACTCATACCCAGTTGAAGATTATTCCTGGGGCAGACCAGTTCATGGCCTATTATGTCGACTAGATGATGAGCATTATTTGGGAGTGCCAAGAGACCGGCCAGGGCATCGACTTCGATATTTTGAAGCCTAGGAACATGCTCTATAAAGAACCCCTCCAAGGTTGTAATGATGGCAACTGCTGTCTGATAATAGGGAATCAGGTCCTCATTGCGAACGTCGTATGAACCTCGGATCTGGTTAACAACCAACTGCGAGTCACCATAAGCTTCCAGGTATCTGATCCCCACTTCTTTTGCGAGTTGTAGCCCAATAACTAGAGCGTTATATTTGGCTACGTTGTTCGAATAGGGTTCTGTAAGAGAGTACGCCATATAGACTACTAGTCCGGAGGGAGAAATTAATACCACTCCGACTCCAGCGACGATATCACCTTGTGACTCCGTTCTTGAAGCACCGTCGAAGAACATTCGCCAAATGGCGTCGTACGAAGTCATGTTCGAGGCGATGACTTCATCAGGAATTTTTTCATAAATTCTGGCTATTTCTGAGCCTGGATGGGCTGCTAGGAAGTCAGCCAGGTTTTGACCTTTGATAGCCTTTTGCGAAACAAAAACCATATCGCATGGGGATAATAGTATCGCCCAGGTGGCTAGACGAGAACTGAGTGCACCTGGCTTGGTCATAAGAACCCTGAGGGGATTAACTCGTGAAACAACATGGATGGTCTGCCCTGTCACATAGTATCGTATTTTTTGAATGGCGAATACTAGAGCAAGGCACTCCTTCTCCACGGCAGTGTACCTATGTTCCGGTCCTACCATCATCCGGCTGAGATAGTAAATTGCTTGTTCATGTCCTGCGTCATTATTCTGTGCTAGCAGAGCACCAAGGGAGTGTTCCATTGCCCGTACAAAGAGTAGGAAGGGCTTTTCGGCGACTGGGGCTACCAGAACTGGCGGATTCATCAGGTACTCCTTAATATCATCAAAGGCACGCTGATATTCCTCGTTCCATATAAAAGAGACACCTATCCTCATGAGTTGAGTGAAGGGTTGGCATCGCCCTGAGAGGTTAGATATAAACCTCCTGATATAGGCTAGTCTTTCCTGAAGGTCGCGGAGTTCGCGGAGGTTCTTTGGTGGATTCATCTCCAGGATTGCTTTTGTTTTGTCGGGATCTATGTGAATGTCTCGAGAATTAATGACAAAGCCCAAGAACTTTCCGCTGGACACCCCCAGAAAAGACTTGGTGGGATTCATCTTCAGGTTGTGTGCCCGTATGAGGTCGAACACTGTTCTCAAGTCATATAAATGATCGTTTTTGGAGCGGCTCTTGACGGTGATGTCGTCTACGTAACACTCTACTGTCTTGTACAAATGATCTCTGAAGATGACACTCATAGCCCGTTGATATGTTGCACCGACGTTCTTCAGGCCAAAGGGCATGACCCTATAACAATATACGCTGATCGGCGTTCGGAATGATGTATGCTTCTCATCATCAGGAGCTATCTTGATTTGATTGTATTCTGAAAAGCTATCCAGAAAGGACATGCGCTTGAAGCCACACGTGTTATCGATCATTATATCGGTGATCGGAAGAGGGAATTCATCCTTAGGGCATGCCGCATTCAGATTGCAGAAATCGATACAAATTTGGATTTTTTCATTCTTCTTGATGGCTGGTACTACGTTGGCTACCTAATCTGGGTGCTGCTCTTCACAGATGAAACCGTTAGCTATAAGCTTGTTCACTTTCGCCTCGATGGAATTCATGATGTCTGGACGAAATCGCCGCTGCTGTTGCTTGACTGGTTTTGCGTCCGGATAAATGTTGAGCTTATGGAGTGCAATCTCGGGGTTTAGCCCTGGCATGTCTTCATAGCTCCAGACAAAGACATCGATGTATTCTCTGACGAGTTGTAACAACGACTCCCGCTCATCGTTGGTCAAACTTTTACTGACGAAGATTGGCTTTGGAGAGGATTCATCGCCGAGGTTAACTTGTATAACCTCATATTCAGTGGGAGGATCACGAAGTTCAAAGCATTTCTTCCTTTGTGCATCTAGTTGCTGGACCCACGGCTCCAACTCAAGAGGTTCAAGTAGGTCTTCGTCTTCTTCTTCGATATCAGCGGATGTCATATTGGCAGATAATGTCTGTCTGAATATATCTCCAATACTGCTATCGGAGTCGTAAATGGGTGACTCAGACGAATAGGAGTGCTACTTATGTCCTTCATCAGAACTTTCGGGCATTGTAGGTGGAGTAACATACCCGAGGCCGCGTCTGAATTTGTGATAATAATCCTGAGGCTTCCCTGTCAGTGCCGGCGGCTGTAGAGGCAATCGTCGACCACTGCCATACTTTAGACCCGGGTTAGCCTCCATGTCGTACCCCTGCTTTTGCATGAAGTACTTGGCTTGAGGACTATACAAGTAGAGCGGTAGTCTTCCAACTTCGGGTCCGAGGTCGGACTCTTGTGGCGTGAAAGATTGAGAACATTCTTTTCGGCCAAAGATGATTGTGTGATCCCATCCTCTTCTGTCTGAGACCGGGAAGTAAGCACCTTTTATGGGAGCAAGTCAATTTGGGGTATGGACGGTTGTCACCTGTGTGCGCAGGCTAACGTCTAGACAGTCCCGTGCGGCATATGTTAGATTAGGCTTATCATACTCAGAATAGTCTAACGACAGCCTCTTATTGATGAAATAAGGAATTTTATCCATCGGGATTACATGATCAGGAGAGGGGTTATCCGCCTGTGTAACCACGTATTTGGCGAGTTCTCCGTCCTCCTTGGCTACTCCCTGTGAGCTTAGAGTTCGGGACGCTATCTTGGGCAACTTGATCACCAAGGGTTCTGCTTTAGGTACTGGCTTGCCTGGGAGTGTTGGATCAACACTTGGCTGCTGGCTCATCTTGGGAAGATGGATGACAATTGACTCGGCAAAGGATTTTGTGTCTTCTGGTCGCCTTGGAGCAGATTTTGGCAACAGGATTACCATCGATGTTACAGAGGGCTTCGCATCTTCCTATTGCCTTTGATTGGACTTTGGCAGCCGGATCACCATTGGTCCTATAACAGGTTTTGGCTCCTGGCTGGATCTCGGGAGACAGATGACCATTGGTTCCGACTGCGTAGGTGTGACAGGAGAACCGAGCACCTCTCTATGTAAGGTTGCGACAAGGGGTACGGTCTTGCTCGGTTTACGGGCTTGGAGACGAATCCTCAAGGGTTCTTCTGGCCCTGTGATGACTTTCGGCTCGTCGGTTATATATTTCCTAGATTCGTCTTATAGACAAGCCTCCGAAGAGTAATAAGATTCAACCCCTTTGAAGGGATCAATGTCGGTGAATTCAGTTTTCATGGACCCGTGCTGACTGACATACTTGAAACACTGGTGGAGGGTGGATGGCATGATCATATAGTCATGTATCCATGGACGTCCTAGGAGGATGTTGTAGGAGGTGTCTGCATCTATGACGTAGCAGGTAACTTCCGTCTTCAAGTCACCAATCTGGCACTTCAACCGGATCTTCCCCAGAGGATAGCTTCTTCCCGAGTTAAAACTGCTGATGGCAGTGTTGGTTGCTGCTAGCCGATGTATAGGGATGCCAAGGAGTTGGAGCAAGTTTTTCGGGATGATGCTTATTGACGAGCCCGGGTCGATATGCATCCGATCTACCTTGATGTCGCCTATGTATCTAGTGTAGTACAAGGGGCGATCATGCAAGTTGGTCTTAATCAACATGTCCTACGAAGTAAATACGATGTTGGGCATTATATCTGCGCTATCGCCGCCCTGTAAATCTGCTGGCGAGTCTTCCTCTGGAGGCTTGACTTGGGCTAAGTGCGCGTCAACATTCTAGAGGGCTTCGCTTAATACGACACGAAGATCCTTGGAGAGCCTTAGGAGCTCGTATAGCGACAACTTTGCTGGCGTATTAGCCAATTATGCTAATATGTCGAAGTTGTAAGGTCTCTCCAGTCCCTGAGGTAAATCATTGCAGAGTGGCCTGTCGAAGCGGGTTTTCCTTGTCTTGGACTTATTCGCCAGTGGAGGTTGAGATGGCCTTGAAACATCAGAGGGAGGCAACGTTGCTGGCTGAGGATCTTTGGTTGAACTATCCCGTACGGGCTGGACTTGTGCTCCAGACCGGATAACAACGGCTGCAGCTTCCTCCTCTTCGGCTAAAATTGTATGGCAAGATCTAGACTTCCTGTCCTTTTTCTTGCTGGTAGGAGATGACACCCCCTGGGTAACTTCGGGCACCAAGTCTGGATGCACCCACATGATCTCTCCTTGCGATGTGGTAAGGGGTACCAATCCAGATGTCTGGCTCCAGACGGGTGGAAGATTAGTAACCTCCATCGTTGCCCGGAGGACAGGTATTATCCCGTCTGGAGTGCTTGTTGGAGGGAAGTCGCCGAACTGAATAGATACCATGTTTTCTGCCACGGTAACCTCTTCAAAGTCTATCGACAGAGCTTTGGAGTCGATAAGACTCTGAATGTACCGCTTCAATTGGAAGCAATCCTGGGTGCCATGTTGGACATAGCGGTGGAAGTGACAATACTTTAGGTCCTTCATTTTTGCTGCTCGGGGCTCGCGCCTTGGTGGAAGGAGATGGATCCTACCCCCTTACAAGAGCATATCGAAGATAGGTTTGACATAACTGTCTTCAAATGAGTAGTTGATCTTAGGCCATGAACCTTCCGTCTGTTTTTGTTCGGGCTTCTGAGTCGCATCAGTGACCATGGCCTGTTTTCCCTTATTGTCCAGGTTGGTAGTAGTGCCACTGTTACTGGAGGTGGAACTAGGACGTCTGCCCTTATCTTCTCCGTCTGGGATGTATAATCCCAGCTGGCGAGCCTTCTTCAATTTTGCCTCTGCGTTGGTAGCACTTATGATGAAGGTCGTCCAATCTCTGAACTGATCGTCACCCATCCAGAGGCTAATTGCAGGGAGCAGCTTCTTCTGGCAGATTTCAATCAAGGAGCTCTCGGGATTGCCTTGGGGCAATCTTATTATGGTTTGAAGGAACCGATGGATAGAGTTCCTTGTCAGCTCCCTCTCTCCCTGAACGACATCCATGAGAGATGACATCGTCACATCATGCCCCACTTCGTAGAATCTCTTCAGGAATATGTGCTTGAAGCCGTCAAAAGAGTAAATGCAGTTGTCGAGAAGGTTGCGGTACCAGTCGAATGCGATCCCCTCCAAGGCTCTAATGAATAATCACATGAGGATGGCGTCACTATACGACAAGTGGTCGATTGTGACTTCAAAGTAAGTTATGTACAGACTAGCAGAGGTCTTTCCATCATAAGAAATAATATGGAACGGCTTGTACCATGGTGGAAAAGGTACATCCCTCCATGCGACGGGATATGGCTGTCGTATTTTGAGATCCTGATAGGAGTCTCGGGCATTGAACATCGCTCGAAGCTCCTGGACTTCCCCCCTTGCCTCTTTGGCTTCATCTGCAGCTGAAGGAACGGATGCTGCTAAGGGATCATCACCCACAGGAGGGGCGGTCGTGTTGGAGTCCGCGTTGATGGTGGGTCCCGAGCTTGTTTGCCCGGGCGTCCTTGCTGGTTGAGCTGGCAAGGCGGCTTTGATCTCGTCCATGGTCTTGACCAAGGACAGGAGCATGGCTTCCAGCACTTCTAGTCGTTGTCGGTCAGAAGGTGCTTCATGATCATCGTCAGCCATAAAGACTGTCCTCACGTGGGTAGAGGTGGAAGGGATTATGGTAGAGGTACTCTCGGTACCGTACCCTTGTATAGAGAAATCGTCAAGGAATGTCGGAATATCATCTTCGTCAAACTCGGAAGGGGTGCTACCCCCTGTACAGGATGCCGCATCGTCTTGGCGAGGGTGGTGGCCCTCAGGAAAATTTGATTCTGTTGTAGAGTTCTGGGGGATCTCTACCCCCTATGTATGCTCTTGGTACACCGGGTTGTTGCATACATTGAGGAGGCTGCTACCCCCAGCTTCATCTACTCTCAAGGAGGTCGAAGGTGCACCCCTGCTGTCGGAAGCTTCTTTTTGGATCGCGTGCCTAAATAGACACCCCCTGTGGTTGATAGGAACCCCCCAGATGAGGGTCTCCTTACAATACTGGACGAGATGGCCGGGTTGGAAGAGCCTGTCTTCTTTTCTCCCTTGCCAGGAGGAACTTTTTTTAGTCGAATTACAGGAGGCGATAGGAAACTCCTCGTCCCCTAGAATTTGTACCGGTGTCTTGAGTTGTTGTCGGACGGGTGCTGGCTGCTGCAATCGCTGGAAAACTGACTACCGATCCTCAGGTGCTGCTGATTTATCGCAGCAGCAGTTGATGATGACTTGGGTGCAATGACGCCCCGAGAGGGACTCATTGCATGCCAATGATGACGTCTCGCATTTGTGAGTAATCACGTCACATAAGTCCGTAGGAGGATGCTCTATCTTTGTACCAATCTTATGAACTCGGGAATCCAGAGCGTACGGGTTCTTAGGCATCATGTTGGCTCCTTGATCCGTGGCTAGTAAAAGTACTTGCTCTGGATCTTTAGAGGAAGACTTTAAAGACCCACCCTGTCCGTTAGCCCTAGAGGACTGGACGCAGGTGGTTCTGTAAAACTTTCCGTCAGGAGCCCGTGTAACAGTCAACAGGGCCCACTGACAGTCAGCAACTTGGACAGTTAACTGTGCTGGTTGAGCCCACGCTGCCCCAGACTTTTTTGACTTAGAGCCCAAAGGTGCATAGTAAAAAGAGTCCAGACTGATATATCCCGCATCCTTAGTAGACTGCATGGCGTCGGGCCCGCATGAGAGGCGGTCGAACACAGAATTTCTGACAGGGCCGTATGAGACGTCCTGTCTGAGGGCAGGATTGGTCATCGCATGGACCATCTTCTTGCAGCTAGAGCTGGCTGCCGCATGGATCAACTTCCTGCGGCAAGAATTGGCTGCCGTATGAGTTGTCTGCCTGCGGCCAGAGTTGGTTGCCGCATGAGTTGTCTGCCTGCCGCCAAAGTTGGCTGTTGCATGGACAGACTGCCCATCTTCTCTCTGTGGCCTCTTCTTTGTCCGCATGGAGTTCCCTTGTGCCCCCAAAAACTCAGCATCGTAGTATTTTCCTCTGCTGGATTTGGGGACAGTGGGGTCCTCTGCGGTCGAAAAGAAAGTCGCAAGAGAGTTCTGGTCACTGTCTTGGGCTACAGAAGGAGCTTCTTCGAGAACTTGGTCGGGGGCAACAGTTTTGTGCACCGACGCCTTGCGAGTCCTCTTCAGGTTGGCTCGCTTCTGAGAGGACTGGCGCTCCTTTCAGAGAGCAATTCTTCGAAGGCTTGTTGGTCAAAGCGAACCACAAGCATCTGCTGTGTAGAGCCGAGCTTGGATGCGTCAGATTGCGTCACCAACTTCTCATCGTAAGAGAATGATGTCCCCAGCAGAGTCGCCATCGTAATTGCCATAAAAAATAACGACAGGTATTACAGAACACTGAAATTGATTGCAAACTCGCTTGTACAAAGAAGAGCATAGAAAAAAAATCCTAGGAAACAATCTAAGTACAATTGTTTAGTTTTAATTCTGGAGGGTGACGATGGAGGCTCGGAAAAGTGCTATCAACTCTGCCTTACTCCGTGGACTATCTGATGCAGTCTCTAGCTCGTGAAGATATTGCTTTTTTTTGAAGGTTGCCAACCTTTTGCATGGGAATGGCACCCTGTTATTTATAATAGGATGTATCACATGTGGCTGATTAGAATGCGAAGACCCGCTCTTTGGCTGCCATATGTCGATTTGTTACAATTTTGTTGCAGCAAATCTGGGTAGTTAGGGACTTAGTCAGATTGCTACGTGTCCTGTTGTGGGCAGCTACATAGTTTTCTCAGTCTTCGATCATGTGCGGTCGCATGAGACTCATGCGGCTTGGATCACAGTCATTCTTGGCGCATGAAGTTTGAAAACTTTGGGGACGTATAAGTCTGAGCCGCATAAGGTTCATACGACTTAGATGACACTCTTCTGGCCGCATGGAGGCCTGTTTTTGGGTGACGTCTCACATCTTATCTTTTTTGTCGAAGTGTCAGAACTATCATATTTTTCCAGGACTTGTCAGCTTTATCAGTCGAACTGCTCTTCTTAGTCGCATATCTTTCTTCTACAGCTGTTTGTCGACGGGCCGTATATGTTTTTGAACAGTCATACGGCTTTTCCTTCATACGGACCTGTTTGGCCCAAAGTACCTATGCGGCAATTTATAATCCGCATGAACCCCATATTTTTCATGCTTCTACAATAACTATTACCATTATCGACATTTATCGACTGCATTCTGTAAGTAAATTTTTGTAGATTTTAGCATCGTTTTGCGTTGTTTTGCGATGTTTAGCGACTTCTATATAGTCGCTAATCTGCGTCGCTAAACGTCGCTAAACGTTGCTAAAATGTGCAAAAAAAATTCCGCTTGTGTAGTATCCTTACAGTTTAATATTAAATGTTTAAGATGATTAGACCCGGAGCAACCCTCCATTGAATTTCCGGGGTTCGCCGACCCCTTCGGTGGAACACTCAACACCGGTAATGGCACATACAGTTGAAACGAATAATAAAATAAAATATGATAAAAGTTAATAGTATATTACACAACCAATATCCAATGACTACACAACCAAGTCTAATGTATACACATAAATATCCACGGAGATAGCCTACACAACCAATCAAACACAGAGATAAGTCTACACAAACCCAATATCATAGGTCAACACACAAACAAACACTCTACACAAACAAGCAATAAACAGTCCTAACTAGGACTACTGCGAATCTGGAGCAGGAGGGGCACCGTCGCGCCTAAGAGATAAAAACAACTCATACTCCTCCCGTGAAATCGATACCGATGCAGGTGGAGTAGATGACGATAAAGGAGGCAGTGACGTCGGTGATGATGAAGGAGTACCCAGAGGACGTATCTGCTCCAACGCTGCTAGTCGCTGGTTGTATGAATCCGTGGTAGATAACAGCCTCGTACTTCTATCATCCATCGAATCCTGTATCAACGTCAGCCTCTCGCCCATGGACAACTGTGATGCCTGCAGCTCCGTCACGCTGCGCTGTGTCGACACTCTAAGATCAGTGATGCCATGCTCTATCCTCTCAGTCATATCCCTGAGCTCCAGGATGCTGCGGTCGAGCGCATCCAATCATGCTAGGAGCGTAGCATCGTCCGTATGCTGCTGCTCCTGGATCCATCGCAGCATCTCGTCACAGATAGACACAACCATCTCCTGGACTCGGGCAGACTCCTGTGAGGGTTGTAGACCATGCACACTAGCAGCGGAGGTCCTAGAGGACTGTGTCGCAACTAAGGTACCATAGGATTCTGTACCGTAGTACGTACCCCTGTGGAGACCACCAGCGACGGTCACCCATAGCTCGTCCACCGATGGAGCTTGAGCAGGCTGCGAGGAAGTACCAGCCTCTCCCGCAGTAGGTGCACTTGCAGTCATCTGCTCCCGAAGCTTAAGATAGTCGGCCTAGAAAGTATGGATACTCTATAATTTCTAATATCTAATGTACTTATTATTACTAACGACATGAATATTTATTTGCATGTATATTTACTAAGTTATATTAAAATTAACATGAAGTATTAAAATTAATAAATAGTATTATAATACTTATATAGGTCTGCTCGGCCCTCTCGTCAATAAGCTTTCTGCCTTTCCGATGGGTGGCCAGGAAGACGGTCACCATGTTGGCGTCACCACCCTTCCTTACTTGTTAAAAATATATTATTTAGTACTATTTATGACATTAATTGAACTTACATTAAAATAATATTTCAGAAATAAAAAATATACCAAACGACAAAAGTGTTCCGCCATTGGGATCGACCCACCGCACCACTTGGATGCCTTCTGCCTAGCTGCCTTGCCTTCTCAGACCTTTTCTGGTATCGAGGCGCATCAAACCTAGCCTTCATCGTAGTCCACTGATCAGGGGTGATCCAACCTTGGATCGGCTTTTCATGGCGTTCACGATCCTTCTGGTCATTAATAGCATTACGAATCAGCTTGGCGGCTACGACAGGAAACATCCCCTCGATCAACTCGGACCGATACGGTGGATAGAAATATGTTTGCTAGAAGAAACAATTTAGTTAGTTATATATATAATATACAAAAATAAGATGACTAATATTAGAACCATATGTACTTTTACCTTGAACTACGCAAACCAGAAGTTCTTTCTATCCTCCGGTGCATCAGAGTACTTTATCCAAGGGCCACCATAATTGTTCCTCAAAAAATGGCCTAGGCGTCTCTGTACCGACGAGGGACGATATCTATACAAAGTTAGTTACATTCAAAAAAAATAAATTCATTATGAATAAAGAAATAAATGATATATATGATAAACCAAAACACTTACTTTGTACCGTCGGCCCAGATCTCCGTCTTCGTCTCCTCCGAAGGTGCACACGAATCATCTGCTTGATACTGGTCCGGCGTCGGCTGAGCCTCCTCCATATGCTCATCTGTTCCATCATCGTATCAGCAGGAGGAACGCTAGACGAGGGAGCAGTGTCAGCAAGAGGAACTCTAGACGAGGGAGTAGTGTCAGGCCTGGAGCTACTCATCCTAGAAGATATGTCATGTAACATCGTGGCAGGTGGAGGTACTGATCGATACACTGGGGTACTCGACGACGAGGATACAGAGCCAGTACCAGTAGAAAGTATCGAAGGAGAACCCTGTCCCCCACGTCGGGATCTGTAGAACGATCCGTGTCGTCCTGTCATACATGATAACAACATATGATGATACAACAAATAACATAGACTAGATAATAACTAAGTATATTCTACAGTCAGAAATATGAAAGTACATTCTACAAGAAATATCTAAATCCAGATAGTACATTCTACAAGAAATATCTTATGTTCAGATAGTACATTCTACAAAAACATCAGTCCAGAAGTCCAGATAACCAAGTCTACATAAAAAGAAAATAAAAGTATATCTCTCTCAATCATCTTCAGAATATTCATCTTGTTCGTCTTCCTCGATTTCATCTTCCTCTTCCTCTTTATCTTCACTTTCATCTTCTCCTTCGTCAACTTCGCCTTCCTCTTTGGATAATTCTACCTCTTCTATATTATTACTCATGTAACGAGTATCTTTTGTGGAGTCCACATCAATAATATTTGTTATAAGAGGTAGCTCGTCCTCCTGATAAGATTTTTTGTCAGTATCAAAGGTATCTCTAGCTTTAGTCTTGCATACTGCCCACCATTCAGACCTCGTTGTTTCCCGTCTCGGATAAGCTGTGAAGTATACGAGCTGAGCTTGAGTTGATAGGACAAATGGTTCGTAGCCTTGATATCTATGCTTGTATTTTATATCCACAAGACCATGCTTGTCAATTTTCCAACCTTGATTTTCTATCGGAATGAACCATTCACACTTGAGCAACACGATCTTAGCAGGTTCTCTGCCATAATTATATGTCAACTCCACAATCTCTCGCAAGATGCTAAAGAAATCATTGCCTGGATCGATGTCTTTGTAGTTCAAAAATTTGATACACAAACAACTATTTTTCATGGAATCAAGATCCAGGAAGCTGTCTCTGATCGGAGCATTTGTCGACTTGAACCTAAAACCATTCACACAGTAACTTGGCCATATTTTAACAGCAGTAATTGGTCCCTTGGCAAGGGTTCTAATTGATTCAATCTCAGGTGAAATTAAACGATCGACCTGAATACCAAAGAAGCGATAGTAAGTTATTTATTATGCAGTTGCATTAAAAGAGAATAGTAATTACCGAGATGCTTACATATACGCTCAACCAGAAAGGAAAATGATGTCTTATTTCTTGTTCTAATGCTTCATTTGTTATGTAGGGTCTAACCGACCTCAACTCATCATTATATGTGCTAAAAAACAACGAAGCAACTGCCGATTAGTACTATAATATTAGCTTATACTATTACATTGAGATAATGTTAACTCATCATTAATTACTTACCCCTTTAGCTTCTCCACTTCATCCTCATCGTAATTGAATAATATATATAATTGAGCAGCCCTTAGCTCTTCGTCATTCAAATATCTCTCCTTCATTTTCCCCGAAGGCTTTTCGGACGCATTGAATACTTTCAATATTCCATCATTATATTCTCGATATCCATCGTTATTTTTCGAAGCTCTCGTTCTATTTGTAGCAACATGAGGTTTGAAATACGTCGAGCAGAAGTTTGTAATCTCCTCGAGAACATGGGCTTCACAAATAGAACCCTCGACCCGAGCCTTGTTTTCCACCTTTCTCTTTAGGTGGTTTAAATGTCGCTCAAACGGGTACATCCACCGATAACCGACGAGCCCACCAACATGTGTCGTGTAGGAAAGATAAATTGACAAATGCTCCTTGGAGTCGAAGAATCCAGGAGGAAACACCTTCTCAAGCTTGTACAGTGTTACCGCAATATCATTTTTTTGCTTTTCTAGACGATCGACGAGCAACTTAGTAGAACAAAGATCTCTGAAGAATATGCTAAGCTCGGTCAATGGGGTAAGAATTCCCGAAATGCAATCGGAATTAACCTCTCCATGAATACGTGACAATCATGGCACCTCATACCTGTCAGTGTGTTCTCCTTGAGGTCGACTTATCTTCTCAAGTTTGAAACGTACCCGTTTGGAAATTTTAGGCCTTGAATCCACCTACAAAGTCTTACTTTATCCTCCTTCTCCAATGAGAAAATTGCCTTAGGCTGCTTCAACTTCCCATTCCCCTCCTCTATCAAATGCAATACAAGACGTCTACATATTTCTTCCAAGTCCAATCTAGCCTTTGGATTGTCTTTCATCTTCCCCTTTACGTCTATTAGAATATTAATTATGTTGTCAAACACATTCTTCTCGATATGCATAACATCAAGATTATGTCTAATCAGATTGGTGCTCCAATATGGCAGATCCCAGAATATACTCCTCTTCATCCAGTTATGAGTGTGACTAAATCCGTCACACTTGTAGCCCTTAGCAGGCTCTTCAATAGCACTTGGTAAATCTTTTACCTCTTCTCATATCGTGTACCTGGGCTACCTTGGTGGTGGATTAGCCTTCTCTACAATGCCGGTATGAAAAGCATTCCTGTTTCTCTGGTACGGATGATCCTTCGGCAGGAATTGTTGATGAGAATCGAAGAAGCACGGTTTGTCTCCGTATTTCAAACGAAAAGCCTTAGTGCGGTCCATGCAATATGGATATGAAAAGACGACCATGCGTGCTCCTTCTAGATAACATTCCATAGGCCGAAAAGTCGTTGATGGTCCATATAAGTGCTGCCCGCTTCTGAAATTTCTGCTTTCTAGAAACATCATACGTGTTGGAACCTACTTTCCACAGCTGATTCAAAATCAATGGTTGTAAATACACATCGATGTTCCTATTCAGATTTTTTGGACCTGGATAATAACTATGAAGAACATATACAGAGTCTTAATGCACATCCAAGGCAGTAGATTGTACGGAGTGACGATCACAGGCCAACAAGAATACTGGAAGCGCGAAAGTCCGAATGGGGTAAAACCATCGGAGCAGAGCCCTAATCTGACATTATACGGATCAAAAGCAAAATCTGCATACTCTCGATCAAAGTGCTTCCATGCTTCACCATCAGATGGGTGATCCAACACTCATTCAATCTGTTCCCGTCTATGCCAACTCATGTTTTCTGTAGTCTCCTTCACCATAAACAACCACTGCAATTACGGCATTAATGGCAGTAGTGTATCGAATCGGTAGGCTTCCTTGTACCGACAGACCTTGCTCTAATACTGCCCTTGTAGCGATCAGCTCCACAAAATCTGCAAGCGTCTTCATCCTTATCGTCTTTGTAGTACAATATGTACCCATTGTGATATGCATCAATTTTCTCGTATCCCATCGAGAGTGATCTCACCATCCTCTTAGACCGGTAGAAGTCTTTCGGCAACTTAGCACCCTCAGGCAACATCTTTATAATCAACTCCATCAGTCGGTTGTAGTAAACTTGTGACATGTTAAAATCGAACTTGATGCTCAACAATCTTGTAACCACCTCCAACGGTGATTGATCCTCACAACCAGGATATAATAGAGTCCTTGCATTCTCCAGCAACTCCATAACCTTGCAGTATCAGCGTTCGGTGCCTCCTCAGCTGCATCATGATTGTTCGGATCGAAACTAGGCCCCGCCGCATCAAAAACCATGTTTACCCACCCATCATCGTAAGCAGTGTGGTTGTGGACATCCATATAAGGCTCCGACTCCAATGCTAAAGACACAAGTTCTCCGTGTATGGTCCACTGATAGTTATTCTGCGTGAAACCCTTCGAGTATAAATAATATGTGACTTCCACTTCTAGATGATATTTTAGGTTGCGATGTCACGCCCCGCTCCCGTAGGAGTGATCGTCCTCGCTAAGGCGTGATGCCGCACGAGCCTAGATTGCGCTCGTGCAGGACGGGTTCCATAACGGTTGATTTTAGCAGCTGCGACGGGGTCGTCGAACAGAAGTCCCAAACAGAGATATTGAATTATAGCAGCAGAATTTTAGAACAAAACACAAGTTACTCAAAAGAAGCTCTTTATTGATATTGAACAAAGGTTACATTGGGGGCGCAAGGCCAATATTACAATCACTCAAGCTCACTCTTCTCATATTTTACAAGTTCATTCATCTCTTTCTCATCTCTCAATTACAAGTCTTGATCCAACGGAAGCTTCGGAAGGCGATGTCCATATATTATGTCCCGTATAAGTCTTTACTCCATGCGGCCGTGCGCTTCGAATCGCCAAGGAACTCCGTGCCTCGACGCATCCAAGCGAGCTCCGTGCCACGAGCTTCTACCTATGCCTGCACATGTAAACTATGTAGGTGTCAGTACTCAACTGTACTGGTGAAATGAGCTCCTCGTCCACCCATACAAAACCAACACGTTGATTTACTTTGTGCAGCTTAGTCCCCCTTGTATTGTCTTTCTACTCTTTCCTTAGGATCAGTTTTAGGACCGATGCCTTGGCCTATTCTGTGCCTCTAGACCATCTCGTGTTTGCAACATTCAACGTTAACCTATCAAGTCGTATTTGCCTTGTGGCCATAATCAGAGACGCACTACACGATAGTACCCAATTCCTTTTCCATGTGATCGTGCTACGAAATCCATATTGAGGCCGTGCCTCGTAACTCACTAAGACTTAACCATATCGCCGCTTCGCGGCCCGTGCTACTTTGATCACCAACCGACCCAATCAAGACTTGTGAATCTAGTGTCACTCAACCAACTTTGCCTTGCGGCGGTTTCTCGACATAAACTCAACCAACTCAACCAAATTATGCAACTTATATGCCGACAACTCAAAACTCGGCGCCACATCTCGTGCCGAAGCACGTCGCCTATGTTGTAGCCCTTCTTAAGCCCAAATATTTGTATTCTAACTTGTATTCATATTCAACAACTCAACTCAATCGAAAGGCACTCACGCGGATTGTCGCCATGCCGACTCATCTATATAATTTGGTCACTGAATCCCAGAGCCTTGGTGGACTCCTTTTTAGCTGAGTATAGGATGGACCGGTTTGGGTAGCTAGCCCTATCCGCATCCACCGTATACTTTGCCCCAGGCACAGCTATTTAAGCTCCCAGAGCCATAGTTGTTTCCCTTTTTGCCCGCAACGGTCCCGTGGCGCCACAGGTTGCCGTGCAGGGAAACTCTACCTTGTCGACAAATTGTCCATGACCATGCAAGACTCGACTCAAACTGACGTCTCACACAGTCATTGTGCCTCTAGTGTTACCATCTCTTTCAGGACTAAATTCAATACTTCTCACATCTGAGATCTTGCCTCGACGACCCGGAGTCGCGAGCACTCTTCTTTCTTGCCTCAACGACGCAGTCGTGAGCATTCTTCTTTCTTTTTTTCTTGCCCTATCATTTCACGCAACTCAAGAACAACTGTTTAGACATTTTCCAAAATAAATGAATCAACCGTGGCCCGTGCCTTAAAACTCTAGGATCGTGCCATCGTGTCTCAAACTGACTTTCGATCTACGCGACGCTATCGCCCAAGTCATACTTCATATGACGGGCCTTGGGATCGTGGGACTATTTAACTTGACAACCGCAGCAAGAGTGGGACAGCACTAGAAATGACTTAGGTCGATCGGCGTAACTTTGCCTAACTTAATCGAGCTTATAACTTGACTCAAAGGGACGAGCAAAGGCTATGCCAAGCCTTGCAATCGAGGAAGCGTGCATGCTTTATGAAGCATTCAAGTGGGCGACGCCTATAACTTAGGCTAACTCTGAGCTTGTGTCGAATACCAACTTTCCTTCTCCCAAGCCACGGGACGAAGGGCCGAGTGTCATTTTCAAAGCACGCCGTGCACCAACTCTAATCCGACCGTGGGACGTTTTCCATGTTCTGACTCAATTCGACCGTCGGGATTATTTTCTTTAGCTATGTGGATTCGCCTCTTTTATTATCAAGCCTACTTGTGCAAGTTGAAAACATGCGTTTTATTATGTGAAGGCAAAGATGAGGCAAGTTCACCGAAACTACACCACCTGAGCGAGCGGTCGCCTCGACCGAGCGATGTCTCCGAGTAGCCGTTGCAAGGCTAAGTCCGAACGCCGTCGACGTTCCTATTCCTCTGATTGACTGAGCGGGACGGGGCACTACATCATACACCACTCAGAAAAAGTTTCGTCCTCGAAACTAACTGAGTATACTTATTGACTTATCACTTTTACTCAACATCTAAGAACTCTCGCACACACTACGCCTATGCGTTTCTCAAATCCGAGCCACGCTCGTGCTACCCTCAATCCTTTCTTCAAAACTTACGATCTCAAAATCCTCGATACTTCCCCGTTCCTCAAGTCTCACTTGAATTCAACATATCACTTAGTATGGATCGTGCACATATCTTAGGCGTCCCCAAAATACATGTATTTCAACCAAGCCTCGTGATAGCGAATCCCGCCATCACCACTCGGGTCGGATCGTGCACATATTCAAGCGTCCCTGTTATACATGCATGTCAACAGATACTCGCGAGTGGTGCCTCCACAAATCCTATCGCTCCGTACCGGAACGTCTGCCTAACCGCTAGGCTATATCTTTTCGTCAGTATTGGAATCATAGTTCCCAAACAACGATATCAACACTGACCCCATCCTAAGGTCAAACCAATTCGATGGTACGGGGTTTTCTATCCAATCTCGCATCACTCCGTTTTCTAAATATCGAGCATCGATTCCCTACGCACATGCCAACATTCGTCGCACGGGGTTTGAGTCATTCAGCAAAGCCATTTCGTATAGTCAATATCTTCGAACACATTCGACATAATCTTCCTATCATCCCTTCCAAGTCAAGCACGCTATGACACATTCTATCGCTAAACCATAATTCATATTCTATATTCCCTAAATCATTCACCCTAATTCACGTATTCGATCATAAGGTCGTCTAGCTTAACAATATGTTGCGCCTCGATCTCACGCGAGTTCGATTATCCATGGTGGTTAATGAATCACCATACAACGCTTCCGCGGAATAATCATTCTCATCGGGATGTAACTCTTGTTTGCGTCTAGACTAGTTCATTTTCGATACACGGATTGGACCTACTCAATCCTCAAGTTTTATTTATCCATCGCAAGTCCTAACATCCTCAAATTTTCCTTTGCATCAAACCGACAAGTCGAGATAATCGAAGTTGTCGCGTCCTGATTTTTCTGAGTTTGATCATTCCTGCGACATGAATTACCATGTCAGCGCTCACGCGGAACGATCGCCCTAAATCCGACGCGACGCATGTACGAGGCTAGAGTTGCGCTCGCGCAAGACAATATCGTCGACGTTGTGGCTATCAACGTAACCATCAAGATACGATCATTTTTCATCCAATATTCATCTCGATCAAAATCCTAAGTATAGTATCCAACCGAACAATAACACTTGCACGATCATTTTTTGCTGAGTCAGAGTACCCCCGAGTTATCGCATATCGATCTTTGATAAGCCTCAATACCATCGACGATATGCGTAACCTGACGATCTTCCTTTGCAACAAAATTTTGAGTCGTACGAATGTTGCTATTGTCCGACTGGATAATCTTCTCGACATTCAACTTTTCCTTCGAATCATTCACAACATTAATTTCCTCAATCATTCGATCGACATCCCTGAGACTATCACATACACCACTCAGGGATGAAGTCATTCAACAATTCATCAACTTATCATTCGAATCAAAATCCACTTCTTTAAATTTCCGTTCGAACCATTCCTCAATTTCCAGGCACTCTCACCTATATCGTACCGACGATATCGTCGCTCGATAGCACCTTTATCGATAGTCGACTCACTTTACTCAATCGAGTTCAACTCATTCTTGCTCGACACTATTCAATTCCCACACTCGACTTTTTTAAGGTCGACGCAACTTTGGTGTATATGCCCAGCCCGACTTAGCCAACCGTGCTTACGTGAACCATCTTTTTGTTTTGTTATCAAAAACTGTTCTCCTATGTTTTACAAAATAGATAGACTTATTGTATGGACATCCCGTGGGACAATTGAGAGAGAGCGCACCAACGATATCAACTTGCGGAAGCAATTTTAGAGTTTGCGGATACAACGAGTTAAAGAATTCAACCGATAGTCCAAGGACATAAAGCCGTGCTCTGATACCATTTATGTCACGCCCCGCTCCCGTAGGAGCGATCGTCCTCGCTAAGGTGTGATGCCACACGAGCCTAGATTGCGCTCGTGCAAGGCGGGTTCCATAACGGCCGATTTCAGCGGCTGCGACGGGGTCGTCGCACAGAAGTCCCAAACAGAGACATTGAATTATAGCAGCGAAATTTTAGAACAAAACACAAGTTACTCAAAAGAAGCTTTTTATTGATATTGAACAAAGGTTACATTGGGGGCGTAAGGCCAATATTACAATCACTGAAGCTCACTCTTCTCACGTTTTACAAGTTCATTCAGCTCTCTCTCATCTCTCAATTACAAGTCTTGATCCAGCGGAAGCTTCGAAAGGCAATGTCCATACATTATGTCCCGTATAAGTCTTTACTCTATGCGGCCGTGCGCTTCGAATCGCCAAGGAACTCCGTGCCTCGACGCATCCAAGCGAGCTCTGTGCCACGAGCTTCTACCTATGCCTGCACATGTAAACTATGTGGGTGTCAGTACTCAACTGTACTAGTGGAATGAGCTCCTCGCCCACCCATACAAAACCAACACGTTGATTTACTTTGTGCAGCTTAGTCCCCCTTGTATTGTCTTTCTACTCTTTCCTTAGGATCAGTTTTAGGACCGACGCCTTGGCCTATTCTGTGCCTCTAGACCATCTCGTGTTTGCAACATTCAACGTTAACCTATCAAGTCGTGTTTGCCTTATGGCCATAATCAGAGACGCACTACGCGTTAGTACCCAATTCCTTTTCCATGTGATCATGCTACAAAATCCATATTGAGGCCGTGCCTCGCAACTCACTAAGACTTAACCATATCGCCGCTTTGCGGCCCGTGCTACTTTGATCACCAATCGACCCAATCAAGACTTATGAATCTAGTGTCACTCAACCAACTTTGCCTTGCGGCGGTTTCCCGACATAAACTCAACCAACTCAACCAACTTAAGCAACTTATATGCCAACAACTCAAAACTCGATGCCACATCTCGTGCCGAAGCACGTCGCCTATGTTGTAGCCCTTCTTAAGCCCAAACATTTGTATTCTAACTTGTATACATATTCAACAACTCAACTCAATCCAAAGGCACTCACGCGGATTGCCGCCATGCCGACTCATCTATATGATTTGGTCACTGACACCCAGAGCCATGGTGGACTCCTTTTTAGCTGAGTATAGGATGGACCGGTTTGGGTAGCTATCCCTATCTGCGTCCACCGAATACTTTGCCCCAGGCGCAGCTATTTAGCCTCCCAGAGCCATATTTGTTTCCCTTTTTGCCCGCAACGGTCCCGTGGCGCCACAGGTTGTCGTACGGGGAAACTCTACCTTGTCGACAAGTTGTCCATGACCATGCAAGACTCGACTCAAACTGACGTCTCACACAGTCATTGTGCCTCTAGTGTTACCATCTCTTTCTGGGCTAAATTCAATACTTCTCACATCTGAGATCTTGCCCCGACGACCCGGAGTCGCGAGCACTCTTCTTTCTTGCCTCAACGACGCAGTCGTGAGCATTCTTCTTTCTTTCTTTCTTGTCCTATCATTTCACTCAACTCAAGAACAACTGTTTAGACGTTTTCCAAAATAAATGAATCATTCGTGGCCCGTGCCTTAAAACTCTAGGACCGTGCCATCGTGTCTCAAACTGACTTCCGATCTACGCGACGCTATCGCCCAAGTCATACTTCATATGACGGGCCTTGGGATCGTGGGACTATTTAACTTGACAACCGCAGAAAGAGCGGAACAACACTAGAAATGACTTAGGTCGATCGGCGTAACTTTGCCTAACTTAATCGAGCTTATAACTTGACTCAAAGGGACGAGCAAAGGCTATGCCAAGTCTTGCAATCGAGGAAGCCTGCATGCTTTATGAAGCATTCAAGTGGGCGACGCCTATGACTTACGCTAACTCTGAGCTTGTGTCGAATACCAACTTTCCTTCTCCCAAGCCACGGGACGAAGGGCCGAGTGTCATTTTCAAAGCACGCCGTACACCAACTCTAATCCGACCGTGGGACGTTTTCCATGTTCTGACTCAATTCGACCGTCGGGATTATTCTCTTTAGCTATGTGGATTCGTCTCTTTTATTATCAAGCCTACTTGTGCAAGTTGAAAACATGTATTTTATTATGTGAAGGCAAAGATGATGCAAGTTCACCGAAACTACCCCACCTGAGCTAGCGGTCGCCTCAACCGAGCGATGTCTCCGAGTAAGCCTTTGCAAGGCTAAGTTCGAACGTCGTCGGCGTTCCTATTCCTCCGATTGACTGAGCGGGACGGGGCACTACATGCGACATCTTACATACGGACACTTAATTTTGGTACCGTCCATGTACTGAGGGAATGCCTTGGCGAACTACAGGAACTACTGTACACCCTCAATGAATTTATCCTGTACACCGCATATGCATCAGGATGACGGTTGTACATCCACGAACGATGCCACAAATAGTAATTCATATCCATTTGATAATAATTTTGCAAAGATAGATACACATTATTCGAGTATATTCCAAATGGATGCATAGGATTCTTTGTCAAAGGATTCTGGCTCGTCCCACCAACAATCGAAATCCTTTTACTTCTAGGATACTCTATACACTCTTGATTTCAGACTAACACTGACACTTAACATAAGAGATAATGATATCTCTGTCATCATGTGTTCCTTGTGAGCCTACAAGGAAAACTTGACCTCATAGTGTCCAAGCTAGCACTTACCATGAAATACTTGGCGATACCTACTTACATACCTAGTATCTAGACATATGTCTTGATATTGTACCAATCATACCTACACTTCTAGGATACTCTATACACTCTAGGTACTAGGTTACTTTTGACATGGCCAAGTAGGATCGGGCCAGGCTAACTCATCTAAGAAACAAACCCCTAGTTTCTTAGAATTTTTGTCGAAATATTGACTAAGACTTTAATAACATATCCATATATGATACGAAGGGCTACCTAGACACTATAATCACACCATAACCTAAATTTAATTTTAATAATTTTGAATATCATTCCTACCACCTATCCTAAATACTTGTCCAATTTGTGTGTCCACATCAATATATTCTCAAATACATAACCAAGTCCAAATTATGTATCACAACATAATATAATTTTGTGTCCAAGTCAAAGAGAAGAAGGAGTGTGTGTCCGTGACCACGACAAATATGCTATGTATCGTGTTAGTGTCCATATTAGAGTTAGGTTAGCATGTGTGTGTAATGTTTAGTGTCCGTGTTCGAGTTAGGTTAGTGCTACGAGAGAAGGAGAAAAAGAGGGGAGGTTTACCGAGATGGGAGTCGCCAGTAGCAGGGGGCGCCGGAGCAGGAGGGTCATCTGGACAGCAGTTCGATGGAGGCCAGAGGCGGGAGAGGACAGATGGTCGTCAGGGGTGGGGGCACCGAAGGGGGCTGGAGGTCGAGGAGGGTAGTGGCGGGGGAGGACAGAGGGTCAGAGGTGGCGGAGGGGGGCTGGAGGTCGAGGGGGAAGGGGGCTGCGGCCGGAGGCGAGAAAGGGGCGGGGGATCTGGAGGTCGAGGGGGGCAGGGGAGGGGGAGGGCAGAGGGTCGGAGGTAGCCGGAGGGGGGCTGGAGGTCGAGGGGTGGAGGGAGAAATGAAATAGAAATTTGGGTTCCTCCTCTATTTGACGAAAAGTAGCAACGTTAAGAAAAGGACGTCGCTAAACGTCGTAAAATCCATGTAATATTGTGACGACGTCATGTAAAAGTCGCTAAACGTCACTAATTTTAAAATTATAGCAACATTTAGCGACTCCTCAACGACGTGACTTTCTAATATGCTTAATGTAGTCACTATACGTCGCTGAACGTCACTATATTTTCTTAACAGTGACTGTTTAGCGACGTAAATAAAAAACATCGCTAATTTCCTAAATATTAGCGACATTTTGACCATATGTCGTTAATTACGTCGCTGATTTGACTTATTTTGGTAGTGATTTTCTACCACCCATGGCCACTAACTTCTTCCTAAATTTGAAAGGTTGCCAACTTATTTACCTACTAGGGATCCTCATATGTTATTGTGAATATCTTGGTTGAGCTTATAAAACTTCTAAATTGTACATCTAATCTAAACATCTAGCTATATCCTCATAACCACACTATTATCACTTTTGTATAATATCTTTTTACGTGACCAAGCTAAGCGATACCTGCCATTATGTCTAATCCTAACTTCATGACTGATAGGGCATAATAGTAAGGCATGATTAGGCTATGTTTGGGTTCTTCTTATAGAGGGTCAATCTCTACACTAAAACTATCACTATTCTTGATCAAGGGACTACCATAAGGGCGTAACCTAGTTTGACCATATATTTATTTCTATACTGAGGATGTCTACCCACCTTTGGTCACACTACCCCATCAAACACACGATGGCTTAAAATATTATAACGCTTGCATACTAGTTGCGAAAAATCTATACCACTAGATACCTATGGCACATGGCATCTTTAATCTTTCATATCTATCGAGCAATCAAAATATAATGAAAAAACTAACTTACACTATAACTAAAGAATTTTCTAATAAATCCTATATAGCACGATCATTCGTCACTCCGAAATAAGAAGAGATGAGAAGCAATAAAATGAGAAAGCAAGGTAAGAATAATCGAGAGCAAATACGAAGTTCAAGGACGATAGAGAAATTTCTAAAGAATTGTCAAGGCTGTTGTGGATTGAGATTTCTAAGGGTTTAGTAATATTCACAGGCCTGCTCGGTACAGTAACGTAACTGAAACGGTTAACTCGACCTGCATGGACCACCAAAAAAAATATGTAACTCCCCAATCCTAAAATATATAGGACTAGGATACGTATATGCCAGCTATGCATCGAGAGGACTCCATCCCAGCTCGAATACATATAAGCTGTCTGGTTATTCTAGACCAACTATATCTCAATATACTAAATATCGGTAACAATAAGAAATCAAGTGCAGTAAGGCTGATCAGACCATAATATACTGATTCTAGAATAGATAAATATATTATAGTGGATCCCCCAATAACATATTTATCATGAACAAGCTAGAGGAAAGTAGAAGCTTGTACAAGACTAGGCTATAATGCAGCAAGAATCAAATATAGGACAAAATCTAATTATGGAAGAGAAAGATAAAATATGAACTAAATATACCTCCGGTCTTGGTGTAGCAATCATCCTCCATCAGTGTACCATATCTTCATCTAATACCTGGAGAGATCACCAGGTCCTCAGAGGACTAGTAAGACACATAATATACATGCCTACTGTAAAGTAAATAACATGCAAGAAAAAAAGGAATTACAAGTAGATGAAAGGATAACACATAAATGAACTCTACAGATGGTGACATGTCATGAGAATATAATATTAATCATGGCTATGGTGTATGTGATAAAAATTACAGCCCGGTAAGGCCCTAACAGTCCTATAACAGGTGCTCTATCGTAGTCTGGGGAGGCACTAACAATAGAGGTATAGCCACGGCTAATAAAATATTCTCTCCTAAGGTACTAGGAACTCAAGTCCATCTAGTCATGTCCAAGTCAAGTACGTTTAAACTGGTCAAGCACTACAACAAAAAACCCTTTTAATGACGGCTAAAAAGCGTCATTAATGACGAACCATGACGCTTTTATTTTCACAGCAACCGTTATGAAAACGGGTGTTATAAATGTTTTTTAAAAGCGTCATAAAATAACCGTCATGAATAGTTTCTATAAAAGCGTTATGAATAGTTAATATATAGTGCACAATTCAGAACAATTTTAAAATGTCATGAATAGATAATATGTATAGGCTCAATGCAGCACATTTATAACACTTTATACTATTCAAATTAGCATATTTATAATGCTCTATACTGCACAGTATATATTATATTCCAAAAACTTAACATTATATATCACCATTTTTATTACATTTATCAAAATAGAGTACATATCAACATCTTTATTACATTGAATATCCAAATACAGAATGTACCCAAAAAATAGGAATAAATCTCTCTTTTGCTAACCAAATTATTAGAAATATTTACTTAAGTAGATTCTGACCATGGATCTTCTCTCTGCCATCTCTTGAATATGCAGCATAATTTGCCAACAGTAGGCATCTCTTCTGCCAGCAAATCTTTTTGATGTTCAGCTTTTTTTTACCATGAGCCTTCTAACCACCTCCTTGACATCTATTTCAAGTTCATATTCCTTCAACTAGCTATCACTTGAAGTAGGCCCAGGCTTCGAAATACTAGCGTCGGCTGCAGAAAGATTAATTTCCCCTTCAGCAAGATACATGAGATATATAATGAACAAGTAAAAAAACTAGAGATCAATCACACATTAAGTTCTGTAAATTATGATCTGAGAATCCAAGATGAAAAGCTTAAAGAAACAAACAGGTTAAAAATATTGTAACTAAGTTCTTCCAATTGAAGGTGATTTTTGTAACACCCCAGTCCCAAAATACGTAGGACTAGGACATAACCATGCCAGCTGTATACATACGAAGTATATGGACCCTCGTACATATACATAAGCTGTAAAATGCAGTAACCAAGGTACTAAATCTCATCCATAAAGATAAATAATGATATAAAAGCAACTTTGAATTTGTCATGTATACAATCGTTGGGCGGAGACAAATCCACTACCAACTAATTTAAATAAAAAGAACTATACAAGGAAAGGAATTTGGTAGAGCAAAGGAGATGACGATCCAAGAGCAACATCTTGAAGAATAGAGCGCAAGTCATGGCCTTAGCTAGAGCACCTGTAGAAATCATAAGAGCACACACCTGGCGAGATAACCAGGTCCTCAGAGGGACGTAACAAGATACATCAACATGCCATATAATACTGAATATAAATATGCCACAATCAAAGAAAGTGACAAGACACAATTAAGGTAACCTAACCGTACTAAAGTGAACATGCAGTTAAGAACAAACCTTTCGTCGCATGAGTCCTGGCTGTAATAGGATCTAGTATAGTCCCCACTTGGGCACCAGTGACCGAGAGCATGACGTTCAAAAATGACAGTGGCCAACCTGAGAGGCTCATACCCGTATCTCCAACGGAGCTTCCGGGTTATAGGGGAAGTGCAATCAAAGCCCATACGACAAGAAATGTTCTCCCCACCCAATGTACCTATCATGTCGCATCCACGACCATGTACCACTACTAACCGTCAAGTCTTCTAACATACAACTATTGACAGTTAGACCTAACGCATGTCCTGCACGCAACAGTGATGTAACACCCACTTTTCTAAATGAGGGTAATTTTGAACTTTTATAATTTTGGTTAATCGATAATAAGATTTAACTCATGTTTTGATTTTTGGTAATTTTTTAATCAATTTAAAACTATTTAAAATATTGAATTGTGATTTTGATGGTTAACTAGTTAATCCGTAGTTTTGCTAAGCTTAGAGACTAACCATGGGGACCTAACCATGTGATTAGAATGACTATTTACAACTTTTTAGGCTAAGGGTATTTTGGTCATTTTCTGACTTTTAAATTATTTAGGATTTTGATTAATTGATGAATTTTAGATTATTTTAATAATATTTAAATTGATGTATTATGATTTTGGTCATTATTCATATTTTAATATTTTGGGAAAATTTTATATTTTTAATATTATTTTTATTGGATTTGTTTCGTCGGGTTTGAGCTTCGTCTCGTTCCGACTTATATTGTGACCCGGGTAGCTTGAACTGTAGATGGGACCCAATATTAAGTTAAGCATGGCTCACAAGACCCAACATTAAGTTAGTTAATTAAACTAATTTTTATCATGTCAGAATGGTTAAGTTAGAGACTCAAAACTAGATCATTTTGACCCCAAACTTGAACCTAGTCTAGACTTAACCATATGAGACTAGAGAGGGGCAATTAGGACATTTCCCATTAGCCCTAATGGACTCTTTTTGGCAGCCACCTTTAGGAGAGAATGATTCATTTCATTCATTACAAGCCTCTTTTATTTTCCTTTTCTTCTTCCCCAATTTTAGAGAGCCTTCCCATTGATTTGATCTCCAAATCAAATCATTCCTTCACCAAACCTTCCCTCAATCATTCCCATTCTACAAGAAAAGGGTGATACCAAGGATTGGAAGAGGAGTGCAAGGAGGAGTGTCCACTTTGAGGGATCTTCGTATCGGAGCCGTGTCCTAAAGGATTTATTGGGATTCCACTCCCAATAGGTAAAACCCATCCTCTAAATCGATTTCCTTTGCATATAAATTAGTTTGAATCCGTAGAATCCATCCTCATGCATGTGTCCCATTTAGATTCAAATATGAGGCCATTTGGAGCTCTCTTGAGGATTTTAGATATGTGTCTTGTGTCCTACTTGATAGATCCCAAATTAGGACACCCCATGTGTATGTTTGTATGATAATAGTTTAAATAGATATTTAAATTCAGTTTTATAATAGTTAGAGAGTAGATTGATCTTTGTTAGGATGGTTATAATGAGTTTCATTTGGATACCTATGTTTGTATGCAAGTATCTTGGCCTATATGTGTTCTTTGTCAAATCCGTCATAATTTCCATCCACGTTTTTATTAACCAAAGCAACTTAGAAATGTCATAACTTTTAGCTTAGAACTCTGATTTATCTCCTATTTTTTAAAAGAACTATATCGAAGTTAGCTTTCCAAATATATATTTTAATAAGCCAAATTCTTTCTGTAACTTTCTGTAGAATTATTTGAGTGTCAGCTGTATGAAAGACGAACGTGTTTCGATATTTTTGCGATTCCGGGAGCTTCCGGACACGAAAATACGATCCGTTTAATGTTTCGGAAAGATAACACAAAGGGCTACGACATACTTTAATCCTAGAATTTAGTAAATGCCCAATTGGTATAGTATTGGTTTTAAGTAGAAGAGTGACTATACGATATATGCATTTTGTGTAACCTATGAGCCTATGTAGTATGGATATTAAATGAATATAGAGTATGTAATGCATGATATATTAGATGAATGAAATGATATATATATATATATATATATATATATATATATATATATATATATATATATATATATATATATATATATATATATGATATATATTCTCTTTACATTAATGTATATATATGGTTGAATGCAAGCATATAGGAATACAATTAATATAATGCATATAAGCAATGCATGAATGAAAGAATGATATACAATATATGCATGAAAGTATATAATGAATGCTAGATATGAATGCAAGATATATATGTAATAATAGATATGAATGCATAATGTATAAAAATTGTAATACAATATATGATGATAACATGTATGGTAATGTAGAGTATATGATGCAAGCATGAATGAATGAATGGAGGAAATACATATATATAGGTAATATAGAATGTAATATATGATTGCAACATGCAAGATAATGTAATATATGGAAGGAATGAATGATAATATATAACATGATATGTAAGATAATGCAAGGTATGAAATATATGATGTGTACATGTTTGTATGTCTCTATGTTAATGTATGAAATAATATGAATATACAATGTATGCATATGTATAAAACATGTAGGTAATACATAGATGCATGAATGAAATGAATGTTTACAATATGTTAATATAAATACAAGTATCTAATATGCATGAATGTAAGTATAATATAATATAAGTATATATGTATGTATCATGTAAATGTAATATACATGATATGTATGTATGCATGTATACAAGGTAAGTATGTATGTATATATTTCTATAAATTGAGTTAACCTATAACCTTTTACACACATGCATTCATACACCCTTTGACATCATGTATCCTATGTCACATACACCTACCTGTCACTAAATTTTAGAATATTAACACATATCCTTTCACACACATGCCAAACACACACATACTCACTTACTCTTTTACCTCTCTTTCTCTCTCTATATATATATGTATGTGCCTATATATATAGCTTTCCTATATATATCTATGTATATGAATATGTTAATAGTGATAGTGATGCATATATATATATATATATATATATATATATATATATATATATATATATATATATATATATATATATGATAGTGATGCATATATAAAATATATATATATATATATATATATATATATATATATATATATACATATATATATATAAAAATATATATATATATATATATATATATATATATATATATATATATATATATATATATATATATATATATATATATGAGATCTACAAATAGGTAGCCTATATGTTATGAGTGTACTACAATATATTAGATATATATTGTTATGTGTATCACTACCAAAATACATGGATTTACCGACGGCCTTATCCGTCGGTATTCCGTCGCCAAAAATAAATACCGACGGATTATCGACGTATATTTTGGTAAAACAGCCGTCGGAAATAACCTCGTCGCTAAAACATATCCGTCGCTACTCCGTCGCTCAGCGACGACTTAGCGACGGAATACCGTCGGCGCATTTAAATATATATAGCGACGGATTACCGACTAGCTTTCGTCGAAACATGTATCAGGATATAGGGTTAGCGACGGAAAACTCCGTCGCTAAAGAGTCGGCAAAACCGTATCAGTGATTTTCTGATACGCAATTTCCGTCGCTAATCCGTCGTAAATTTGTCGGTAAAAGCGTATCAGAGATTTTTCCATACGGCAGGTCGTTGTTATACCGTCGCTAATCCGCCGAGGTGTACGACGGATTAGCGTCGTATTAGCGACAAAGCATCCGTCGCTAACTGCAAAATTTATGGACATCAAACAGAACCATGTCGACGAATATTCCGTCGCTAAACCGTCGCTAACTTTAAAATTCTTCAGGTAGCGACGGATATTCCGTCGCCAATCCGTCGAAAAATTGAATTCCTACAGTTAGCGACGGATAGTCCGTCGGGACGTTGTCGCCATTCCGCCGTAAGTTAGTCCCCAATTCGTTGCTAACTACAAAATTTATGGACATCAAAACAGAACCAGGTCGACGGATATTCCGTCGCTAAACCGTCGCTCAAGGTAAAATTCTCCAGGTAGCGACGGACATTCCGTCGCCAATCCGTCGAAACATTGAATTCCTACAGTTAGCGACGGATAGTCCGTCGGGACTTTGTCGCCAGTCCGCCGTAAGTTAGTCGCCAATCCGTCGCTAACTACAAAATTTATTGATATCAAACAGAACCAGGTCGACGGATATTCCGTCGCTAAACCGTCGCTCAATGTAAAATTCTCCAGTTAGCGACGGTTTTTACGTCGCCAATCCGTCGCTAACCTCAGTTTCTCCAGTTAGCGACGGGCTATCCGTCGCTGAGGGGTCGCCTGTCCGTCGCTAACTTCTAATTTTTGAAAAAAAAATACAGCAAACAGACTCTTTCCTGTTTATACAACACATCCAACACAATATCAAACATGCCAAATATCCATATACAACACCATATATCCATATCCAACACGAATATCCAACGTAGCCAATATCGAACACCATATATCCATATGCAAAATATCTATATCCGACACCAATATCCAACGTATCCAATATCCAACAAAATATTACCAATACAATACATCCAATATCCAACATTAAATTATCCAAACATAAAAAAATATCCGATCATACAATGTATCCAAATGTCTACAAAACCAACATCATAAACAAAATCAAACCCCGTCCGTCGGATCGTCTCGTGCTCGTGCCGCCGCATCCGCTTTGCGTATATACTCCTCCACCGTGTGTGCCGGCACTTGGGACAAGACATGGTCTGGAAGCGCGCGTAGCTGCTGTGGCGACAACATATCAAGGAACGTCAAGATGGTGTTATCCGATACGATGCAGGCGTCCGCAGAACGGTTTAAACGAAAGCCGTCCGAGGGAAGAAGGACCAGGTCGATCCGAAGCACCGGCAAGCAGCAGTAGACGGACCGGGAGCAGACGGACCGGGAGCAGACGGATAGCGCCCCAACACTATCGCCCGTAAATTTGACACCGCGGAGGTCAAAGTCTCAAGCTGCGCCCTCACATCGTCAACCGGGGGCGCTGGGGGAGGCGGAGGCGGTGGATATCTCGGGGACGGCTGCAACGAGGGCGCCATGGAACCTAAGCCGTAGACGCGCCCTTTCCTAACGCCGCCGACGGATTCTACGAACACGTCGTCGTAGCGAGCGGCCATAGAAGAGTGCGTCTGGGTGGGCGTCGTTTCGCCGACATTCTCGGAAGGGGGCTCGATCTCAAGCCGACTAAGTGCCTCACGATACGCAGCCTATCCAATGAATGTGTTTGTACTATAAGTTTTCCTAAGTTATAATATAAATCCTATGTTTCCCTAAGTTATAGTCTGAATCCTAAGTTTATCTAATTAACTTAACAATAATTATATTTCTAACATAAATCTCATAAACGTAAGTACTTACATCAGTCTCCTCGGCCCTCGCGTCGACGAAGCTCCCGTCCTTCCGCCTCTTGTGCGTATGCACGAATACATCGTGAGCGGTGACCGTCTCCGCCTCTTTCCCCTGCTTTACCGCCCGTCGGACCTGCATACGTAGAATTTAATTAACTTCGTATATTAAGAGTACGAAATTAAATAATAGAATGAATTTGAATTTGCGCTATCTCACCAAATCTGCACGCGTCGATGCGTAGGGCCTTGATCCCCCCGTATGCAGACCCGCGCCCTGTCGATTAGCCTTAGCTTTCTCCGATTTCAGCTTGAACTGCGGAGTATCCATCTTCTCCAACATCTGCTCATAGTACTCCGCCCGGATCCAGTCCTTTCTCGTATGCGCCGTACGAAGGTCGTACACTGCATCCCGTATCTTCTTCCCGGCGGCGGCTTTGTAGGTCCTGCGGATCGCCTCCTCGCGATGGGGGGGCCACCAGAACGTCCTCTGACATACAAATTCAAATATCACGTAATAAAAAATTTAATGATTTAAAGAATAATTAATAATTCACCGACGGATTTATACCCTCATCTCGTCGAGCCAGACGTACTTTATATCCTGAGGCACCTCAGAAAAATTGATGTAGGGGCCATGGTAGTTATCCCGGATAATGCGCCCTAGAATCCGGGCAGCATCCCACGAGAAAAACCTGTAAAGAAGCAACGACTGGATTATTAACTTGAATAAATGAAACAAATTTAATAAATTAACTTAAATTTACTTACGATTCACCAGCGGGCCATAGCTCTCGTCGGAACTCGCCCACCAGCCTCTCTGGTAGCGTCGGGGGATCCGCGGGTCCGCAAATGTACTCCCCGGTATCAGGATGAAACTGAATCCCGGGGTACTCCGAGGCCCACCCTGCAGTAACTGCTGGGCCCCCTGCTGCATCTGCTGCATCCGCTGGTACATCCGGTGGCGGAACGGATCCGCTAGCGGATGGAGTCACAGGCCTCGACGACGATGTCGGTGGCACCGAGGAAGAATGACGACGGGAAGAGCCTGTGATCGGGCTCTCCAAGTCGGGCTCGGAGGTCACATCCGGGGAATGCGGCTGGCGACCACGACCGCTACCACTACGCCCACGCCCACGCCCACGACCACCACCACCACCGCCGTCGCCGCCGCCACCGCCACGACCACGGCCAGCACCACCAGTACGGGTGCTCGCAACCATGCCCTGTAAATAAAACACATAAACAAAATACCGACAACATAGATTTATAAATGAATATAAACCTAAACATATCCATACCAGCAGCAGGGCGATGAGTGCCGCCTAGACGAGTAGGCCTAGGAGTGCCATCTGCAAAAAGAAACTCATACAATAATGCGCAAATATCCCAAACTGAAATAAATATTACAATCAGAAGTGAAGTACGAATAAAAGCTAGATACACAAAATCTGATAAAATCATGCACCAATACAACAAAGTACAATTCTTGTAACTTTTGATGAAAGGGCATCTTGTGTTCCACTAGACTTGTAATTGTAAATCCAAATGTAATAGGGTAATTTAGGATTCGAGACTAGATATTGGGTGCTTCAAGATACAACTGAAATATAGCGATATTTAATCATCGTCATCGTCCTCTTCCTCGGCCTCGGCCTCATCATCATCATCATCCTCATCGTCGAATTCATCTGTATCCTCATCCTCATCCTCATAAAGTTCTTCTTCTTCTTCTTCTTCTTCAGTCTCAATACTTGGGACAAGACGCCTCTTTCTCCCCTGGTTGACATCTAAGTCTTGTATATCAACCTCTTCCTCCCCTCTATTTTCATCAGCAAGAGGTATATCAACCTCTAATTCAACATCCATGTCACAAGACTGTTGTCCCAAATATTGGGGCTTTTCGATCTGGTCCTCTTGGTATGCTGGGTCTCCAACGTTGAATGTATTTCTAGATTTAATCTTGCATACTGCCCACCAGTCAAAGCGATCTCTACGACGCCTTGGGTAGCTTGTATAGTAGACTTGAACAGCCTGACTTGCTATCGCAAACGTGTCGGACTCTCTATACCTCCTGCGATGATTTATATCGACGAATCCAAATTGTTTATCGATTCTCCAACCGATATTTGGTGTCGTATCGAACCACTCACATTTGAACATAACAATATGCATATCAAATGGGGCACTATATTGTAATTCTACAATATCCCGAAGCACTCCATAATAGTCAAAGTCCGGCTCGTCGTCATAGATTGTGCCTCTTATGCAAACACCAGAATGCTTCGTACTGAAGTCGTCATTGAGAAATTCTGCATTTATAGGATGTTGAGTTGTCTTAAACTTGAAGCCATTAACGACATAGTCGGGCCAAGTCTTTGCATGCTTCTTCGGTCCCAATGACAAATAACGGATGCTCTCATTTGTGAGTGTACTTGGTTCAGCTAATAAAACCTGTAAACTTTAAATGTATTAGTGGCATATATATATTTAAATGGTAGCCGCATAACATATTATCTCAGTTACTTACGTAATCTCGAAACCATGACGGAAAGGTAAAATCAACCTCTCTTTGAAGTCCCTCATCGGTAATATCGGGTGTCCTTATTTTGACTTCATCTCTAAATACACTGTTAGAGAGAATAAAATTAGTGTAGTCACTTACCTCACCAAATTAGAGATTATAACGAGGTGTAGTCACTTACTTCTCCAAATCTCTCACTTCTTGTATGTCACAATTTAACAAGACATATCAGTGAGCGGCATCATACTCATCGTCACTCAACCACCGTTTCTTACTAGCCCCAATAGGCTTGCCCCTTAAATTGAATATACCTCCTTCCTCAACGTCTTCGTCATTCCTTTGAGGTCTATTTTGATTTGTCTCAACATGAGTATCGAAATAAATGGAGCAAAAGTTTGACACCTCCTCGATAAGATATGCTTCGCATATCGAAGCCTCTATATGAGCCTTGTTGCCAACTTTCTTCTTTAGATGATGTAGATACCTAGAGAGACAAATTATCTTGAGAATTAACAATGAATTGTAAAATCCACTTAAATTATATCGATTTTTATTTACCTTTCAAAGGGGTACATCCATCGATAATGAACAGATGCACCGACACGGACTTCGTATGCTAGATGAATCGGTAGATGCTCCATACTGTCGAAGAAACCCGGTGGAAATATTTTCTCTAACTTGCAAATTGTTAAGACAATCTTCTCCTCAAGTTGTATCATATGTTGCACCGTGAGCTTAGTTGAACAGATATCCCTGAAGAATGTAGACAGCTCGGCCAACGGAACCCATACAGCAGAAGGCAACAACTCTCTCAACGCAATGGACAGTAATCTTTCCATAAACACGTGGCAGTCGTGACTCTTCATTCCTGTTAGCTTGCGTTCATTGAGATCAACGCATCTAGACAAATTCGACACATAGCCGTCGGGAAATCTTAAAGTAGATATCCACTTGCAGATTATTAATCTATCTTCCTTGCTCAATGCGTATGGCGCTATCGGCTTAGTTACTTGTCCACCAGCTCCCCTTTGTATCAAGTTTAGATTATGACGTTTGCATATCTCGGCCATGTCTTGTCTTGCTTTTGGATTGTCCTTCGTCTTTCCTTTAATATCCATAACGGTATTGAAGACATTATCGAACACATTCTTTTCGATATGCATGACATCAAGATTATGCCTAATAAGATTATCTTTCCAATAAGGCAAGTCCCAGAAGATACTCCGTTTGGTCCAGTTATGGCTTTGTCCGAACCCCTCGACACGATTGTTCGATGGATCTTCCATTGCGGTGGGCAATTCCTTTACATCTTCCCAAATATCGTATCCCGACAATCTGGCAGGAGGTTCAGAAAATTCTTGTTTTCCATATCTGAACGCGTCCTTGTTCTTTCGCCAAGGATGTCTCGTTGGCAGAAATTGACGGTGACAGTCAAAGAAAGAAGTTTTTCCTCCATGTCTAAGGCGGAACGCTTTACTATTTTTCATACATATCGGACAAGACATGTTGCCGTGCGTACTCCATTCCGACAGCATACCGTATGCTGGAAAATCATTGATTGTCCACATGAGTGAAGCTCTCATCTGAAAGTTTTGTTTTCTGGAAATATCATAGGTCGTGACGTCGATCTCCCACAATTGTTTCAGCTCATCCACCAACGGCTGTAAATATATATCGATGTTCTTTGTCGGATTTTTGGGACCGGGTATGATAGCTGTCAAGAACATATAAGGAGTCTTCATACACATCCATGGTGGCAGATTGTAAGGGGTAAGAATGACCGGCCAGCATGAGTATTGAGATCCCGACTGTCCGAAAGGGGCGAAGCCATCAGAACATAGCGCCAGGCGTACATTTCTAGGCTCTGCAGCAAAATCTGGATGACACAAATCAAAATATTTTCACGCCTCCCCATCCGAAGGATGTGACAATTCTCCTTCGTCCTTTATGCGATCTTCACTGTGCCACGTCATGTGTTCTGCTGTATTCAGAGACATATACATCCTCTGTAAGCGCTTCGTGATCGACAAGTAATGCATATACTTGTAAGGACGTCGTTTTCTAGTTGACTTTCCTTTTCCCTGTACTGTCTTGTAACGATCCGCATTACAGAACCAACAACTTTCTAATACGCAATTCTCTTTGTAATAAAACATGCAGCCGTTGCGACAGCAATCTATCTTCTCGTACCCCAGTCCCAGTTGTCGGACCATCATCTTTGACTTGTAGAAGTTTCTTGGGAGCTCTTTTGATTCCTTCGGTAACACCTCATTAGTTAATTGTGTGATCCGATCATAGCAAGCTTGTGGCAAGTTAAAATCAGACTTTATGTTCAACAACCGCATCGTCACTGACAGTGCGGAATGAGTCTCACAACCAGGATATAGAGGAGTATCTGCGTCCTTAAACATATCATAGAACTCCTTTGCCTCGGGATTAGGATCCTCCGGATCAAAATTAGGCCCTGCCGCAGCATACACCATATCTCGTACAAGGTTCTGCATGTCTCCATAATCCACAGAGCATCCGTCGTCTTCGAGGACATCCGTTGCAGCATTATCATCAAAAGCATAAGTACCAGCTTCTGTAGCCTGTCTTTCTGAATATAATTCACCTTGCGATGACCACAGGCCGTAATCACGTACGAAACCCTTACGGGTCAAATGATCTCTCACAGTCATCACTTCTTCGAAACGTCTATTGTGACAATTAACACATGGACACTTGATTTTGTTATCGTCCATGTACTGAGTTTTGCTCATAGCATACTTAAGAAATACTTCCACACCTGCCTGAAAATTGTCACTCACACCAATTCTGCTCTCGTGTTGTCGTTTGTACATCCATGTACGATCAACAAAGTAACGATTCATGCTCGATTTGATGTGAATATCTGTATCGTAAGACAAACTAAACATAAGAATTAATAGCCCGATACCGATACTCATATCGTAAGAAAAACTAAACTTGTGGATAACACGCTAGGCCTACGACGAGGCTACTAAGTATCACAATCTAACATAATTAGTATATAATCATGTAACTGGTGGATCCGCTAGATAGTAAGCCGGATGTACTTAATATCAGAGAGTAACAGATTAGTATCAGTATATAGGTTAGGTAGACCGTATCAAACGCATATCGGAATAGTAGGCCGAATAGGAGGCCGAGATAGTCGAGAAGAAGGGCAGAAAGGAGGAGCAGATGTGTCCAGAGCCATGGTGGAGGAGGAGAAGTAACATGAGAGCAGTTTTCGCCGTAACATCTCCTGGCTCTGCTGGCAACTGAAGTCCAGATGCTACAAAGGACGATCCTTCGCTGAAATCGACTACAACACCCATCAGTTCAAGTTCATTCCTATATGAGTAGATTCCAATGCCATAGAAGCCATCAGTTTGTTGACCTTCCTCTATGGCATTGGAATATACTCATATACTGATCGATACTAATCCGCTACGCCCGATACTAAGTATATACGGTCGATACTGATAGCGATAGTCCGATACCGATAGCGATAGTTCGATACCGATAGCGATAGTCCGATACAGATACACATGGACCTACATATCTATATATCACTAGTAGCCATACTCCTCTACATACTACTCTACACTAGGATCTAGTAACCATATACTACTCTACACACTAGCTACGTAGTCATACTCTAAAATAAGGTAAACTAATTATGCCTATATATAGATATATATATATATAGGCATAATTAGTTTACCATAATTAGTTTACCTTATATATATAAGGTAAACTAATTAAGCATCTTAAAATTATGCCTATATATATATATATATATATATATATATATATATATATATATATATATATATATATATGTCTATGTGTGTGTATCCGTGTGTCTGTGTCCGTGTGTGTCCGTGTGTGTGTGTGTGTGTGTGTCTGTGTGTGTGTGTGTCTGTGTGTGTGTGTCCGTGTGTCCGTGTGTCCGTGTGTCCGTGTGTGTGTGTGTCCGTGTGTGTGTGTGTCCGGCCAGCCCCCCTCCACACATACCCCCCCCGCACCCCGCGGCCAGACCCCGCCCCCATCGTACCCCCCCCAACGCTGCCCGCCCCCTCGATCCCCACCGCCCCCTCCACACCCCCCGCCCCCCGCGCACGGCCAGCCCCCCTCCGCAACCCTCCGCACCCCGCGGCCAGCCCCCGCGCGCCTCCATCCCTCCAACGCTTCCCGCCCCCTCCCACCGCCCCCTCCACACCCCCGCAACCGCCGCCACCGCCGCCCCCCGCAGTCGACGCCGCTCCCGCAGCCCCCGACGCCCCCGGCCCGCTGCACCCACGACCACCGCACGCGCGCGCGAGAGAGAGAGAGCGAGAAAGAGAGAGAGAGAGAGAGAGAGAGAGAGAGAGGGAGAGGGGAATACCTTTGGGAGAGAGAGAGGAGAGGGGGTCGCCGATCACCGCCGCGGGAGAGAGAGGAGAGGGGGTCGCCGATCGATCACCGCGGGAGAGAGAGAGAGAGAGAGGAGAGAGAGTGAAATTTGGGGAGAATGAAAAAGTTCCCCCCGTCGTTTCAACTTAAGTCTGGAACGTAAATTTAGCGACGGAGTAGCGACGGATTATTCTGTCGCTAATGCGTCAGTAAATCTCGCGCGAGTAGCGACGGATTATTCCGTCGCTAAGTCGTCAGTAAATCTCGCGCCAATATTTTAGGCTTTTGCCGCCAAAATATGCGACGTTCTAGCGACGGATATAAAACCGTCGCTACATGGCCGACTACCTATCGACGGCATATCGACGGATATGGACATAACAAAATAAAAAAATTGTCCACTGCTTTCCATCGGTATTCCGTCACAAATCCGTCGGAGATCCGACGGTGATAGCGACGGAAAATTTCTGTCGCTAATTTGCCGTCGCTAAAGTACTGTAATTTGGTAGTGTATATGTGTTTGTGGTTTGGCTTAGGCATGATATAGCCTATAGCCTAGGGTTCTTAGCCTATGGTGTGTCTGTTTGCCTAGTGAGAGTTTAGTTAGACTTGTTTAGTCTTGATTAGGCCTAGAATAGACTAGTTAGACTAGTATAGACTTATTTGGTTTAGGTTTGACCTAGTTGACCTAGTTTGACTATTCTAGTTGACCAAAGGTTGACTTTAGCCTAGATTGACTCCAAACTTCATGTAGATGCATTGTAGCAGTCTCTTTCCTTATTTTAGACTTGTTGTGACTTGTATTATTCTATAGGAGACAGACACCACATCTCGGACAGTACATTTACTTCAGACATTCAGATACCAGGCGAGTACATTCTCTGATCATTTTATATCCTGCTTAGAATTATTTTTTGTATTAAATTACTTTACTTGATACTATCACGTTGGTCACACGGATTAGTACTATATGGATCCCTTCTTGAGATGTTATCCCTTCTGGGAGCATCGGGTACTACATGTTCTGTGCGTTTTACTTACATGGCGTATCACTATGCTTCTTTGGTTCTTTGATCACTTGTGATATATACTCATATGATCACAGAGTCTTCTTTGAATCCTTATCCCATTTATTGGATTTCCCAGAATCCCCATTTATGGGACTATAATGTACCACCCTTCGGGGGCTTACCACCCTTTGGAGGCTTACCACCATTCGGGGGCTGTTACATGGAATCATAAGATAACCTGGTTGGATCCTTGTGTACTGATTGGGGGTACGGGGGAGTATAAATAGTCATGTGAACAATTCCAAAGTAGAATAGCCATGTACGCCTCTTTAGTATAGCCATGTGCAAATCAAGCCGTTCACATGTCGACTTTGTACTCTAAATCACTAGTCACTGGTAGCTCTTTACTTATAGTAGATACTTCTATTATAGTTCTCTCTTTCTGTTTACATACTGCATTTTTCAGTATCTATATCTTACTTTACTGTATGATTATATTTTCTAACCTGCTATGAACTGTTGAGATGTATTGTGCTTGCTCCTGTCCTGACTGGACCTGTTGATAAATTTTACAGATAGCCTGGAGGTTGCCTGCTAGCCTAGAGGAGACACAGTAGAGGTTGTATAGATAGCTAAGGTTTTGCTTATAGCTTATTTTCAGTTGCCTTGAGTTGTATTTATGGATTACTGTATTTGAGCTTTGAGATGTATTTCTGGGTTTGTGTATCTTAGACTTCTATTTGCGGTATCTCTTCTGGATTTCATGTTTTATCTATCTTCCATTATGCTCTACCTTAGATGTGATTGAGTTTATATTCTGCTATGTCACCCCCATTCGGGGAGTATAAACTGCTTAGCTTTATAATGTTAGATATTGTGACCTAGGACAGCGTTCTACCGCCGACACTGCGGTGTAGGCTGGGCGTTGTTACGTGCTCGTACCCTCACAGTGGGTGCGGGTCGTGACACGTTTTTAGTGGTGGCCCATGCAGGTCAAGTTTGTGTAGTGGTATTCGAACTAGAGTACCACTACAGCCTGCAGTAGGATTAGAATATATTTTTGAAGTGACTCAATCACAGTTAGGCCTCCTTGAGAGATTCCTGGGACGACCCTTGAGAATCTTATTTTAACTTCGATTTGAAATCTATTTTTTCCCTGATTTGATTTACCTTTACTTCCTGTTATTGAACTTGATTTTGATGGATTATTGTTGAATTTTGAATTTTGATGTTAGTGGTTGAATTTGAGTCTGTATTTTTATGACTTTTGATGGATTATTGTTGAATTTTGAATCTTAATGTTAGTTGTTGAATTTGAGTTTGTATTTATATGTATATGTATATTTTTTTAGAATTAAGGTATAACCTGATAATATACTTGATAAGGACAGTGAGAAAGGTAAAAGTCTACTTTATTATGGAATTTAGAAATTATTACAGTCCTATTTGCTAGCATGATAAGGACGTAGAGCCTGATATAGCTATACTTATCTTAGTTATGAAATCTAGATTTTCTTGCAGCCATACCGGGTGGCGTGGTAAGAATTCTAGATAACATGATTATAGGGTGTATGCCTTATTATGGACTCTATCGTTTATTGCAGCTATGCTTATTGGCGTGGCAGAATTCTGACAACATAATTTCAGGAAGACGCATATGATTATCAGATTGTACCTTAAATATTTTTGAACATGTTTTCTCTACTTTTGTTTCAGTCCTTCAAAAAAAAAATTGTTATTTGTTTGTTTTGTTTTGTTTCTTATTATTTAACTTAGGAGTAGCTTTAGCTATTTTTATAAACTTTGTGTAACTTCTTACTATGAATTTCTTCTCAATACAATGAATCGATGATTTTACTAGACCTTATCTTGGATTTGATAGTTTAGCTCTGGGTTTCAAAATGGTTTCTTCTTTTAAACGGATAAGCAGAACAGATTTTATCGTTATTTCCTTCTTGCTACTATCCTTGTATTAAATAATAATAATAATAAAACTGTCTTGATTTCACCAATCACCTACTTGCAATCTTGGTAGGAATATAAATGTTAGTCTTAATGTAGAATTAATTTTTATATTGGGACATGAGAATATATGAATATATATAGCAGACACTTGTCTGATACGTATGCATGCTGCACTTTGAATTCCAACCTATCTAAATACATATTAATATGTTGTTGATGTTTAAATTGTTAAAACCCCAATATTTCTGGTTCTCTGCTTTTTCCAGTTTAAATTCGTAATTCAATATAAATTTCATGTTAGTAGTTTTGTTTATATTACTGCACATGTATGTTATATACATGGTTTCAACTCTTAAGGGAATTGGTTGAGTTTTGTGTTTGAATTTGACAAATCTAAGACTGTGTGCAAATTAACCCTTAATACTGGATTCCAAATGTTTAGTTCAACTTGCTATTTTTTTTAAATGTAATATTTAGAGCTGTGTACATTGTTGTATGTAGGAATATGATGTTAGGTTTATACTCTTATATGTTAGGTTGTGATAAACATTGGGTTAGTTGATGTTGAATTTCTCCAAATCCTAAAACTGAATACATGTTAACATTTCACATTGATTTCTAATGTTTAGTTGAATTTCAGATTTAATATGTAATATTGAACTGTATGCATAGCTAAATGTATGGATAGTATGTTAGGATTTCTTCTCTATCATGTTAGGATGTATTGGAAGCATTGAGTTAGTTGTGATGTTTCAAATCCCTAAAAATCCGAAACTGCATTATGTTAATATTACATTAGTTTAAATGTTAGCTTATTTTCAGATTTTGTATGTAAATGCTGAACTAAAACTGGGTTTAACCTTTCAATACTAAAGCTATAACCCTGTACAAGGACACACACACACCCTAACTTAGTATACACTGCCATGTAAACCTAACCCTTCCTCTCTATGTTATGTTCATATATCTATATATATATATATAGTTTATGCATACATGTTATAATGTATATAGATACATAACTAAATTTCTACCTCTCTATACATATAGATATATGTATATATATGGTTAGCCATGCATGTTATGAGTAAATGGGTTGTGCATTGTAGATTGTTTAACCAATATGCCATAAGTAGTGTAACTTGATAGCAATTATTTTGAAACCCAAATCCTCCTATACACTTTCATGTATATTTCACACACGCACACACATGCCTACTATCTAACCATATGAACATGTCCACATACACCCATACACACACTAACCACATAACCTTTACATAATGCTAGATTTTCCCCTTCTAACACTCTCTCTCTATATATATATATATTGTGATTGGATTTTAATGCTCGACATTTGTGCTTTAAATTTTGATTTTGATTATGCCTTAAAGCCTTGATGATTTTCTATTTCTGTATCTTTCTCAGTTTAACACCCCTGATTGCTTGTAAGTTTTGATACCCTATGATTGTTTTGGTCTAGTGTAACTAGTATACCTAGATGAGACTTTCACTACCATCGTATGCCATGACCCTGTATGTCGTCCTTTTAAATCGTATGATTTGTTTAAGTTCTGAGACTTTGATTGTGGGGGTTTGACCTAAAAGGAGTATGAACATTTTAATTTCGAGGACGAAATTTTTCTAAGGGGGGTAGGATTGTAACACCCACTTTTCTAAATGAGGGTAATTTTGAACTTTTATAATTTTGATTAATCGATAATAAGATTTAACTCATGTTGTAATTTTTGGTAATTTTTTTAATCAATTTAAAACTATTTAAAATATTGAATTGTGATTTTGATGGTTAACTAGTTAATCCCTAGTTTTGTTAAGCTTAGAGACTAACCATGGGGACCTAACCATTTGATTAGAATGACTATTTACAACTTTTTAGGCTAAGGATATTTCGGTCATTTTTTGACCTTTGAATTATTTAGCATTTTGATTAATTGGTAAATTTTAGATTATTTTAATAATATTTAAATTGATGTATTATGATTTTGGTCATTTTTCATATTTTAATATTTTGGGAAAATTTTATATTTTTAATATTGTTTTTATTGGATTTGTTTCGTCGGGTTTGAGCTTCGTCTCGTTCCGACTTGTATTGTGACCCGGGTAGCTTGAACTCTAGATGGTACCCAATATTAAGTTAAGCATGGCTCACAAGACCCAACATTAAGTTAGTTAATTAAACTAATTTTTATCATGTTAGAATGGTTAAGTTAGAGGCTCAAAACTAGATCATTTTGACCCCAAACTTGAACCTAGTCTAGACTTAACCATATGAGACTAGAGAGGGGCAATTAGGACATTTCCCATTAGCCCTAATGGACTCTTTATGGCAGCCACCTTTAGGAGAGAATGATTCATTTCATTCATTACAAGCCTCTTTTATTTTCCTTTTCTTCTTCCCCAATTTTAGAGAGTCTTCCATTGATTTGATCTCCAAATCAAATCATTCCCTCACCAAACCTTCCCTCAATCATTCCCATTCTCCAAGGAAAGGGTGATACCAAGGATTGGAAGAGGAGTGCAAGGAGGAATGTCCACTTTGAGGGATCTTCGTATCGGAGCCGTGTCCTAAAGAATTTTATTGGGATTCCACTCCCAATAGGTAAAACCCATCCTCTAAATAGATTTCCTTTGCATATAAATTAGTTTTGAATTCGTAGGATCCATCCTCATGCATGTGTCCCATTTAGATTCAAATATGAGTCCATTTGGAGCTCTCTTGAGGATTTTAGATATGTGTCTTGTGTCCTACTTGATAGATCCCAAATTAGGACACCCCATGTGTATGTATGTATGATAATAGTTTAAATATATATTTAAATTCAATTTTATAATGGTTAGAGAGTAGATTAATCTTTGTTAGGATGGTTAGAATGAGTTTCATTTGGATACCTATGTTTGTATGCAAGTATCTTGGCCTATATGTGTTCTTTTGTCAAATCCGTCATAATTTTCATCCACGTTTTTATTAACCAAAGCAACTTAGAAATGTCATAACTTTTAGCTTAGAACTCCGATTTATCTCTCATTTTTTTAAAAAGAACCATATCGAAGTTAGCTTTCCAAATATATATTTTAATAAGCCAAATTCTTTCTTTAACTTTCTGTAGAATTATTTGACTGTCAGCTATATGAAAGACGAACGTGTTTCGGTATTTTTGCGATTTCGGGAGCTTCCGGACACGAAAATGCGATCCGTTTAAAGTTTCGGAAAACTAACACAAAGGGCTACGACATACTTTAATCCTAGAATTTAGTGAATGCCCAATTGGTACAGTATTGATTTTAAGTAGAAGAGTGACTATACGATATATGCATTTTGTGTAACCTATGAGCCTATGTAGTATGGATATTAAATGAATATAGAGTATGTAATGCATGATATGTTAGATGAATGAAATGATATATATATATGATATATATTCTCTTTACATTAATGTATATATATGGTTGAATGCAAGCATGTAGGAATACAATTAATATAATGCATATAAGCAATGCATGAATGAAAGAATGATATACAATATATGCATGAAAGTATATAATGAATGCTAGATATGAATGCAAGATATATATGTAATGATAGATATGAATGCATAATGTATAAATATTGTAATACAATATACAATGATAACATGTATGGTAATATAGAGTATATGATGCAAGCATGAATGAATGGACGAAATACATGTATATAGGTAATATAGAATGTAATATATAAATACAAGCATGCAAGATAATGTAATATATGAAAGGAATGAATGATAATATATAACATGATATGTAAGGTAATGCAAGGTATGAAATATATGATGTGTGCATGTTTGTATGTCTCTATGTTAATGTATGAAATGATATGAATATACAATGTATGCATATATATAAAACATGTAGGTAATGCATAGATGCATGAATGAAATGAATGTTTGCAATATGTTAATATAAATACAAGTATCTAATATGCATGAATGTAAGTATAATATAATACAAGTATACATGTATGTATCATGTAAATATAATATACATGATATGTATGTATGCATGTATACAAGGTAAGTATGTATGTATGTATTTCTATAAACTGAGTTAACCTATAACCTTTTACACACATGCATTCATACACCCTTTGACATAATGTATCCCATGTCACATACACCTACCTATCACTAAATTTTAGAACATTAACACATATCCTTTCACACACATGCCAAACACACACATACTCACTTACTCTTTTACCTCTCTTTTTCTCTCTCTCTCTCTATATATATATATATATATGTATGTGCCTATATATATAGCTTTCCTATATATATCTATGTATATGAATATGTTAATAGTGATGCATATATATATATGTGGGATGTACATATAGGTAGCCTATATGTTATGAGTGTACTACAATATATTAGATATATATATTGTTATGTGTATATGTGTTTGTGGTTTGGCTTAGGCATGATATAGCCTATAGCCTAAGGTTCGTAGCCTATGGTGTGTCTGTTTGCCTAGTGAAAGTTTAGTTAGACTTATTTAGTCTTGATTAGGCCTAGAATAGACTAGTTAGACTAGTATAGACTTGTTTGGTTTAGGTTTGACCTAGTTGACCTAGTTTGACTAGTCTAGTTGACTAGAGTTGACCAAAGGTTGACTTTAGCCTAGATTGATCCCAAACTTCATGTAGATGCATTGTAGCAGTCTCTTTCCTTATTTTAGACTTGTTGTGACTTGTACTGTTCTATAGGAGACTTACACCACATCTCGGACAGTACATTTACTTCAGACATTCAGATACCAGGCGAGTACATTCTCTGATCATTTCATATCCTGCTTAGAATTATTTCCTGCATTAAATTACTTTACTTGATACTGTCACGTTGGTCACACGGATTAGTACTATATGGATCCCTTCTTGAGATATTATCCCTTCAGGGAGCATCGGGTACTACATGTTCTGTACGTTTCACTTACATGGCGTATCACTATGCTTCTTTGGTTCTTTGATCACTTGTGACATATACTCATATGATCACAGAGTCTTCTTTGAATCCTTATCCCATTTATTGGGTTTCCCAGAATCCCTATTTATGGGACTACTATGTACCACCCTTCGAGGGCTTACTACCCTTTGGGGGCTTACCACCCTTTGGGGGCTATTACATGGAATCATAACATAACCTGGTTGGATCCTTGTGTACTGATTGGGGGTACGGGGGAGTATAAATAGTCATGTGAACAATTCCAAAGTAGAATAGCCATGTACGCCTCTTTAGTATAGCCATGTGCAAATCAAGTCGTTCACATGTCGACTTTGTACTCTAAATCACTAGTCACTGGTAGCTCTTTACTTATAGTAGATACTTCTATTACAGTTCTCTCTCTATTTACATACTGAATTTCTTCAGTATTTATATCTTACTTTACTGAATGATTATATTTTCTAACCTGCTATGAACTATTGAGATGTATTGTGCTCGCTCATGTCCTGACTGGACCTGTTGATAAATTTTAGAGATAGTCTGGAGGTTGCCTGCTAGCCTAGAGGAGACATAGTAGAGGTTGTATAGATAGCTAGCATTTTGCTTATAGCTTGTTTTCAGTTGCCTTGAGTTGTATTTATGGATTACTGTATTTGAGCTTTGAGCTGTATTTCTGGGTTTGTGTATATTAGACTTCTATCTACGGTATCTCTTCTGGATTTCATGTTTTATCTATCTTCCATTATGCTCTACCTTAGATGTGATTGAGTTTACATTCTGCTATGTCACCCCCATTCGGGGAGTATAAACTGCTTAGCTTTATAATGTTAGATATTGTGACCTAGGACAGCGTTCTACCGCCGACACTGCGGCGTAGGCTGGGCATTGTTACGTGCTCGTACCCTCACAGTAGGTACGGGTCGTGACAAGTGATCAGCCAACACGCAAGTCCGTAGGCTATATGCTACTCACAACTCACACATCTCGTGGCACATCAGTGTCAAAGTTATGTAATGCACTAAACTAGTGGTAGTCCCTTAACTCTAAGTCCATATGCACTCAAAGGATAAATAACAAGGTACAGCTAATATCAGTCTACAGGCAGTAATCAAGAACTAGAAATAAATAAACAGTGATATGTAATAAAAATGCAACTGAATATAAACAGTATAATGGCAAGGTATTTTGCCTGGGGTGTCGCCTGGTGGTGCGATGTTTTCGACAAGTCCTGATTGTCCACTAGCCATGGTCGTTGAGTAAATGTACGAATCCACAAGAAAATAGGAAGCATGATTTAGTCATAATTAATGGTTGTAGTCGAGAAGAATTTGTGTAGAAAGTTACGTATCATATTTTTAGAAAATATTTATGATACTTAAAAACAAAATATCTTAATACATATATATTTAAAAATTATTGCGTGAAACTACCTTTTTATTAATCAAATATTTTAAAGTAATACTTTGCAATTTTAGAAATTTTCTCTTGGGGTTAAAACTAAATTGTAAGGATGAAATTTTGTAAAAATCCTTAGATAAAATAGTATGCAATAGTATATATATTTTTCCACAATATTTTTAAAATATTAATTAAATTATTTTTTATACAATTAAAGTTTTGAAGATAATATTGTCACTAATAATACCCATATACAAAAAAATATTAATAATACTAATGTTAACATTAATAATGATAATAACCATGATGATAATACTAATAATAATAATGATAATAATAATAATAATAAAATATTAAGAATAAATACTAATAATAACAACCTTATTATTAACCAAATATTAATTTATTACATCTTTAAAGTACACAGTACCAAATTTTATTTAAATAAATATTAATAATAATATTACTTATGTTACAATACAGTAACTCTCTCTTTCTTATGTGAAGAGAGAGAGTACTGAGAGAGGAAAGTGAGAGAGAGGAGTGGGAAGAGAAGGGGTTTCAGGAAGTAGCTTACCGGAGGGCGGTCGGCGGTGAGCGGCGACCGGGCTGGGTGGAGGCGCTCGGCTGCCGGGTGGGCGGCTCCGGCGGAGCTCAGAGGAAATCGACCTAGGCACGGTTTCGAGAATGGACGCGGAGAGCGCCGACGGTGAAGGGAATGCCGGCGGAAGGCGGCGCTCGCGCGGACGGCACTTGCGCGGGCGGGGCGGAGCGGCGCTGGTGGTGGCGCGCTCATTAGCGGCGGACGGAGGAGCGGTACGATCGGGCTCACGACGACGGCGGCCGGGGCTTCGAGGCGGAGCGACGACGCCGACCGCGGTCGTAGCCGAGGTCGCGACGGTGGGGCCCTGGCGGCGAGGAGCTCACCGTGGCGCTATCGTGGACGAGGCGGAGCTCACTAAGGTGAGTAGGGTTATATTTTTTTTTGCTGTTATTCCTGCGATGGCGGCGGGGGATCTTGGAAAGGAGACGGTCGAGGTTGCTCGGCCAGAGTTGACCATTGGTGGAGGTGTTTGGGAGTGAGGGGTTTGGGTGGCGATGGTGGCGAGGGTGGTGGTGGTGCTGGGTTTAGAGAAGAAGGCTGGTGTGATTCCGGCGAATGCCGGAAGGAGATTGAGGATCTGATGCTGGTGGTGGGCTGGATGATGGCCGAACAGCAAAGGGTCAGTCGTGGTGACCGGGGGTCGGAGAAGGCAGTGGTGGCGGCGATGGCGACGGGGCGAGGGTGGTGGGTGACAGAGGCAGCTAGAAATTTAGGATTTGGGTCGGTTGTATGTACTGATTGTCTGTGTCGGGGTGTCGTGTCCTGCACGACACGGGACGGGTGTGTCTGGGGTTGTCAGACACGAAGATGGTAATGTAATTGTACGGGAACGAATATAATGGATGGGAAGGGCACGACACAGACACGATGCACAAATTTGCGGATGATAGAAATTATGGAGGAGTACCTCTCCTTTTATAGGAGGTGCGAATTCCCAGTTGGATAGAAATTAGTATTCGTTTAAACCCCGATGGATAATTCCATCTTTTAATTTAAATCGAATTAAAATTTAAGCAATCAAAAATCAATCAATCAATATAGATAACTTCCTTTAGTTTAATGCCTATTTAAAATAAAATCTTTCCTAAGTTTAAATTATCAAAAATAATTCAAATATTTAATAAAACAAAATCTTAAATATCATTTCCATATTTATTAAAATATAGCATTAATTAATTTCGAAAATCAAGAATATTACTTAAATATTAATTATAAAATAGCTTTTGTAAATGACAAAATAGATTAATAACAAATTTTCAAATTTCGCAATATCTAGAATATCTCTTATATAAACCAAAATTTCCAAATCACCATTTTTTTTAATGACGAATAAAATAACTCTTTTTGAAATTAAAATATTTATCATATGTACTTTTTCTATAAAATAAAATTTATAAAAATGTTTTTCTAAATATGTACCTCGACGCATAGTCGCACTCGTCGAGCAAATACGAAATGCAAATCTCGCTCGCCACGCAAAAAATGCGAACTTGTATGCGACGTACGAAGTACAAAAATTGATACGAAAAATATTTAAAAAAATCGTAGTAGAAATTTAGGGGGTTTACATTTTTGTAATGTATTTATAGTCCACAAAAGTTGCATTGAAACTAGTAGACCTTGTTAAGTATAGCAAGTTTGAATGTGTTTAACTGTGCTTCCTTAGAATCCCATCAAAATGTAGAATACTGAGATATTAAATATTTGGTTTAGGATAACTAATGAACTAATAATTAAAATTCAATCCAAGTACTTCTTTCTAGTTTCATACAAGATCCATATGTTTCTAAGGATGCTTAATTGCATCACCAGTTGTTCCATATATTCCAGGTTCTATATTTTTAACTTTTACCTTTTCTAACTATTATTTGGCCTTGATCCATTGTTGAAAAAAAGAAATAGGAGTGACAGAAATTAGATTTGTAACAATTAATTCTATCATGATAGATCACGTAAACTTATTACTGTAATTAGAACTGATGGAGAAGTTCATACCGAGTTTCTTTATCTCCTTTTGATAACTTGCTCTTGCCCTTTTCCTATGTTTGCTTACACTCTTTCAGTAAAGCTTCAGATATGGCGTCGGCCTCCCATTTTTCCTGCCATTTTTTCAAGATTGCCACGATAAACTTGCAGTAATTTGAGTTTAAAAGCTTTCAAATAAGTTGTGAAGATAAACAACGACTAACCCGGAGGAAACTCTTCACCAGTGGTACAATTATAGTAAGATAATCAAAACAAGAGACAGTTGCAATCCTTCTCTTCAATCTATGACAGGCTTCAATATTCTTCCTGACTTCCGCAGTATTTAGATGGAGCTGCAAAACCAGAAAGATGCGAAACCTACTCCCGGGAGATATCTATCCTCGTTCTCAATCTTAACGGCCTATATATGAAACAATAAAATAATTAATAATATCAAACTATATAGTGAATGAATATAGATACATTAACAAATCATAGTGTATCAGGTTTTGAGCATGCACTGCAAATGGGATTGATCCACTTGTATGTATAGACCAGCACAAGAACGGTCCATTCTTCGCTTGCTCGGACCTCTGCTTGAACTCAGGAGTCACCAGATTTTCCTTCATTCTCTTCCAGTACTTAGCATGAACCGACGATTTTCTTCCTTTCCATGAGCAACTTCTTTCTTCAAGTCATCCATTGCATTCTAAATCTTGCATCTGCAAGTAGCCTATTAGGCCTTCTTGATCTCCTTCTTTTAATAGGTCCTACAACTAGTAGGTTTTTGAAAATCAAAATCCAATGAACAAATTAATATATTTAAGCTTAATTTAACAAAAGATAATGATACAAGATATTTTGATACTAAAAGATACGGTCATTTGCACCGGCCATATAAACTTATTCTCGTCGGGTACCTCAGGGAAGGTAATGAAGGACCATGAAAATACTCACAAACTGGGATGAGCACACCAAGTACCAGAAAAGCAGTAGAAGAAAATCTATAAAATACTCACAAACAATTAATATTTAGGAAAAGGAAATTATAAGTTTATTAATAAAATGAATAATAAATGTTAAATTTGTTTACTTACAGTTCCTTGTTAAGGGGCTAGAGCTCCTGTCCGAACTCCTTAACAAGCCCCTCTTTCGGGATCGGAAGGATTTGGTTGGGAGAATAAAAATGAGGGTTTTGAAGAAGAAATTTGGAGGAAATTAATTTGTGCAACCTCGGCATCGTCAAGAATTCTTCCTGAAATCGAAGACGAAATCCATCAGAAATCCTAGAAATCGACGAAGTATAAGCAAAATATAAGCCCTAACCGAAGAGAAATTGGAAGAAAAATCGAATCTTTGCGTAGATCTGGAGTTTGGGAGAGAAGAAATTGGAGTCGAACCGAAAAGGAAGGAAAATAAAAGTGAAAAATTGGGGGAGAAGAGGTTTGAGGAGGAGCTGCTCGATTAGAAAATGGATGAGAAATAAATTTTCTCTCTCCCACTGAGCTTTTATACAGCTGAAGGAATTACAAGTTTGCCACCGCTCTAAAATATTGATGACGTTTTGTTTTATAAACGTTATAGAAAGCCCAGAATTAGTCCAAACCGTCATAGAAAAAAGGTATTTCTCAACTTGATAACGCTTATGTATCAGCCGTCATTAAAACTCCTTATCGAACGTCATTAATAGGTCTTTTTGTTATAGTGAAGGGAAATATGGTACATGCATATCAATACTATCACTAGACATGAACAACATATGAAAGATAAAACAAGTAAATATGGAAAGAAAAAGTAACAATCTACGTGCACGTGAAACTAGAAAGTAACTATAAATGAAGTAAGAGAAATATATAACTAAGCAAGAAGGAATAGAACTATAAAAAAGCATATAAATAATATAAAGTTTGGCAAGGTGTACATTTCTGGAGTTTTGTCCAATTTGTGCGAAGAGTACAGAACCAAAATCTACCCGAACTATCCATAAACGAATGAATCATACTCCATGCAATATCTACCAACCCAAATCATAAAGATGTTCATTGTTTACTAAAAAAAATTATGACTAACCACTCCTACCAGGAAATCTTGGGTCGTTCTAAGTCGTGTAATACCTACATGAACCATTTTATTAATCATACCACCTAGATCTGTGTTATACTAATCTCTTTGATCACTATTCGTTAATATTATGGAATACAAACTTTAGGTTCAAATATTATGTTTGCATCTCGTAATTCATATAACGAAACCTATGCCACACGAATCGAGATAGGACGATTAACCACAAGGTTAACAATTTTGTCTTGGCGATCCATACGGTCGTTTTGTCAATTTCAGCGATGTGAGATCACTTGAATTGACGGATCTCAGTTCGACGCTCGAATTCTGAAATACGAACATAATATAAATTAATAACTTACTATATATGTACTTACCATATATAGACCTTAATAATATATTTATACCAAAACTAGTCATATTGACTACTCTATTTAATATAACATATATAATATTAAATCTACATATAAAAGTAATATATTATTAACATAAAATATCACTTTTAATTCCAAAAAATATTTATAATATTATATAATAATAAACAATATATTTTATACATAGAGAAATATTTATACAAGATTTGTATTGATTCTATAACACTATTCCTAGATTTGGTTTGCGATTTGAGGCCCAAAACAATAAATGGTTAAAAATATTAAATTCTATAAAAATTCTAAAAATTAGTTAAAGTAGTATTTATATTGTCAAACCTTGCACAACATAAAGTTCAATATGGTTTCATGGAGTTTTGTCACTCTTGGACACAAGGAAAGCAAAATTTTTCGGAGTTCGGTGACACGACAAATGTCTTAAATTTTTAAAAATAGAAAACGGATGCGAAACCTATCCTACAGATGTAAGTCAAAAAAGTATCGACGTCTAGATTCTGAATAAAAATATAAGAAGATGAGAAACAGACCTTGGATAGATAAAAATGGCTCGCAACCAGATTCATTAAGTTCGGGACACCCTGTCGTAGAATTGATGCCACAGACAAACCGCTTGGAACTGGAGGATCCGATGATTAGAGGTTGGAGTAGACACACAAAAGTAGCTCTTAGATTTGGTTTGAAGTAAAACGGATGAGAAAAAGTTGATTAAATCTCGTCTACAAGTTGACTAACCTGTTGTGACAAATTTAGCACTAATTCGGTCGACTTCGGGTGCCTTCCGTGCCTCGTATCGATCAAATTAGGGGCTGAGGCTCCTTGGAAAGGTGACCGGTGTTAGGGAGGTGTCTTTGGGTCGAGATGAAGGTGGTAGGAGGGTTGGAAGAGGTCGGGGTGATGAGTTTATGTGGGGTGGAAAGAAAAGTGCGAGTTTATGTGGGGTGGAAAGAAAGGTGTGAAAATAAAAAAGAAATTGGAGGGTTTTAATAGAAAAATATATAAAAAGTGTACGTAGATCCTAGATGGAAGAGATTCATGTAAGGAAAAAGAAGTTGCGGTGGAGTAGGATTTGGTTTGGTAGAATTTGATTGCATATTCTAAAAGATGCACCAATTCTATCTCCTAGGATTTAAATTGGTTCCAAAATAGGAAAGTTTTTATAGGATTTGATTAATGTGGCTGCATATTAGTCCAAAAAAATCAATCTAAGATATGTCTAATAGGTTATGATACCCTAGGATAGGCTCCATGGGTCCTTAGTTGGACTAGTTTTGGGTCGGTAGAATTTTGTGATAGATTTGAGTCCAATATGTCTATAGTTTCAACTTGTGTGCCACTTAAGATAAACTAGCACATAGAAACTCAATTAAGTGGCACACCAATAACATGTGTGTAGTAGGCTCAAATTGGTCAAAACTATATATTGGATCAAATGATTTGGAACGAAGTTGGACCTTAATTGCTAATTGGAAAGCTAGTCAAATTTTACGGTAGAGACTAAAATGACTAATTTATCCCTAAAGTTGCACATGAGAAAAATATAGCACAAGAGAACACGCTTGGATAGGACATGATATATCAAACTGAAGTTGGACCTGTCTAGAATACGATGATAGGGATAGATTTAAGAAATTGATAATTATTGTGCTTCAAAAATCAAAGCTACGAAAAGGTACATCCATAGTCATAATTAAAATAAAAATCTAATTTAATTAATAGAAATCATATAAAATAGATAAAAAAATAATTCTAAAAAAAATCTGGGTCCTTACACTCACTGCGTGATTGACGGATGGAGTCCATTCCTGTCTAGTCTAGTCTTGCTCCGGTTTATCCTATTACAGCACCTAGCTTCTTGTTATTCTTCACATGCTATTTTATCACATGATTATTCTTCCTGCTACATGCCTGGCTTTACTAGATATCCTAAATGCCCAGTTTTATCACATGCTCGCAAGTCTAGTTTATCTTTCATGTATCCAGTTTTCTTTCGTATACACTATGGTATCAAATTATTATTCTAGTCTCGTCTAGTATCGTTTACTGCTTTATCTAAGAGATATTATGAATTACATGCTGGTTTTAGTTCATAGTTTGGCTTCCTTTGTGGTACTTACTTTTGGGTGTCTGACCCTACTGGTTTTGTATTAACCAGATTTAGTTGAGGAGCCCGAGGATCTTGCGGGCCTTCCACTCGATGGTGATAACCCGGGGCACTAGGGGGCTTGAGTAGGTGTTCCTTCCCTTATCCACTCTTTTTTGTACATATTCTTTTGAGGTGTTTAGCCACCGAGCACGTGTTTAGCTCATGTTTTGGACTTAACATTTGGCCTACTGGCCTAAACATGGTCTGTATATTTCTAGAATGTAGCTAGAGTAGATCATGTATTACTTAGTCTTGCTAGTTCTTTATTTTGTATTACTAGCTTCATGATCATCTATATATTATAGCTTGGGACGCTCCTCTGTCTTATATGCCTAACGATCATATTCTTGTACTTTACTTTCTTGCTTGACAGTGAGATATCTAGGATTATATGACCTAGGATTGAGTTTTGGTTTGTAGTAGTAACCCCCATCCTTACAGCTTATATGTTATTTTGAAGTACTAGAGTACTTTGATATACGTAGCTGGCCTAGTCCGTCCCTAGTTGCCAGTATTCTGGTTCTGGGGCGTGACATCGATGAACTCACCCTTTCGTTTATGGATGACCAGGAAGACGGTTACCATATAGGGGTCCTCTCCCTTCTGTACCTGTTAAAATATAATGTTTATTATTAAATATAAATATTTTATCCAACTATATAAAAATTAATATTATTTAATACGATACATACCAGACGACGAAAATATTTCGTCATAGGAATTGACCCACCACACTACTTATTAGCCTTCGACCGTGCCACCTTTGCCTTATTCGACCGATCCTTGTACTCGGGATCATCGAATTTAGCCTTCATCACAGTCCATTGCGTAGGCGTGATCCAACCATGGATCGGCTTTCTGGTGCAATCACAAACCTTCTGATGTATCAGCTTTCCGACGATGCAGGGAAACTACTGCTCGATCTTCGCAGCCCGATGTGGTAGATAGAAGTAGGTTTGCTGCAACAAATAAAATATAGAGTTAAAAAATAAATAATGTTTGATATTAATTAAAAGCATATATAATTTTATACCATGAAGTGGGCAAACCAAACAGCCTTTTTTTGGCAGGAGCAGAGGAGTAGTTGAGCCAGGGCCCACCATAGTTATGCCTCAAAAACAATCCCAGTGATCTCTGTATGGACAAGGCTTATTTCTACACAACAGTAATTAAATTCATGAATATATAGATATAATCGTTTCAAAATACATACTAATTAACTTACTTTGTAGGCCCGTCCATCCAAATCTCCACCAGCACGTCCTTATAGAAGTATGGAAAATACTAAAGAAAGATCCATGCGGCCAGGAAACTCCATGCGGCTCACAGATTCATGCGGCACAAGGGACTATGCGGCTCAAGACGTCCTATGCGACTCAGAACAGAAGGCACGTGGCTTGCAAAATAGTTCTCCCCTTCTGCATTAATTACTTTGACGGCTGACAACTCTGAAAAAGTGGTAGCCCTGACACAAAAGAGGTAATTATGACTCTGTCATAATGACAGACCCCTAGGGAAGTGAAGGAGATCTCTGACACAATCCCCCGAGATCCAGAAAATGCCACGTGGCCCTGACACGTGGACAGTCATATGCGGCTCGAGCGAAGACTCCCCATGCGGTTCAGGATGAAGCTGCCTTATGCGGCTCAGGCAGAAACAGTCTCATGCGGCTCAAGCAGAGGCCCCCCATGCGGCTTGCAAGGATCATCTCCATGTGGCTCATTACCCATTATGTCGCTCAAATTATCATATAGTTCGAAGGTTCGGGGGGCCACTTCCCGAGCAGACCCGACACGTGGCCAGTCTTATGCGGCTCCATCCTTATGCGGCTCAACCCTTATGCGGCTCAATCCTCCTCAGCGGCTCTCAGGACACGTGTCATAAAGCCAATCAATTTCTCAGATTTACTGCAATCAAAGATTGGGTCAAATCTCAATAATATGGGACACGTGGCAGGAGAATAAATTAAATTTATTCATTCAGATTTGCAGACATCAGCAAATCATCACTACGGAGATTTATTCCAATCAGCATTAATTACTGACAGGATTTGGTACAAACTACACTAGATGGCCCAGATTTATCACACTCAAGATTAATGACCCAGATTGATCGATCAACAGGCCGCCGCCACTTTAAGGGGCAATCATTGTGAACCCTAATGAGGTCCCTCCATTCTTATAAATAGCAGGGTGCCATTCCCTTGCAAGAGAGATACATAGACATACATACATACAGAGAGGACTTTTCGAGATTGGAGAGAGCACCATATACTTAGAGAGAAAGAGCAGAGAGAGAGCAAAGAGAGCATTTCTTCAACGCCGAGCAATCTTCTGGACCCAAGGCTCCATACCGATCGTCCAAGGAGTAAGGCAGGCGGCCGTCGCTTTTCCGAGCCTCTATCGTCACCCCCCCAGAATCTAAAATAAACAATTGTACTTAGACTGCTGCACCTAGGCTTTTGTCCCTAGGCTTTCTTTGTACAAGCAAGTTTGTAACGTGAAGTAAAAGTCCAGTCCTCCGATAATTGTTCTGCTCTTTTATATTTCATGGCAAACACGATGGCGACTCTGCTGGGGATAAACTTCTCCACGGCTGAGAAGTTGGTGACGCAGTCGGATGCAGCCAAGCTTGGCTCCACGCAACAGAAGATGGTCGTCCGTTTCGACCAACAGGCGTTTGAAGATATGCTCTCTGAAGGAAGTGCCGGCCCAGTTCAGAAGCGAACCCGCACAAAGAAAGCTCGCTGCGAGTGGAGGCCAAAATTATTTGCTCCCCCACAAGCTCTGGACGGGGTACTCTCTGCTACCCAAGACGGCGAAGGCGACTCTCATACGGCTCCACTTCGAGCCGTAGAGAACTCTGCTGCCCGCAAGTCCGGCAGAGGAAAATATTACGATGCTGGACTTGCAGGGACAAAGAGCGACTCTATGCGCCCCAAGAAGAAACCGAGCACTCCTACGGCCAAATCTGCCAACCACATGCAGGAGGCTCATACGGGTGGATATACCAACCGCATAAAGAAAGTCTATACGGCCAGATCATCCAGCCGCATGAAGAATACTCATGCGGCTGATACTCCCAGCTGCATGAAGAAAGCCTATGCGGCTATGTCTGCCAGCCGCATGAAGATTGTTGAGGACGACAGCATGACGCCTACCCCATACGGCTCTGACTTCGATCGCCTGTCTTATGGTCCTGATCTCTTGTGCTCCCAAGAAGATATCTCTGACTCTCTCCAGTATCTCTTAGACTCTTCCTACTATGTGCCCTTACGCACTAGAGCGATGAAGTCTAAAGCAGCGCGAGCCTGGCGACTTCGGTCCGCTGATCTGACTTCTGACCATCCGAGCGTTCCGTATACTGTTACGCGGGCCTCGGATAGGAAGTTGTACAGAACCACTCGAGTCCAGCCCCCGGCGGCAGACGGACAGAGAGGTTCACAAAAGCCTCCCAAAATCCTGGGAGCAAACATGGTCGGTCCAGACCCATCTGACTTGCGTGAGGCCATTCTCCACAAACGTAAGGAAAGAGAAGATGCATCGGGGTGCAAAGAGTCCTCCCACGGACGTCACTGCACCCAAATCATCATCAACTGCTGCTACAACAGCGCGACGGTACGAGAAGACCGGCAGTCTGTATTTCAAAGACTGCAACAGCCATCTTCAGAAGACGAAGCACTTCCCGTCGTCTCCTGCAACTCTGCTCGGAAAGTTTCCGCCGATGGGAAGAAGAAGAAGACCAGCACCCCTAGCCCAATGATATCAACCACTATAAATAAAAGATTGTCGTCTAAGCGGGTGCCTGCCACCGGAGTTTTCCAAGGTACCCATTCCAAGACGAAATCTGCTACAGTGGGAGACTCGTCGTCCACATCACTGGTGGGTACTGGGATTGGGGGTAGCGTTCCTCCGAACCTTCACAACAATCCGACCTTCCAAGAAGACGAACCGGGGGAAATAACTCTTCCATCAGATGCAGCAAACCCCGACGTCCCCGAGGACGTCCACAATTCCCAAGACGAGGCGAACTTGGAAACTGGGGGGTACTGTTCCTTCTGAGTCCGAACCAGAGGAGAACATTCCCATATATCCCGATGACTTCTCACTACAGGGGTACGATTCGGAGGGCTTGTCCTCCACTGTTCCTTCCATCTTTCCTCATGTAAAGACGATATTCATGACAGACAGCAGCCAAGGAGGTTCCAATGATCGCCAACGCATCGACAGTCTCGAAGCCATATTGCTTGCTTTGGTCAAGTCTGTAGACGAGATTAAAGTGGCCCTTCCAACTCTGCAAGGAGGGACGCCTGGCCAAACAAGCATGGGCTCCGCGGTCAATACGAACTCAAATTCAGCAGCACCGAACCCGGGCAATAATCCTCCTGAAGTAACGGCCCCCACCGCCGTAGACGAAGCCCACGAAGCAAGAAGGGAGGTCCAAGAGCTCTGAGCTATGTTTCACGCTCGAGAAAACTCTCAAGACCTCAGAATACGGCAACCGTACCCTGCTGTCTGGAGGGACGTTCCATTCCCACCAAGATATAAGCCGTTCAATATCAATCCTTATGACGGCAAGACCTCAGCAAGTCGGTACATCACTTACTTTGAGGTCACCATCGACCATCTGCCCTATGACGATGCTATTCTCACACAATTATTCATCGGGGCATTGGAAGGGGTCGCCTTCGACTGGTACCGTAACCTGCCAGACAACTGCATCCACTCCTTCGCCGGCTTCAAGCGCATGTTCTTGGAGAGGTTCTACGAAGTAGGGCATGACATCACAATGTCCACCCTCATAGACGTTATCCAAGGGGAGAAAGAGCTAACAAGGAACTATATCGAGCGGTTTCGCCAAACCGCAATGAAGCTGCCATCTGGAAATCCGGATTCCTCCTTGATTAAAATTTGCCAAAAGAGACTGCTCCTAACAATCAGTCTCTGGATGGGCGAAAGTCAATTCAAAGACTGGAAGACGTTCATCATCAGTGCCACAAGCGCCGAAGAACGGTTGAAGAAGGCTCGCCAATTAGTACTGCACATCTCGGACGGAGAGAACAAGGGCAAGCGTCCTAACAACGATAATGCGGGTAGCCCCTCCAACAATCGGAACAGCAGGGGTAAGCAGGCTATGGTGGCCGACACCGTGCAGAAACCTGAGCCAAAACTAGCAGACAAACAATGGTCCCAAATTACTTACTCTTTCGAAGACGGTCACGTCAAGCCCATCTTGGACATGCTCATACAAGGAGACAGAATTCAGCTTCCTCCACCAAGACGGGAATCGCGATAGGCAGACATGGAGAACCCGAAGTACTACCATTACCATCGTTACGTCCACCATGCCATACACGACTGCTACCAGCTAAAACGGTACATCCAAAACCTCATCGATTCGAACGCACTGGCCATCGATTTCGAAGAGGTGACAGTAGCAGCCAATATGGTGTCAGTACAAATCGGCAGCTTCCCTCCAACAGAAACTCAAGACGGTGTGGTCCCCATCCCTCTGGCGATAATGGAGATTGCTAATCTTCTACCTCTCCGAGATCAGGCTGCTAATCTAGTGCCCCTCACCACATCACGAGGGGAGGTCATGTGGATCCATCCAGACTTGGTATCGGAAGTCACTCGGCCCACATCACCTTCCATCTGCAAGAAGATGGGTGGAAAATTCAGGTCCTGTCGCACAATCTCGGCGGACATCGAAGAAGCTACAGCCGTCGTCACCCGGTCTGGGGCACAATCCCAACCTGTGGCTGACAACCCAACTGAAGATCATCAGCCCGCCACAACCGACGCTCCGGGACCGGCTCAGCCTCCGACGACCGACAAGCCTAGGCCGAGGGAGGCTCGCTTTGACAAATTCCTCCGGAAAGAGGTATCACAAGGGCTGGAGAAGCCCTACAATTTCAACATCTTAGCGCAATTGGCCAACACACCGGCCAAGTTGTCATTATACGAGCTTCTGAGACTCTCCAAGGATGTTCGTGCGGCTTTGAACGATGCACTCCAAAACGCCGACGCGTACCTCGCTCAGGTCAACCTCACAGGAGAGAACCCGCCTACAGATCTCCAAGATAGCGCCTGTACGGGAGCAATGCCCAATATCGTCTTCACTCTGCAGGACATGCACATCAAAACTAATCTGCACGATCGCCCACTGTACTACGCTGGGTACATTGGCGACGTAAAGGTGGATCGGATGCACATTGATCTTGGCTCTTCTATAAGCATTATCCCGAAGGGTCTGCTACATCACCTCCATATCCTAATGCATCGCCTGACACCTACAAGCACCGCCATCAACGGTTTCAATTCGGGCAAGAGCTACCCAATTAGGAAGATTCGTCTAAAGTGTCAGATTGGCGATCTCCAATCAGAAGTCACCTGCTACGTCATAGATGCAGACACTTCTTACAACATCCTCTCGGGGCGCCCTTGGATACACGATTATATGATCGTGTCTTCCATGCTGCACCAATGCTTCAAATATGTCAACAAACACGACTTCGTAAGAACGGAGTTTGCTGATATCGATCCCTTCAAAGGGGTTGAATCCTACTACTCAGACTCCTGCCTATACGAAAAGTCGAAGAAGCATCTTGGTGAAGGAGATGTACAAGCTCATACCGAGACAACCACAGGATCAGAAGAACCTCTGACGATCCACCTCCAAGCTCGCAAACCTGGCAAGTCTGCACCCCTTACCGCCAATCTGCATAAGGACGCAATCAGCCTCTCGGCACAAGAAGAGCAGATGATAATCCGACTGGCAAGGTCTGGCCAAGTGCCAAGACCCACAACGGAGCCACTGACAATCAGGCTACCGAGAGTCGGCCAGTCTCAAATGGAGAAGCTCAATCCCTCCGACAAGCCAATGACGATACGCCTTCCCAAGAAGGATCGTCACCCCGATGCAAGGCCCGAAACTTCTAGCGAACCAACCACTCCCCTCCCAGTGTCGAGTACTAAGCGGGGGGTCGCTAGTTTGCCAACAACTCCACGCTCTGCTCCACCAGCTGAACCGCTGACGATCAAGCTGTCCAGGTCGTCCTCTCAGTCTTCGTTTATACAGGGGGTAGCCGAAGAGGAACCGAAGTTAGCCAAGTATGTGGCGGCCCACACTGATGTTCCCTCTGCAGATGATGTAATCCCTCTAGAAAAGATACCTTACTTCATCAATAAAGGGCTATCTTTGAACTACCTCGAGCTTAATAAGCTCTGTACAATGTATGCTATGGAACACGGTATAGGTACTCACCTACACACACAGGTGACAAATGTGCACACCGCAATCCAGCTTACTCCAGCGGAAGATGCTTACCGCATAATCGAGGGAGGGGACCATACAATCATCTTCGGCCAGAAGGACGATCCGTATCCCTTCACCGTAGAAGAAGTCGACCTTGGATCAGATGTCGGAAGACTGCCTCTGTATCTTTATAGCCCCCAATCTAAATATCTCATACAGAAACAGGGGTATGATCTGGAGATGACGCCAGGCTTGAACTACGGTACTGAACGACGATTACCATTGAAGCCACCGGTCCTGGCAGGCAAACTACGGGACTACTATAGCAAGACTCGATGTGGATTAGGGTATGTAACACCCACGATGACCCCTGAAAGTTCAGATGAAGAATGTGACTGGCATTCACATTCGACCAGGTCACCAACTTCTGACTCAGATACCAGCATCGGAGATGTATTCAGACAAGTCCTGTCAGTCAACATGGCATTCGCCGACGCTTATGAAGAAGATGAAGACATCCCTGAGATCCTCGAGCTAGAGCCGTGGGTGCAGCAGCTGGGTACACAATGGGAAAAACGGTTCGAACAGAGAGAACCTCCCACTGAAGATGAGGTCATACAAGTAGATCTCGGCAGTAAATCTTCTCCAAAACCAATCTTCGTCAGTAAAAGTCTAACAGACAAAGAACGAGAATCGCTGCTGAAACTTGTCAAAGAATATATCGATGTGTTCGCCTGGAGCTATGAAGACATGCCGGGGTTAAATCCCGATATTGCTCTTCATAAACTCAACATCCGGCCGGATGTAAAGCCAGTCAAGCAACAACAGCGACGCTTCCGTCCAGCCATCATGGACGCGATCGAAGCCGAAGTCAATAAACTGATAGCCAGCGGCTTCATTCGTAAAGAGCAACATCCTGACTGGGTTGCCAATATAGTGCCTGTCCTCAAGAAGAATGGAAAGATTCGAATCTGCATCGACTTCCGTAATCTAAACGAGGCATGTCCCAAAGACGAATTCCCCCTCCCTATCACAGACATCATGATTGACAATACCTGCAGCTTTGAACGCATGTCATTTATGGATGGATTCTCGGGGTACAACCAAATCAAGATGTCTCCTGACGACGAAAATCACACATTATTCCGAACACCAATCGGCACATACTGCTACACAGTCATGCCTTTCGGTTTGAAGAATGTCGGTGCTGCATATCAAAGAGCCATGAGTATCATCTTTAGAGACCACTTATGCAAGACGGTGGAGTGCTACGTTGATGACATCGCCGTCATGAGTCACCGTAAGGGAGACCATCTACAGGATCTAAGGACGGTATTCGACCTGATGCGAGCGCACAATTTGAAGATGAACCCTACGAAGTCCTTCCTGGGCGTATCCAGCGGGAAGTTCTTGGGTTTCATCATCATCGCCCTGGGTATCCATGTAGACCCCGAGAAGACAAAGGCAATTATGGAGATGGGTCCCCCGAGAAATCTTCGCGAACTCAGAGGCCTTCAAGGGAGGCTAGCTTACATCAGGAGGTTCATTTCTAACCTCTCCGGGCGATGTCGACCATTCACCCAACTCATGAAGAAAGGCGTCTCGTTCGTGTGGGACGAAGAATGTCAGCAGGCCTTCGACAGCATCAAAAAATATTTGTCGAACCCTCCAGTTCTGGTGGCCCCGGTTGCTGGAAAACCATTCCTGCTCTACGTACGAGCAATAGAACATTCCCTCGGGGCTCTGCTGGCACAAAACAACGATGTAGGCCATGAGCAAGCCATATATTACCTCAGTCGAATGATGATTGGGCCAGAGCACCGATACACCGCTGTGGAGAAGGAATGCCTTGCCCTGGTGTTTGCTATTCAGAAGACACGATACTATGTCACTGGACAAACAATATATGTGATCTCACGAGTCAACCCTCTCAGGGTCCTCATGACTAAACTAGGGGCACTCAGCTCCTGCCTCGCTACATGGGCAATATTATTGTCTCCTTATCATATGATCTTCGTCCAGTAAAAGGCTGTCAAAGGTCAAGCCCTGGCAGACTTTTGGCAGCCCACCCGGGTTTGGAGTCATCCAGAATATATAAAGAGATCCCAGATGAGGTCACCGACTCGCATGCAACCTCTCACGACGATATATGGCAAATGTTCTTCGACGGTGCTTCAAGAACGTGACCCAAGGGCAACATCGTCGTCGGGGTCGGGGTGGTGCTAGTGTCCCCTTTTGGATTGGTGATCAACCGCGCTTACTCCCTCACAGAACCCTGTTCTAACAATGTGGCCGAGTACAACGCTCTGGTCATTGGCCTCCAACTTGCAAGAGAGCTGGGGGTAGAATATCTTAAAGCATATGGCGATTCCCAGTTAATGGTCAATCAGATCTGGGGCTCATACGAAGTTCGCCACGAAGACATGATCCCCTACCACCAAATAGCAATCGACATCATCTCATCGTTCGAGGGGTTCTTCATCGAGCACGTCCCCAGACTCGGAAATATCGAAGCCGATGCCTTAGCAGGCCTAGCCGCTTCCCTAGCAATGCCGAATCATACCCATCAATCGATAGATGTGATAGGCCACGAGCTAGTCTGCCCCAAGAACAACGTTCAATTCGTGGCAAGTTATTCCGCTCAGGCGATTGATGATGCCCCAGACTGGAGACAACCATTCATCGACTTCGTCGTCTACAATATCCTGCCCGAGAACCCAAAGGAAGCCACCTCCATCAGGCGGCGTTCCCTCAGATTCTTCTACGATACAGTAACAAAAATACTGTATCGCCGATCCTATGATGGAGTATTGCTTCGGTGTCTGTCGAACGCAGAACCCAAAGAAGCCGTGCGAGAAGCTCATGACGGTGTCTGCGGGACCCATCAGCCTGGCCCTAAATTGTAAGACCGTCTTCGCCGAATGGGCTACTACTGGCCCACGATGGTAGCGAATGCGATAGACTATACAAGAAGGTATAAAGCCTGCCAAGTCCATGCGGACTTCATTCACCAGCCATCCGAATTTCTACATCCGACAGTGGCATCCTGGCCCTTCGAAGCATGGGGAATGGACATCATCGGTCCAATTACTCCACCTTCCTCCCGTGGACATCGCTTCATACTTGCGATCACGAATTACTTCTCCAAATGGGCAGAAGCTGTTCCACTCGCTGAAGTAAAGACTTCAAACGTGAGCAGCTTCCTCATGCATCATGTCATCTACCGCTTTGGACTTCCCCGAAGGATCATCCACGACAATGGTCCGCAGTTTACAAGCCACGCCTTCTATCGGTTTTACGATAAGTACCGCATCCAGAATTTTGCTTCGACACCATACAATCCAACAGCGAATGGGTTGGCAGAGGCATTCAAAAAACAATTATCAAACTCCTCAAGAAGTTTGTCTCTTCCAACAAACGCGACTGGAACGAGAAGCTCGGTGAATGTTTATGGGCGTACCGTACTACAGTCCGAACAGCTACCGGGAACACACTATTCTCCCTGGTATACGAAAGTGAGGCAGTTCTCCTATTAGAGACTCAAATACCCTCACTCCGCGTCGCCCTCACTTATTAATTAACGACGGATGATAATTACCGACGCCGACTACAAGAGTTGGAAGCCTTAGATGAAAAGCGCCTCCTAGCTCAGCAAAGGATCGAACTATACCAAGCACGCATCTCCGGAGCCTTCAACAAGAAGGTCAAGATCAGAACATTCCAAGTAGGCGATCTCGTTCTGGCGGTCCGGAGACCGATGTTCATGACTCACAAGACCGCCGGCAAGTTCCAGCCAAAATAGGAAGGCCCATTTATCATCGAGGCTGTATTCTCCAACGGTGCTTACCGCCTCGCAAAATAGAATGGGGATTTGCTCATGTTGCCCGTCAACGGTAAGTTCCTGAAGAAATATTATGTTTAAACGACATTCTCCAGATCATTGAGTCATGTGCCCGCTGGTACCGCTGAACTCACCCTCACAATTTTCTAGATTTTTGAGTCATGTACCCTCTCGTGCCGCTGAACTCACACTCACCATTCTCCAGATTCCTGAGTCATGTGCCCGCTGGTACCGTTGAACTCACCCTCATAATTTTCCAGATTTTCGAGTCACGTACCCGCTGGTACCGCTGAACTCACACTCACCATTCTCCAGATTCTCGAGTCATGTACCCTCTCGTGCCACTGAACTCACATCCACAACATCCCAGATTATCGAGTCATGTACCCGCTGGTGCCACTGAACTCACACTTTCGCAATATCGAGTCATGTACCCGCTGGTGCTACTGAACTCACACTTTCACAATATCGAGTCATGTACCCGCTGGTGCCTCTGAACTCATATCCCGGTCACTCTTTCAGATAGTAGGTCATGTATGATCATACCTCTGAACATTCTTCCTGGAAGAGATCCTCCCTCATGATCCAATACCCGCACTCCCAGTGCACAAAAAGGGTAAGCGATCCACAAATTTCCAAAACGGCCATGTCCTCATTACCTCTGAGTCGTTTCACTTCCGCCAAAAACAAATCACCCCTACATAGAACTTCCATGTCCTCATTAACTCTGAGTCGTTCTATGTACCCCCTCTTCATTGAGCCCACTCCTGCCATGTCCTCATTACCTCTGAGCAGGAAGGCCCCGTCAAAGAGACTTTCATACTCACCATGTCCTTAGTACCACTGAGTAAGTATGTTCGTTCCTTTTGTTGCCCGTATCCAAAACCAGGGTATGTTAGGGGCAATGGGTCCATGCAAAATGTCCCAATAAGATGATTATTACAAAGGCAAAAGAGTGAAGCAAAAATATTCCATTCATTCATAAATCGGTTACATCCATACGACTACAAGCAAGTCAAAACAGTTCTTCATGCAGACAAGAAGAAAAGCAAAATAAAATAAAGACTACAGATAGACACCTACGAGAAGCCTTTAAACCATAGTCACAGAAGCGCGCATACCACTCCCTCAACCACCTTACATATGAAGGATGCAATTGAAGAAGATCCTCGTCCCGAATAGGAGAATCAGAATTCCCAGCGCTGCCACCCTTAGCAGTCTCGACAGTAGAAAGGATGTCGTCCCTCTCAGGCGCCGGTTCTTCTTTAATCGTCCCCTCCTTAACAGAGGAAGGCCCCTGATTGATGATAGGAGGCGACGGATCCTCTGTTACTGCAATATCAGCATTCGGGGGAGACACTACAGGAACCAAAGACAAAAAAATGATGATAAATGAGGAAAACAGTCAAAAAATATTCAAAGATGTTCATGCGGCCCGTTTAAGACAACTTTTTATGCGGCTCGAACATAGAATATACCCCATGCGGCTCATGAAACGTGTATGCGGACCATGTAATTTGAAAAGCTCGCATCAAATGATTGTGCACGAAGCATGCAGCAGGGCAGCCGCTGTTAAGGTTTCAAAGTGCCCAATCTTCTACACAGTCCTTACCTTCAATGGTAACATGAACGTCAAGACGAACGGGGGGTGCGGCAGTCGAAGACGAAGCCGATTTCCTACTCTTCGCCACAGCCTTCTTTACCGCCTTGGAAGCCCTAGGTGCCATCGTTGTCTGTCGGTCAGAAGAAGAAAACGAGACAGAAATCTTAGTCAGAAAGAGTCTAAGAGAGAGGTCCCCCCAAATACCCTTCTATTTATAGAGAAAGGAGGACCACAGACCGACGCATCGTACAACGTAGTCGACTTTTCGGCTATCGAGACAAACTAGCTAATCAAAGATCAGAAACTCTTGGGATTCTTCCCCGAGAAGATTTGCACGCATGACATAATGACGTGGCAAAGAATTAGGCGGCTGAGACACCCCTGCGGTTCAAAGAGTCTATGCGGCTAAGCCATCCATGCGGCTGAAACAACTCTGCAGCTCAAAAGTTCATGCGGCTGAAACTTCCATGCGGCTGAAACTTCCATGCGGCCAAGACATCTATGCGGCTAGAAGAGCTTCCACACGGCCATGCTTCTTATTCAAAGTATTTCAATTTTGTAAATTAAAAACTTTGAAGGGGGTCTTGTAGAAGCATGGAAAATACTAAAGAAAGATCCATGCGGCCAGGAAACTCCATGCGGCTCAGGAAGCCCATGCGGCTCACAGATTCATGCGGCACAAGGGACTATGCAGCTCAAGACGTCCTATATGGCTCAGAACAGAAGACACGTGGCTTGCAAAACAGTTCTCCCCTCCTGCATTAATTACTTTGACGGCTGACAACTCTGAAAAAGTGGCAGCCCTGACACAAAAGAGGTAATTATGACTCTGTCATAATGATAGACCCCTAGGGAAGTGAAGGAGATCTCTGACACAATTCCCCGAGATCCAGAAAATGCCACATGGCCCTGATACGTGGATAGTCATATGCGGCTCGAGCGAAGACTCCCCATGCGGTTCAGGATGAAGCTGCCTTATGCGGCTCAGGCAAAAACAGTCTCATGTGGCTCAAGCAGAGGCCCCCCATATGGCTCGCAAGGATCATCTCCATGCGGCTCATTACCCATTATGTGGCTTAAATTATCATATAGTTTGAACGTTCGGGGGGCCACTCCCCAAGCAGACCCGACACGTGGCCAGTCTTATGCGGCTCCATCCTTATGCGGCTCAACCCTTATGCGGCTCAATCCTCCTCAGCGGCTCTCAGGACACGTGTTATAAAGCCAATCAATTTCTCAGATTTACTACAATCAAAGATTAGGTCAAATCCCAATAATCTGGGACACGTGGCAGGAGAATAAATTAAATTTATTCATTCAGATTTGCAGACATCAGCAAATCATCACTACGGAAATTTATTCCAATCAACATTAATTACTGACAGGATTTGGCGCAATCTACACTAGATGGCCCAGATTTATCACACTCAAGATTAATGACCCAGATTGATCGATCAATAGGCCGCCGCCACTTTAAGGGGCAATCATTGTGAACCCTAATGAGGTCCCTCCATTCTTATAAATGGCAGGATGTCATTCCCTTGCAAGAGAGATACATACGCACACATACATACAGAGAGGCTTTTTGAGATCGGAGAGAGCACCATATACTTAGAGAGAAAGAGCAGAAAGAGAGCAAAGAGAGCATTTCTTCAACGTCGAGCAATCTTCTGGAGCCAAGGCTGCATACCGATCGTCCAAGGAGTAAGACAGAGCGGTCGTCGCTTTCCCGAGCCTCTATCGTCACCCCCCAGAATCTAAAATAAATAATTGTACTTAGACTGCTGTACCTAGGCTTTCGTCCCTAGGCTTTCTTTGTACAAGCGAGTTTGTAACGTGAAGTAAAAGTCCAGTCCTCCGATAATTGTTCTGCTCTTTTATATTTCATGGCAAACAGTCCTCCAGAGGGTGGCATGGTAGATCTGTCTCGTCTATACCCTCAGGGGAGCAACGTCCCCCATCTGCTCCTCTGTCTCCATGGTGCTGGTAGTTGGATGAATACTAGATGGGGTATTAGATGCGGGCCTTGAACTGCTCGTCCCTGAAGTATCGATAAGACCCGCCGATGGACTAGATGAGGAAGTAGACAAGGGCCTGGGACCTGGAATAGTAAGGTACGGTAGAGTGCTCATCGTGGACCTAGACGAGGGTCCGGAAGCAGGGTCCAATACCGACCGAGGAGTGCCCACCTCATGTAAATCTTGATCCACGTCGTGGCATACCTGACAGTAACATATGATAATAAAATACGAGCCCAGAAGTATCTCACAAAAGACAAGAGTATCACATAAGTCACAAAAGTACACCAGAGTCACAAAAGTATAAAGTACAAAAGTAGACAATACCAGAGATACAAAAGTACAAAAGTACAAATGTAGACAACACCAGAGTCATAAGAGTCACAAAATTACAAAAGTAGAAAATAATACTTTCAATCCTCTTCTGAAAATTCATCTTCTTCCTCCTCATTATAGTACTTTTAATCCTCTTCTGAAAATTTATCTTCTTCATTTTTTTCTTCGTATTCTTCCTCATCATCTACACTTTCATCTAGTAGATCTTCCTGTTCGAATATTTCTACCTCTTCTACATAATAACTAGACATGGAATGAAAAACTTTCGTTAAGTCCACATCTACAATATTTGGTAGAAAAGGTAGCTCATTCTCGTGATAAGCTACTTCCTGAACGTCAAAGGTATTTCTTGCCTTGGTCTTACATACTGCCCACCAGTCCGACCTCGCTGCCCCTCGTTTATGGTAGGTTGTGAAGTATACGACCTGAGCCTGACTTGAAAGTATAAATGGTTCATAGCCCTGATATCGACGACGGTAGTTTATATCCACAAGACCATGCTTGTCTATTCTCCAACCTTGATCTTGAATGGGATCGAACCAATCACATCTAAATAACACAATTTGTGTAGGCTCTATTCCATAATTAAATATCAACTCGACTATCTCTCGTAATATGCCATAAAAATTATTGCTTGCATCGACATCCATGTAGGTCGATGATCTGATACACAAACAACTATTTTTGGTTGAATCGAGATCCACAAAGTTATCTTTGATCTTTTCATTTATTGACTTGATCGTAAATCCATTAACATAGTAGCTTGGCTAGATTGTTACAGACAAAATTAGGCCCTTGGCAAGAGTTCTAATAGACTCATTCTCAAGTCTTGTGTATGGAAGATCGACCTACATAACAAAAGATAGCAAACTAAGTTCATATATTGACTTGTAAAGTGCATATATATATAAAACACTTACGTATGCACTCAGCCAGGAAGGGAAATAACATTTTATTTCCTTCTCTGCTTCTTCGTCTGTTATGTGTGGCCAAATGGACCTCACCTTTGTTTGCAAAAATAAAAAAGTTTTGATACAAACTAAGAAAAAAAGAGTACAAAAGTACAATTGAATTCTGGAGAAGTACAACTATAAGAATCTGATCACTTTATCCCTTGGACGATATGATATCAAAGAACAAAGCCTTTGGAGAGTGCTCTCGCAAGTGCTCCGGTGATTATGATCATTAGTGATGCTCTGCAAGTGATTTGAAACTCTATTTATAGAGTTATAAAATAATTGTTAAGTAGTTATTCTGATTAGGGCATACAGCCAGTGGCGCACCATCCTTCCCTTGGCACAAATGATTAGTTTAACTGCTTGGACGCATGGCATGCTGTGATTGATATGCGCTTGGTCATAGACAGTGTCACATACACGTTCTTCGAGATTAGTGGTATGTGTGCCACGTAACCTAACTGCTTCAGGATGATTTGATCGGGTGGCGCTAGCTGCTAAGTGGCGCTAGGCACTATCTGTTGAGTGGCTCCAGGTGCTAACTGTTTGTTAGTGCTTTATTGTTTAATTAATGATGCTAATGATCATCCTATACCAAGTACAAATGGCTCTGAATAGTTGTTTGCAATTAAATGATGGATCTGACATATCTGACAAAATCTCCTTGAGCGCTATGTGCTCGGGATTCGAACGGATTTTTCTCGACTGACGTGCTAACAGTCATGATGATAACTATTTAGCTTCTCCGAGAAGATAACTACATGGCAGGCAGTGCCACTTGATGGTTGGCGCCATCTGATGTCTGGTACCATCTAGTGGCTAGCACCACTTGATGATTTAAATATTGGCATTTCCTATGAGTGGCGTAGGGTGTTAGGCATACTTTTTAGGCCTCTACAAGACCCCCTTCAAAGTTTTCAAATTTGAACAACTTAAAAATTTGAAATACTTTGAATAAGAAGCGTTTGGCGCAGGGTAGTAACTGAACCAACTTTCAGGCGCAAATTGCACGACTGCTACAGCTGAGCGTTCGGGCTATAAATAGCCGAGAAGAGAGAAAATTCTCTTTACTTTGCCATTTCTTGCGAACTCTTCCTCTTCTAGTTCTCAAATTCTCGAAGCTTTCTCACGATCAGAAACGACACCTAAAAAGTCCACCGTTGCCGAGAAGGGAAAGAAAGTAGCCATAGCCACTTTGCGTGTGCCCCCACTGAGGGTGCCACAGCACATAGCGCCGTCACCGAAAGCCGAAGATGAGAACCCAACACTGAAAGGTAAGAAAATTGAATGGAAACGACGATAGCAGGTGCCATTTGCGTGGAGCGTGACCCAGGCCAACATCGACCGCCTCTTTCAGAGTGTCGGTCGATGCTTTCCGCTATCTGCACTTTGCGCCACCACTTCAGAGTATTGGGCTAAAAATATCTAAACTGATGATCCCAGGCCATTTGTCAGATTCTCAATATGGTGCGCCATCTGTCACTATGCGCAAACCATGCGCTAGTTGATATGATGCGCCATCTGACTTGAGAATTTTTATGCGCTGGCTGAGGATTTTTTTCTTCCTTTGCGCTAGCTATGATTGGCGAAGAATAAACAATTTTTTAGAAGTTTAACTCTGACTTTTCTTTTGCAGTTGACCTGAGAGAAGACCCTTATGCTGAAGAACTGGCATCTGCATTCAGACTGTCTGAGTATCAGGAGGAATTATGCTATGCCCAATTTCTCCAATACGATCTGCCTGAGACCTGGAGAGCTGTGTTAAGGTCTCAAGATGACAAAACCCTTTTATATCTGGTGAATGGTGAACCCCTCGTAAGCCTAGATCAGGTTCCCCACAAGAAACCAGCCTTATTATTTGGCGATGCCATCAAAAAAGACCGTCAGTCTAAGGCAAAATACGAGAAACGAGTATATCAAAGCGGAAGTTGATTGATTCATCTTACGAAAATGATGAGACATCTGCCATTATCCTGCTACTTTCATGCCGGTCAGCAGTATGGCTTGGGATTTAACTCCTTTCCAGCAGGCCAGGATGGAAAGAATATGTTACAAACTAGGCCCCCAAAGTAGGGATGTCTTCTATAGCACATCAGAGAGAGGCGATACTCACTTGAGGGGTCTAAAACCTAGCCGCGTGCCTCCTGAGGATTCTTCTCTGCTGATCCCAGTGAGAATTCCTTTCTTTACAAATTTGTTCGCCAAGGCTGAAGAAAGGTATCCAGATAAGAATATGCGACTAACATGTATAATGAGTCCCAACAACAAATGTTGGAACCGTCTTTCGAACTGGGCTCTGAATAATTTTAAAGATGAACTATTGCACTTGGAACTTTATGAGCTGATCTACACTACTTCCTGTGGGATCCGCACCAATCTCCACTTATTTTTGGCCTTGGCAGGGAGATACAACAGTAGGATGGGAACTTTTGTGACCCCTCATGGAGAGATAGGCCTCACTCTTCACGAGATGCAGTATATCTCTCATCTTCCAACGGGTGAAAACCCATACGAAGAGTACGTACCAACTAACAAAAAGTTGGATGCTTTAGCTAAGAAGAATTTAAAAATGGTGGCAGTCTTCGAAGAATTGCTATGCCACGTCATGATTTGTACCATTTTCTATAAAAGCCATGCACAGGGGACATGCTATTGTCTAAATGGTTGGCGTACTTATTTCTGGGTTGCCTTCATGAAGACAAGATGCAAGAGCACTTAGACTACGATCCTAATTTCTTTGAGCCGTTCGACCGCAATACTATTCAAAGTTGATAGAAAGGTTCTGGTATGCAGATAAGGAGCTGATAGAGGGTTGGCAAGGACTCACAACTGGTACTCCTATTGAAACTTATGTCAGACAAGGTGGGAGGCCGATGTCTCTAGAAGTAGCTCTGGCAGGCTTTTTATCCTTATGACTGCAAGATTTGTAGTCCCTAGAGCTAGCATAGTTGATAGGATTGATCGTGGTGTACTATTCGCCGTCATACACTTAGTCTTCGGGTACAAGATGGATCTTCTCTCTGCGATGACTTGTCGTTTGAATGCAGGTCTTCGCTCTTGCATTGATACCATAATGATAAATCCTAGTACCCGGGAAGATTTTTCCCTTACTGAGATGCCGTATACTTATCTATTCGACTGGCTATTATTACACAACCTGATTTTGATGGCTCCGGCTTTAAGTGTTGCAGGAGGGGACTTTATCAGCCGTTTTGCCCCAGGCCGGTGGAAAGTGAATTCCTTTGTTGACTGCCAAAGGGCATTAAATATAGGTTCAGAATGGAGATTTTAATGCGTTCCTCCTCCTTAAGGAACTCAGAATCTTTCTCCCATACAGATGGATCTAGAGCCTATGGCCATCCGTCCATCACCAGCTGTCTTCATGTGGTTGAAAATGAACGTGCCTTCCCACATAGCATATCAATTTGGTGGTGAATGTAGTCTAGAGCCGTACTTGCCTAGCCGATTTGCTGGCTAATTCGGCTACGATCAGAAGTATATGGGAAATGCCACTACTTGTTTACAAGCTTCAGGATATTTAATCGATGGTGCCAGAGGATGGAGGTATTATAATGTTTGGGGCACTAAAGCTACTTTCTCTATGCCCAATGTAACTCCTGAGATGGGCCTACATATGTTATATACATATACGGGCTTTTATACCTTGGCCAATACTTTCTTTGAGAGCTTCACCTCGGCTCATAGTTTTATGAGTGACAAACAAATATGGTTGGGGGGCAAAACCAGGTTAGAATTCAGAGAGGTTGAAGAGAATGCTCCTGCCAATGAACCTCTTGAAGCTACCCTTACCGGTCTCCCTGACGAGGTGAATGATCCACTGAATATTTCTCTCAAGAAGCAAAAAGAAAAATCTCCAGCAAAAGTGACTAGAAAAAGACGAAAAGTCAGGGAGTCACCTACCCCTTCTGTCCTAATTAAACCTCCTTCTCCCCCATAAGTCTCAAGGGAAAAAGACAAAGGAAGCAGCCCTTGTTATTACTGAGCAGCATGCAGCGAGGACTAGATCACAAACATGACAAACTAAAGCAGGGATTTTCTCTGGAGGAACATGGAAAACCCCTTCTCAATCCTAAAAGAGGATAAAAGACTTGATGTGCATGATAAGCCATATGAATCCGAAGGGTCTCCTGAAATACCACTCAAGGGCAAGACGAGGAGGAGGCTATTGATAAGTGAAGTTGAGAGGCAAGAAACTGCAACTTCATTCAGTCCATCAGTGCCAGAACAATCCCCTGATCAGTCAGACTTGTTTTTGCCATCACAAGACCCACTCCTCACAGGTAATACTCTTGCCCTCCTAGTCATTAATTTACTGGAAATTTGTATTAATATAGATATATATTTTATCTTCGTAGCGACTCCAGCGTCAAATGTTCTGGCATCAAATGTTGCAGCCAAAAAAAATTATCCTTAAAGGTCACTGCTCCAGTGGTTGCACTTGCTGCGGCAGGAGTAATCTTTCCGTCACCAACCAAGGATGCTCCGAAAATGGAAATTCCCGAGGAGGTATTTCCCTCGAATGTTCCTACTTCTTCCATGACTCAAACTCCTATCATTTCTCCAAAGGGCAAGGAGATGATAGAAGCACTGAATGAATATGACTTCGGCGATGATCTGGTCGAGGCAAAAGAGGATGAAAAACCAGTGGCTGAAGATAGCCAAACTGATGTTAAGGATAAAGAACACCCTGTTGAAGACGAGGGCTATCAAAGCCCTAAAGATAATAAAGAAGTTGATACTGAAGAGATCCAGACCTCAGCTGAAGTTATTGAAACAAGAAGGGCGGAGATAGCTGCAGCCCCAGATGACCAAGCCAACTCAGAGGCTGGAAGTGTCCATTTTATGTCATGTGGTTTGGAGGCTGGGAGCAAGCAGGCGGCTGTCTCAGAGAATACTATGGCAAGGCTCCGTTCAGAGCTAGACATGCGCTATGAAATCCCATATACACTGTCGGGTTCAGGTAAACTTCTGACGTTATTTACCCTAACTCCTTTAGTACTATTTGATATGATTAACAATTATGCTTCTTGATTGTAGAAGGTCTTGTGGGGACGATTACAGTAGCTCCGTCTACCGCCTTCAGCTTTAACTCGACCATGGCTCATCTGGACATGGGAACCCATGCTGGAGAAGGAAGCTCCTCGATGATGCCAGCACTAAGGTCTCCTAGTACACGGAATATGATTCCTCCATCTTTAATAGAAGGAAAAATTCAGGCTGAAGTATCAACTCCTGGTGTATTGACAATAAAGAGAGCCGTCGTTGAGACTTACACCACAGCTTTCTTCACCTCCCTTGGAACTCTAGTTGAGATGGTCTTGGAGAAGGGCTACCCCTATGAGTCAATGAAGACAATTATCTGCTTTACCATCAATGTTATTCGCAACCTTGGTAACTCAGTAGAGTTAGCTTACTAGAACACATTCTGGATGCGTTCGAAGAGCCAATCAAATCCTACCAAGATTTGATGAGGGGTAATATCCAGAGGCTCATAGATACCGAATGTAAGGCAATGGCCCGCAAGTTTGTAGCACGACAAACAGCCTTGGAAGAGTTTGGCATTGCCTTCTCCACGCACTCTATAGAAAAGGATGCTAAAATTGTTGAAGCTGCTTCTTCTGTTGAGCGTTATAAAGCTGAATCCACAGAAAAGGAGAAGGAGGCTATTGAATTCCAAACTCATCTCCAAGAACTAGAGACCGAGATTGCCAGGCTTTGCGAGACCCTTGGAGCAGCCCGGAGACAAGAAGAAGAAATACTTGAAATATACCAGGTTGCTGCAAGCCATCTAGATGACCTGAGGCGGCAATGGGAGGAGTTCATTCGAGTTCAAGCTGCAGCTTCGCGAGACCGCTGTGGATTTAAAGATTTGAAATATATACAGTATAACATATCAGCCCGTATGTTCGATGTATTTATGTTGATATGGAAGATATTGTTATTGATCTGGATAGACTCTGCTGGGGATTCAAAGATTTAAAATATATATAATATAACATAGTACATATCTACAAATATGATATTTCTTCAGGAATTTGCCGTTAATAGGCATCGTAGCAATTTGGCCATCCATCCCTAATAATTGATAAGCTCTGTTAGAGAAAACTTTGCTTATAACATAGGGACCTTCCTATTTTGGTTCAAACTTGCCTTTGTTCATGTGTGTCATAGTCATAGGACATCTTACAGTAAGGACCAGTTCACCTTTCTGAAATGCTCGTACTTTGACTTTACGGTTGAAGGCTTTTGAGATACATGCATGATATAGCTCAATATGCTGTTGAGCTAGTAGCTACTTCTTGTCTGGGGCATCAAGCTCCTGAAGTCGAAGACGATCATTGTTTTTTGTTGTGAGTTCATTGACAATGGCTATTCTTAATGAAGGGATTTGGATTTCCAACGGCAAAACAGCTTCGGATCCGTATACCAAAGAGAACGGTGTAAAGCCGGTCGGAGTGCACACTGTAGTACGGAAGCCCATAGATATTCTCCAAGTTTTTTGCTCCAGTTGCGTTTGTTGGCAGAGACGAACTTCTTGAGAAGCTTGATGATGGTTTTGTTGAAGGCTTCTGCCAAACCATTAGCTGCAGGATTGTAGACTGTAGAAGTGACATTATTGATTATGTTATCATCACAGAATTGAGTGAACTTTTAACTGATGAATTGGGGTCCATTATCATAGATAATTCGCCAAGGAACACCGAATCTTTAGATCACATGATGTTTGATAAAGTTGATGATGCTACTTGCCTTAAATTCGGCTAAAGGTATAGCATCGGCCCATTTAGAGAAGTAATCGATTTTAGCTAGGATAAACCGATGTCCTCTAGATGATGGTGGATTGATAGGACCAATAACATCCATACCCCAAGCTTTGAAGGGCCATGATGCCGCAATCAGATGCATGAATTCTGATGGATGGCGGATAAAGTCTGCATGGATTTGACAGGTTCGACATTTTCTTGCATACTCAATTGCATCTGATACCATCGTGGGCCAGTAGTAGCCCATACATTGGATACGATCTTGTAATTTTGGACTGGGCTGATATGCACCACAGATACCATCATGTGCTTCACGTAGTATTTGTTTTGCTTCATCTCCCATAAGACAACGTAAGAGCATACTGTCATATGATCGTCGATGGAGTGTTTTGGAGATATGATTGTAGTAGAATTGGAGTGATCGCCGACGGATTGTTGTAGCCTCCTTAGGATCTTTGGGTAGAATGTCTTGGACTACAAAATCGATGAAAGGAGCCCTCCAGTCTTCACTTGTAGTACAAACTTTGATTGAATTGCTGAATTCCACATGCAGCTTATTCTCAACTCAAACTAACTCCCTGTTAGTGATGACGATCATTTGTTGTCTTTTTACAAGAATTGCCAATACTGCTTCTAGATTAGCAAGTGCTAGCTTTAGTATTGCAAGCTCGACGTACATAGTTAATGAAGAAGCCTCTGAATGATGTAGCCAGTTTGATTGCTGCTTCATGATATGGCACAAGATCGTGGTGCCAAAGTACCTCTAACATGATTAACAATCAGCTTAGAGTCTCTGTATACTTTAAGATAATCGATATACAACTGTTTAGCTAATTGGAGACCGATGAGTAGAGCATTGTAGTTAGCAACATTGTTGGAGCATGACTCATCAAGGGAATAAGCTCTCTGAATGACCAATCCTTCTGGTGATACGAGGACGATTTCGACTCCAGCGACAATAGCGTCTTTAAAACCAATTCTGGAAGCACCGTCAAAGAATTGTCGCTAAGCAAGGATCCCTTCTGAAATCATATTGGATTCTAGAGTTTCATCTGGAATCTCGTCATAGAGTTTAGAAGTCTCAGGTACTGGATGACCCGCCAGGAAGTAAGCTAGCGCTTAACCCTTAACAGACTTTTGTGGGACATAGACCACATCATAGTGTGCTAATAATATGGCCCATGTAGCAAGTCTGGAATTGAGTGTACTGGGTTTCTTCATCAAGACTCGAAGAGGGTTGACTCTAGAGATGATATGAATGGTTTAGCATGTGATATAATGTCGTGTCTTTTAAACGACAAACATCAAGGCAAAACATTCTTTTTCTACTAGACTGTATCACTGTTCAGCACCAGTCATCATGCGACCGAGATAATAGATAGCTTGCTCATGACTTTTTTTGTTCTTTTGGGCTAGCAAGGCACCCAAGGAATGATCCATTGCTCGGACATATATCAAAAGTGTATTCCGGAGATTGGAGGCAATAGAACTCGAGGGTTCATCAAGTACCGCTTTATATTTTCAAATGTCTGCTGACATTCTTCAGTCCAAACGAAAGATACATCTTTCTTCATGACTTAAGTGAACGGTCTGCAACGTACAAAGAGATTTGAGGTGAATCTCCTGATGTACGCAAGCCGTCCCTGGAATCTTCGTAGCTCTTTTAGGTTGCGTGGAGGACGCATCTCTTGAATAACTTTGATTTTCTTGGGGTCAACGAGTATACCCTTAAGGGTAAAACAAACCCGAGGAATTTGCCACTAGAGACTCCCAGGAATGACTTGGTGGGATTCATTTTGAGTTGATGCTGACACATTAGATCAAAGATAGTTCTCAAGTCTTGGATGTGATCTTCCTTTAGACGACTTTTGACAGCAATATTGTCAACATAGAATTTGATTGTTCTCCGTAAATAATCACGGAGGATAGTACTTATAGCCCGCTGATAGGTTGCAGCAGCGTTATTAAGACCGAACGGCATGATAATGTAACAATAGACTCCAAGAGGAGTACGAAAAGATGTATATCTCTCATCTTGAGGGTTCATCCGGATTTAATTATATCCAAAAAATTCATCCATAAAGGACACCCATTCGAACCTGCAAGTGTTGTCGATCATAACATCAGTGATTGGAAGAGGAAACTCATCCTTAGGACAAACATCGTTGAGGTCCCTGAAGTCAATACAGACTCGGACTTTCCCTATTTTCTTCATAACTGGGATGAAGCTACCCAGTCAGGATGTTGTTCCTCTATAACAAAGCCACAAACAATAAGCTTCTTAACTTCAGCTTTTATAACATCCATCATGTCAGGTCAGAATCGATGATGTCGTTGTTTGATCGGCCTTGCATTAGGCAGGATGTTGAGCCTGTGGGTAGCGATCTGAGGATCTAGACCTGTCATATCCTTATAACTTCAGACGAAGGCATCAATGTATTCCAGATTAAGCTAAATTAATTCCTGCTTATCTACTTCTGGGAGGCTTTTACTGATGAAGATTGGCCTTGGCGAAGCCTCTTCTCCAACATTAACTTGAATTAATTGATCTTCAGTAGGTGGCTCTCGTTGCTCAAAGTGAACTTCCTATTAAGTGTCCATTCTTTGTGCCCAAGGTTCTAATTTAGGAGCTTCTGTAAAATTGTTATCGCCTTCGGAGAACTCGACAGTCACCATATTGGAAGATAGAGTCACTCGATAGACGTGCCTTATACTTGTGTCAGAATCCCATGAAACAGAGTTAGAAGAGTTAGATCGCTCCTCTTTGTCAGACTCAGAGGCGTCTGGGATTGAGACCAGCGAGGTATGGCCCAACCAATATTTTGTTTTGCTGTAGTATTGTAGTGACTTTCCTTTTGGAGCAGGGATACAAATAGGAGTTCGCCTTCCTTTACCACCATTGTGGCCAGTTTTGAACTTGTAAACTATCTTTTGAATGATGTCTTTCGATTATTGGCTATAACGACATAGTTGAAGTTATCTATTATCATCGTTTTCAGCCTCGTTATCGGATATAGCATTTTGATTCAATCCTTTGCTGAAGAGGATAGGATGCCATCTTTCTTCCGATAAGGAACTAGAAAGAATGAATCTTGTGCTTGTTCCAATGATACTTCATTTTGAAAAGGTTGAACTGCTCCTAACGTAAGGGGTTCAAAGTTATATATCTAGCATTTCTAGGTAACATCGAGTATAATAAATAACATCAGTATACTGCAAAGGAGATGCTACTTTATTGATTTTTACATTATTACTTACAACAGGGCTTTTGATCTTAGCCGATGGCTTGCTAAGATTGATGATCAGAGGCAGAGAATGAAAAGTAGAAGGAGAAGGCTTGTTATGACGAAGGTCGATAATAAGAGGCTCAGAAGATATAAGCTCCCTTTGTTCCATCGTTTTTGTAGGAGGATGCTTAACCTGTGAGGAGACGTGGATGGTCAGCGTCTAAGAAGACGAAGAACGAGAAGTGCGTCCTTTGACCGTAATCACCAAGATATTATCTGGGTTGTCCCTCTAATCTTCCTCAGTGTCCATGGCCAGTACAACTTTTATGAACTCCTCTTTGTACATCCTGGAATCGGTGAAATATGCATCGACACGTCAGAAGGGATTAAGATCAGCTACTTTCTTGTAGACTTCTCCATGGTCATCCACATACATAAATTATTGATGGAGAGTGGATGGCACGATGTTATGCTCATGCAACCACGGTCTTCCTAATAAAGCATTATAGGAGCCATGATTGTCAATCACATAAAAAATTACTTTCGTGCAGACATTACCATTTTGCACTTTCAAGCGAATCTTCCCCAATGGTTCACTCCTTTCAGAATTGAATCCTAGGATAGTATTGATTGTTGTGGAGATATTATGGACTGGGATTTTTAGTGCATCTAGTAGGGTCTTCGGCATGATACTGAGTACAACCCAGGATCAATTAGGATGCGATCAACCTTCATCGTATCGACATACCCCGTGAAATAGAGAGGTCGGACATGTCGATTGTCCTTTATTAAGCATATCATCTTGTGTGAAGGTGAAATTGGGAATCAACTCCATCACACTTTGATAATGGAAGCATGCCACAGGTTCATTATTTGGCTTCTTGAGAAGTACTAAACAAGCGTCAGCTTGTACTAAAGCTTCGCTCAGTATTTTCTGAGTTTTCTTCGAAAGACGCAAAAGCTCAAAGATTGATAACCTCGCCGAAGTATTGGCTAATTGAGCCAATATGTCAAAGTTATATGGCCTCTCAAGTCCAAGCGGTAGAGTTTTCTTCAATATTTTATCGAAGCACACTGCTTGTTTTCCTTTGTCGACCGCCGTCGGTTTGGGAGGAATTGGTTTCGCTGGGGGCGATAAAGCCGATGGATCATTAACAACATGAGGAGAGGACATCGGAGAAGCATCTATAACTGATGGTGTGACCTCTTGTCCTTCTGAATAGTCTCAAAGGTATAGTCTCCCGGATCTGGTACCGGACAGGGCTTCTTCTTCCGGAGCTGGTGCGAAGGAAACCATGCTGCAGTCTTTCGTCCGAGCTTTGCCTTTGGAAGACTTCTTTTGGAAAGAAAAAGAATTTGTCCAGAATCCCAATCCAATACGAGATTGATTATGTTGGAGACGTAGGGAGAGGGGTACGGAAGATCCTCTTCCATAATTCAAACATGGGGCTTTCTCCAGGTTATATCCCATCTTAGTCATCAGTTTGTGGGACTGTTGACTATAGTGATAAAATACTGGCCGATAGTTGACTTCTGACTTTGGTGTTATTGTCTCAGAAGAAGAAGATGAGTTTGTTGCCAGCATGAAGGTAGCATTCAAAGGCGGGAGATGATGACCACAGATATTAGTCATATGGCATGACTTATACTTGGTTGTCTTTCGGGACTTCGAGGATGAAGCAGGCATCTCAAAGTCGGCAACTAAGTCAGGATGGATCCACATGATTTCCCCTTTGTCAGTTGACAGAGGAACAAGACCGTCACTTCGTGCCAGCTGAAGATTAATAATCTCCAGGGTAACCTTCTGTATGTGAATAACTCCATCATGCACAAGTTGATCAGGAAAGTCGCCAAACTACAGGGAGACGATATTGGCAGTCACAGTCTTCTAATACTGCTGGAGAGTGATTGCACCAGTGTTAATCAGCTCTTGTATCTTTCCTTTGAGCATGTAGCATACCTTATTCGGGTGTCCGATGAACCTGTGAAACATGCAATATTTAGGATGATCAGTTTTACCTACTTCATCTGGTCGCTTCGTCGGGTAGCTGAAGTTTATTGCTCTTGATTAAGCAATCAAAGATGCTTATGATGTTATCCTTGTTAAAAGAGTACTCCTCTTTTGGACGATGTCCTCTCTGTTGAGGTGTCGTTGTAGTAGGTGTTTGTAGGAGCATAAAAAGTACTTCATAGAACGAGTCAAAGAATTTGAGAGCTTTACGCAAGTCAAACAGAGTCAGACTAAGACTTTACGCAGGAATTAAACAAAGTAAAACTCTACGCGAGCTACTTTACGCGAGAGCCGTCCTCAAAGCTTTTATGCGAGGGACAAGCTGTCAAATCATGCATTTAATGCGTGTGATACTGTTCTGACATAATAATTTTCTGACAGCGGATTGCACAGAAGCCGAGAAGATTTGTTTTACACCAAACCCAACACTTGTCGTTTAATGTGCAGATGGGCTACTTTACGCTCAAAGAGACTGCTTCTTTTACGCACGAAAGCTATTCGAGCTTTTACGCTCAAGGCTTTTGTGCGCGTAAAGTTTATTTGAGCTAATTTTACGCTCAAGGCTACTTTTCAGCCACTTTACGCGGGAAGTTTATTTTGGGCTATTTTACGCCCAGTCTGCTATTTTACGCAGGAAGTATATTTTGGGTCATTTTTACGCTCAAACTTTTCTGGCTGCATGAGAACATGGTATGCTTACGTGGCTTTCATGCCACACTTATCGAGGAACGTGTGTACGTGCTCTCCCCATTTTGCTGCAGTAATGGGATACGTGTCATCACGCGTAGAGTTGATTTTCAATCGTTTGATTCCTGCGTAAAGTCTTAGTTTGTCCCCAGCAGAGTCGTCATTTTTTTTCACTTAACAAAATGCCTAAAATTGGCTTTTGAAAGAAAACTAGAAAAAGTACAAAAGTACAAATTGTTTCTGGGAACTATTGCTATGGAAGTCTGATCTGAGACCGATCACTTTGTTCCTTGGACCATACGATGATGATGAAGAAAACTGCTTGAAGAAGACGAACAATTGGAAGAACTAAGTCACCAGAAAGGTATCGAGCAACGACACTGATGGCACAGTCGAATGCTTTCCTGCTTTGCTTCACCCTGTTCTTGAGAAAAAGTTAAAGAAATGCTTCTGGGAATATCACACTGAAAGTATGAGTTTTTTCAGAATCTCCTCTCCTGTATCTCTCTTGATGATGTCTTGTGTTAAAAATAAGTCTATTTATAGACTAGACCCTCTGCGCGTAAAAAGCAACATAATCGGGTCTCTACGCAAGCAACTATCACCCACAATTGAAAATCAACTCTACGTGTGATGACACGTGTCCCATTACTTCAACAAAATGGGGAGAGCACGTACACACGTTCCTTGATGAGTGTGGCATGAAAGCCACGTAAGCATACCACGTTCTCATGCAGCCAGAAAGGATTGGGCGTAAAAATGACCCAAAATATACTTCCTGCGTAAAATAGCAGACTGGGCATAAAATAGCCCAAAATAAACTTCCCACGTAAAGTGGCTGAAAAGTAGCCTTGAGCGTAAAATTAGCTCAAATAAACTTTACGCGCACAAAAGCCTTGAGCGTAAAGGCTCGAATAACTTTTGTGCGTAAAAGAAGCAGTCTCTTTGAGCATAAAGTAGCCCATCTGCACATTAAACGACAAGTATTGGGTTTGGTGTAAATTAAATCTTCTCGGCTTCTATGCAATCCGCTGTCAGAAAATTATTATGTCAGAGCAGTATCACGCATATTAAATGCATGATTTGAAAGCTTGCACCTCGCGTAAAAGCTTTGAGGATGGCTCTCGCGTAAAGTAGCTTGCGTAGAGTTTTATTTTGTTTGATTCCTGCGTAAAGTCTTAGTCTGACTTAAATCATCCTACCAATTTTGTTTCACTTAACAAAATGCCTAAAATTGGCTTTTGAAAGAAAACTAGAAAAAGTACAAAAGTACAAATTATTTCTGGGAAATATTGATATGGAAGTCTGATCTGAGAGCGATCACTTTGTTCCTTGGACCATACGATGATGAAGAAAACTGCTTGAAGAAGACTAACAATTGGAAGAACTAAGTCACCAGAAAGGTATCGAGCAACGGCACTGATGGCACAGTCGAATGCTTTCCTGCTTTGCTTCACCCTGTTCTTGAGAAAAAGTTGAAGAAATGCTTCTGGAATATCACTCTGAAAGTATGAGTTTTCTCAGAATCTCCTTTCCTGTATCACTCTTGATGATGTCTTGTGTTAAAAATAAGTCCATTTATAGACTAGACCCTCTATGCGTAAAAAGCAAAATAATTGGGTCCCTACGCAAGCAACTGTCACCCTCGATTGAAAATCAACTCTACGAGTGATGACACGTGTCCCATTACTTCAACAAAATAGGGAAAGCATGTACACACGTTCCTCATTAAGTGTGGCATGAAAGCCACGTAAGCATACCACGTTCTCATGCAGCTAGAAAAGATCGGGCGTAAAAATAACCCAAAATATACTTCCTGCGTAAAATAGCAGACTGGGCGTAAAATAGCCCAAAGTAAACTTCCCACGTAAAGTGGCTGAAAAGTAGCCTTGAGCGTAAAATTAGCTCAAATAAACTTTATGCGCACAAAAACCTTCAGCGTAAAAGCTCGAATAGCTTTCGTACGTAAAAGAAGCAGTCACTTTGAGCGTAAAGTAGCCCATCTGCACATTAAACGACAAGTGTTGGGTTTGGTGTAAATCAAATCTTCTCGACTTCTGTGCAATCCGCTGTCAGAAAATTATTATGTCAGAACAGAATCACGCACATTAAATGCATGATTTGACAGCTTGTCCCTCGCGTAAAAGCTTTGAGGATGGCTCTCGCCTAAAGTAGCTCTCGTAGAGTTTTACTTTGTTTGATTCCTGCGTAAAGTCTTAGTCTGACATAAATCATCCTACCAATTTTGTTTCACTTAACAAAATGCCTAAAATTGGCTTTTGAAAGAAAACTAGAAAAAGTATAAAAGTATAAATTATTTCTGGGAAGTATTGCTATGGAAGTCTGATCTGAGAGCAATCACTTTGTTACTTGGACCATAAGATGATGATGAAGAAAACTACTTGAAGAAGAAGAACAATTGGAACAACTAAGTCACCAGAAAGGTATCGAGCAACGGCGCTGATGGCGCAGTCGAATGCTTTCCTGCTTTGCTTCACCCTGTTCTTGAGAAAAAGTTGAAGAAATGCTTTTGGGAATATCACTCTGAAAGTATGAGTTTTCTCAGAATCTCCTTCCTGTATCTCTTTGATGATGTCTTGTGTTAAAAATAAGTCTATTTATAGACTAGACACGCTGTGCATAAAAAGCAACATAATCGGGTCTCTACGTAAGCAACTGTCACCCACGATTGAAAATCAACTCTACGCGTGATGACACGTGTCCCATTACTTCAACAAAATAGGGATAGCACGTATACACGTTCCTCGAAAAGTGTGGCATGAAAGCCACATAAGCATACCACGTTCTCATGCAGCCAGAAAAGATCGTGCGTAAAAATGACCCAAAATATACTTCCTGCGTAACATAGCAGACTGGGCGTAAAATAGCCCAAAATAAACTTCCCGCGTAAAGTGGCTGAAAAGTAGCCTTGAGCGTAAAATTAGCTCAAAAAACTTTGCGCGCACAAAAGCCTGGAGCGTAAAAGCTCGAATAGCTTTCGTGCATAAAAGAAGCAGTCTCTTTGAGTGTAAAGTAGCCCATCTGCATATTAAACGAAAAGTGTTGGGTTTGGTGTAAATCATATCTTCTCGGCTTCTGTGCAATCCACAGTCAGAAAATCATTATGTCAGAACAGTATCACGCACATTAAATGCATGATTTGACAGCTTGTCCCTCGCGTAAAAGCTTTGAGGATGGCTCTCGCGTAAAGTAGCTCCCGTAGAGTTTTACTTTGTTTGATTCCTGCATAAAGTCTTAGTCTGACTTTGTTTGACTTGCGTAAAGCTCTCAACTTCTTTGACTCATTCTATGAAATACTTTTTACGCTCCTACAAGACCCCCTTTAAAGTTTTCAAATTTTTTCAAAATTTGAAATACTTTGAAAAGAAGCATAAAATCCGGGATATTCAACAGTCCGCGTAGAATTCGGGATACCCAACGGTCATCTGCGTAGAGTTCGGGATACTCAACAGTCAGTGTTAAAGTCGAGATATCCAACAGTCAGCGTAAATTTTAGGAATTTGAACCGATTTCAAAATTCTATATAAATAGAGCCTTACGAGTAGAGAGAGAACTTTGCCCGTCCTTTGCAATCCCGAACTTCTTTACTCTCTTTCTTCGAAATCTCAATTCAAATCCATGGCCCCCAAGAGCAAGACCGCCGCCGGCACCAAGGGTAAGAAGCCCGCCGCTGCTTCGTCGACGGCTGAGCGTGCAGAAACCACCATCCCATCGTCGGTGGCATTCCGACAGACCAACCCTGCTATGGCTCCGGCCATGGAAGGTAGAATACTACCTAACTTCAGCCGTGAGTTCGTCGGAGAAGAAGAAGACTCAAACTTTAAACTTTATGCCCACGTTATACGTGTCAGCGTAGAAATCAAAATAACAAAATACGCCCACGTTATACGTGTCAGCATAAAAATAAAAACATACGCCCACGTCTATACGTGCCAGCGTAAAAATCAAAATACGCTCACGTCTATACGTGCCCTACACTTATCTGATGGGCTGGCTACTGCATCATAACTACAGTTTGTTGCCACCGGGCCCTGGAGATAATACGGAGGTCTTCCTCCAGAAATTTAATAAAGCCACATAGATTGCAACTACAGTGGCAGATACCCGAGCAGTACTGAACTACTCCCATGGATGGAACTTTTTCTGTACAAGACCACAAGTTCCAACCGACTGCCTCGGTATTCAATTTGAAGATAGAGGGAAAGGGAGGACTTCATTGCCTGTGCAGTTTTTAAATGGCTAATGTGCATCAGACTCTCCCATCTGATGTACAGGAATGAAGACAACTGTGCGCTCGAACCGTATATACCAAGTCGGTTCGCTCGTCAGTTTAGATTTGACCAACTTCACGTTGGTAATCCCTCCACCAGCTTCTACCATTATGGAAAGTTGATTGACGGTGCAAGAGCGTGGAGATACTTTAAAACTGCTTGTACCGGTGCTAGATTTCGGGTATCCACCGCTACAAGTACAATCGAGCTACGAATACTTCATACATATGCTCGCTTTTATGCATCCATTTGCTCCTTCGCGCATGGCTATAATATGAAGGGGAGTCTTCGATGGCCCAAGGAAGGGAACGTCGAAGAACCAGTCAGGGTACTTCCAGATATACCCGATGACGCTGCTGTTCCAGATGAGTATCTGGAAGTGATCCCTTCGGGAGCTGGGAAATAGCTGTAGGACCTATCATTATCAGCAAAACCTGGAAACGAAAATAAGGTGCATCTGTTACCCTCCCAGAGAAGTAGAAGAAGATTACTGTCAAAGGACCTTCTAGACAGAGAGATGCTACTCCAGAGGGCGAAATTCCAGTCGAGGAGCGTCAACACATTGCATCTTCTTCAACTCACCCTGGAGAAGGATCGTCGGCATCCCAACCAACAGCATCAACAGAAGCTATGGGGCTCCTATCTCTTGGACGTCTCAGCTCCTCACTTCATCTGACTTTGCCACAAAAGGCACAAGCTATTGAGGATGCTGCCATGACACATACTGTTGATCCAGAGCTCATCCCATCAGATGAACCGGCTCTTACCTTCGATGATGATGATTGGGATGGGGACTATGACTCATACTTGGCACGTCCTGCACATACTCCAGGTAAATATAAATCACACAAAATCTATACAAGATTATGTATTATGATATTGTATATTAACTTATTTTGTTTAATGTGTAGGTGTCATCACTGCAGCAAAGCCTGTGGCTCCTCCTCCTCAAGAAGAAAACATAGAATCTGAGGAAAAGAGTTCTTATTCAAAAGAAGATAATGTCCAAGAGGAAGTACAACAAGAGCCCGAAGTAGAGGTTCAACCAAAATTGTCTTCTCTTGCTGAAAATAGAGAAGAAGAACAAACTGCAGAAGAACCAACTGCAGATGAAGAAACGGCTGCTGAAGAAGAAACAGACTTCAATGAAGAAACTGAAGTACTCCCAGAGCCTGAAGAGCCAGTAGCCTATGAAGGTGATGAGGATATGGTCAACTCATCAACTGAAGCTGGAGACGTTGTAATAGCATCCTCTGTTATTGCTACTAATCCAGTACAAGTTCCTGAGAAGACGGTGTCTGAACCGGAGTCAGCTACGATGATTACCATTCCTCCCACAACCATCACCGCCACTGAAACTCAAGTAGTTTCAACTCCAGAAGTGGCTGGAGTAATCATCCAAAAGAGTGCTGAAGACATTGTCCCTGAAGCTCCTGGGGATCAGTTAGCCATGGTAGTAGCGACAATATTGACTCTATCTCAGTATGCTACCAAAGTAACAATATCTGCTCCTAGTCTTCAGAAACCGGTCTTGATAGACATAGCCGCAACACCGAGCTCAAATACAGAAATGAATCTCTTAGTTGAGATCCATACTGAAACCTTCTATAAAACTTTAGCGGCCTTAATCAAGATGGCCTTAAAGAAAGGCCTTAATTATGAAAGCTTGAAGGCTGTCATTGCTCTCACAATCAGAAATGTTGCCATGTTTAATGATACTGAGATAGCAGCGGCGCTGGAGAAGGTCATGGAGGAACTTGAACAGCCCATTAGAGAATATCTATGGCTGTCAAGTGAAACTATTGAAAGTCTCATCCAAAGCGAGTACGACACTTTATTAGCTGAATACACCGCTCGGGAGACTACTTTCAATGAATCTCTCCAAGAGTACAGCAGCAAGGTCGCCAAAGAAAAAGCTTTTTTGGTTGAAGCTAAGCCCCAGCTAGGTATCCAGAGAGAAGCCTATAAAACTTCAAATATGAGAATTCATCAACAGAATGATAGAATTTGTGAAGTTGAGGCAGAATTGGCTCATTTGAAGGCGGAGAGGGAGTAGTTGATCACAGCTCGAGACCAGCATCTAACACAAAGCTCAATTTTGGAGGAACAAGTCTTCGGTGCTGAAGCTACCATCAAAACCCTTGACGAAGCCAAGGATAAGATGATAGTCACTTTTGCTGAACTTTCTCATCTCTGTACTCCCGAAGCCCGACGCTCCGTAGCTACTAAAACTGTACTGAGCTCTCATGAAAAGCGTTTGGCAGAGCTGCAGAAACTACTCGAAGATGTATCTGCTCCACCTTAGGCATTTTTGTATTTAATACAGAATTTTGTATTCTTCTGTCTTTTTTATTCTGTAATATTTTCAAGAAATGAATGAAATATTTGCTTTGTGACCCTATCATTTATTTTGAAGTTAAACAATAGGTATGAGATATAAAATACTTATCAGAGGTAATATAGACATGACAAGTCTTCTAAACTCAATAAATTATATATATCCAGAGGTAATATGGACATGATAGATAATGAACCTTGTTTTCTTTTTAGAGTGTACAATACTATCAGAGGTAATATGAACGTGACAGATCGTAACGACTCAAAGAAAAATAGATTAATATCTATTCAGAGTCCATAGGGACATGATAGATAAAAGAAGAAGTAGACTTAATATTTATTCAGAGGTCATGAGAACATAATAAATAATAAATCTATATTTTTTTATTTAATCAGCTGGTAAGACAGAAGATCAAAAGTCTCTTTTAGGAAGACAATAATAAGCTTAAGCAAACATTGGTAGCTGGGGAATAAAGAAGAAATTCAGACATAATATTTTTTCAAGAATTTGCCATTAATTGGCATCATGAGCAAATCTCCATTAGGTTTAGACAACCTATAGGCACCATTAGAGAAGACGGTCTCGACTACATAAGGACCTTCCCATTTTGCTTGGAATTTCCCTTTGCTCTTATGAGTCATCACCATCGGTGTTCGGACAGCCAAAACTAGCTCACCATTTTTAAATACCCTCTCTTTAACTTTACGACTAAAAGCTCGAGATATACAGGCTTGATATAGCTCAATGTGCTGTTGCGCTTGAAGACGCTTCTCGTCCAATCCTTCAAGTTCTTGGAGTCGTAAGCGATCATTATTCTCTAAGGTTAGCTCATTAGCAATGGCTATTCTAAGAGATGGAATCTGAATTTCCAGTGGAAGTACAGCCTTACATCCGTAAACCAGTGAGAATGGTGTAAAACCAGTCGGAGTTCGGACTGTCGTCCGATAAGCCCATGAACATTCTCCAAGTTTCTCATTCCAATCACGTTTATTAGAAAAGATGAACTTTTTTAGAAGTTTAATGATTGTCTTGTTAAAAGCTTCGACCAAAACATTAGCAGCTGGATTATAGGCCGTAGAAGCTATATTTTGGATTCGGTTCTTATCGCAGAATCGATAAAATGCCTGACTAGCAAATTGTGGTCCATTGTCATGGATTATCCTTCTGGGAATCCTGAAATGATAAATAACATGATGTTTAATGAAGCTAACCACATTAAGTGCTTTCACTTCAAGAAGGGGAACTGCTTCCGCCCATTTAGAAAAGTAATCGGTTATAGCCAGTATAAACCGATGTCCCTTAACAAAAGGAGGGTTAATCGGACCAATAATATCCATGTCCCAAGCTTCGAAGGGCCAAGAAGCTGCTGTAGGATGTAAGAATTCAGATGGTTGATGAATAAAATCAGCATAAATCTGACATGCTTTACACCGTCTGGCATAATCCACAGCATCTGCTATCATGGAAGGCCAATAAAATACTATTCTTCGAATACGGTCCTGTAATTTCGGACCCGGTTGATGGGCACCGCAGACATCATCATGAGCTTCCCAGAGTATTTTCTTAGCTTCACTCTCAGAGAGACAACGCAGCAAAAGTCCGTCATAAGAACGACGTTATAACATATGTAAAGAAGAATCATAGTAGAATCGAAACGATCATCTCTTGATCGATGTAGCTTCTTTTGGATCTTCAGGTAAAATCCCATGAACCGCATAATCAATGAATGGACTTCTCCAATCCCTTTGCTGAGAACTTGATTATGTAATATAACTCTGTTCGATATGCAAATTATTTTTGACACAGAATAAGTCTCGATCCAACAATGTAATGGTATTTTGTCTTCTAATTGGAACAGCTAAGTCTGCAGCTAAACTAGCAAGAGCGTCAACTTCCAAATTTTGAGAACGTGGTACAAATTCGATAAAGAATTCTTTGAATGAAAGGACCAATTCGATTACCACTTGACGATAAGGAATGAGGTCAGGATTTCTAACTTCATATGTCCCTCTGACCTGATTAATAATCAGTTAAGAGTCTCCATAAGCTTCCAGGAACTCAATGTCCAATTGTTTTACCACTTGAAGACCAATTAACAGAGCATTATATTCTACCATATTGTTGGAGCATGGTTCATTAAGAGAATAAGCACGATAAATGACCATTTTATCAGGAGAGGCCAAGACGATGCCTACTCCTGAGACAATATTGCCTTTAGGTCCAACCCGCGATGCTCCATCAAAATATAGTTGCTAAATGTTCTCCCTCAAAGTCATGTTACAATCCACGACTTCATCTGGAATGTCCTCATAAAGCTTAGAGGTTACAGGTATAGGGTGAGCTGCTAAGAAATCAGCTAAAGCTTGACCCTTTATTAATTTTTGAGGTACATAGACCATATCATAAGGAGAAAGCAACATCGCCCAGGTAGCTAACCTGGAGTTAAGAATGCTCGGTTTTCTCATCAATACCCGAATAGGATTTATTCTGGATATGACGTGAATAGTTTGTCCTGACACATAATGTTGTGTCTTTTGAACAGCAAAAACCAAGGACATACATTCTTTATCCACAGGAGTATACCTGTGTTCAGCTCCAACCATTATTCGGCTAAGATAATAAATTGCCTGTTCATGATCCTTATCACTTTTCTGTGCAAGAAGAGCACCGAAAGAATGATCTAAGGCTCGAATATATAGCAAAAATGGTCTTCCTACCACTAGAGGTACCAGAACAAGTATATTTGTAAGGTATTGCTTGATGTCATTGAAGGCTCTCTGACATGCTTCATCCCAGGCAAACGATACGCCTTTCTTTAATAGATGAGAAAAAGGTTGACATCTCCCAGAAAGATTGGATATAAATCTTCTGATATAAGCAATGCGACCTTGGAAACCACGGAGTTCTTTTAGATTGCGTGGAGGACGCATTTCAAGAATTACTTTGATTTTATCAGGATCAATATGGATACCTTGAGAAGTGATGAGAAATCCCAAAAACTTGCCACTGGAAACCCCTAAGAAAGACTTAGTGGAATTCATCTTCAGTTGATGCTGACGCATCAATTCAAATACTGTCTTTAAGTCTTGAATGTGATCATCTTTTGATCGACTTTTGACAGCAATATCATCCACATAACATTCAACTATTTTTCGTAGATGTTCTTGAAAAATATTACTCATGGCCCGTTGATACGTAGCACCGACATTTTTTAGACCAAACGGCATAACCGTATAGTAGTAAACTCCAAGGGGTGTACGGAAAGCGGTATGATTTTTATCTCCTGGATGCATTTTAATTTAATTGTATCCTGAAAATCCATCCATGAAAGACATGCGTTCAAAACCACATGTATTGTCTATCATGACATCGGTAATTGGAAGTAGAAATTCGTCTTTTGGACAAGCTGCATTATGATCTCAAAAATCTATGCAAACTCGAACTTTTTAATTCTTCTTCATGACAGGAACAATGTTGGCAACCCAGTCTGGGTGTTGTTCTTCATGAACAAAGCCATATGTGATCAGCTTTTTGAATTCTGCTTTAATTGCATCCATCATATCTGGTCAAAAATGCCGCTGTTGTTGTTTTACAGGCTTGGCATTAGGAAGAATATTGAGTTTATGAGTAGCTAATTTAGGATCTAAACCCGGCATATCCTCATAACTCCATGCAAAGATATCAATATATTCTTTAATCAGCTGTACCAACTCTTCCTTTTCATCTTCAGAAAGGTTTTTACTGATGAATATCGGTTTGGACATAGTTCCATCTATCACGTCAATCTAGATAATTTCATCTTCTGTAGGTGGCTGTCGCTGTACAAAACAAAGCTTCCATTGAGTGTCAATTTGTTGTTCCCAAGGGTCATTTTCAAATGGCTCAGATTCACCATCTGTTTGAACCATGTTGACTGAAAAGATGCACTCAGATTCATCATAATAGTTTCCTCCAGAATATGAGAATTGTAAAGAACTGGAAGAAAATTCTTCTTCCATATCTTCTTTGTACATGTAGGATGTATCAGATTCGATGAACTGAGTTTCTTCATAATCTGAGGATTGTGAAGAACTGGAAAAAAAATTCTTCTTATATATCTTTATTAAACATGTGGGATGGATCGTATCCCAACCCATGTCGAGTTTTCTGGTGAAATGGATCACCACATAATGGTAACCGTCTACTTTTGCCTTGATTGAGACATTGTATAGTCTTCAAATCATATTCCATATTCTGGATAATCTTAAGAGATTGTTGACTATATTTGTCAATTCGGATTCTTCCCTTATCTTTTTATCTGAGATCATCTGTCTGAACAACAGGGATATTTCTAGCCAGGCCAAACACAATTTGGCGCTTGTTTTTCTTACTAGACGGAATCAAAAAATAAGATTCTTCGTGACGTCTATAAGTCACACAAGCTTGTGATGATGAGGCTACAGGAAGAAGATAGGGAGAAGATGTTAGGAACTTTGAACATAGGGTCCTACATCGACATAAGGAGGAAAATAATTTTCCTTATGATTAATGTATAAGGTTTTGTCTGTATTTATGTCATTTTTATGTTGATGACTTTGATTATCAGTAGATAAAGTCATTCTTTCAATAAATTTGACAGCCATATACTCCAAAAGGAAATCTTTATTAATATTAGAAAGTACAGAATGATCAATATTTACATTATTTATAAACTGACTACTACGCTTTGGATTGATCATTAACGGACCGTCATCCGACTTCTGCATAGACTTGCCAAGGTTGATAATCAATGGTTCTGGATCATTCGTACGAGAAGTACGTACCTTGACCTTGATCATGAGAGGTTAAACTTGGCTCTTGACTGGAATACTCACTGATTCCTCATACGAAGCTCGAGTTCTTCCTTTAACCTTGATCATCAGAGGTTGGTCATTGACAGGTTGGGGTTGAATTCGGCCTTTGACTTTAATCTTCAAAGGTTGCTCTTCCGAAGGATCTTCATTGACAGATTGATCTTCGGCAGGTGATCGATCTTCGGCCATATCTGATATCTCCTTCACATGCTCCTGTTTGTAGAGTATTGTATCAGAGAAATAGACTTCAGCACCCTTAAAAGGATTGATATCTGCGAATTCAGTCTTCACAATCCCTTGAGAATCCACGTATTTGAAGCATTGGTGGAGAGTTGAATGCACAATATTATGCTCATGTATCCATGGTCTTCCAAGAAGGATGTTGTAAGATACCTCTGAGTTAATAACATAAAAAGGCCATAGTTCGAAGATCACCAATTTGAATCTTCAGACGAATCTTTCCCAATGGTTTACTCTTTCCAGAGTTGAAACCAACTATTGTTGTACTAGTGTAAGTCAAATCACTAGTAGGAATCCTCAAAGGTCGTAGCATACTCTGAAGAATAATACTAATAAAAGATCCAGGATCAATTTAAATCCTGTCAATTTTAGTAGATTCAATATACCCTATATAATACAGAGGTCTGTCGTGCTTATTATGCTTCAACAACATATCTTCTTGTATGAAGGTAATGTTAGGAATTGCTTCCATCACATTATGACATTGTGGACTCGATACTAGTATATTGTCAGGACTCTTGAGTTGAGCTAAGCATGAATCCGCTTGTAGCAAAGCTTCGCTCAAAGTTTTTCGACTTTCTTTAGAAAGACGAAGCAACTCAAAGATTGAAAGTCTAGCCGGAGTATTAGCTAATTGGGCTAGAATATCAAACTTGTAGGGCTTCATTACCACCCCTTGATTTGAAGCAAATTTTAATGGGACGTCAAAGCATACTGCTTTTTGTTTCCCTTTCTCAACCACAGATGGTTTAGAAGGTCTTGCCTCAGCAGGAACAGGAGATGGTTGAGCTGGTAGTATTTCAGCAACGTCCTCCGCTTCTTTAGAAGTTCTTTAATAATCTTTGTGGTACTCTTTCCCAGATCTTGTACCAGCAAAGGTTTCTTCTTGTGACTCAGGAGAATGAAGTACCATATTACAGTTTTTAATCTTCTTTTCCTTAGTCTTCTTCTTATGAGGATTTTTATGAGGAACCTCAAATCCCAATCCAATGGTAGATTTTTGACCTTGAATTTGTAAAAGAAGTCGCATTCCTTTATCATAGTTCAAGCTTTCCCCTTTTTGAAAGTCATAGCCCATCTTTTTTATGAGATGGACTGATTGTTGACTGTATATATGAGTGGATAGCGGACTTTCAATAGATGGTGCAACAGAGGAAGAAGGAACAGAAACCTCTGTAGCAACAGGAGAAGGAGGAATAGAAACCTTCTTTTGCCACAGGAAAAGGAGGAATAGAGACCTCTGTAGCCATAGAAGTAGGGGTATTCGGGATAGGAGGAAAAATTCCTTTAGGAGCTTTCTCATAAGCAGCAAAAACTTGTTGTGCCCTGTATAAAGGGACACTATTCATTGCTAACCATTGTCGATGAGTAAGTTTGAGTTTGGTAGGAGAAGCCAAACTTGGAGGGCATATATTCAAACACCTCAGTCTATCCTCCAAAGGAATGTCGTCCCAAAGATGATCCAAATCATCATGATCTGGAGTAACAACATGAGAAATCATATTACAGGTTTTGACTTTTCGACCTTTCTTGGATTTTAAAGTTTTACTTTCATCTTCCATTTCAGGTACTAAGTCAGGGTGTAGCCACATGATTCACCATTTTTTAATATGAGAGGCAATAATCCTTTACTTTGCTCTCTAGCTGGCGGGAGATTCACAATCTTCATTATCGTCTTTGGAATTGAGACAATCCCATCTGGAACTTACTGTGGAGAAAAACCTCCAAATTGAAGAGAAATCATATTAGTTGTAATTGTATGCTCATCATTGGTTAAAGCGATGGCATTAGCATTTATCAACTCTTGGATTTTCTTCTTTAAAACATAGCAAGCCTTAGTAGGATGATTTATGTATCTATGATAGATACAATATTTAGGATTATCAGTCAGATTCACCTCATTAGGTCTTTTTGGCTCTGGAATCTGGAGTTTACCACTCTTTATAAGATATTAGAATATTCCAGGGATATCACTGTCATCAAAAGAGTATTATTTTTTTGGTTTGGAAGACTCCGGATTATTTGGTGTCATTTTGGGTTTTGAAAGGTTAACCACTAGGGTTTCCTTCTCTTTCCCATTGTGATTGCCAGAATTATTGCCTGAAGAGCCTTTCTTTCCTTTGTCTTCTGAGGCAAAGATCATCCCGTGTTCACGAGCCAACCTACCATTGGTCTCGGCTGAAACTGCTGCTATAATGAATGAGGTCCAATCTGTGAATTGAGAGCCCGTAAAGACAACAATAGTTGGTCACAGATTCATTTTGCATGTATCAATCAATGTTGAATCTGGCATACCGGAAGGCATTTTCAAAATTGCATGTCGAAAATGTTCGATGAACGTCCGGATATCTTCCTTCTCCTTTTGTTTGATTTCTATTAAGGAGGACATATTCATGTCCATGCCTCCTTCATAGAAACGGAAAAGAAATATTACTTTAAACTTGTCAAAAGACGATATATAATTGTCGGGTAGACTGCGATACTAGTCATATGCTGAACCCGTCAAACACCCGATGAAAACTCGAATAAGAAGAGCAACATTCTTCTGCAGATGCACGGTCATAATATCAAAATAATTGATATATTGACTGGGAGAAGCCTTTCCATCAAATAACACCATCGATTGTGGCTTGAATTTTGGAGGAAAGGGCACATCATTCCAATGAGAAGGATAAGGTTGCTTAATCCCTAACCTCTGGAGCTGATCCTTGTGCTTCAGAACTTAAAACTGTACTTTTAGCTCACGTACTGCTTGAATAGCTTCTCTAGTTTGAGGAAGCACATTCGATTGAATAGTTGCTGGATGTACCGTAACCCCCACCTGAGGTGGTACATCTTCTGGAATGAGAGGATCTGGAGATGCAGAATTTTGATTGACAGCAGGCGCTTGACTAAGATTATTCAAAGGTACATCAACCCCTTGACTGTCTTGAGTTTGTGCTGCTGCCTGTACCGGTGTTACTACTGCCGACTGAGCAGTTTGCTGAGTCATTATTATTTGATGCATACTTTGCATCATGGCAAGCATGTCCTTCAGTGATTGCTCAGCTACAAAGAGACGTTGTTCTGTATTAGCAGTTGACGTCTCCGGTTCATTTTTGATAGCATAGGATTCAACCTCCCTTGAACCTACAGAGGGATTGGTGTAGAGGTATGAATCAACACTATCAGTTTTTGACTCCAAAGACTGGGTACCCCCAGCTTCTGTATCTGAAGATTGCAACTGTCTTTGACTTCTTGACCGGGTATGCTGACATACCCTTTCAAAACTATCAAGAAGTCGGTTGAACTGTTATTGGCTAGGAGTCTGGGACGAATTACGTCTTGAACGTCGTCCTCTATTGACATGAGATGCCATATTGACTGAAGCATATGACAAATCTTGTTCTTGATCATCAGCTTGTTGCTGAGGCACATTGTAGCTTAATCGATCAAAAACTGACCGTTTAGAAGCCGAACAACAATATTTGATTACAATCTGGTGACACTCACAATGGTAATTTTCTTTGGGGAGTGTCACAGGAGATTTTCTGTCTTTACGCTTTTGTACAAGCAACTCGCGTAAATCAGAAGGAGTGGAGGGAGTAGTCTTATTTATTATATTTGGGATAGAGAAACGTTTAGTCCCTTGCGTATAAAGAAGATTTTTGGCTGCATTAGCAGAACCAAACTGTACTTTTTTATGCGTTCGGAGTTGCGTGCGTAAATCCTGAGATTTTTGTGCACAAAGGACTCCATCAACATTACGCGTAATCTGAAGGTTTGGTACCTTGCGTAAAGCAGTGTAAGAAGGTTGTTGGTGGAAAACTGAAGTTTTACCAACAATAGGATTCTTGTTTTTATGTTGCATGCGTATAGGCAAATTTACTTTAGATGCAGAGGCATCATTGCGAATTTTATCTACTCTGTCACCGACAAGAGATTTACCTTTACGCGTAGAGCACAAAACATGAATATCTGCCATGTCACAGACGAAAGATTTTCCTTTACGCGTAGAGGGTAAAACTTGGGTGTCTACCACGTCACAGACGGGAGACTAATTTTTATGTGCTGAGCGTAAAGCTTCATTTTTACGTACAGAGCGTAAAACTTAGGAGTCTACCACATCACAGACGGAAGACTAATTTTTACGACCGGGGCGCATCACTGAAGTAAAGACTTCCTCGTCACAAACGGGAGCCTCCACAACAGGAGTGAGAAGGATTCCTTTGCCTTCAGAGACAGCAGGGAGATCCGAGGATGCTTTGGACTTAGGAATCCAAACTTTTTGTGCCTTCTGCAATTTCTGAACATTGGAGCAGCGAGTACTACCCCAAGTTCGAAGCATTTCTTCGTAAGCAGTGTGGTCGATTTGAACAACCAGAGTCTTCTCTGTCGATCCGACCGACACATCATCATATTGAGCAATTGCTTTTTCGTCAGAGGAGAAAGTCGTCCCCAGCAGAGTCGCCATTTTGTTAAGTAAAACAAAATCATTTTGTTTCACTTAATAAAATGCCTAAAATTGGCTTTTGAAAGAAAACTAGAAAAAGTACAAAAGTACAAATTGTTTCTGGAAAGTATTGCTATGGAAGTCTGATCTGAGAGCGATCACTTTGTTCCTTGGACCATACGATGATGATAAAGAAAACTGCTTGAAGAAGATGAACAATTGGAAGAACTAAGTCACCAGAAAGGTATCGAGCAACGGCTCTGATGGCACAGTCGAATGCTTTCCTACTTTGCTTTACCCTGTTCTTGAGAAAAAGTTGAAAAAATGCTTCTGGAAATATCACTCTGAAAGTATGAGGTTTCTCAGAATCTCCTCTCCTCTATCTCTCTTGATGAGTCTTGTGTTAAAAATAAGTCTATTTATAGACTAGACCCTCTGTGCGTAAAAAGCAACATAATCGGGTCTCTACGCAAGCAACTTGCACCCACGATTAAAAATCAACTCTACGCGTGATGACACGTGTCCTATTACTTTAACGAAATATAGAGAGCACGTACACACGTTCCTCGATAAGTATGGCATGAAAGCCACGTAAGCATATCACGTTCTCATGTAGCCAGAAAAGATCGGACGTAAAAATGACCAAAAATATACTTCATGTATAAAATAGCAGACTGGACGTAAAATAGCCCAAAATAAACTTTCCGCATAAAGTGGCTGAAAAGTAGCCTTGAGCGTAAAATTAGCTTAAATAAACTTTACGCACAGAAAAGCCTTGAGCGTAAAAGCTCGAATTGCTTTCGTGCGTAAAAGAAGCAGTCTCTTTGAGCGTAAAGTAGCCCATATGCACATTAAACAACAAGTGTTGGGTTTGGTGTAAGTCAAATCTTCTCGGCTTCTGTGCAATCCGCTGTCAGAAAATTATTATGTCAGAACAGTATCACGCGCATTAAATGCATGATTTGACAGCTTGTCCCTCGCGTAAAAGCTTTGAGGATGGCTCTCGCGTAAAGTAGCTCGCGTAGAGTTTTACTTTGTTTGATTCCTGCGTAAAGTCTTAGTCTGACTCTGTTTGACTTGTGTAAAGCTATCAACTTCTTTGACTCATTCTATGAAGTATTTTTACGCTCCTACAGTGTCGACTGACCACGTTGACGGATAAAGCTTCTTTGCCTTTGCTATTGATGGCTAAAGCTTCTTTGTTCTTGCGGATGTTCTGTCGACCACCGCTATTAGATGTGGAATATTTATCTCTATCAAGATTAGGCATTTGGATGCCTAATTGTTTGAACTTGTCGGTGCTCTCTTCGGCTTCCCTGGCGTTTACTCTGAAGGAAGCCCAGTCCTAGAATTGTGTAGATCCAGTCCACATGTTGACTATAGGTAACAAGTTTGATTTGCATGTATCTATAGTCAGAGCATCTGGTGTACCCAGAGGCATTTTGAGTGCCTCACGACGGAAGTGCTTAATAAAACGTTCAGCAGATTCATTGGATCGTTGCTTGATTTTGATGAGGGTCGACATGGCTATGTCATTTGTTCCCTCATAGAACCATTCCAGGAATATTTGCTTAAAACCTGCAAAGGGGGTTATGCAACCATCTGGCGGACTACGATACCATTCGTAGGCTACACCTGCCAGATACCCAACAAATACTCTAGTAAGTAGAGCATCGTTTTGGTGGAGCTGATCAGTCATCACCTCAAAGTGATTGAGGTACTGACTTGGAGATGAACTGCCATCAAACAACATGATGGTCGGTGGCTTGTATTTGGATAGAAATGAAACCTCCTTCCACTCTATGGGATAGGGCTGTTCGATCCCTAACTTCTGCAGACCGTCCTTCTACTTGAAAGCATCGAACTGATTGCGCAAAAGCTTTACCTTCTCAATGGTATCCCCTGATAGTTGGGGAGCAGTATATTGGTTCGATGCATTAGGAGGCAGGACCGCGTGATAAGCACCACCCCTAGCACCAGAATGACTTGGAGCTGGCATAGTGGTATTTTGAGGAGGCAGTACCCCCAGATTAGTGTTGGCAGGAGTTGATGCTGTAATGTGTTCTTGGGTTGGAATCTGGTGTGCAACCGGTAGAACAACGTGTTGTGCCACGATCACCGCATGCATGCTTTCCATCATTTTGGCCATGTTCTTTAGACTGGCCTCTAGAGCGGCGATCCTCTGCTCATGACTGCTGGAGATGGATGCATCTTGTTCTTCGTTAGTGACATAGGCAGTCACTTCTCTAGCCACCAAGGAGGAGCTGGTGGAAAAGATGGTATGTTCAGAGCCTTCACTATCGGCACCAAACTCATGTAAAGAACCACCCCCAGGATGAAGAGCAGAAAGATTCCCTTGATTGAGGAATTCCAGGTCTGAGTCAGCAAGATTCATTTGACCGATTGTTTCTCGGTCGGAAGGAAGATTCCTTTGACCGATTGTTTCTCGATCGAAAGGAAGATTCCTTTGACCGATTGTTTCTTGGTCAGAAAGAAAATTTCTTTGATCGGTTGTCTCTCTGCTTCTTGATCTGGTATATTGGTAGACTCCTTCGTCGGAGTCACGGATCCGATAAAGGTATTGTTGACTAGGATTGCGAGTTACATTACGTTTTGGACATTTACCCCCCAAGTGCTTCGAGATGTCATATTGACTGAAGCATATAACAGTTCATCTTCGTCTACCATCACAAGTTCAGGAGTCTGAGTGTAATTCAAATGGTAGAAGACAGACCGTTTAGCTGACTGGTGGTAATATTTGATCACTACTTTGTGGTGGTAATTACAATGATGTTCCTGATGAGGAATTACAGAGGGTCAAAGATGAACTTACAATCTTCCGCTTTTGTACAAGAAGTTCACGGAGATCTGTTACAGTAACAGGATAGGGAGAAGTTGTAGGTACATATTCCTTGATGATATTAGGAACATGATTCCGATTCTTGAGATGACATGTTCCCTATGTGTACAAAGAAGTGCTGACTTCATTGGCATAGGTGAGAGGGTTCTTGACCAGAGTAACTCTTCTTGTGCGCAACTTAGCAAATGTCGCAAATGGTACATGCTGCATGCTGGATACTACCCTGCTCTAGTTGGGTCGGTGTGCATATTAGAGTTATGTGCCACCCAACTGTCGGTCTGAGCCACTTTCAATTTACCCTGCTTTGTTCTTGAAATGCACAGAGTAGACAAATCTTGGCTCTGGCCTGACTGGCGCTGACCATGAGGAATAGGTAGGAGGCCCTGTTGTTTTATGTACTATTTTTCAGTACGTTTGGTGGGGTACAATTGATCAACAGAAGATTGAATTCGAGCAGAGTTTAATTCCCTGGCATTGATTTGATTATTTTTGCCCAGAGAGGTAGAATCTCCACTGAGAATCATCTTCGTATTGAGTGGCGCATGGGCATAGTCAGAATTGGTGAGGAAGGAGAAGTAGCCACAGAGCTTTTCTCCATGACCGGTGCAGCAGCAGTGATTAGTGCACTGGAGGACTTTGGTGTCCAAACAATACGTGCCTTACTCTTAGCAGCAAAGTGGTGCGCTTGGCACCCCCTGCACGAATCATTGCTTCATAAGCAGTTTGGTCGACTTTCATGACCAATGTCTTCCGCGTCGAGCCAACCGTCGCAATATCGCATTGAGTTGTCACTTTCTCGTTAAAGGAGAAAGTCATCCCAGCAGAGTCGCCATTTTGTTTACAAAAACAATTTTTTTTTTGATACAAACTATGAAAAAAAGAGTACAATTGAATTCTGGGAAAGTATAACTATAGGAATATGATCAGAAGACGATCAATTTATCCCTTGGACGATGCGATGTCTATAACGATCTAGTCCCAAAATACTTAGGACTTAGTACACAGACATACCAGCTGTATACATACGAAGTATACTCCAATATATGGAAACTTGGTATGTGTACATAAGCTATAAAATACAGTAAATTATGACAACTAAATCTCATCCACAATAAGAGAATAAATATATAATGGAAATCAACACTGAATATTATTTGTACAAAAGTTGGACGGAGACAGGTCCACTACCAACCATTTTAAATGAGAGATAAATGTACAAGGAAAGGATAGATAAAAATTGCTATGAATGATCCAAGGGCAATCGTCCTCGATATAAAGGGAAAGACTACGATCTTGGCTAGAGCACCTGCGAAACATCATAAAAGCACACACACCGGAAGAGATCACCAGGTCCTCAGAGGGACGTAACAAGATACATGAAGAACATGCCATAATAAATTGAATATAAAGTATGTCACAAGTCATAAGTAAAACAAAAGTGTTCTAACTATAACAATGTTCAATATCGCACCAATGGAATAGTAGTCCACCCCTACAACCAAACAATGACAAAGGATAGCCCACCATCTCGGGATGTGACACTGTCCCCTGCCATGACTAGGACGGAGTGTAACATGACAACTACAAAGGTTACCTAACCATTCTACTGTGTTCATGCAGTTAAGAACAAACGTTTAGTCGCATGAGCCCTGGCTATAAATATAATCCGGTATAGTCCTCTCTTGTGTAGCTCCCCTTCCCAATTTTTTTGAAATATTTTATTATTATTTATTTTAATTAAATGGTGATTTTTAGAATTTTAGAATTAATTAATTAGTTAGTTATTACGGTAGATGATTTTAGTCATGATTAGGAATTGGAGTATAAGGCGACTAGGAATCGTGGCACGGATAGTGCAATGGCGGGCCTTGACCAGTGTTTAGCCATGATAGGGGAAAGCCGAGCCATAGTGATGTCCTAATTAGGAAAACCAGGCCAAGTTGCGACTTAATCCTTATCGAAGATTTATTTATTTATTAATTATATTGTTGAGTTTTAAGGAAACCGGTTATACCATTTTAGCCCGGACTGGACCCGAACAGAGCCTAAACCCATGTAGGCATCCAGTGTACACAAAGATTCCATGTAGACTTATTTTAAGTTGATGCAATGTCGATTATTGGATATTTTATCTCGTTATTTTTACTATTATTATTATTGTTTTTATTTATCAATAATATTGAGGTTATTATTACATAATAATATTTTATTATTAATGGTTATATTATTTTGTCAAATAAATATTATTATATAGTCATTAGGAATAGATAATATATAGGTTTTATTTAGATTTATGGAGATACTATATAAGTAAATAAATATATACATAAGATAAATAAATATATACATATAGATAATATATTTATGGGTGTATATACATATAGATATGTAAAATATATATATATATATATATATATATATATATATATATATATATATATTTTATATATATATATAAAGATATGTACATATATATATATATATATGTATGTGCGTATGTATATATAAACGTATATAGTTTTATGTATACATATATGCGTGTATATATATGTATATGAATGTATTTATATTTATCAGTAGTTGCTAATAATAGAAAAAGAAATAGAAAAGAAATAGAAAAAATAAATAGGAAAAGAAATAGAAAAAGAAAAAGAAAAAGAAAATAAAGAAGAATAAGAAAGGGACACTACAGCAGCAGGGAAAGCCCAAACCCGAGCCCAGGTCGACCCCCTGCTGCGTATATGTACGCGAAGGGTTCAAACAAAACCCTAAAAGAAAACCTCCACCACGGTGCCCCCAGGATCGCCCCGAACTTTTGGCGGTCGCCCCTTACCGTGCGCCACTGCCGCGCACACGGGCACTGGCCGGCGGACCGCCGGGAACGCACGTGCATCACCATACCGCAACAGTGGCCGAGTCCCCAACTTCGAAGTAAGTTTTCTCCCATATCGTTTAACTATTTTTCGACCTACAAAGTCCTACGTGTAGACAACATATACGGCTATCAATCCTTCAAATGGGTTCCCTTAAATCGCACTATGTGCAACGATAATCGAGTTCAAAAACTTGAAAAAGATTAGTTTTATGAAATATTGAAACAGGGAACAAAACAATTTTTACCCCTGTTTGGAAGGCCGATTGTTGGCAATCCATTAGAAAACTTTGACAAAATTTTTAACAAAGTTTTAGAAGACATATAGGGCATGGAAACCCAATTAATAGTTTTAATTACGGATAAGTATGCAGGGGTATAAATCAGTTTGAAATTGGAGAAAAACCTATTTTAAAATCAATAAAATCCTTCGATACAACGTGCGTCCCGCCAATTCGGGCGACATGGTCGTGAACCAAAAGCATTGAAAGGTGCGTAATGTCTTCGCGGATGTGTGGGCTTTGACGGAATTCAAATTGGTCGCGTGTGCGCGACTAATTTGATGCGTATCCGTCGAAATTTACCGTATCGGCCTCTGTATAAATTTCTCAATTACTTTGTGCACGCTCGTCAGATCGAGACGAAACTTGCACTAACAGGACCGTATCATTTTTCTGGTCCTGTATGCCAAGTGTGGTCCAATTCTGAGACAGTTGAATCGGATCGCCATTTTGCGGGCCCCACGGTCCGACTCAACGGGCGATTTTGTGCACGGCCCGCCGAAATCCAACTTTGGACATACGGTTGGGTTCGTATCGGAAAACTGGACCTGTTGACACATAGTTTGACGACTTTAGAGACCTTGACACTAGCATTCTTTTCGGTGTAAAGCGGGTCCAACGACGGACACCGTTTTGATCCAAAATTACCGTTTTACCCCTGTATCCAGAATTGGACTTAAGGACAGGCAATCCTAGCTAATTTGACTATTCTGAAAATATTGGTAATATTTATTTCACCATCTAGAGACTTCTGTATGTGTTGACTGATTGTGGCTCACTGAGTAGTATTGTATTGTCGGTTTCTCCAGCTAAGGACCTCAGGCAAGTACACTTTCTGATTGCTTTCGATTCATAATAGTCTTTTCATTTCATGTTTATACATATATCTTGCTTTTTGTTGACACGCTCGTCAGACAGAGTAGTCGGAAGGGAAAATATCTTAGTAGACATGTGGACTACCCAGAAATATCCCCAAAATGTCTATTATTGCCTGATAGCAGCTGCATACGACACGTGCAGGGTGTCGGATTTACCCCCAAGCCGTTCACATATCGAAACGGATATTTTATACCACATAGGTAGTTGTATTTTATTTGTTTTCCTTGTCTTCTTCCCTACCTGCCATGTCATCAGTTCTTTCTAGTTTCATATCTCATATGTTATTTTCATGTCTTGTTAATTCTATTATGTTCTTGCATTGCCGTCGGTTTTTGTACTTGTTCTATTCCTTACTGGAACCCATCATTTTCAGGTTAGTTGTGGCTTCACTTAGCTTTGGGAGATACGGGCTACTTGCAGACAGAAACCTAGAAATAGATAGTGTTTGTATCTTTTTCATTAATTGTGAGAACCTTGTATCTTCTTTAAATATAAATGTTGTAACTGTTGTAATAAATTTAGAAATGTGAATGAGCAATAATTATTAATCTTTTTGTGATTTTGAGCATCATGTCCGTGACAGCGTTCTACCACCGACTCTGCGGCGTAGGCTGGCTTGGATACGTCTCGTATCCGAAAAGCGGGTGCGGGTCGTGACAAGTTTTTGTGGTGGCCCATGCAGGTCCATTTTCGTAAAATTGTGAGAACTCGTGGTAGTACCATATTAGTCGTACTACTACGAGCCTGCGACTAGGAAATGCTCATTCACAACTAGGAGTAAGTCAATATTAGGAGAATGGTTAGGACTAGGAGTCCCGAATTTAATTTGATATGGGGTAGTTAAGATTGCTACATAGGTCTCACTAGGTGACTCTCAGGATACACTATCGTATTTTGATTCGACGATAATTCTCAGAAGGGTAAATTTGTAACATCTTCCCGAAGGTTCAAAAAATACCCTTCTATTTACTTGATAGAATCAAAATGTGATTTTTAGAATTTTATAAAAATTTAGTATAGAAGGCCTTAGTCACGGTTAAGTTTCGGAGTACAAGATGACCAAGAATTTTGGCACTGAGAGTGTGGTCGAGTGCCTTGACTAGTGTTATAGTCATGGTAGAGGAGGCCGAGTTATAGGTGTGCACTAACTAAGAAAATTCGGCCAAATCATGACATAACCCTAGGAATAATTTAATTATTTACTATGAAGATTTTTGACCTTTTTGAAGACCCGGTTGTTCCAAATTAGCCCGAACGCAACCCAAGTCCTGGTGGTCAGGTAGTGCAACCAACGTCGTCCATGTAGATACATAGATGTATATATATTTTGGTAGTCCATTTCTAGTATTGGGAATAATTTCTATAAATTATATATTGAATATAATATCTGTATTATTGCTATTTAAATTTATATTTTTCTTGGAAATAAGATAACCTTCTATTAGAATGATATTGTGGGATTTTAGGGATTTATTTAGGCTATACCTATATACCTGGGTATAATATATTCATAATAGGTAGACATAGTGCTTTATACCTATTTTCCCTCGATCTTGAATATTAGAGAAATATAAATCTAAGTTTATGTTTCTTTTGCCCTCGGCCATTTCCTCTAATCATGATCAATTGTACAACTTTACCATATGTCTTTTCTAAGCACCGCCGTATCATAAGTTCGTATCACTTATATTCTTTTCCTTGGACTGAAAGGTTTATTTTTTAAAATAACTTCTTCCTCAATTGTCTATTAATCTCGAATTAAGTTTTTGGATTCAAAAGTTTTCCTCACAATGGTGAATATTGAATATCTGTGAAGTAAGGGTTACAAGATTTTTACTTATCTTGCCTTCGACCATGTCCCTCCTAATCAATCGTTTAAAATTTTCAAAAAAAAAAAACTGATACCTCCCCTTCAAGGATGGATACGTACACTTTCCTATAATGATCACTTTGTTCAAACTTCTAGCTCTCTCTGTCATGATCAATTTGTTTTAGGATTTTTGAACCTCCGTTGAGATTCTAAGGATGTAGTTGAAGGGATGATCGGTGACTTATGATGGCAGACAGCCGCGCACTGTCGTCACTTATTTGACTTATGGAGACTGTAGGTTCACTGCAGCCAGTAGCGCACTGGTGAGGCATGATCCCTAAGTTGAAGTAATCTCGAGTAAGTTAAGTTATCGAATGTTGTCAAAGCTCTATCTTGGTCGTCCTATCGTCGTCTTAAGTATTATGTCCAGAATTGGATAGAGTCGATTGGATATTCGTTACCGTATCCTTGCTTGAGTCTTGGAATCAAGAGTTTATTGCAGCTAGCTGTACACTGGCGAGGCATAAATTTTTGGTAAAATGACTTCGATCATGTTTAAGAGTTTCGAATACCATAGAGACTACGTCTTATTGGCATATAACTATTAATTTTTTTAAATCGATTTGTGCTTATTCCTAGCCACAGTCTTCTCGATAAACCAGTAATTCTCCCTTCCTTTCTTATACTTCTATCTTTCAGATTGTCATCTTTTAATGTAATTTTGAATGGATTCGTAAACTCATCTAGATTTTGATTCCAAACTCGTGCCTAAATAATTAGAGATAAATATTTTAAGCAAATTGGACTTGATCATCCTTAAACAATTTTGATCATGACTAGACTCCTTTATTATATTTCGATCGAGTCAATTCGTATCCTTTCCTAGGTTTGATTCTATGATTATGCCTACACAATCGTTCGTGTTGGAACGATTTCGATTGGATCATCCTTAAATACTTTTTGATCATGACCAAACTAATCGATTCTATTTCGATCGTGCCAAATCGCCAATCATCCTAGAATTTAATTCCATGATCGTGCCTAAATAATTTTGTTCGACTAGTTGTTCGTACCAAGATGATTTCAATTTTGATCGATCTTACACCATTTTTTTCAAGACTAAACCATAACCGAGTCTATGATTTCAACTAAATCATAGCTAAGGTTATACCTTCGTTCCAGCTGCGGTCATGACTATTTTGATCATGATCATGCTTGTGCCAACTTTCTATTTTTTGCCCTGTTCGGATGACTTGCACGATTAGCCTTTATCGTGACTGCCGCTTAAATGCAACTAACATCCTGTTTAGATTTTATCGAGAACTTTGGTCATTCTTTAAAAAGCTGGTAATGACTCAACCATGCTGATAATAGATCAGTCGTGCCCAATTATTCCAATTTAGATCATTCTCAAAAACATTTGCTTGTCAACTAGACCATTTGACCGAATACTGGTCGTACCAAATCACACTCTCCTCTTGTCTATCATCATTGTCATTTTTATGCGTGACTAATTAGATCATGAATCATACCACTTTCTTGATTATACCATTCGTCGTTTTATTCATATCAATTAAAGAATTAGTTTCTTGATTATTCTTCATAGTCGTGCCTAATCGTGTTCTTGAAATTTTGGAGAGAAAATATTTTAAGGTGGGTAGAATTAAACCCACTTCCCTACTTCAAAAAAAAAGTTTTATTTTTTTTTACGTTAATAAATCTTTTTTTTCAAAATAGATTTCAGTTGTAACCATTATAGAATGTATTTTGATGACAACAGAATTTTTGTCAAACTATTTTGATTTAGAATTTATAAAATATCGTTTAAATTATTTGCTAATATTAATTATCAATTAAATTTATTTTGTTATATTATAGTTAGTTTGATTCAGTCTTGGACTAATGAAGATATGTATTGTTTAAATAAAATATACCATATTTTCCAAGTCTTTTGATAAACATATTATTCATTTAAATTATTATTGTATTATATTTAGATTCGATCAAATGCATTTCTTAATGTTTTAATAAAATCTTTAATTATTTTTAAAATGATTATGGATTGATTTTGATTTGATGAATCCAATATTTATTTAAAATTTTAGAAGAGATTTTATTCGTGGATTATTTAAATTACTATTTATCCAGGAGTATATTAAAATTCAAATTAGTACTATATTATTTTAGAAAATATTGTATTTGTGAAAAATATACAGCTATAAGTATCTGAATTAGTCTTAATAAAAATTTGACAACCGATTTTATTACTAGAATTATTTAAAGTAATGAGTATTATTTTAAACAATATTTTATGAATGATTTCAGACAGGATTGGGTCAAATCCCTAGATTCTCTTTTCCAAAGTTTCAGAATTTTTTTTCATTTATTGTTCGTATATTTTACTTGTCGGGGTTGAAGGCAGATTTTGTCGATACTTTGTTTGTGATTTTTTTTTCTCTTCTTAGCAAACTTGTTCCAAAATTGAAGTTGAGAGCATTTTAGAGTTTTTAGAGCTTCAAACACTTTTTTCCTATTTTATTTATTTTTCGATAAATTTCTTTTGTCATAAATTTCTACTACCTCTCACCAATCAACCAAGTCTGAATACCCTGGTAGTCCCTAAATTCGAGGACGAATTTATTTTAAAGTGGGTAGATTTGTAGCTCCCCTTCCCAAAATTTCTTGAAATATTTTATTATTACTTATTCTAATTAAATGGTGATTTTTAGAATTTTAGAATTAATTAATTAGTTAGTTATTATGGTAGATGATTTTAGTCATGATTAGGAATTGGAGTACAAGGCGACTAGGAATCGTGGTATGGATAGTGCAATGGCGGGCCTTGACCAAGGTTTAGCCATGGTAGGGGAAAGCCGAGCCATAGTGATGTCATAATTAGAAAAACTAGGCCAAGTTGCAACTTAACCCTTACCGAAGATTTATTTATTTATTAATTATATTATTGAGTTTTAAGGAAACCGGTTATACCATTTTAGCCCGGACTGGACTCAAATTGAGCCCAAGCCCATGTAGGCATCCGGTGTACACAAAGATTCTATGTAGACATATTTTAAGTAGATGCAATGTAGATTATTGGATATTTTATCTCGTTATTTTTACTATTATTATTATTGTTTTTATTTATCAATATTATTGAGGTTATTATTACATAATAATATTTTATTATTAATGGTTATATTATTTTGTCAAATAAATATTATTATATAGTCATTAGGAATAGATAATATAGAGGTTTTATTTAGATTTATTGAGATACTATATAAGTAAATAAATATATGCATAAGATAAATAAATATATACATATAGATAATATATTTATGGGTGTATATACATATAGATATGTAAGTATGTATGTATATATATATATATTTTATATATATATATATTTTTTTTTTTATATATATATATATTTTATATATATATATATTTTATATATATATATATATATATAAAATATATATATATATATATATTTTATATATATATATATATATATATATATATATATATATATATATTATATATTAAATATATATATATATATATATATATTATATATTTAATATATATATATATATATATATATATATATATATATATATATATATATATATATATATATATATATATTTATATGTGCATATGTGTATATATATAAACGTATATAGTTTTATGTATACATATATGTGTGTATATATATATGTATATGAATGTATTTATATATGTTAGTCGTTGCTAATAATAAAAAGAAATAGAAAAAGAAATAGGAAAAGAAATATAAAAAGAAAAAGAAAACAAAGAATAATAAGAAGGGGACACCACAGCAGCAGGGGAAGCCCAAACCCGAGCCCAGGCCGACCCCCTGCTGCGTATATGTACGCGAAGGGTTCAAACAAAACCCTAAAAAAAACCTCCACTACGGTGCCCCAAGGATTTCCCCGACCTCTTGGCGGCCGCCCCTGACCGTGCGCCACCGCCGCGCACACGGCCACTGGCCGGCGGACCGCCGGGAACGCGCGCGCATCACCAGACCGCAACAGTGGCCGAGTCCCCAACTTCGAAGTGAGTTTTCTCCCATATCGTTTAACTATTTTTCGACCTACAAAGTCCTACGTGTAGACAACATATACGGCTATCAATCCCTTCAAATAGGTTCCCTTAAATCACACTATGTGCGACGATAATTGAGTTCAAAAACTTGAAAAAGATTAGTTTTATGAAATATTGAAACAGAAAACAAAACAGTTTTCATCCCTGTTTGGAAGGCCGATTGTTGGCAATCCATTAGGAAACTTTGAAGAAATTTTTAACAAAGTTTTAGAAGACATATAGGGCATGGAAACACAATTAATAGTTTTAATTACGGATAAGTATGTAGGGGTATAAATCAGTTTGAAATTAGAGAAAAATCTGTTTTAAAATCAATAAAATTCTTTGATACAACGTCCGTCCCGCCAATCCGGGCGACGTGGTCGCGAACCGAAAGCATTGAAAGGTGTGTAATGGCTTCGCAGACGTGTGGGCTTTGACGAAATTCAAATTGGTCGCGTGTGCACGACGAATTTGATGCGTATCCGTCAAAATTTATAGTATCGGTCTCTGTGCAAATTTCCAATTACTTTGTGCACGTTCGTCCAATCGAGACGAAACATGAGCCAACAGGACCGTATCATTTTTGTGGTCCTGTATGACAAGTTTGGTCCAATTCTGAGACAGTTGAATCGGACCGCCGTTTTGCGGGCCCCACGGTCCGACTCAACGGGCGATTTTGTGCATGGCCCGCCGAAATCTAACTTTGGACATACGGTTGGGTTCGTATCGAAAAACTAGACCTGTTGACATATAGTTTGACGACTTTAGAGATTGTTGACTTTGGCATGCTTTTCGGTGCAAAGCGGGTCCAACGATGGACACCGTTTTGACCTGAAATTACCGTTTTGCCCCTGTGTCCAGAATTGGACTTAAAGACAGGCAATCCTAGCTAATTTGACTATTGTGAAAATGTTGGTAATATTTATTTCAGCATCTGGAGACTTCTGCATGTGTTGACTGATTGTGGCTCACTGAGTAGTATTGTATTGTCGGTTTCTCCAGCTAAGGATCTCAGGCAAGTACACTTTCTGATTCCTTTCGATTCATAGTAGTCTTTTAATTTCATGTTTATACATATATCTTGCTGTTTGTTGACACGCTCATCACACGGAGTAGTCGGGAGAGAAAATATCTTAGTAGACATATAGACTACCCAGAAATATCCCCAAAATATCTATTCTTGCCTGATAGCAGCTGCACACAGCACGTGCATGGTGCCGGATTTATCCCCTAGCCGTTCACATGTCGAAACGGATATTTCACACCATATAGGTAGTTGTATTTTATTTATTTTCCTTGTCTTCTTTCCTACCTGCCATGTCATCAGTACTTTCTACTTTCATATCTCATATGTTATTTTTTTGTCTTATTAATTCTATTGTGTTCTCGCATAGCCGTCGATTTGTGTACTTGTTCTATTCCTGACTGGAAACCATCATTTTTCAGGTTAGTTGTGGCTTTACTTAGCTTTGGGAGATACAGGGTACTTGCAGACAGAAACCTAAAAATAGATAGCATTTTTATCATTTTCATTAATTGTGAGAACTTTGTATCTTCTTTAAATATAAATGTTGTAACTGTTGTAATAAATTTAGAAATGTGAATGAGAAATAATTGTTAATCTTTTTGTGATTTTGAGCTTCATGGCCGTGACAGCGTTCTACCGCCGACTCTGCGGCGTAGGCTGGCTTGGACACGTCTCGTATCCGAAAAGCGGGTGCGAGTCGTGACATCTTGGGCCCCAGCGACCAAGCGCATAACGTTCAAAAACGTTAGTGGCCAACCTGAGGGGGTAAGCATACCCGTATCTCCAGTGGAGCTTCGGGTTACAAGGGAATGTGTAATAGAAGCCCATATGACAAGAAAATATTCTTCCCACTCGATGCACCTATCTTAGCCGCATCCGCGACCATGTACCTCTACTAACTGCCAAGTCATGCCTCTATTGACAGTTAGACCTAACACATACGCACGGGTGATCAGCCAACATGCAAGTACCTCTATATGCTACTCATCTCACACATATCTCGTGGTACAACTGTGTCAAATGGTTATAAAATACACTACAGATGGTAGTCCCTTAACTCTAGGTCCATATGCATAATTTAAGACAAGAAAAAAAGAAGACTAGTACTTGATTCATTATAACGGAAACAAGTAAGTAAATCAACTAAAAGAACCAGAAATAAGCAGGCAAGAAAATACAATAACTATAGAAAGTACAGACTAAATATAAGCAGTAAGTATGGCAAGGTATCTTGTCTGAGGTTGTGTGCAAAAGGACGGATCCAGTAGCTCGAACTGACAGATAAAAGAAGCATAGAAAGTCACATCTCACAAACTTCCTCGGATGCGGAAATAAACACCACGAATATTTTTGGTATAAAAGATATGTCTTGAAATGCCTGCCCAAAAGTCTAATTCTAGACAGTGGTAAAATCGTAATTTCGGGTCAAAAGATGTCTGCCGTTGGATCCATTTTGTATCAAAAAGTGCGCCAGTACCTACGGTCTCTTAAGTTGCCAAGCTACATGTCTACGGGTCCGATTTGAGGGGACGAACCCAACCGTATGGCCAAAGTTGGAACCCGCCAAAAAGACGTTCCGATCGACCTTCTCAAAATTGGACCAAACTTCGCATACAGGACCAAAAAAATGATACGGTCATGTTGGCTCAAGTTTCGTTTAGATTTGACAAACGTGCACAAAAGTAATTGGCTAATTTACAAAGTGACTGATACGGTGAATTTCGATGGATATGCATCAAATTCGTCGCGCACGCAACCAATTTGAATTATGTTAAAGCCTACACGTCCGCGAAGTCGATATGTACCTTTCGATGCTTTCGGTTCGCGACGACGTTGCTCGGTTTGTCGGGGCGCACGTCGTATCGTTGAAAGATTTCTAAAATTTATAGTTTTGCAAATATTTTTTCTTGATTTTTAACACCTGTTATCTTTCTGTATAATCTACACAAATTAATTCTACCAGAAGGGTTTTGATCCCATATGTGTTGTCTATAGAGTTGTTCAGGAAGTTTCTAAAAATCCTCAATGGATTGCCCCTAATTGGCCTTCCAACTGGGGTATTTGGACTGTTCTATACTTTGTTTCGGACATAATTTTTCATCGACTTTGAGTCGATTTCTTGTCGAATCGATTCCAATACTTTTCAAACTAATTGATGGATATTCGAGAGGGTTAGGTCAGGGTTTTACTTGAGGAAGCGGCTCATAAAATGAACTAGTGTACACGACGAGTCGCCACCACAAAGATAGCCCGAAATTGTGTACTGTTGTTGCTGCTGCTTCCCTCTACCGCAGGTGCTGTTGCTGCTCGCTGCTGCGCGATGGTGGCCTGGCAGCCAGGTGCACGTGGGCAAGGTGCCTGGGGTCGTGGCTATGGTTGGGGTTTGGAGAAGTTAGGGTTTAGGAGGGTTTGGGTATTGTAAAAAAAAATTATTTTCTATTTCTTTCCGCTATATGAATAAGGGGATCAGGTAGGCTTCGAAAATACTGTTCCCGCAAGGGAACAATACAACGACTATATATATATATATATATATATATATATATATATATATATATATATATATATATATATATATATATATATATATATATATATATATATATATATATATATATATATATATATATATATATATATATATCCGATAAATTCTTAACAAAATCTAAATAATAATTTCCCAAAAATCTCAAATAAATTCTAAATGTCAAAATATTTATTATTTACTAAAATGCATTAAAATAAAAAATTTCCTAAATCCTTGACTCAAGGTAAATTCTAATTTCCTCAAAAATTCCTTAAATAATGATTTTTGCAACTTAAGGATATTATTTTATTTATTACCTTTATACACACAAAAAACACTTTATTTATTTGCAATATAAAATATCGACGATTACATAAATTTTTATAAGGCCATATAAATCATTTATTATAGATAAAGTATTTTAGTAATCAATCCTGTAAAATGTAAAATAAATATAGCAAAAATTTCATAATAAATTAAATATTTTTATGAACTTATTTAGTGCATAAACTTATGAAAACAAAACTTTATGTATATATAATGTAGCTTGCTATCAAAATATTAGGAAGTGTAAACTTTTAAAAAGTCCATAAGCTAAAAATAATGTAAAAATATATTAAATAAGACTAAAACCCTCAAAAAATTTGGGGTTTATATCCTACCAAACTTATACAATTTTTTGTTCTCGAAATTAAAATAAAACATAATACATATATAACAAATGAGATTTAATACATGGGAGGGCAGGTACGTCAATTCGTAACTGGGTTTTCGAAACGATGGATGAGGTTGTTATCAAGGGAACCCAATTGGCGTCATATTCTTCAAGATGAGGTATTATTGGTTCGAGGCCCTACCCAACTTATAGAAGTTGGCTAATCGTGAGAATCGTCGTTATAGTACTTCTGAGGAGGATTCTAAGGAGAGACATAAGAATATTAGGCACAGTCAGATTCTAAGTGAGCCTAGATGTTGTCATGGCGTTCTTGGTTTATAACTTTTATAGGAGGATTATTACCATTAACATTGTTTCTATAGGTGTCATACTTTAGCATGATAGACGAAATCTCTTGTTCGAATATTACTACAGTTCAAAGGAATTCCAGTCTTCGTCTAACACGGATAACTAAGAGATGAAACTGAAGGAAAAGTAGAATTCTTGGGCCGAGAGTCGAAAACCCATGGCAAGTGCATAAACCTTTCTATAGTATATGATTAGGTAAGTGTTTGAATTCTTTATGTCATAGTGACTAGGGTGTGATGGTTCGGTGTTTGGTGTTGTGTAGGGGGCATGGACTTGCTTGAGTGTACAACATATATCATTGGTGTGATGTGTCTTGCATGGATCATGGGTATTCAGTTTAGTTAAGAAAGTGGGTCGATATTGTATGGTTTAAAATCAATTGGAACAAAAATAGGCTTATATGGTTTGTTCCAAAGGAATAATGCATCATACATGTGGTATCATTGAAATGGAGCACAAGAAGGTGCGTTATGTATATCGTGGTGTAGCTTGATTGGTCTAGTTAATGAGTGTTGACTTTCTTTGAAGGACAAGGCTATTGTTATGCTTAAAATATCAAAGTCACGGTAGAGAGTATCAATTGATACAGATAGGAGTGGACGTTATGAAACACTGATTTATTAACTACCTTAGAGCTAATCCATTCCAATCGCTTGCTAATTCCAAGAACCCTATGTTCTAGAGAGGCTTTCCTATACCCTAAGGAAATTCCTTTCTCGAAATTGAAACTAAGACACGATTCTGTAATAGAACGAAATTTGAAGAATCAAGGTTTCTATCTTTCATTGTGGTTATCTAAACGTATGAGCAAGGAATATAAAATACAGTGCGAAGATCACATCGTAACCTCCAACCTGGTGGTACGACGGTTACAAATATCATCCTATATCTAAGAGATAGAAATAGTATGCTAAGTTCAGGGTACTACATAACTTATAAAAATTGGTTAAACATAGAAAGCACGGTAACAGGACTTCTAAGAAGATCAAATATTAAGGAGATGTTGAGGATATGAGTTACTTCTGATCGTGGTTATGGACTCTATGGAAAGCCTAAGTATTACTCATTTGTCCATGTATTGACCATATTTCATCAAGACAGTAGGAAGGTCTTAGTCAAGCATAACCAAAAATAAGTTGGTCCAGCATTATCCTATTTATCTCATAACATAGGCTACAAGAGATATGGTTACAAAATTTATAGAAGGAGAATTAGTGGACCAAGAGATGGGGACTACTTAATAGGTATAAGGATCTATTTTATCAAGTTTGATTTTTATAGCCCAAATATGGTGATATGCAAGGATGGGTTTAACTGGGTCTTACTGGATGCCCAGAATGAATCATAAGTTTTAATCTATATTGACTGGGCAAAATGTTATGAAATCAATCTGAGTCATTCCTAGTAGGTTAGAACAATCTTACATAGGTTCCAAGTCAAGTAGTCAAGCAAAATTTTCAGCTGGGTTGGTTAACCAGGTTCCTTAAGCCCGATAATATGCCTTTTGTGGCTTTTTTGTTTAAGTAGCACAAGAAGACTCAATTGAGTGGCACACTAGTGGCATGTGCGTAGTGGACTTCGAGTAGATCATAACCATATATTGGGTCCAAAGATTTGAGTCGAGGTTGGATCTCTAATTGAAGTTAGAAAGGATAATGGTATTATGGTAGGGGTTATAGCTAGCCTTTTTGACTCGAAAGTCGCATCATAAAAGTAGAGTACAAGAGGACAAGAGGATATGTTTTAGTGGGACATGATATATCTATATGAAGGTGGAGTCGTCTATATCTTGTATGCGAACTTTGTTGGAAGGTAACAGCTGGTCTCGTGCTCCAAATATTAATATCACAGATGGGGACACCAAATGATCTAAATGGAAAGTGGGAGTTCATGGGGCACTAATTATCATCCTAATGGGAATCAACTTATTCTGATCAATCGGCAACCTAGTAACTCATAAAATTTTAAAAGGCTTAGAATCTATTCACTCCAAAATTTCTCTGAATTAAAACTATGGCATAGTTTTAGGATTAATGAGGTTATAAAATTTCAATGTTGTGATATCGTGCTTGGACTTTGAGTATAAAGGAATACTACACAATGTGATAGATAACGTGATATGGAAGATATGAATCAATTGGAGGTGGTTCTCCAATTTTGAATAGATGGAACGATTGTGTAAACATAGATTTCATGGCCATAGGTGGTACGACAAAATAAGGAGGACATTCTGGGTATATCTTCCCTTAAATATGAGCATTTGTTTTTCTACAATAAGTAAAAGGGAGAAACAATAAAGAGTTCAAGGAAGAGGGAATCAATACGAATACGGGGTTCCAAGGGCGATTGAATAATTCAAACAGAGCTATCAAGGCAGATATAGATGAGTTCACAGAGACACCTATATCTCAATCCACGTGGGATAATCATATGAAGAGCGGACCAAGTGCACTATGGTTGATCAGACCATAATATACCGATTCTAGTTAGACAATATGTTAGTGGGCATCCCCAATAAACTTATGTCCTGAACAAGCTCAATAAGAATAAGCTTACAAAGCTAGACTGTAATAGCGACATCATTCAAGGCAGTGCAAAATATAAGTACGCGAGATAATGATAAAAGCAAATATAAATAATTCAAGTTCTATAAGAATCTATGTTTTATCTGGTGTTCGTACTTACACAGTCGTCCTACTATCTTGTTTTCCCAGGCCTTGGTTGAATTAATGGGTCATAGATCTTTAAGCATATATTCTAGGTAATCTTCTTAAAAATCCTCTTTAATATGCTGCAAGGATCAATAGAGTGATAGGTTATGAGGCATACTATCCAACTTATAAGAGTTCAACTAGTAGCGTGATTGAGCATTATACACGTATACCTAGTATAAGTCATCTTTCTAACCTTCATCAAGTACGGAAGGAAATATACGAATTACGGTAGAAAGGGATCAAATTAGAGGCAAAACAAAGCTATCAAACGAGAATTCGAAAATGGAATTCAATGGAGGGGATCAAGTATGTGGATGAGATCCTAGACTCTAATCCTATATGCAGGCTCACATTGGTACAATAATGTAACCGAAGTAATAATCTCGACCTGCATGGGCCACCACAAAAATATGTAACGCCCTAGTCCCAAAATACTTAGGACTAAGTAGGCAGAGATGTCAGCTATATACATACAAAGTATACTCCAATATATGAAAACCTGGTATGTATATAAAAGCTGTGAAATACAGTAAACCATGACAACTATATCTCAACCACAATAAGAGAATAAATATATAATGAAAATCAACACTAAATTGTTATTTGTACAAAAGTTGGATGGAGACAGATCCACTACCAACTATTTTAAATGAGAGAAAAATATACAAGGAAAGAATAGATTAAAATAGCTATGAATGATCCAAGAGCAATCCTCCTCGATATAAAAGGAAAGACCGCGATCTTGGCTAGAGCACCTGCGAAACATCATAAAAGCACACAAAGTTGGAGAGATCACTAGGTCCTCAGAGGGACGTAACAAGACATGAAGAATGTGCCATAATAAACTGAATATAAAGTATGTCACAAGTCACAAGTAAAATCAAAGTGTTCTAACCATAATAAGGTTCAATATCACACCAACGAAACAGTAGTCCACCCCTACGACCAAACAAGGACAAGGGATAGTCCACCATATCGGGATGTGACACTGTCCCCTATCATGACTAGGACGGAGTGTGATATGACAATTACTAAGGTTACCTAACCATTCTACTATGTTCATGCAGTTAAGAACAAACCTTCAGTCACATGAGCCCTGGCTATAAATAGGATCCGGTATAGTCCCCGGGTACCAGTGATCAAGTGCATAACGTTCAAAAACGTCAGTGGCCAACCTGAGGGGGGAAGAATACCCGTATCTCCAGCGGAGCTTCCGGGTTACAAGGGAATGTGTAATAGAAGCCCATACGACAAAGAAATATTCTTCCCACTCGATGCACCTATCTAAGTCGCATCTGCGACCATGTACCTCTACTAACTGCCAAGTCACCTAGTATGCCTCTATTGACAGTTAGACCTAACGCATGCGCACGGGTGATCAGCCAACACGCAAGTACCTCTACATGCTACTAATCTCACACATATCCCATGGTACAACTGTGTCAAGGTTTATGAAATATACTACAGATGGTAGTCCCTTAACTCCATATATATAATTTAAGACAAGAAGAAAATAAGACTAGTACTTGAATCATTATAACGGAAACAAGTAAGTAAATCAACTGAAATTACTAGAAATAAGCAGGTAAGAAAATAAAATAACTAAAGGAAATGCAGAGTAAATATAAGAAGTAAGTATGGTAAGGTATCTTGCCTGAGGTTGTGTGCAAAAGGGCGGATCCAGTAGCTCGAACCAGCAGATAAAGGAAGCATAGAAAGTCACATCTCACAAACGTCCTCAGATGTTGAAATAAACACCACGAACATTTTTAGCATAAAAGATATGTCTTGAAACGCATGCCCAAAAGTCCAATTCTGGACACAGTGGCAAAATCGTAGTTTCGGGTCAAAACGATATCCGTCGTTGGACCTATTTTGTACCGAAAAGCGTGCCAGTATCTATGGTCTCTAAAGTTTTAAAACTACATGTCTACAGGTTCGATTTGAAGAGGCGAACCCAACCGTATGTCCAAAGTTGGATTCCAACTGGCCGTGCACAATTTTGCCCGTTGGATCGGGTCGCCCGCCCGCCAAAAAGGCGTTCTGGTCAACCTTCTCAGAATCGGACTAAACTTGGCAAACAGGACCAGAAAAATGATATGGTCCTATTAGCGCAAGTTTTATTTCAATTTGACGAACGTGCACAAAATAATTGTCTAATTTGCAAAGTGGCCGATACGGTAAATTTTGACGGATACGCATCAAATTCGTCGTGCACACGCAACCAATTTGAATTCGGTCAAAGCCCATACGCCCATGAAGTCGATATGCACCTTTCGATGCTTTCAGTTCACGATCACGTTGTCCGGTTTGTTGGGGTGCACATCGTATCGGTGAAAGATTTTTAAAATTATAGTTTTACAAATATTTTTTTTATTTTTAACATCAGTTATCTTTTTGTATAATCTATAAAAATTAATTCTACCAAAAGGGTTTTGATCCCTATATGTTATCTACAGAATTATTTAGGAAGTTTCTAAAAATCCTCGATGGAATGCCCTTAATTGGCCTTTCAACTGGGGTATTTGGACTGTTCTATACTCTGTTTCGGACATAATTTTTCATCGACTTTGAGTCAATTTTCTGTCAAATCGATTCCAATAATTTTCAAACTAATTGATGGATATTCGAGATGGTTAGGTCGTGGTTTTACCTGAGGAAGCGGCTCGTAAAATGATTTTATGTCGAATCTTTACCGCAAAGATATCCCAAAACTGTGCACTGCTGTTGCTACTACTTCTCTCTACCGCAGGTGCTGTTGTCGCTCGCGGCTGTGCGGTAGTTGCCCGACGGTCAGGCGCAGTGGCACGCATGGCCAAGGTGCCTGGGGTCGCGGCTATGGCAGGGGCTTGGAGAAGTTAGGGTTTAGAAGGGTTTTGGTTTTGTAATTTTTTTTTCTTTTCTATTTCTTTTCGCTATATGAGAGGATCGGGTTGGCTTTGGAAACACTGTTCCCGCAAGGGAACAATGCAACGACTATTATTATTATTTTAATTATTATTTTTCTTTCTATCTATATATACCAATAAATTCTTAACAAAATCTAACTAATAATTTCCCAAAAATCTCAAATAAATTCTAGATATCAAAAATATTTATTATTTACTAAAATGCATTAAAATTAACAATTTCCTAAATCCTTAACTCAAGGTAAATTCTAATTTCCTCGAAAATTCCTTAAATAATGATTTTTACAACTTAAGCATATTATTTTATTTATTACCTTTATACACACAAAAAACACTTTATTTATTTACAATATAAAATATCGTCGATTACATAAATATTTATAAGGCCATATAAATCATTTATTATAGATAAAGTATTTTAGTGACCAATCTTGTAAAATGTAAAATAAATATAGCAAAAATTCCATAATAAATTAAATATTTTTCTAAACCTATTTAGTGCATAAACTTATGAAAACAAATCTTTATGTACATATAATGTAGCTTGCTATCAAAATATTAGAAAGTGTAAACTCTTATAAAGTCCATAAATTAAAAATAATGTAAAAATACATTAAATAAGACTAAAACCCTCAAAAAAATTGGGGGGTTTACAATGTCGAAGAACAAAGCCTTTGGAGAGTGCTGCCGTAAGTGCTCAGGTGATTTTGATCATTAGTGATGCTTTGCAACTGATTTGAAACTCTTTTCATAGAGTTCTGAAATAACTGTTAAGTAGTTATTCTGATTGGTGCCACTACCAAAATATGCAATATTAGCGATGCAAGATGACATCGCTAATGTCATAGTCGTATCCAATTATTTAATTTACTTTAACTATTTACACATTTCTTAATATTTTTTCTCTAATTAAGTACTAATATTTTATTATAATGAAATGGATCTAATAATTTAATTAGATGAATTTATTTAATATATGAATATTTGCATGAAAGTCCATGATTTAATTTGGCAATTTTATTTTCGTTTTACCAACTCAATAGTTTAGGTGTCTTCATGTGGGGATATAGTGGCAAGGGAAATGTCAAATGGATGGATGCATGAATAGGAGCAGGGCCGGTCCTTAATAATTGAAGGCCCTGTGCGAATTTTAAAATGTGGTCCTAAATTTATTTATTCATATTTTTTAAATATATTATTACATGTCTTTATCAAAATCTCTGGAGATGCTCTTGATTGTATATTATAACTAAATATATAGGTAGTTACTAAACAAAATAATTAAAGCTCAAATTATCTATATTCAAGCATATTACATAGTATAATAAAGATCTTTTAGAAATTATCTATATTCAAGCATATTACATAGTATAATAAAGATGTTTTAGATAGAGCATGTACTGACCGTTAAATTGTCTAAATCTGGCCTCAAATTTTTCTGTTGATGAAAACATATAATAAAATGAATAACGATCAATACCCAGTGAGAAGTAATATGTAATCGCACAATTTGGAGCCTCCAAGACCTGAGCAGGGAAGCCCAGGGCACGGACGAGGTGGGCGACGGTCATGGGCCCCCAATTTTGGAAGTCCCATAATTTTACAATAGACGAGGTATATCAAAAAAGAAAAGAAAAAAACAAAGACCCGATCTGGAAGCAACAAAAAAGCCAGCGCTCCAATCGAAAAAAATATGATAACTTGATTGATGATTTTGATAGCTTAATTGATGATTTTGATTCTAAAAATGCTAAAAAAAATTATTTATGTGAGAAAAATGGCACAAATTTTAGATTTTGTCATAAGTCCCGTAAATCATAGGACCGGCTATGGACATGATGTAAGACAAAGAGCTCCGGTCTTCGACATCATTATTTCTTAAATAAATACTAAGCATGCACATCCAAATTCTTAAATTATATATATATAAAAAATTTGATCATTTTGTATGATTATAAATATGAATCTTAGAGTCAGTAGGGAATATGGATCCAAGAATTGGAGGTCTTGGAGGGATTGTAGAATAGGAATTGAGGAAGAAATAGAATTACTTGAAATACAAATTTATAAAGCTAACCATAATATTATTTTAAGGCCCCCAAAAATTGGAGGCCCTGTGCGGCTGCACAAATGGCACGGTCCCAGGGCCGGCCCTGAATAGGAGGGCTTCTCTTTGTGCCATCTCACCATCTCCTTTCCCCTTTTCATTCAATTCCTCCTCTTCGTCCTCCATTTTTTCCCCTCTCTTCTCCTTCTTATTCCTCCACTTTGTCACGACCCGCACCCGCTTTTGGGTTATGAGTACGTGTCCAAGCCAAGTCTACGCCGCAGTGTCGACGGTAGTATGTTGTCTATGATAAGCATTATCCATACAAGTACACAGTTCATATTTATCATCCACAACTAAGTTGTAACAAAAGATTAAAATCAAGTCTCAATAAATAATTTAAAGAAAGATCCATTACAACTCAGCTAGTCTCGAGAACAACCCCGCTAAAATAAATATAAAACCACAGAAACTAAAGTTCACTTAGCTCACTAGCTAAGAATAAGACGAAAAAGCATAAGAAAGAAATATGTTGTTCCGTATCAGTAGAAGTAACCGGCACATTGGTAATGTCAGTGTCACCAAGATACACACCATAAATCTCGGGACAAACCACGTCGTCTAAAGCTGAAAAATAATTATCCTGTCAGTATTGGAGCAAGATCACCATAACACTATGCTACACAATATAATATACGAGCACGCAAAATAAAAATAAGGAAAAGATGAATATAATATGATACAACAGAGACCACTATATCTTGGAAAACAGTTCAAGAGTACAATTATGACATGGAACAGTTGAAGGTATAAATAAGACACGAAGACAATACAAGATAACGATGAATGTAGGACAAACCTCTAGGAAAAATGTCAACACAAAATAAATCACATGTACGGTCTGTTTTAGAATACAAGTGTTCTGCATGTGGACAGGTTAGGACTTCCGGCAGTCGGTATGTGAGGTGCAACGACTGCTATCAACATTGACATTGGAGAAAAATTGTACATTGCGTAGACCACATGCGTACTAGTTATATTCCCCCTTCCGACTCTCTCATAAGTAAACATGATCACTTTAACATTAACTTTAACTTTAAACATTGAACATTGACCATTGAAGATAGAACATTGAACGAAACCATTAAGTGAACATGTATGGTTATGGTAACAAGTATAACTCTCGTGCACCAATGATATAGAAGATAAGACTATCAATTTAAGAAAAAGAATAACATGCAACATAAAATAGAGGCAACATAGGTCATAGTGATACTTGCCTTGCTCCACTAGATGATGAAGTTACAACTCAAATGTCGTAGACCGATCTACCCCGTCACATAAATAACCATAAGTTAGATTATGAAAATCCCACTCTAAAAACCCTAAAAAGTGGCTACTAGTTTAACATAACTAATCCTATTTAATTCTGAAATAAATCATCTAAAACCTAATTTAATATAATATAATTCTGGAACTAAAATTAAATACTAAATTTTAGCCAAGGAAGATCACAGTTTCCAATTTGGAACCTGTGGCACGCAAATCGAGGCACATCGATGACTAAATAGTCAAATGACACAACTCTATGACTTGAGTACGCATCCTAGTAGATTTCAGTGCCATGAGTGCACTGGAATAGACCGTGCCATAAAATCACGCTTTGGTCAAAAAATATCCCCGTTATGGCTATCCATGACCAAATCGGTAATTTATTGACAAAACTAAGTTCTACGAATTAATAAAAATACTGGATTAACTAATTAATTTCTGTAAAAATATATGTCATAGAGCTCTATGTTAGCTTTCCGAAACTTCAAACGTTCGTGATTCGGGTTCCTGGTTCTCCCGGAATCTCGAAAATACCAAAACGTATCAAATTTCAGACAACTAGCACTCTACGAATTTTCCAGAAATTTAGGTTCAAAAATTATGAAAATAAATTAGATATTCAGAAAATATACCTCAATACGCTTCCAATAAGAAAAACGGAGTGCGAAAGGCTCTTCTGGTTTGGCGGCAATCACTTCGGGAAGTTGAAGGATTCCTAGATGAAACCTCTCTCAAAATCGACAGAAATTTAATTAGGGTTTCGAATATAATAATATATATATAGGAGAGAGAGAGGCAGTTCTGACTCATTCTGGCGCCCACAGGTGGGCCAGGGTGTGGTTGACTGTGCTGATGACAGTATAATTAATTATTTAATTACAAAAAATTATTAAAAATTCATTTCAAGTCCAAATAAATCAAAATAAATTGCAAAAAAAAATCCAGAAAATTCCTAAAAAATTCTAGAAAATATTTCTAAGTGTCTAGAATCTAAATAAGTATTTTAACACAAAATATCATCGTGTGACCTCGCAGTAAATTCCAAGAACCTATAAAATATAAATTCTATATGTTTTAATTATCTAAAAATTCTAAAATAAATCCAGAAAAATCTTAGAATATTCTAGAAAGTATTTATAACCTAGTATAGCCTAAATAAAATACTGGATCGAAAAAATAACTCCGAATGGCCATATGGTAAATCATGAAAGTCAATAAAATATATAAATCTTCACAAAATAAATATCTAAAAATTATCTAAAATATTTAAAAATCATAATAAACTATAAAATAGTTATAGAATATTTATATAACCTACATAGAGGCTATATAACCATAAGATGGTCCTAACTTACCTGTGGGCTTAGGCATGACATCCTATGATCATAGAAATCAACCATAATCTAATCAAATAAAAGTTTAAAAAAATCCATAGAATTTTAATCAGGGTGGCAGATGCCACATACTATCCCCCTTAAAAATATTTTTGTCCTCAAAAATCAAACACACAAGTTTATACATATATATAGTAATATATGCAAGCAATCTTCTATGGCAATCTAATAACAATTCTTAGAGTAAGTCATGGGAGGGTCATTATTGAAAAAGAAATCAAACTATCATGGCCATAGGGAAATACTTTGTGTCTTCGATTGCTTGTTTTTTCAAAATAGGTGACGAAAAACAATAAGAGTTCAAGGGATATGGGATCGATTTACAAATATGGGTTTCAAGGGCGATTGAGTAGTTCAAAAGAGAGTGGTCAAGATCGTTGCGGTTGAGATCCTAGAGGAAAAATGTAACTATATCTCAATCCATGTAGAATAATCATACGAAGAGCGAACCAAGTTCACTAGGTTGATCAGACCATCATGCACCAGTTTTGATTAGACAATACATTAGTGGACATGGCTAGATAACATATGTCTTGAACAAGCTCGATAAAATGATGAGCTTACAAAACTAGGCTATTATAGCAGCATTAGTCAAGATAGTTAGAATTATGAGTACACGAGAAGATGAAGAAGGTATGAATAGTTCAAGTTCTTCAAATAAAATCTAAACTAATCCGGAGTTTGTGCCTATATATTCGTCATATTGTCTTCTTATCTAAGGTCGTAGTTAAGGTCAAAAGGAGTGTTAGGTCGTGCAACATTCTACCTAACTTATAAGAGTTAAAGTAGTAATGTGATGGAATAATGGAACATGTCTTCCTAGCATGAGTCACTTTCCTAACCTTTATCTAGCACGAAAGAAGGGATAAGAATTACGACAGAAGGAATCAAGCAAGATACAAATCAAGGAAGTCAGACGAAAGTTTAAAAATAGAATCGAGGAAGAAGGTCAGGTATGTGAATGAGATCCTAGACTCTAATACTATATGTGGATGATGTAACTCTCCTAGAAGTTATTCTAAGTCCTATCTTCAATTCTATTTGCAGGCTCACAACTAGTACAACTAAGTTGAAATATTAACCGTGAGTTCGCAACCTTATGCGAAACCGGACCTGCAAGGGCCATCATAAAAACTTGTCACTACCCGTACCCGCTTTTAGGTTACGAGTACGTATCGAAGCCCAGCCTATGCCGCAGTGTCGGCGGTAGTACACTGTCTATGATAAGCATTATCCATACAAGAACACAGTTCACATTTATCATCCACAACTAAGTTGTAACAAAATATTAAGCTCAAGTCTCAATAAATAATTTAATGAAAGATCCACTACAACTCAGCTAGTCTCGGGAACAAACCGGCTAAAATAAATATAAAACCATTGAAACTAAAGTTCGCTAAGCTCACTAGCTAAGAATAATACAAAAAAGCATAAGAAAGAAATATGCTACTCCGTATCAGTAGAAGTAACCGGCACATTGGTAACGTCAGTGTCACCAAGATATGCACCATAAATCTTAGGGCAAACCACGTCATCTAAAGCTAAAAAATAGTTATCCAGTCAGGATTGGAGCAAGATCACCATAATACTATGCTACACAATATAATATACAAGCACGCAAAATAACAATAAGGAAAAGATGAATATGATATGATACAACAGAGACCACTATAACTTGGGAAATAGTTCAAGAGTACAATTATGACATGGAACAGTTGAAGGTATAATTAAGACACGAAGACAATACAAGATAACGATGAATATAGGACAATCCTCCGGGCAAAATGTCAACACGAAATAAATTACGTGTACGGTGTGTTTTAGAATACAAGTGTTCTGCATGTGGACGGGTTAGGACATCCGGCAGTCGGTATGTGAGGTGCAACAACTGCTATCAACATTGACATTGGGGAAAAATTATACATTGCGTAGACCACATGCATACTAGTTGTATTCCCCCTCCCGACTCTCTCACAAGTAAACATGATCACTTTAACATTAACTTTAACTTTAAATATTGAACATTGACCATTGAAGATAGAACATTGAACGAAAATATGAAGTGAACATGTATGGTTATGGTAACAAGTATAACTCTCGTGCACCAATGATATAGAAGATAAGACTATCAATTTAAGAAAAAGAATAACATGCAGCTTAAAATAAAGGCAACATAGGTCATAGTGATACTTGCCTTGCTCCGTTAGATGATGAAGTCACAACTCAAATGTCGTAGACCGATCTACCCCGTCACAAAAATAAGCATAAGTTAGATTATGAAAATCCCACTCTAAAAATCCTATAAAGTGGCTACTAGTTTAACATAACTAATCCTATTTAATTCTGAAATAAATCATCTTAATCCTAATTTAATATAATATAATTCTAGAATTAAAATTAAATACTAATTTTTAGCCAAGGAAGATCATAGTTTCCAATTTGGAACCCGTGGTACGCAAATCGAGGCACATCGATGACTAAATAATCAAACGACACAAACTCTATGATTTGTGTGTGCACCCTAGTAGATTTCGGCACTACGAGTACACTGGAATCGACCGTGCCACAAAATCAAGCTTTGGTCAAAAGATATTACCGTTATGGCTATCCATGACCAAATCGGTAATTTATTGACAAAATTAAGTTCAATGAATTAATAAAAATACTGCATTAGCTAATTAATTTCTAGTAATAATATATGTCATAGAGCTCTATGTTAGCTTTTCGAAACTTCAAACGATTCGTGATTCAGATTCTTGGTTCTCCCGGAATCTCGAAAACACCAAAACGTGTCAAATTTTGGACAACTAACACTCTACGAATTTTCTAGAAATTTAGGTTCAGAAATTATGAAAATAAATTGGATATTCATAAAATATACCTCAATACGCTCCCAATAAAAAAATTTCGTGCGAAAAACTCTTCTGGTTTGGCGGCAATCACTTCGGAAATTTGAAGGACTCCTAGATGAAACCTCTCTCAAAATCGGCAAGATTTTAATTGGGGATTCGAATATAATAATATATATATAGGAGAGAGAGAGGCGGTGCTGACTCATTCTGGCACCAACAGGTGGACCATGGGGTGGTTGACTGTGCTGATGATAGTATAATTAATTATTTAATTACAGAAATTCATTAAAAATTCATTTTAAGTCCAAATAAATCAAAATAAATTGCAAAAAAAATCCAAAAAATTCCTAGAAAATTCTGGAAAATATTTTTAAGTGTCTACGATCTAAATAAAATATTTTAACACAAAATATCATCATGTGACCTCGTAGTAAATTCCAAAAACCTATAAAATATAAATTCTATTTATCTAAAAATTCTAAAAAAATCCAAAAAAATGATAGAATATTCTAGAAAGTATTTATAACCTAGTATAGCCTAAATAAAATACTGGATCCCAAAAATAACTTCGAATGGTCATATGGTAAATCATGAAAGAAATTCATTTATGGACATAATTGTTATGTATGTAAAATTGAACATAATGAGTAGGACACAATTTATGGACACTTCGACTCTACTCATATGTGTGTGTGTGTGTGTATATATATATATATATATATATATGAATCACAACCAAAATACTACTAGCACATTCGAAGACTCGAATTAAACCCTTGCTATTCCTAATCGCGCCCAAGGTTGAGAAGACGCCCGAGGAGAAGAAGCCAACGACGGCGGAAAAGCCGACGAAGGAGGAGAAGGAGAAGCTGGCCAAGGCCGTCGAGAAGGCTCCCGCCGACAAGAAGCCCAAGGCCGAGAAGAGGATCCCATCGAAGGATGCTTCCGCTGGAGACAAGTCGAAAAAGAAGAAGAAGAAGAAGGCGAAGAGCGTGGAGACCTACAAGATCTACATCTTCATGGTCCTAAAGCAGGTCCATCCGGACATCGAGATCTCGAGCAAGACCATGGGGATCATGAACTCCTTCATTAATGACATCTTCGAGAAGTTTGCCCAGGAGTCATCCAGGCTGGCCAGGTACAACAAGAAGCCAACCGTCACTTCCCTTGAGATCTAAACCTCTGTCCGCCTCGTCCTTCCCAGGGAGCTCACCAAGCACACCGTGTCCGAAGGGACGAAGGCGGTGACCAAGTTCACCAGCTCCTAAAAATGTAACTAGTTTCTGTGTGGAAATGGAGTGGTGGATGTTTAAGTTGAACCAGTGTTTAATTACTTTAATGAAGTACGTTTTGTATATATATATATATATATATATATTTTTATATATACATATATATATATATATATATATATATATATATATATATATATATATATGCCTTGACACCTATACATATATGGACACTACTCATGAAAATTACATTGAGATGGACATTTATAAATCTTGGCACAACCTGTGGACATGACTGATATATTCTATAGGATCAAAGCTTTTACAAATAGGATTATTATGTCTCTAGTGTGACAATATATATATATATATATATATATATATATATATATATATATATATATATAAATATATATATATATATATATATATATATATATATATATATATATATATGATAAATTTTGAAAGTGTAGTAAAAAGAAATTATAATGTAACATAAATATCAATTTTGTCCATTTTGTAAAATATACCAAATTGACATATATTGACATGATTAATTAGTTAAATTGAGTATTTACAAGTTCCTATATAACAAAGTAACCCTATATCTATCAAATTTTAATTTTTAAACTTCTTTTGCATACCCAAGAAGCTGAAATGTGAGTATATTTAGTAAGTAGGGATTAAGTTGAAAATTTAGATTTAATTTGGTATATAATTAATACCAAGCCAATATTACAAAGGTTATAAATTATTTTGTATGTCATGACACTTGGAAGTAAGATTTTGATATCATTTGTGCTACTTGTAATTCTGTTTTGCATTTGGATAATATTTAGCAAACTGCAATAACCCAAAAAAATTGTTTACTCGCTTTGCTTGCCAAGGTAAGAAAACTTTAAACTGTTCTCTATATAATGTTGCATGAGTTTTCGGTGTTGAGGGTTGCTCCACCGAAGGGGTCGGCGAACCCGGTATAGTATAATTGTGTGGTTCCGGTGTTGAGAGTTGCTTCACCGAAGGGGTCGGCGAACCCGAGTTCTTATTTTCATATTTTATATCTCTTGTGAATTTTTCAGAGTCAATAAATACAAAGGAGACTCTGCTGAAATTTTCAAAAATTCCATGGGATAGATTTTTGGAAGGACAAAACCTAGATAGTAGTAGATTAATATTTCATTGGGATGAAAGAGAAAACTTTGGATCACACCTTCGAAATCTTATAATATTATATTTTTACAAAACTGATCAGTTTCTGTTATCGGCATTCGTACGGCCATATGATGTCCGAGGTGAGGCTTAGCTCACTTTCTTGTTTTCTGTTTTCCATTGGATTCCGAATCCCCGAATTCGGCCTTGTAATATCTAATATAGCCTGGTTCCGATATTCTTGAAAATTTTTAAGCCATACGACAGTTGTTATACACTTGATTCCGATAACTCGAAAAACAGCTCATGTGTTATCCTGAATTATATCACATTAATATGTGATTACTGATACTAATGGGACAGATAAATCTAAGCATCGTCCATTTTGTATAAACCTAATCCCGGGTAAATAGAATTATTGCCAAGATATTAGGTGTTGTGTGATCCAAAAGTGTTTCTCTAATTATTGTATTTTGCATTTAGGACTTGTTAGAGGCTCTTCATATTCCTGTATTACAACCGTATTCTTAGAATTTTCAGAAAGCTAATTATATTTTAAGTGGATTTCAATTTAGCAAAACTTATCCTTAATTTTCTTCATTCCGAATTAATCTCAAATTTTTTATCAACTTATTTACTTATCTCGTTCCTTGACTGAGGACTTGCTCGTCGTAGTGACGACCTAGTTTTGATCACTAGGTTTGGATGAAGGTCATAAGGGAATGCCAATGTACAATGAAGAGGAGCTTAATGAATAAGACAAAGATGAGGTCGACCTTGGGCATCAGCTAGTGGTATTTTATAACTGGTTGTGTATTTTATGTATTGGGTTAATGGTTGTACTCGGGTAAAATAATAGAACTTTTATTTATAGTTTAGAATATCCTTTAAATAAACCTGTTATTTATTATTTTATGCATCATGTGACCTGTGATCAACCTATCCTAGAACCCTACAGGCGACAATCGTGAATATGGGTACTGGAGTATTCATATGTCGCGTAGCTTGGGGAAGTTGTTACGTACTCGGCTTGCTATATTTTGGGAGCAGGGCGTGCCAGCTAACCAGGGAAAAAGACGTTGCCAATTCATTTTAGCGACGAAATTAGCGATGTATTGACCATGTCACATAATATGTGGTCACTAACTAAGTTTACGTTGCTGTTCGTCGCTATAGCGACGTTATTTTGTGACACGCTTCGTCGCTAGCATTTTATGCAACTAGCGACGTTTACTGACATTGCGTTGCAAATTAGCGACGTTACAATACGTTGCTAATTGTTGCTGGCAGATTAACTTTTAGCGACGCAATAGGCGAAGGTTAGCGATGTTTAGCGACTTAGGTTCTGGCAATTTGTGTTTGCCATGTAACCATTTTAGCGACGTTTTGTGACAATACACAACGTTATGATACTTACATAGCGACGTTATGATACAAGCATAACGATGAAGTTAGCGATGTTGACTATTAAAATTGCTGACCTGCAAAATTTGCCACGTCAGCACGTCAGCGACGTTCTATAACGTTCGGCGACATTCTTTTTTCCAGGTTAGCGACATTCTGATACAACTTAGCGACGTAATTATGCGTCGCTAAGCGCCGCTACGCGTCGCTAATTCAAAAAAATATAAAAAATAGAATGCAGTCCATTTTTATATAAATGATAGTTACATTACATAGTATTGTACCTGCATTTAGAATGACAATTTGCAAATAATAGACCTGGAGCAACACTCCGTAGAATTCTATGGGTTCGCCGACCCCTTCGGTGGAACACTCAACATCGGTAAACCAATATAAAGACAAATGATAAAAAAGGAACTACCAATAATCAAATAAATAGAATCGAACGATCAGAAAGACAGGAAATAGCCGGGTGGATACAACGACATTAAAAGTTTGTCCGATAATATTCAACATAACATAACACAAATTGTCAGTAAATGTATAAAATAAATACATAAAGACCCAACAATGGGTCACAAACACAACAAATAAAAATATGTCTAATAAAGGACTACGCCTGGTTAGGATGAGGAGGAGAAGGAGTTGGCAGTCCCAATATCTGGGACATCATGAACCTATACTGCACCGGGGTCAGCATCACCGGTGACGACTCATCAGTAGAAGGAAGAGGAGGCAGTGGAACCGCTACAGTCGGTGTGGATGCCAATGCACGACCAGGAAGTATCGGCTCCATGGCTAGGAGTCTAGAGTTGGTGGAATACATAACAGCCGTCAGCCTCAAAACCTGTTCGCCAATGGCCATCTGCGACCCAAACAACGCGTGAATGACAAGATCCACCCTCTCCTCCACCTTCTGAACGGTACAATCTGTCCTCTCGCCCGTCATCCTAATGGTGCGCTCGAACATATTAAATCATGTGGTGAGGGCCTCATCGTCTGTCTGCGGATGAGATTGGGGCTGCTCGACAATCCTCCGTAATAGCTCGTCACACAACTCAGTAAGCTGGCGACGGAGTTCCTCCACTCGGCGACTCCTGTGAGGACTATGGGAAATGTACACTGGCAGAGGGGGCCCTGGATGATTGTATCACTACAAAGGCGTCGTAGGATCCCGTGCCATAGTACGTACCCCTCTAAAGACCACCAACGACAGTCATCCAGAGCTCGTCCAACGTCCGAGTTGGTGGGGGCTGCGAGGAAGTACCAGCCTCTCCCTCCGCAGATGCACTAGTAACCTCACACCCTAGCCTAAGATACTCATCCTAGAAATGTGCACATCTCGATAAGCATAATATTTACTACCAACCTAATTGTTCTACGTCTATGGATATATACTGCATATTTCTTAAGTTATACTAAATTTAGTGACACGTAAAGTAATACTTACATAGATCTGCGTGGCCTGATCATCGATGAGCTTTTCGTCCATCCGATAGATGGCTAGGAAGACTGTCACCATGTTGGGCTTCTCACCCCTCTTTTTCTATTATAATAATATATTTGTCATTAAAATTAAATTCCTACTTTAATTAAAATAATATATTATAATAAAATACATACCAGGCGACGAAAATGTGCCGTCATGGGAATCGAGCCACCATACCACTTCCCTGCCCTCGTCCTAGCCACCTTCGTCTTTTCCTTCCGTTTCTTGTACCTAGGAGCATCGAAACTAGCCTTCATGGCAGTCTAGTGCTCGGGCTTGATCCAACCTTGGATCTATTTTCTGGAGTGGTCTCGAGCCTTCTAGTCGATCACATCCCGGATCAACTTGACGGCAACGGCAGAGAATTGCTTCTCGATCGTCTCAGCCCGGTGTGGTGGATAAAAATATATTTTCTACAAGAATTAAATTAGTTAGTTATATAATATACATAAATCATGATTTATACTAAAATTAATATACTTTAGTTACCTTGAAGTGGATAAACCAGAATGCCTTCCTCTCATCTGAGGCATCCGAGTAGTTGATCCAAGGGCCCCCATAGTTGGACCTCATAAATAGCCCCAATGCCCTATGAACTGACGGGAGATGATATCTACACAATGATAATTAAATTCATGGTTATATAGATATAAGTATAAATAAATGTTAGATAATTATCTTACTTTGTCGGCACATCGGACTAAATCTCCATCTTTGTCTCGTCCGGAGGGATGCATGGAGATTGCTCGGATCATATGGAGACGGCGTAGGTGCGACCTCCTCCACCCGCTTCTTCGTCTCCATAGTGTTGTCCGCAGGAGGAATACTGTTGGACGGGCTAGGATCAGGCCTGGAACTGTCCGTCCCAGGAGTACTGCCACGTACCATCGATGCAGACGGTGTTCTGAGTGGCTATTATACTGGAGTACTAGGAGATGAGGGACCGACACCGTCTTCCACTAACGGAGTACCACTCCGTCCACCGGTGGAACCTCTACCTCTACGGATATGCCTCTACCGCTACGGAGGTACGATCCTCTGCGTCCTGCCATACCTGATAGAAATAGATATCTACAAGATAATAACCATGTATTTAACATATCACAGTTTGTAAAAATAAACCCAAAATAACCCTCCGTTGGATTTCTAGATAATAACCATGCATTTAACATATAAAAATTTATAAAAATAGACTCGGAGCAACACTCCGTTGAATTTCTAGATAATAACCAAGTCTAGATAATAGCATCAAAAAACATCCAAGTCTAGAAAATAACCATGTGTAGAAAAGAAGTGTGTCAGTGTGTCAATGTGTTTGTGTGTCAGTGTCAGTGAGTGTATCGGTATCGTGTCAGTGAGTATGTCGGTGTCATGTCAGTTAGTGTGTTAGTGTGTCTCAGAAAGTGTGTAGCTGTCATGTTAGTGAGTTTGTCAATGTGTCTGTGTCGTGTCAGTGGGAGGTAGGGTTAGGGTTAGGTATACCTGGATGTGGTCGATTCGGGGTCACCGGAGCAGGGGACGAGGAGGATCGACAGTGGAGGAGCGACGATGAGGTCACTAGGGGGCGAGGGGGTCGTCGGGGTAGGGGACAAGGGGGAAGGGGGTCACCAGATGGAGGGGTCGCCAGGGGAAGGCTTCGCCGGACGGGAGGGGGTCGCTAGAGACGAAAGGGGGAGGGAAAGAGAGATTTGGGGTTCTTGAGCGGGAGATCGAAAAATTTGGAGGAAAAAAAATGAATTTGATCGGGCCCCAGAACCCTATATGAAATATATTAGCGACGTTGTAAATAGACGTTGCTAAACGTCACTGTTAGGTAACAAACTGGCAATGTACTGGACTAAGAGTTGTAAAACGATGCTGAATAAAACAAATCAGCGACATTCTGTGACTAAACCGTGACTTATTCTTTCCAAACCATAATGCTAGTCGCTATTAGTCGCTAAACGTCGTTGATAGCGACATTCAACAACATAAAATTTATATGTCGCTAAATACATAAAAAATAGTGACATTTTTAACCGGAGTCGCTAATCTCGTTGCTAATCTGGCATATTTTGGTAGTATGCAGACAACCAGTAGCGTACCATCCTTTTCTTGGCACGAACGGTTAGTTTAACTGCTTGGACACGTGGCATGCTGTGATTGATATACGCTTGGTCATGGGCAGTGTCACGTACACGTTCTTTGAGGTTAGTGGTATGTGTGCCACGTAACCTAACTGCTTCAGGATGATTTGATCGGATGGCATTAGCTGCTAAGTACCGCTAGGCGCTATCTGTTGAGTGGCTCCAGGTGCTAACTGTTTATTTAGTGCTTCACTGTTTAATTTGTGATGATAATGATCATCCTGTACCAACTACAGATGGCGCTAGATAGCTATTTTTCATTAAATGACAGATCTGAAATATTTGACAAAATCTCGTCGAGCGCCACGCGCTCGTGATTTGAACAGATTTTCTCAACAGATGTACTGTCAGTCATGATGATAACTGTTTAGCTTCTCCGAGAAGATAATCATGTGGCAGGCAGCGCCACTTGATGGTTGGCACCATCTGATGTCTGGCACCATCTGATGGCTAGCGCCACTTGATGATTTAAATGTTGGCACTTCCCATGAGTGGCACAGGGTGTTAGGCATACTTTTGAGGCCTCTACAACCTCATCATTAAATATGTTGAATAAGAACCAAACATCGACCAATTAAACATATTTTTTACTAGATGACTTGAATATATACGTGAAAGTAGACATATTATTTACTTAACCCTCAAGCTTCTCCACCTCATCCTCGTCGCAGTTAAGTAATATATATATCTGAGCAGCCCTTAGCTCCTCGTCGTTCGTATATCTCTTCTGCAGTTTACCCGAAGGCTTTCCCTTAGCATTGAATACCTTCAGTATTGTATCATTACCTTCTTCATCTCCGCCGTCGTTTCTGGGAGCTCTTGTTATATTAGTTATAACATGAGGCTTGAAATACATCGAACAAAATATTGAAATCTCCTCAAGAACGTAGGCTTCACAAATAGAACCCTCGACCCGTGTCTTGTTTTTTACCTTTCTTTTTAGGTGGTTCAGATGCCGCTCGAATGGGTACATCCATCTATAAACGATGGGTCCTCCAACACGTGCCTCATCGGAAAGATGAATTGGCAAATACTCCATAGAGCTAAAGAAAGCAGGAGGGAACTCCCTCTTGAGCTTGCAGAGTGTTAGTACAATGTCCCACTCTTAATATTCCAGACGAGTGATGAACAGTTTATTAGAACAAAGATCTCTAAAAAATATGCTATGTTCTGTCAAAGGATCCCATATTGCCAGTGATAAGCACTCCTGAAATGCAATCGAAATTAACCTCTCTATGAATACGTGGCAGTCGTGTCTCTTCATACCTGTCAGTTTGTTCTTTGTGTTGATATATCTTCTTAGATTCGACATGTAATTGTCTAGAAATTTGAGGCCCTAAATCCAGCTACAAACTTTTCCTTTATCCTCCTTGTCTAGTGAAAAAATGGCCTTGGGCTGCTTGTACTTTCCACTCCCTCCTCCTATCAAACGCAATTCAGGACGCTTGCATATTTCTTCAATGTCCAACCTGGCTTTGCCATTGTCCTTCGTCTTCCCCTTCACATTCATTACAGTATTAATTACATTGTCAAACATATTCTTCTCGATATGCATGACATCAAGATTATGTCTGATCAAATTTGTGTCCCAATATTGAAGATCCCAATATATGCTGATCTTCGTCCAATTGTGATCGAATCCATCACAATTGTACCCCTTAGTGGGCTCTTCGATAGCACCTGGTAAATTTATACCTCTTCCCAAATCGGGTCTTCGGACCACCTTTGCGGTCGATTGCTTTTCTCTACAATGCCTGCTCGAAAAGTATTTATGTTCCACTTGTATGGATGATCGTTCGGAAGAAACTATTGATGACAATCGAAGAAGCACGGTTTGCTACCATTTTTTAAACGACAAGCCTTGGTACGGTCTATGCAATAAGGACTTGAGAGATGACCATGAGTGTTCTATCCTGATAACATGCCATAAGATGAAAAGTCGTAGATAGTCCATATTACTACCGCCCTCATCTGAAAATTCTGTTTTTGCAAACATCATACGTGTTCGCGTTTACTTCCCACAACTGATTCAACTCATCTATTAACGACTGCAAGTACACATCAATGTTCTTTTTTGGGTTGTTTGGACCAAGGATGATGATGGTTAAGAACATGATAAGAGTCTTCATGCATATCCTAGGAGGTAGGTTGTACGGAGTGACGATCACAGGCCAGCCCGAATACGGGGAGCCCAAAAGTCTGAATGGAGTAAAACCTTCAGAGTAGAGCCCCAATCTTATATTACGCGGATCCTTGGCAAAATCAGGATACTCTCGATCAAAGTGCTTCCAAGATTCTCGATCGGATGGGTGATCCAACACTCCTTCAATATATTCTCATCTGTGCCATAGACAACCTCTGTAACTGCGGGGTCAAAGGCAAGTAGTGCATTGAATCATTCGTCCTCCTTTTACCAGCAGACCTCCCTGTAGCAATTGGCTTGTAGTGATCAGCACCACAAAATCTGTGCACTTCTTCATCTTTGTCATCTTTTTAGTAGGGCATGCACCCATTACGGCAGGAATCGATTTTCTCGTATCCCATCCATAGCGATCTCACCATCTTCTTACACCGCTAGAAGTCTTTAGGTAACTTAGCACCCGCTGGCAAGATATCCATTATCAAATCCATTACTCAGTTGTAGCATTCTTGAGACATGTTAAAATCTGCTTTTATGCTCAATATCCTAGTGAATACCTCTAATGGTGAATGATCCTCACAACCAGGATACAATGGAGTCCCTGTATTCTCTAGCAACTCCATGAACCTTACAGCATCGACATTTGGTGCCTCCGCATCTCTATCATGTTCATCCAGAATGAAACTAGGGCTCACAGCATCGAAAACAATATTTATGCATCTGTCATCATAATCACCATGGTCATAGACATACATATAAGGCTCCACATAAGGCTCTAGCTCCGATGTTAAAGAGACAAGTTCGTCATGTGCGGTCCACTGATAGTAACTCAGCGTGAAACCCCTCGAGTGCAAATAAAATGTCACATCCACTTTTGGATGATATTTTAAGTAGCGATATTTCATATATAGACACTTAATTTTGGTACAGTCCATATACTGAGGGAACGCCTTGGTGAACTGCAGGAACTGCTCTATCCCCTATATAAATTCATCTCATACACCACACATATCATCAGGATAACAATTGTACGTCCATGAAGGATCCCGCAGATAGTAATTCATATTCATTTGAAGATAATTCTGCAAAGATAGATAGACATTATTTTAGTCTATTGTCCAAATGGATGCATAAATCGATGGATACACATGAGTATTAAGTGAGTGCCATCATATATTCAATGTCAGCCCTTATCTTCGAAGAAAATTTACTTCTGCAAGCCTTATAAGACTTTTAGAGTTATATCAGATTTCTGAAAAATAATAGAAAAGGCCAAGTATTATTGATGTTTACGTTTGTTTTTTTAATATATTTTACTCCTTTCATTTTTTGTCTTTTCTCTTATTTTTCAAAAATCGGTAGAACTCTAAAAGCCTAAAAAAGGCTAAAAATGTAAACATACTTTTCAGAGAATGGCTGACATGGATAATTGACTTCGGACATACAAGGACACTTACTTAATGTTTGCAAAAACAAAAGTTTTCTTTATTTCACAAACTTTGTAAGAAGATTACAATAGAATTCTGGGAAAGTACAACTATAGGAATCCGATTTGAAGACGATCGCTTTATCCCTTGGACGATGTAAACTTTGAAGACGGTAGCCTCTGAAGAATGCAGCAGCACTTTGGCAAGAACTCCTGATCTATGGTGATGATCTGATGTTGATTCTGATTTTCTGATTCTCTCTCTGATCCCCCTGATCTGGCCTATAAAGGACTTGAAACTTTATTTATAGAGTTCTGGAAATAACTAATTTTTAGTTATTCTGGATTGCGTCGGATGGATTGCACAGACATTGGACTGCACAAGCAGCGAACTGCGCTGGCAGTTACTCGATCGTGGACCAACTATATGAGACGCGTGGCATTGTTTGATTAAAATGTGCTTGGTCATGTACATACGATTGTCACATGGTGAGCAATTGATGGCATGTAGGCCACGTGTAAATTGTCAGTTATCTTGATAGATTGTGCCACATGAACTGCGCTGGCTTTAGACTGCGCTGGGATTGAACTGCGCTGCAGAAAATCTGGCAGATTGCGCTTCGATTGGGCTGGTAGCTTGCGCTTCCTGTATAGTTATCCTCGAGCGCTGTGCTGTACGAGAAACGAATAGTTTCCTAATTCTTCGGGCTGTCAGCTATCAGAAGATCTGATTTTCTGTCAGATAATGATGATACGGCCACGTCAGCTAGCGCGCTTGGATGGGTGCGCAGTTCAGCTTGCACAGTTGAGTTGTTGCACAATCTGTTTCCTGCACAGTTTACTTGAAGGATGCACAATTTGATTTTTATTGCTTCTTTGATGGGTGTAACTTAATTTTTAGGACCTACAAGACCCCCTTCAAAGTTTTCGAAATTTGAAAATATTCAAAGTTTCGAAATACTTTGAATTTTGACTTTAAAATCAAGTTGCGCAAGTGATGCCTTGACTGCGCGTTTGGAGAAATCAGCTCCTAATTTCTCGGCGCAATCTGAGGTGACTGTTACTTTAGAAAAACTATAAATAGTTTCCGTTCTTCTTTCTTTCATTTTTTTTGTTTCCAACTGTTAAAGAGAGAAAAGCTTCTGTGCCAACTCCGACCACTTCTCCTTCCTCTTCGTCGACATCAATGGCCCCAAAACGTTCAGCCGTCGAGAAGGGCAAAGCCCCCGCTGAGTCTTCGACTCGGGTTGTGCCCCGAATTTCACGTCATGAAGTTGGCCATCCCGCACTTTAAGGTAGATGATGAACTCGATCAAAAACCCTTTTTAGGGTTCTTTGACATTGTCGGACCTTTATACCCATCTCTTTTTAGAGATTTGATGGTATTACGCCACCCTGTTTAGGATTTTGGTTGCACACACACAATAGTTTTCATTTTTATGAAAACTATATTCTTGCGCAATCGGTTAGAAAGTGCTGGCAAATGTTCAGCGCAATCTATCGATTTGTGCAAGTCTGTCCAGCGCAAACTGATGCTTTGCGCAAGTCTGTTAGCGCAATTTGATGACTTGCACAAGTGGATGTGTTGGCACAATTGGATATTTTGTGCATGTAGGCTATATTAGCACAATTTGATACTATGCACATAGCGCAATCTGACACTTGCGCAATTTGCTGATCTTTTGAACAGACTCTTTGATTTTGTATGTACTAAATTTTGTCTTTTTGTTTGATGCAGTTAATCTCAGGGAAGGCCCAGAATATGAGATCTTTACAGGGACTCTGGCTGAACCTGAATTTAAAGAGGATCTTTCCCATGTAATATTTCCTCAGTATGCCCAGCCATCTTCTCGACAGGCCATACTAACAGCACAAGACAATAAAATATTGCTGAGTCTGATGAACGGGCAGCCTCTGCAAACTGCTGACGCTATTATTCATAAGAAGCCTCTATTTCTGTTTGGTGAGGCTCTTGATAAGAGTTCTCAGCCGAGACCTCGAGTTGAACAGAGACTCTTTCAGAGAGACGAGAAAAGGATACTCTTACCAGAGATTTCTAGATGCCTCCCCCTATCTCGCTACGCCTTTGCGAGCTATCTCAGGAGAATGGACTGGGATATAACTCCTCTTCAACAAGCCAGAACAGGGAACATTTGTGTGAAGAAAGGACCAAACAACAAGGACATGTTTTACAGTTCCTCGGAGCGTTACAGTTCCTTGCTCAGAGGACTGAAACCTGGGTGCATCACACCAGAGAACTCCTCCCTGCTGCTGCCGGTCAGGATGCCGATATTCGTAAACGAATTTGCAAAAGTTGAAGGAAGATATCCAGATCAAGACATCCGATTGACAGGTTTTGCTAATCCGGATAACAAGAGATGGAATTGTATAGCCAATTGGATATTGGCTCAATTCGAAGAGAAGCTCAAGGAGATTGAGCTGTACCAGCCGGTATATTCTACTGTTTATGGCTTTCAACCCAATCCTCATATGTTCCTTGCTTTGGCAGAAAGGTACAACTTCAGAATAGGGACTTTTATGACGCCCTGTGGGGAGATCGGACTGGCTCTTCACGAGATGAAGTACATCTCGAGTCTACCAATGGGGAATATCCCTTATGAGGAATTTGTCCCCACTAATGACGAGTTGGACAAACTTCGTCAGAAGAACGCTGATATGGTGGCCGTCTTCGAGGAGCTCTTGTGCCACTACAAAATCTGTTCCTTGTATTACAAGAGCGGTTCATCAGGCACCTGCTACTCGACGAAATGGTTACCATATATCTTCCTTAACCACATTATGGAGAAGAAAACCAAGGAACACGACAATTGTAAACCCAACTTCTTCAAACCACTCAGCAGCAGTGAGGTGATTGGGTTGATGGAGGAGAATAAGGAGATGGATATTAAGATCGATGATGATCTTCAATATCCTCCTTTCAAGACAGGAGATAATATTGAAAGTTTCATGAGGATGGGCTATAGGCCTATGTCAAAGGAAGCCCAGCTTGCGGGTTTCCTCACCTACTGGCTCCGACGATTCGTCGTCCCTAGAGCGAGTGCCGTCGATCGCTTCCATCGAGGCGTGCTGTTTGCTGCCGTCCGTTTAGTCTTTGGCTATCAGATGGATCTCTTGTCAGTAATGACTTGCCGAGTGAACGCTGGCCTCCGCCTGTTTGTAGATTCGATGCTCAAAGGGAAAGGCAAGAAAGGAAGCTCCCCGCGGCTAGAGCTACCATATACATACCTATTCAGATGGCTGCTTCTGCACTATCCTACTCTGATGAATCCCGATATGGGAGCGGTAAGCGGCAGCTTCTTAAGGAGATTCTCCAGAAGCAAATGGATATACACCAGCTTAAAAGAATGCAGACGTGCTCTGAATCTCGGAAAGGGGTAGAACTTCTATTGTGTTCCCCCTCCGACTGGCTACGAGCACATGGCTTCAAATCTGGTCGACTTGGGGAGGCAGCCTTTGGGTCATGCAGTTTTTAATTGGCTGAGGACAATCCGACCGTCACACCTGGTCTACAGATTTGAAGACGAATATTATTTGGAGCCCTATCTGTCCAGTCGTTTTGCCCGTCAATTCGGCTACGACCAGTTTCATGTAGACAATGCCATCACGTGCCTACAAGAAAAAGGTTATCTGATTGACGGAGCCCGGGCTTGGGCTTATTATAATGTTCGAGACACCAGAACAATATTCTCGATGCCGATAAAGAGCGACCATGGCCCTCGGATGCTGTATACATATTCACTTTTTTATACATCCGTGAATACCTTTGCCGAGAACTTCAGTCTCACAGACAGCTTTGCGACAGCGGCCCGATTAAAGAAGGGAGCCTCTGTTGTGTTGGCTCCTGTCAATGATGGAGAGCGTGAGCCGGCCGATGCACCGTTGGAAGCTTCGAGGGAAGCCAACTTCCTCGAAGAAGTCAACGAGCTACTACGTGTCTCATTAAAGGTTGTCAGATCTCCAGCCAAGGAGAGGAAGAGGAGGATAGAGGAACCTTCTTCTCCAGTTGCTAAGAAGAAGCTTGTCTTGGAACCTTCAGAAAAGGTCACCACTCGGTCACAATCTCGGCAGCTGGCCGAGTCAATTCAGAGAGAAGAAGCGACCACCCCAACTTCTATTCAAAGACAAGAAAATATCATAGATGTAGAGAGTCCGGAGAGACCTCTACATAGAAAGAAAATTGACTTCAGAAGAAATAAGTAGTCACTCCTCCGAGACAAATCCTGTCATCGGTCGTGGCAAGTGCTATCGCCGGAGTTACAATGCCGTCTCCTACACCCGCCCCTAAACTTGAAGCTTTCTGTCCAGAGAGGAGGGATGAGGCTGTAGAGACCATAGAGGAAGCCGTGGAGAAAGAGGATGAAGTGGTGCGATCTCCTACACTTACAGTGGAGACTACCCAGCTTCCAGCTACACCGAGAACACTTCGTGATGAAGAGGTTCGATTAATGATCGATGCTCTGAACGACTGTGACTTCGGCCTCCATGATAATATGGATCCGATCGTAGCAACTGATAGTGGAGCCCGAAAGGAGAGCACAAGTGATGAAGTTTCATCAGCAGAGGCTGTTGATGATACACTGAATCCAGAGGAGGACACTGATGTCCATGTATCCCCAGAAGCTTTTGATGACACATTGAATCCAGAAGAGGACGTTGATGTGCATGTATCTCCAGAAAAGAATGTGGGTGGAGAAGTAGCAGCTGAGGAAATTACTACTGCCGATCCCAAAGGTATTGAATGATATTATCAAACTTCTTTTCATAGATTAAATGGCTGACATCTACATTTATATCCATACAGAAGTTGAATCCTCTCCAATTCCTCCAACATGCACTGATGTAGTGCCAATAAAGGAGATAGCCAGCGGTAGCAGACATTTTTCGGGCGGCTCCAAAGCAGGTAGTAGCCAGGCAGTAATATCTGAGGCTACTTCTGTGAGGTTGCAACTCGTGTCAGCAGAGGACAAATTTGTCCCTGGACCTAGCAATGGTAAGATTACCCTTACTTTTGATCCTCCTCGATAGTTGCTAATGACAGCCAACTGATGGTGTTTGTTTGATTTTGCAGAGGAACACCTGGGAGGGGCGACTAGCTCTACCATGGCTCCATTATCCAAAGAGACCTCCACTCATGTGCAAGAAGCTGAACGTCCATCTGCACAGGCACCTGCTGCTTCGACGTCCATGGGCGTAGCTGCTACTCCTGGTGCCATTGCCACTAACAGATTTATAATCGGTTCCTTCACCAATCTTTTCTTCAATTCTCTAGGACCCTTAGTAGAGAGGGTAATGGATAAAGAAGAGGTTGGTTTCATAACTGTTAGGGGTCCAACCTCCTATCTGATAGCTGCCATCCGGAGTCAAGATGATGAAGCGCAAGCTGCTTACCTTGAACACATCCTAGATGAGCTAGAGGAATCGGTTAAGATCTACAAAGATCTGAATTGGGGGGAGGTGGAATCTTTGGTACAGGCCGAGTTTGAGAGGATGTCACAAGAGGCTGCAGTTGTGAAGGTTGATTTCCAGATTATCTTGGACACTTTCACTGCCAAGTCTTCAGAATATAACTCTCAAATAGAGATAATAACATCTGCTGCCGAGGAGAAGAAGAAAAAAGTTGCTGAACTAAAAGCAGAATCTGCCCGTCTTTAAGAAGAGTTGAGACTTGTTCAGCTTGCTCTGGAAGATGAGGCCACACAACATCAAGCTACAATTCAGCAACTGGACACCCTGACCCATGAAATAGATGAATATGTCACAACTCATCAAGCTGAAATCTCTCGCAGACTAGTAACCATGCCGATTTTCGACGATAAGTCTGGAATGGAGGCAGCTAGGAGGCGAGTGATGGATTCTCGTGAGGAGCGACTGCAGACTTTAAAGCAGCAGATGACTAGCTTGATGACCCCGCCAGCGGAATAGAAAGACTTTTTGTATCTTCTATTTTTGTGACATGTAATTTTGTAATGTCTTTTAATTTTGATCAATAAAAAGACATTTCATTTGTGGCTCTATTATTTATTGCATATCTTATTCAGATATAAATAAAGCGATAGAAAATATATTCAGAGGTGCAAGACATGATATATTTCTTGATTTTAGAAAATAATTATATTCATTATATCTGCTCAGAGGTAATATGGACATGGCAGAATATAATTTGTTGAATATCATTATTTCAGTAGACAACTTAATCAAAGATAACAAATACATGATAAGTTACTGATATGAATGAAATGGATGAATCGTTAAAATGTGTGAACGAAATAAATCGTCAGGATGAACGGATGGACCGTCAAATGATGGAATGAACGGATGAACCGTTAGATGAAATAAACGGGCGAACCGTCAAGCGAATGTAATGAACGGGCGAACCGTCAGAAGAATGGATGAACGGGCGAACCGTCAGATGAATGTGATGAACGGATGAACCGTCAGATGAATGTGATGAACGGGTGAACCGTCAGATGAATGTAATGAACGGGCAAACCGTCAGATGAATATGATAAACGGGTGAACCGTCAAATGAATGTGATGAACGGATGAACCGTCAGATGAATATGATGAACGGGCGAACCGTCGAATGAATGTGTCGCTTTATTGTCTCACGAATCTCTGTCTATAAAAAGAACAGAAAATCAGATGGAATGATCACTTTCACTTTTCAACACAAAGATGTCATCTGGAGATGCATCCAAGAAGGCTGAGATCGCCCCGAAGGTTAAAGCGGTTATTAAAGAACGTCCAGTCGAGCCGGCCCAGCCAAAGCAGACAGAGGTAGGCGAAGGTTCATCTGCACCCAAATCGCCAAAGGACATCTTGGACTTCCTTCTTGAACCAGGGACGACTGAAGAAGAAAAGGCCATGAGGATGGCTGCTTGCAAATTCGTGGTAGGTTCGAACAAGGATGTTCTCGGCTCTTTTGCCGATTATATTTTTGAGAAGGACGGTAGTGGTCCTCGTCCCAATTTTGAGAAGGATGATAGTAACCTTCCTTGATATTATGTACTATCATTCATGATGAAATAAAATCAAATTTTATTTATGAACTTGTCTGATGATTACATGAAATCCCTGTTACATTCATACATAGTATTTCTTAAGGAATTTGCCATTGATGGGCATCATTACAACTCGACCATCTAGCTCTGAGAGTTGATAGGCTCCATTTGAAAAGACTTTGCTCACAACGTAAGCCCTTCCCACTTCGCATCGAACTTGCCCTTGCCCATGTGAGTCATAGTCATAGGACGTCTGACAGTTAGAACGAGCTCTCCTTTCTGAAAGGCTCTGACCTTAACTTTGCGATTGAAGGTCTTTGAGATGCGGGCTTGGTATAGCTCAATATGCGGTTGAGCCAATAGCCGTTTCTCGTCAACCGCTTCTAATTCTTGGAGTCGAAAAAGGTCGTTGTTCTCTGTAGTGAGCTCTTTGGCGATGGCAATCCTTAAAGATGGAATTTGAAGTTCCTGGGGCAGAACTACTTCACAACCGTACACCAAAGAGAAGGGTGTACAGCCTGTAGGGTTGCGGACTGTAGTACGGTAGGCCCAAAGACATTCTCTAAGCTTTTCACTCCAGTTTTATTTGTTAGTAGACACAAACTTTTTGAGGAGCTTGATGATAGTCTTATTGAAAGCTTCAGCCAAGCCATTAGCAGCAGAATTGTAAGCTGTCGAAGCGATATTGTCAATCCGATGATCATCACAGAACCTTGTGAACTTTTGACTAATGAACTGAGGTCCATTGTCATGAATGATTCGTTGAGGTTCACCAAATCTATAGATGACATAGTGTTTGACGAAGTTGATGATACTGGTGGTCTTGACTTCTGCCAAAGGTATAGCTTCAGCCCATTTGGAGAAGTAGTCGGTTATTGCCAGTATGAACCGATGTCCTCTAGAAGAAGAAGGATTGATGGGACCTATAATGTCCATGCCCCAAGCTTCAAAAGGCCAGGAAGCAGCAGTCGGATGAAGGAATTCTGATGGTTGATAAACGAAATCTGTATGGATTTGACAAGCTCGACATTTCCTTGCATATTCAATGGCATCAGATACCATAGAGGGCCAATAGTAACCCGTGCGTCGAATGCGATCCTGTAGTTTAGGACTGGGTTGATGTGCTCCGCAGACACCATCGTGAGCTTCACGCAATACTTGCTTCTCTTCATCACCAGCATGACAGCACAAGAGTAGGCCGTCATAAGTCCGTCGGTAAAGAGTTTTGGTGGTCTGATTGTAGTAGAATCGCAAAGATTGCCGACGAATACTCGTAGCTTCCTTGGGATCTTTAGGGAGTATATCATGAACTACGAAGTCGATGAAGGGAGCTCTCCAATCTTCATTGATAACATTAGCTTCAGTAAGATTACTGAACTCAATATTATGATTGTTTTCGATGCAGAACAATTCCCGATTAGAGACAACCACCACCTGCTGTCTTTTGATAGGGATGGCTAAGGCTGCTGCAAGATTAGCCAAAGCATCTGCTTCAGTATTGCAAGCTCGTCGGACATATTCGATGAAGAAGTCTTTAAATAATGTAGCCATGTTGATTGCCGCTTCATAGTAAGGTACTAGATCTTGATGGCGAACTTCATAGGTTCCTCTAACCTGGTTAACAACCAGCTTGGAGTCACCATAAACTTTAAGATATTCAACGTCCAGTTGTTTAGCTAACTGAAGGCCAATGAGTAAAGCACTGTATTCTGCCACGTTATTGGAGTAAGGTTCATCTAAGGAGTAGGCTCTTTGAATAGTTGACCCGCCTGGAGAAATAAGGACAACTCCAACTCCTGCGACAATGGCACCATTGGGTCCAATCTTGGATGCACTGTCAAAGAATAGACGCCAAGTAGAAAATTCTTCGAAGATTATATTTGATTCCAATGTCTCGTTCGGAATTTCATCATAGAGTTTGGATGTCTCTGGAACAGGATGAGCTGCTAAAAAATCCGTCAGTGCTTGACCTTTAACAGATTTTTGTGGAACATATACCATGTCATATTGAGCTTGCAGAATGGCCCATGTAGCCTGTCGAGAATTGAGTGTGCTAGGCTTCTTCATCAGTACCCGAAGAGGATTAACTCGAGAAATAACCTGAATAGTTTGGCCAATGATGTAATGTCGCATCTTTTGAACAGCAAACATAAGAGCTAGGCATTCTTTTTCGACCGGACTATAACGGTGTTCAGTACCAATCATAGTACGACTGAGATAATAGATGGTCTGTTCATGGCCTTCTTTGTTCTTTTGGGCAAGTAAAGCACACAATGAATGATCCATAGCACGGACATACATTAAGAATGGTATGCCTGAGATCGGTGGCACCAAGACTTGCGGGTTCATGAGATATCGCTTTATGTCGTCAAAAGCTCGTTGACATTCTTCGGTCCAAATGAAAGATACACCCTTCTTCATTAGCTGAGTAAATGGTCTTCAGCGTCCAGACAGATTCGAAATGAATCTCCTGATGTACGCAAGTCGACCTTGGAATCCTCGTAGTTCTTTTAGGTTGCGTGGAGGACGCATCTCTTGAATGGCTTTGATCTTCTCGGGATCCACGTGTATATCCTTAGAGGTAGTGACGAAGCCGAGAAATTTGCCACTAGAGACACCCAAGAATGACTTGGTGGGATTCATTTTGAGTTGATGTTGGCGCATTAGATTGAAGATAGTTCTCAAGTCGTGGATATGATCTTCCTTTAGACGACTTTTGACAGCAATATCGTCGACGTAGCATTCAACAGTCTTGCACAGATGATCTCGAAAGATAGTACTCATGGCTCGTTGGTAAGTTGTACCAGCATTCTTGAGACCAAATGGCATTACGGTATAGCAGTAGACTCCGCGAGGAGTGCAGAAAGAAGTATATTTTTTATCTTCAGGATTCATCCGAATCTGATTGTATCCGGAGAATCCATCTATGAAAGATATTGACTCGAATCTACAAGTGTTGTCAATTATGACATCCGTGATAGGAAGAGGAAATTCATCTTTTGGACAGGCTTCATTAAGATCCCAAAAGTCGATGCAAACTCGAACTTTTCTGGTTTTATTTAGGACTGGAACGACGTTGGCTACCCAATCTGGATGTTGTTCTTCTCGGATAAAGCCACAAGCGATGAGCTTCTTGAATTTATCATCGATTGCATCCATCATTTCTGGCTTGAAGCGTCGTTGTTGCTGTTTGACCGATTTTGTATTAGACAGAATATTCAATTTGTGAGTAGCAACTTTGGGATCTAGACCTGGCATGTCTTCATAGCTCCAGACAAAGACATCAATATATTCTTGAATAAGAAGAATTAATTTTGCTTATCTGCCTCTGGAAGGTTCTTACTGATGAATATTGAACGAGGTGATCCGCTCTCTCCTATATCAATTTGAACCAATTGATCTTCGGTAGGAGGTTCCTTTTGTTCAAATCGGAGTTCCCTTTGGGTATCCATTCGTTGAGCCTAAGGATCTGTTTCAGGATTTTCTTCAATATCCTCGTCATAGCCTTCTAGAAGTTCAGCGGAGACCATGTTAGAATATACGATCAATCGATGAACTTGACCGATGCTGGTATCAGAATCCCATGATCTGGAATCAGAAGAGTTAGAGCGCTCTTCACTATCGGATTCGGAGACTGCTGGAGATAATACCGGAGGTGAAGTATATCCGAGACCTCTTTTGGTCCTGCTGTAGTACATCTCTGATTTTTCTTTCGGAACAACCGTACAGATAGGAGTTTTTCTACCCTTACCGTAGTTGAGGCCATTCTTGAAGTCATAACCTATCTTTCGGATGATGTCTTTTGATTGTTGACTATAACGACGAAGTTGAAGATGTCCCGTATCGTTACTTTTGCTATCATCCGTATAGCTGAATTTTTATTCTGGTCCTTTACTAAAAAGTATTGGACTCTCGCCTCTCTTTCGAGAAGGGACAACAAAGTATGAATCATCTGGGTGTTCGAGTAAGACTTCTGTTTGAAGAGACTGTACAACTCCCATTATAAATGACTGAAAGCTATCTAACATATCCAAATAGCACTTAGCATAATAAATGACATCAGTATACTGGAAAAGAGATGCTTTTTCATTGATTTGTACATCTGTATTTACAACAGGACCTTTAGCCTTAGCAAGCTTGGTCAGATTGATTACAAGAGGGGGAGAAGAAGAACGTGGAGGAGGATTAGACTTGTTACGATGGAGGTCGATAATAAGTGGCTCAGAAGAGGTGAGCTCCCTTTTATCTTTGTTATGAGATAAATCAATAACAAGTGGCTCAGAAGAGGTGAGCTGCTTTTTATCCTTGTTATAACGTAGGTCGATAACAAGTGGCTCAGAAGATGTGAGCTCCCTTTGACCTTGACCACCATCAGTTGGTTGCTTCTGGACTGGCAAGTGAATAGCCAGTGGTTTGGAGGATTGAGGACGAGAAATACGCCCTTTAACAGGTATGATGAGGGTGTCATTGGGCACTGCTTCTTGTTCTTCTTCAGTGTCCAGAGATAGTACTACCTTCATGAACTCATCCTTATACATGCGAGCATCGTTACAATATGCTTCTACACCTTTGAAAGGATAGAGATCTGTGACCTCCTTTTGAACCTCTCTATTGTCATCAACGTATTTGAAACATTGATGGAGAATCAAAGGAACAATATTGTGTTCATGTAAGAATGGTCTCCCCAACAGAGGATTGTAAGAACAACCATGGTTGTCTATGATATAGAAGGTCACCTTTGTGCGGAGATTGCCTATTTGGAGTTTTAGGCGAATCTTGCCCAGAGGTTCACTTCTTCCTTGGTTGAACCCTAGGATGGTGGTGATTGTACTGGAAAGACTGTGTACTGGGATCTTCAGTGCATCTAACATTGTCTTCGGCACGATGCTGAGAGCAGACCCTGGATCTATCAGAATACAATCGACTTTCATCGATTCGACATATCCTGTATAGTATAGAGGACGGTCATACCTATTGTCTTCCATCAGCATATCCTCCTGTGTGAATGTAATGTTTGAAATTAACTCCAACACACTATGACAATGGAGACAGGAGACAGGCTCTGCTTTTGGCTTTTTCAGAAGGATTAGACAAGTTTTCGCCTGCATGAGAGCTTCACTCAGAGTTTCTTGAGTCTCTTTGGAGAGACACAAGAGCTCGAAGATTGACAGCCAGGCCGATGTATCGGCTAGTTGAGCCAAGATATCAAAATTGTATGGCTTCTCAAGTCCAGAAGGAGATGACTTCTTCAAAGGCTTGTCGAAGCGGACTTGTTGTTTACCTTTGTCGGCTACCGTCGGTTTAGGGGGAGTGGGTTCTACAACCGGTGAGGATGCAGCAGAAATGTCCTCAGTAGAAACAGGCTGCACTGGAATGGGCTCAGAAGAAGAAGCAGGATTTTCTTGAGTTTTAAGAACTTCCCGTAGGTAGGCTTTTCCTGATCTGGTGCCCAGCAGGATTTCCTCTTCAATTATGGGGTCAAAAGACACCATATTACAGATCTTTGTTTTGCCCTTGGAGCGTTCTTTCTTATTAGAGGAAGTGGAAACTTCGAACTCCGAAGCAAGATCAGGGTGAATCCACATAATCTTACCATTGTCAAGAGATAAGGGAACGAGACCTTCACTTCGTGGAGGAGGGAGATTCTCGATCTCAAGAGTAGCTTTGGGGATAGGGATGACACCGTGCTGTACCATCTGCGAAGGAAAGTTACCGAACTAAACTGAGACCATGTTTGTGGTAACCGTCTTCTCATCTTGTTGCAGAGTGACAACACCAACGTTGACTAGCTCTTAAATTTTGCCTTTGAGCACATAACATGCTCGAGTGGGATGCCCAATAAACCTATGATAGACACAATATTTGGGATGATCAGTCTTACCGACCTCATCAGGCTTCTTTGGGTCTGGGAGTTGGAGCTTATTGCTTTTGATCAAGCAATCAAAGATGCTCGCGGTGTCATTCTCGTCAAAGGAGTATTCTACTTTCGGACGAGGTTCCCTTGGTGGAGGTGCTGAAGGAGTAGAAGTAGATGTAGGTGGAGCTACGTTGACCGCTAGAGATTCTTTGTTCTTCAAGTTGATGTTCAAAGTTTCTTTTCCCTTGCGGTTGTTCTGGCGATTACCGCTACTCGCTGTCGGGTGTTCATTCCGGTCGGGGTTAGACATGTGTACCTCTAGCTGCTTGAACTTGTCAGCACTAACTTCAGCTGCTTTAGCATTGACAATGAAGGATGGCCAGTCTTGGAACTGAGTTGACCCCGTCCATATGCTGATGATAGACAAAAGATTTGCCTTGCAGGTATCAATAGTGACAGCGGTCAGAGTTCCAGGAGGCATTTTTAAAGCTTCTCGGCAGAACCTTTCAATAAAACTCTCTGCGGTTTCATTATGTCTTTGTTTGATTTTATTAAGGGCTGACATGGTCATGTCGTTGATCCCCTCATAGAATCGTTCCAAGAAGATTTGTTTTAGACATGAGAAAGAGGTGATACAGCCATCGGGCAAGCTTCTGTACCAATTGTATGCCATACCGGCTAAACAGCCGACGAATACCCTGGTAAGAAGAGCGTCATTTGGCTGAAGTTGGACAGTCATTACCTCAAAGTGGTTAATGAACTAACTGGGAGAAGTGCTGCCATCAAACAGCAAAATTGTAGGGATCTTGTACTTTGGAGGAAATGGGACTTCCTTCCACTCAACTGGGTAGGGTTGTTTGATCCCTAACCTCTGTAAGTTGTCTTTCTCTTTGAAGGCCTCGAATTGAGTGCACAGGAGTTTGACAGCTTCATTAGAATCCTCCAATGATATAGAAGGAGCAGGCTGAATCAGAGTGTTAGAGGGGAACAGCGTGGTAAGCACTACCCCCAGTACCTGACTGACTGGGTATAGGTTGAATCTGTACAGGAGGTACTTGAGGAGATACTACCTCCAGCCCTGCATTGACAGGCACCGACGATGCTATGATCTCAGGATTTGTAGCAGGTACAGTCGGTGGTACTGTATGATGGGCCATGATGATAGAATGCATACTTGCAACCATTTCAGCCATGGTCTTTAACTTGTCTTCTAGAGCAGCTATTCGTTGTTCTTGACTAGCCGAACTAGAAGCATCTGGGTCTTCAGTAACAACATAAGCTGTCACTTCTCTAGGTATAGTGGAGGACACTGTCTGTTCAGAACTTTCGATGTATGCATCATAATCAGAGAAAGAATCATCTCCCGAATAAGAAAGAGGGAGATGACCGGAAGGATCTTGGAGAAGATTCCTTTGACTGATTGTATCTCGACTTCGGGATCTGGTATGTCGAAATACTCCTTCAGAAGATTCTTGGAGTAGATCTAAATACCGCTGGCTGGGCTTGGGAGGCTTGCCGTGCTTGGAGCACTTCCTACCCCCAGTATCTCGAGAGGTCATATTGACGGAAGCGTACAACACTTCGTCTTCATCTTCCGACATTAGTTCAGACGTTGCAAAATTCAAACGATCGAAGACAGATCGTTTTGTTGTCTAACAACAGTACTTGATGACAACCTTGTGATTACATTGGTGTCCAAGTGATTGAACTGGAGGTGTTGAGATGTTGTCCCATTTTTGCTTGAGGTGTTCTCGGAGATCGGGAACAATGACGGGACGAGAAGAAGTTTGAGGGGTATGTTCTTTGACCACATTCGGAACATGGTTCCGGTTCTTCAGATGTTTTCTCCTTTGAGTGTACAGGGAAGTACTCATTTCATTAGTATAGGTGTCAGGATTTTTGATCCTGGAAGTTTGCCTCTGATGCTGATTGATCTTCGGCATTGGCTGTTTGTGTTTCGCCGAAGTTGGTCTATTGAGATAAGTCCTTAGATCAGCAAATTCACCTCCAGGGGTTTCTGTCTGAGACACCAGTAATTTTCCCTATTTTGAGCGGGATATCCTGAGAGTTGGGAGATCTTGGAATTCTGCTACCGGAGTAGGCAGAATACCTCTTTGATCAGTACACTTCCCTTTGGCAAGGAGGGAAGAAGAACTCTTGTTTGAGAGAGTTCTTGTACTGATTGGTGCCGAAGCACGTTCAGATTGATCTTTTACGATAAAAACCGAGGAAGACTGAGAAAAGGCCAAAGGCCCTTTCCCTTGTTTTGTGAAGAAGGGTTAGCTAAAGAGCGTTTCCCTCTGTTGTCTTCCAAGTCGTGGAACGAGGAAGTTTAAGAAAATATCAACGGGCCTTTTCCTTTGTTCTGGGGAGGAGGAATAGTCAACAGACTACCCCCAGTGGATTGCGCTGGAGCAACAGGGTGCTTGGGAAGAGGAGCAGAGTTTTTCCCCTTGCTGTGAGAAGAAGGAAGAATAGCCAAAGGGCTGTCCCTCATAGACTGCGCTGGCACAGTTTGCGCAGGAGTTGAAGTGGTTGTTGGCGCATTGGCTGTTTGCGCATGAGGAGCTTTGACAGATGGCCTTTTGGCCACAGAAACTGTAGCTCGCGTAGCAGGAGTCTTGACTTCAGAGTGCTTGAGTTGCATTCTGGTTGCTGAAGTGGTGGACTACGCAGGAAGAGTTGCAGCTAACTGCGCTAGGGGAAGAGGAGTCTTGCACTTTGCTAAAGCAGCATAGAAAGTTATTTGTGCACTGGCAAGAGAAGCAGAATACTGCACATGGGCAGTAGAGGCAGCAGACTGTACAACACTTTTTGTAGCAGAGACAGCAGACTGCGCAGAAGATTGCGCAGAGGATTGTGCAGAGGACTTTGGAGTCCACACTGAACAGACTTTGCTCTTGGCAGAAGTTGCAGTGCGACGAGTAGTCCCGGAGTTGATCATCGCCTCGTAGGCCGTCTGGTTTACCTTTACAACCAGCGTCTTCTGCATTTTTCCGATAGACGCAATGTCACATTGAGTTGTCACTTCCTCGTCGGAGGAGAAAGTCGTCCCCCGCAGAGTCGCCATTTTGTTTGCAAAAACAAAAGTTTTTTTTATTTCACAAACTTTGTAAGAAGATTATAATAGAATTCTGGGAAAGTACAACTATAGGAATCCGATCTGAAGACGATCGCTTTATCCCTTGGACGATGTGAACTTTGAAGATGGTAGTCTCTGAAGAATGCAGCAGCACTTTGGCAAGAACTCCTGATCTCTTGTGATGATCTGATGTTGATTCTGATTTTCTGATTCTCTCTCTGATCCCCCTGATCTGGCCTATGAAGGACTTGAAACTCCATTTATAGAGTTATGAAAATAACTAATTTTTAGTTATTCTGGATTATGCCGGATGGATTGTGCAGACATTGGACTGTGCAAGCAGTGAACTGCGCTGGCAGTTACTCGATCGTGGACAAACTGTATGAGACGCGTGGCATTGTTTGATTGAAATGCGCTTGGTCGTGTATAGACGGTTGCCACGTGGTGAGCAATTGATGGCATGTAGGCCACGTGTAAATTGTCAGTTATCTTGATGGATTGTGCCACATGAACTGTGCTGGCTTCAGACTGCGCTGGGATTGAACTGCGCTGCAGAAAATCTGGCAGATTGCGCTTCGATTGGGCTGGTAGCTTGTGCTGCCTGTATAGCTGTCCTCGAGCACTGTGCTGCACGAGAAACGAATAGTTTCCTCGTTCTTCAGGCTGTCAGCTGTCAGAAGATCTGATTTTCTGTCAGATAATGATGACGCGGCCACGTCAGCTAGTTCGCTTAGATGGGTGCACAGTTCAACTTGTGTAGTTGAGTTGTTGCGCAATCTGTTTTCTGCGCAGTTCACTTGAAGGATGCACAATTTGATTTTTATTGCTTCTTTGATGGGTGCAACTTGATTTTTAGGACCTACACTTAAGTATCTAAGATACCTAGCTAGCACTTACCTATGACACTAACTATACAAACTTACCTAAGTATCTAAGATACATAGCTAGCACTTAACTCATCAAAGAACCCTAAAATAAAGTGTCCTTGTGAGCCGTTCTCTCGAAAGGAAATGCGACACAAAAGGATTACCGACTTAAATTTCCTTTTGAGAGGACGGCACACATGGACACTTGATTTCAGGCTACACACGCTCACATATCCCTCTCTGTCTATGTATCTAACTTACCTAAGTATCTAAGATACCTAGCTAGCACTTATCTAGGATACAATTTCAAATACCCATAACACTAGCTATACATACTACCTAAGTATCTATGATACGTAGATAGCAATTTCTCATGAAAGTACCATGAAATGAAGTGTCCTTGTAAGCCATTCTCTCAAAAGAAAATGTGACACAAAAGGCTTGCAGATGTAAATTTCTTTTTGAGAGGCCAGCTCACATGCACACTTGACTTCAGGCTACACACGCTCACATGAGTATTAAATGAGTGTCGTCACGTGTTCAATGTCAGCCCTTCTCTTCAAAGAAACTTTACTTCTGTAAGCCTTTTGAGGCTTTTGGAATTATACAGGATTTCAGAAAAATACTAGAAAAGGCCAAGTATTATAATTTTTCTTTTATATGATTTTTCTTCCTTTGTTATTTTTTTGATTTTTTTACTCCTTTTATTCTTTATCTTTTCTCCTATTTTCTGAAACCTGTAGGACACTAAAAGCCTAAAAAAGGCTTACAAAAATAAATTTACTTGTCAGAGAAGGGCTAGCATGGACACTTGACTTTAGGCTGACAAGAACACTTACCTATGTATCTAAGATACTTAGCAAGCACTTACCTATGACACTAACTATACGCACTTAGCTAAGTATCTAAGATACCCAGCTAGCACTTACCAAGGATACAGTTTCAAATACCCATGACACTAACTATACATACTTTTCTAAGTATTTAAGATGTTGGCCCATTCAGCCATGGTCAAATCAATTTTGATAATTGACTTAAAACTCTGATCTCGATATAAAATGAAACAGAAGATCACAGATTTCATCTCTACTAACATTTTCATACTTTGTTCTATAATTTTCTTTTATTGAGTCTCGAAAAATTATGCGTCGGGATAACTGGCATTTAGAAGTTCTATCACGAACCAAAAATAAACCAATCCTATCATTGATTCCTAGCCAAACCAATATCCAAAAGTCTAACCAAATCAAATGACCCTGAAACCCTAGAACCGAACTCGGGCCGAGGTTTGCCCGAACTCGGTCCTCTAGGATCCCTCATGGTTAGCTGCATTTTCCTATTCCTTTGGATCTCCAACGTTCAAATTTATGAACGTTAGCCTACTGAGTTTTGCCCGAACTCTGTCCAAGAAAATCCACTAAAAAGAGAAGAATCTCCTATTCCTACTCACTCATTCAATCTTCATCTTCACTACCTATTTCTAAGCTTTCTATATACTTTAAAGAGCCAAAATCTTTTCTTCTAGTGTCGGTGGTTTTTAATTAGGAGTATCCGAGTTATACAAGCTTGGAGTATAAAAGCTTTTCTCAGAAAAGTGTTTTGAAGTGTGATCGTGGGCTTCGGATGAAAACACGATGGTGTTGAAATTGGCGTGTTTTCGGAGTAAAGCACGCAGTGTAATATCTATTCAAAATAGTGGAATATAGTGAGAAAGAGTTCTCGCGGACTGGACTAGTCCTCTCAGAGGGAAACCAGTATAAATCTTGGTGTTTGCGTTTTGCTTTCTTGCCTCCACTTACTTATTGCTTTACTTCATTTCATTTAAGTTTATTTATATATTTGCTTCACCTGCTTAAAATTGGTAAATATTTTTCTGTGTACTCTATTCACCCCCCACTAGAGGTGCCATCGATCCTATAATTGGTATCAGAGCACAGTTTATCTCTAGTCGGATTAAAACTCCTTGAGATATTTCATCATTATGTCCAAGCAATGGTAAAGGCCAATCAACAAATAGGCCACCAAGCAATGGTAAAGGCCAATCAACAAATAGGCCACCCCTATTTAATGGCACGAACTACACATACTGGAAGACACATATGAGCTTTTACCTCAAGTCTCTTGATTTCAATTTATGGTCGATTGTCATAAATGGTTATAAGAAACCACTACCTATTATGATAGAAGGTGTTCTAGTTGAAAAATCATTTGATAGATATATCGACAATGAAGATAAACAAGCCAGTCTTGATACAAAAGCCATAAATGCTTTATTTTGTGCTGTAGATTGAACTGAGTTTAACAGAGTTTCAACATGTGTCACGTCTCACGAGGTTTGAAAACTTTTTAAGGTTACTCATAAATGCACTTCCCAAGTGAAGGAGTCCAAAATCTTACGACTAACACAAGAGTATGAGGCCTTCAAATGAAGCCTAATGAGACTATTATAAATATGTTTACTCGGTTTTCATATATTATTAATCCTCTATCTTTCCTTGGAAAAGAATACAGCAATCACGAGAAGATTTGGAAGGTGATTCACGGGCTAACCAAGAACTGGAATCCTAAAAAGACGACCATTATTGAAGGAAATGATCTCATAATAATGACTCTTGAAACCCATATAGGAAAGCTTATGATGCATGAGCTAGACCTTAAAGATTTCAAAGAGTCAGCTCCAAAAGAGAAGGTGATAACATTTAAAGCTAACCACAAGACAACCTCCGACGATAAAAGTGAGACAGACAGCTCAGACTACGAGCAGATGGCCCTCATGACAAGGAACTTCAGAAGATTCCTTAGATGTGAGAAGTCATACCAAAAAAAGAAATATTATAGAGATGATAAAGAACCAATCTGCTTCAGCTGTAAAAGAACATGTCACATCAAGAAGGACTGCCCTGTTATAAGAAAGGGAAGCAGACATGATCAATCAAGCAAGAGAAGGACTTCAACCAGAAACTATGCTAACACTAGCATCTGGTGTGAAAGCGAAGCTAGTGACTCTAAAGAAGAAGAAGAAGAGAAGTCTCGCAACACGGCAAACCTATTTTTATGGCTATAGATACTAAGGTAATATCGAACCCTATCTATGAAGAATTTACTTTTGATGAAATGTCTGATGCTTTCACTGATATGTTAGAAGATTAGAAAAAAATGATAAACATGTACAAAAGTGCTAAGAAAAAGCTAAAATTTGTACAATATGAGTTTTCAAAGCAATCTCAAATGCTAGAATAGCGATTCTTCTAGTGACACAAATGAGATTACTTCTTTAAAGTTAAGCTTACATGAAACTCTTGAAAAGCTTGAGAGCTAATAAAAAAAAATGTAAAACTTAATGATCGCTATGAATTAGAGAAAAAGAAGTACAATATTGCTGCTCAGAGAATAGATGAACTCACGGACAAACACAATGAAGCTTGTGACGTCTCTAAAAAGTTAGAGATTAAGCTGGAAAAACAGGTTGTCAAACTAAAGCTCAGGTGAACACAAGTCACAAGGCCAAGCACAAACATAACACGACCAACACTGCTAGAACTGCCAAAAGCTATGCATATATGTATACCTTTTCACATAATAAGAAAACACAAACATCTTCAAAAATGCATATACATGATCTTTGAACTACACCGAGCACTAACACTTTTACTACATGTCACTATTATAGTATGAGAGGACGTATCACACTAGTGTAAGATTAGAAAGCTAGTAGATCTGAATGTATATGTATGAGTTTCAAATACTAACATATCAGGACCCTCAAGAAAGTGTGCACCAAAGGTTACATCTTCAGCTTGTGTTATAGGTGAACCTTCCTCATCCCACTAGAAGCAAGTGAATTCTCGATAGTGGTTGCTTCAGGCATATGACACGTGATAACACATTGTTTGCAACTCTATCGATGAAGAAAGAAGCCTATGTCTCCTTTGAAAATAATCTGAAAGGACATATTATTGGAATTGATGACATATGTACTTCTTCCTCACCTATTATTAAAGATGTATGCTTTGTAACAAAATTAAAACATAACCTGCTAAGTATTAGTCAACTGACAGATCCTGGTTATGGAATTATTTTTGCTAAAAATAAAAGTTTTATTTATGATAAAAGTTCTGGAATAACTTTCATTGAGGGAATAAGAGAGGACAACATATATGTGCTATATCTGTCAGAGGAGACTAATAGTACATGAAAGTGTCTGTTCACAACTCAAAACGAAAGCTGAGTTTGGCATATGCGTCTTAGACATGTTAACATAGATACTATTGCAAGATTGTCCACCAAGAAACTGTTAAGAGGCTTACCTGATATTACTTTCAAGAAAGATATAATATGTGCCAAATGTGAAAAGAACAAGACATCTAGATCATCTTTCAAATCAATAAACGCTGTAAGTACCTCTAGACCTTTGCAATTATTACATATGGACTCGTTTGGACCAAGTAGAGTCGCCAGTCTTGGCGGCAAGCTATATGCTTACATGATAGTTGATGACTATTCACGATATACTTTGGTTTACTTTCTTGCAAATAAAAATGAGGCCTTTTTTGAATTTGTATCTTTTTGTAAAAAGGTATAAAATAAGAAAGGATTCATAATTATTATGATACGAAGTGATCATGGAGGAGAATTCGATAACCATGAGTTTAAATCTTTTTGTGATTCAAATCGGCTATCACATAAATTCTCTTGCCCCAGAACTCCTCAACAGAATGGCATTATGGAGAGGAAGAATAAGACTCTTGGCGATATGGCAAGAGTTATGTTTAACCACCATAATCTTCTAAAATATTTTTGGGCAAAAGCTGTCTATACAACATGCATTATTTTGAATAGAGTTCTTATTAGACCTATCTTTAAAAAGACTCCTTATGAATTATGGTTTAACAGAACTCCTAACATCAGCTATTTCAAGGTCTTTGGTTGCAGATGTTTCATTTTAAATACAAAAGACAAGTTGGGAAAAATTCGATGAAAAAGCTGATGAGGGCATATTCTTGGGGTATGCTGCAAAGAGCAAAGGGTACGGGTATTCAACAATATATCACTTGTTGCTGAAGAGTCAATAAATGTCACATTCGATGAGCTGAATAGTCAACGTAATGATGGTAGTGACATGAAGAAGAGAAAACTCCCTCCAATAGAATATCAAAAGATATATCATCCTCATACTATCTAGAAAGTCTGTCGAAACGATTGCGGTTTATGCCAGACCATCCGGAAGAACTAGTAATAGGTGATGTATCAAGAGGTGTAAGTACTCGCTCAAGCACGAGAGAGATTGTAGTTAATATTGTATTTATTTTCAAAATAGAACATAAAAATATTTTAGAAGCTTTTAATGATGAATTTTAGATTTATACAATACAAGAGGAACTAAACTAATTTAAATGGAATCAAGTTTGGGAACTCGTTTCCAGACCTATTGATCATCCGATCATTGGTACCAAGTGGGTGTTCTAAAATAAATTAGATGAGAATGGTTCAGTCATACGCAACAAAGCATGTCTAGTAGCTCAAAGCTATAATCAAGAAGAAGGCATTGACTATGATGAGACATTTGCTCCAGTTGCTAGACTAGAGTCCATTCGTATGCTTTATGATTTTGCAAGTTTTTGTGGTTTTAAACTCTTTCAAATGGATGTCAAAAGTACTTTTCTAAATGGTTTTATAAAAGAAGAAGTTTTTGTAAGGCAACCTCCTAGCTTCGAAGATTTCAAAAATCTTGATCATATATTCAAGCTATGCAAGGCTCTCTACGGTCTCAAATAAGCACCTCGTGCATAATATGAGCGCCTTATTTCCTTCTTGCTTGAATACGACTTTTCAAAAGGGAAGGTTGATTCTACTTTCTTTACAAAAGCTTTGGATAAGAATTTTTTATTAGTACAGATATATGTTGATAACATATTTTTCAGATCAACTAATTGTTGGCCCAATGATTACATCGTATTTTTGAATATGGCTAATCAGTTAAGTTTAACAAAATGATGTCACTAATATTCATATACTCACTATCATGTTGCTACTTAAACTTAGCATTGTCCTAATTGTCCTATATTATATTGCTATGCTTGTATCGTACTGCAACATATGTTGCTGGCCTAACATGTATTTGTAGACATGCAATAAGCATGATCAAACATGATCAAAGCAGGACATAGGTAATGAAGAATTCAAGATGGACCAAAGACGGCGTCAAACAAAGAGATTTCTCCGAACCACCTAGCGACCTATCTAGGTATTCAGATTTTCAGATCTGCTTATCTTTTGGACGACTGCTATCAAGGAAAAAGACGTCTTCAGGACTGCTCAAAATCAGAATAAAGGCGTCATCAAAGGGCTCTTGGTTTTCCTACTTATTTCAAGTCTGTAATTTTCAATTTATTGAGTCTAGGAGAATGTGTACGTTGAGTCGCACTAAGTCATCTTAACCCCTAGACATATCTCTCCAAGCTCTACCATTCAAATAGACCAATTCCTGAACCAAGCCCAAACTCCACAAAGCCCAAAAGCCCAATGGACTATTCTGCCTTCTGGAGACAGAGTTCGGGCCGAACTCTGCCTCCACACAGAGTTCGGGCCGAACTCTGTCCCCTGATTTCCAGGAACTAATTTTCATGGTTACCAATTGCTAGCTGGTACAACGGCCATATTTTTGAATTTTGAGGACAGAATTCTGGCCGAATTCTGCCTTCCAGACTAGTATATACAGGGCATGATTTCAACCTTTTTCATTCATCTCTTAATCACCTTTATATCTCTCTCCCTCAATCATCTAAGCCTTATACTACCTAAGCCTTATTCTTCCAATCTACTAGCCACAAAACTTCCTAAGCCCCAAGGTGCTCAAGTGCGATTCAGCTAGAAGTTGTTGTGCAAGAGTTGAAAAGAAAAGTCACTTGGACAATTCCAAGTTTCGCCACCTGCGAATCTGTAAGAAGTTGGCGTGCTCTTCTGAGTAAAGGCACGTGGTTGTACACTATTTCACAAATAGTGGATTTCAATCCTGAGCTAGAGTTCTCAGGCCTGGACTAGTCCTCCACGAGGAAAACCAGGTTAAAACTGTTGTGTTTGCGTATGCTCTTATGATCTTTATTTACTTCCGCATTTCTCTCTGATTTATTTACTATCTTGATAGTTGTTTTGTGGAGGTGATATAGTGTTAATTTTTTATTTGGTGATTATCGACACAAACTCTATTCACCCCCTCTAGAGTTGCCTACACGTTATTTCAATTGGTATCAGAGCAAGGTCTCTATTGTTAGGCTTAAAATCCTTAGAGTAGATCCTTGTTTATTTGTGTATGGCATCGTATTCTTCCTCCTCCGATGAAGAGGGTTTTACTTCTAGTAGCATAGACAATCATGTTTCTTCTAAATGCAATAAGTGCTCTAAGTGGAAAGCCATGGCTAACCAATCCTTAAAGTTTGCTAAAGCTTTTCATTCTACAAATGAAGAACTTTTAGAAAAGGTTATTCATTAAGAAGAAGCTAATGAGTTTTTGAGAAATGAAAACAATGATTTGTTATCTAGACTTGACTCACAAAACTCATCTTGTGTTTCTTTAAAGAGTTTGAATGATTCTTTAATTTTGAAAATCAAATCTCTTTCCTCATCAATAAAAGATCTTAAGAAGCAAGCACATGAGCTAAATCATTTGCATGATTCTTCTATTGACTCTTTAAAGAAATAAAATGATGATTTTATTTCTAGAATTGCTTTATTTGAAAAAGACAATTATGCTTTAAATGCTAAATTTGATTCTCTTACTTGTTTGCATAATGATTTGCTATTAGAACATGATATTCTTAAGACCAAATCCATGCATAGTGATTCTCTTACTTGTGTGTATAATAATTTGCTATTAGAACATGATAGTCTTAAGACCAAATCCATGCATGCTCACTCTAGAGATATTCATCATTCTAGTATGTCACATGTTCATAATCATGCTTATTCCGATACATGTGCACACATTAGTATTAGGTGCTTATATTGCTCTCGTATTGGACACATGAGTGTAACTTGTCCTATTCGTAGGAGTTTTTCTACCAATGCTAGAGTAAATAGTATATGGGTCCCTAAATCAAACAAATGTGGATCCAAGTTTATTTGGATACCAAAGCCTTCGCCTAATATTGTATGTGGAGCTACTTGTATCAGGACATAGCACCGAGGAAGCGTGTTGGTTGTTGCAAAGCTCAAAGGTCATCTTCCAAGCAATTGCACCAACACAAGTGTGGCCACTAGAGCCACTTTGGTAACATGCTAAATGATTCTCTTTAAATGGTTTATATTTGTAGAATTTAGCATGTTTCTCTTGATGTCTTGCTACTAGCTCACATTGACAACCTTTGGTTGCTTATTATATAAATCAATGTGAGATATAATACTAGCATGCTTAGTCAATGTTTTATTTCTTTTATCTAGCATGACAAATTACTTAGCTTAAATGACTAGTTCACACTATATAGTTTATCACTCATTTTCTAGTAGTGTGACACATCTATATATGCATGCTCATTTTTTTTTAATCCTTATTTATAAAGCATGCATATCACTCTAGTCCATATGACCTAGGTTTTGATTTGAGTTAATATGATTTTAACTCTTCATCTTTAAAAGTTTTGAGATAGTTACTTCTTGCCAATTTGTATTTAGTATATCATTGGTATTTGTGAATATATGTATTTAGCACAAGCTTCTTATCACTTGATAAGTATATACCTATACTTCTTTTTAACCTTGTGCTTACATAATATATTCATTATTGATTCTCATATTTTATTTTAATTATCCTCTTGAGAATCTATTAAGTCTCTGCCCAATAAAGTTTATTTATACATTTTGTTTAATTTGTGATGGTTTTTAATATTTATTAATGATACATGAATATATTTATTTTTCTATGTAGTTCATGTATTTCTTATATTGATATCTATTTTTCTATAAATATCTTTTTATGGGCATATGAGTTAAGCTCAAGTTTTATATTATTTTGAAGAGTATCTATTCATACTTTTCCTTACCTCATATTTTAGCTATTGATTCTTTTGACCAAATTTGTGTTATCTCATCTTGAATCAATTAGCTCCTTCCTTAAAGTCTTCTTTTGATGATATCTTATTGGCTTTTATTTGTTGACTTTATGGATACATGCAATTTAATTAATTTTTGATCTTTTCATGTATGCCTATTTGTGATATATATAAATATATTAATGATTCCTAACTTCTGATATTTATTTGTTTTACTTCTTCAAGTTAGGATATTGAGAGAAAATGTTTATTAGTGTCTTGTTCATGACTTTTATAGAAGTTCTTTTAAGAATTGTTTGGTTTTGTGCTTTACCTTACTTGTTAAAATTATCGTACTTATTAGTGCACATTTTGCGCATGTATCTTCTATATATTTTCTCCATAAGTGTATTATGAAAATATTTGTTTTAAAAATACTCTTAGCAAATTTTGATGATCATTCTTTTATTATTATTTGGGTATTTACCTTTCTTATTCATAAGGATTTTTGGAATTTGATGTTGTTTGATGATACTGCATATATTCCTTTAAATCTAAGTTCTTAAAAGTAAAGAACATTTTGGGAACAAGCCGAAAGGGTCCTTCTGTCATACAGGTGTAAATAGCCTAAAGCGACACGGTGCACTAGTCTTCGGACTACCGCTAGCTGGGAACCGGCCCCTACAGCTAACCCAAAGTGATCAATACTTTATAGACTTAAGATTTATTAAGGTCTACATGCAACCATTATCTAGTTCTGGATCCACCGCTAAGTTTCAGAATACTTTATCATATCTAGCCCTATATTTTGAGCTATAAATATTTTATTTTTATTGCCCAATGATGTTTTTATAGCACATGAGAATACATGTAATTGATATATCATACTTCTCATGTCCTTAGCTATTATGGTTTCAGCTTATGTGTTGAGATTTTCCATTTCTAGAGAATACACTTATTTTAAAATGGCTATAATATTTTGCATTCTCTAGATCAATCTATTATTTCGTTATCTTGGGTTAATCTCAATATTAGGCAAAGAGATTTGCTCTATTGTGTTTTCATGAACATCTCTTTTGTCCTTTACTTGATGAGAGTCTAACTCATTTACTTCCTATCTTATACTCTCATCCTTGCTTAACAAAGAGTATATAAATCATTTTGATCACTCAAAATGCATTGCCCTTATTGTGAACTCTATGCTTAAGCATGTATTTTTAGTGTTAGTGACTTAAGATTTAATGAGCACATTTATCATGTTAATGGCCTACCTCATTAATCTTAATTACTAATGTAGCTTGCTTATTTACGATGTATTGATTAAGCTACATAATTTTTGTTCACTATCACTCATCTAGCTATCTTCTTGAATTTCAATCTATATGAGATATGCTAGTTTACAAAAACAAGATTTATGATTTTTCTTGATGAGATTTGTATTCTATTTTAGATACATATGTTTGGTCTCTAAAATTAGTTTGACAATTTTTTATTTAATCTTGTTTCCATTAAGATTTGTGATTCATCGCTTTAACTTCCTTCCATACTAGTCATTGGAAAGCATCTCTTAAAATTTCTCTCATCTTTTGAGTCATGATTTTATTACATGATCATTTTTTCTTGTAATAAATTTGCAATCATTTAAATAAGATTGACTCTTTTCTATATTTTCCATTGGTTTGTTTATATGATTTTTAGATGGGATTTATGACGGATCGTAATTATTTATTGGTTTACTTTATGAATGATCCTAATGATTAAGTAGTCCTATATTATCTAATTATGTGGTTATTAAGTTAATTTATTACTCTACTTTGACTACTCATGGATTATCACATATGCTCTTTGCTATTTGAACTTTATTAGTTTCTCATTTAGTATTAGCAAGGTTGGATTATTACCCGTTGATGGGTACATATGTGGTAAAACATACATAGTCAATGCAAAGCAATAAATTGGTTGATCATTTCTTAATTAGATAATCATGGACATGATATTTGAGTTTTTTTTTATTCTTGAGCTATATTTTGACTTTCATCATGATTGATTTAATTGACTTTCTTCCTTTCATTATGACATTTTTCTCAAAAGGTAACATGCATTGATCTATCATATTTCAATATGATATTCTTCTATATAGGTTAATGTATGTCTTCTTTTGATTACATGTGCTAAATTGAAATATTCTTTTGATTTCTCATCTTTAGTAACTATTAGTGGATATATCTTCTTGACTAAAGATGATATTTTTTGACATTTTTATAGCCTTATATCATTTCTTATGTCATAAGTTATCATTTTATAGACATTTTTATAACATTGAGCAAGGGGGAGAAATCAATAGTTGATTTACCCCTAGATCTCGAAGTTATCATTTTTTTTTGCTATAAGTGCTTTGGAACTAGATACGCATATTTTAAGGGGGAGCAAATAAATTGGTTCAATTCATTTATACCCTTTAATATGTCGTATACGTAGTTCATCATTGATCCATATTTTTGGATACTGATATTTTGTGAAAGGTTTATGAGAGTACATACAATTGTTTTCATAATATTATCTCTTTTTTATATGGGTCATCTCGTTAATATTTTTGTATCTTATCTTGATGACTATTGTGCTTTCTTTGATTTGGCTTTTTTTGTATGCTTTCTTTGATTTGGCTTTCCTTGTATGCTTAATTGATTTGACTTTCCTTATTGAGAACTTACCCAAAATTTATGATTTTATTTATATTGGTCATAGTTTGAGGGGGAGCATTCAATTCGACTGAATTTCTCCTTCTCAAACATTATTTCTCCTTTACCTTCATGTTTATTTCAAAGGATATTCATATAGCATGATAAGGTAATTGAGTTCAAATGCATGAATTTTGGATAAGCAAATAGATGTGCAAATAATGAGATCATTTTATATCAATTGCTCTATTTTACATTGATTATTCCTTTATTTTGTGGACAATTGTGACTATCATAGTTTCATTGATCAATGTTTCAAGTTTTTATATTTCAATTGATATCAAGTTTGTCTATTTCAATATCTCAATAGGTATCTATCTTTTATTTGCAATTATATTATCCCTATGGTTTTTGATTGAATTTTTTTTTAATTCTCTTCCAAAACTAGAGAAATATTTCATATTATGTTTTTGGATGTCTTTCTTGGATTTTATGTTGGTAAACTATCTATTGATTATTTTTAAATTCTTTTAGTTTTACCAACTATTTGTGTTTTGACAAGCTATTTTCTATTTGGCACTCTACATTGGGTATGTAGTTTCTATACTTGTCTTTACACACTTCTCCCATTATTCTTTATTTAGTATATCTTGATCATGATTGTCTATGCCTTCCTCCTTTACATATGCTTGAGTTCGTTTTATCTCATATTACGGGGGAGCTTATTTTTTTGATCATGTCAAAGGGGGAGAAATAAGTTTAAGTTAGTACACAATTTTCTAGTAATATGTGTTTATTAGTGATACATGCATCTATCGTATCTGACTTAAACTTAACCGATTTGCCATAATCAAAAAGGGGGAGATTGTTGGCCCAATGATTACATCGTATTTTTGAATATGGCTAATCAGTTAAGTTTAACAAAATGATGTCACTAATATTCATATACTCACTATCATGTTGCTACTTAAACTTAGCATTGTCCTAATTGTCCTATATTATATTGCTATGCTTGTATCGTACTGCAACATATTTTGCTGGCCTAACATGTATTTGTAGACATGCAATAAGCATGATCAAACATGATCAAAGCAGGACATAGGCAATGAAGAATTCAAGATGGACCAAAGACGGCGTCAAACAAAGAGATTTCTCCGAACCGCCTAGCGACCTATCTAGGTATTCAGATTTTCAGATCTGCTTATCTTTTGGACGACTGATGTCAAGGAAAAAGACGTCTTCAGGACTGCTCAAAATCAGAATAAAGGCGTCATCAAAGGGCTCTTGGTTTTCCTACTTATTTCAAGTCTGTAATTTTCAATTTATTGAGTCTAGGAGAATGTGTACGTTGAGTCGCACTAAGTCATCTTAACCCCTAGACATATCTCTCCAAGCTCTACCATTCAAACAGACCAATTCCTGAACCAAGCCCAAACTCCACAAAGCCTAAAAGCCCAATGGACTATTCTGTCTTCTGGAGACAGAGTGTAACACCTGTTGTCCGTATTATGTATTTTTGGAATACGTGTACGTATTTTATTCTGTATTGCATGATTTCTTGTTTAGCTTGCATCTTGGCTTGGTTATTTCTTGGCTTGGTTCGGTTTTCTTTGGTCTATCATGAACCATAGATGAACCCCCTACTTACCACCACCTTTGATATTTATTGCTATTTCTTCTTTCTCTCTCTTCATTACTCATCTTCTTCTTCCTCATTTACTTCTTACCTACCAGAGAGAGAAGAGAGAGGTCTAGGCAAGTGTAACTTGCTTCATGGAGGAACTCCAATTTTATTGCTTCATTCTCTTCCTTACAGCATTTTAACATACTTTAGAACTTGGCATTTTCACTTTCCATGGCTAGATTCTTGTAGATCTATATTTACTTTATTTTCGGATTTTTGGGTTTTGATCTACTTAATCTTGTTATTTCCTAGTTTTGATGGTTCCATGTTGTAGAGAATCTCGTTCTACCCTATTTTGACCTATGGAAGTTCAGATTTGGGCTCCGGATGATAGAGTTATGCAGCTTGGAAGCCATGGCTTATGGTGTACTTCTTCTCGGAAATTTGGAGAAGAAGCACAGTTCCGAGCCGCATGATAGCACTTGATCGCATGAATATTCATGCGGCAAGTCAGCTTCGAAACCGCATGCACTATCAACTGGACTTGACCGCATGATAAGTTCATGCGGCAAGTATTTAGTTCGGCCGCATGGGGCCCTTCTTTCCGAACCGCATATGCACCCTTGCTCCCAGCCGCATAGGCATTGCTCCCCGCTGCCGCATGGGACTTCGCCCCTCCCGAGCCGTATGAACTCCAATACTCGCGAGCCGCATAGACCGCAGTCTCCCGCTGCCGCATGAGGACCCGAGTCCTCTCAGCCGCATGACTGACTGATCCCGAGCTGCATAGATCCTGATTCCCTTCAGCCGCATGAGACCCCTCTATTCCTGACCGCATAAGCTCCTGCAGCCGCATGCGCCGCACGCCCGCACTGCCTTGAGACCGACCTTTCCGAGCCGCATGAACTCGAATTTCGGGCCGCATGAACCCATATCCATTCAGCCGCATGGGCTGTTCTCTTCCTGCCGCATGTGATCATTCCTGGCCGCATAGGCCTTAGCCGCATGGCTCTTCTATAGTCCTGAATATTGATATTTTATTAGATATTTTACGTTCATTTTATATCCTTATGCCTTTGTCATGAACTTGATAATCATGGAATTGTTTAATATGTTTGGAAATGATACCTGAGCATGACATGATAGTGACCCGTAGTGGTGCACTCTTGACAAGAAAACCTGACATGACCTGATAGTGGCCCGTCGTGGCGCACTCCTGACAAGAACACTTGACATGATAAACCTGACATAGTATATCTGATAAGATGTTGCGACGGCTACCTGACATGACATGACCTGTATAATAACATGGACACCGTGGGCGATTGTGCTTGTACAAATAAACCAGTCCTGCCTTGCATCATGTCTAGGGAGGGAGCTCCTGAGTACCACGGTCAGGAGTACCTATTGAAATGGACTAAGGTTAATAACTAGATTAACACATTAGTCATGAAGAGATTTCCCCAGCCACAGGCAATCCCGTTACCTGGGCGCGCCTGGGATCTGTAGCCTGCGGTCGAGTAGGGCACATTTCCAGCACACTGTCATGTGTTGCACCCTTCAAGCTACTTAAGGGTACATGCGTTTCCTAGACGGTGTACCCACCTGAATTCAACCCCTAATTTTGACCTGGGTAACCTGGATGGACTGCAGGGCTTGTGGCTGTGGAAGATTCTCACTGCATCTTGTTAGTAATTAGGCTTGTGACAACCCTAGTTAGTTAAAGTATCAAGCCGTAGTTCTTGCTTGGCCGTGAAGTGATTGGATGGAGTCTAACCTGTCTAGCCTTGTCCTGATCCTGTTCCAGACTACTGCATGACCAGAATGCTTGTATTTATTTTACCGATAAATGGTGAGAATTCCAAGTTCTGTTCAGACGAAGGGATACAACCCCCGGCCTTGTTTGGTTTACGGGTTGTAACCTGGTTATCTGAATAGTTCCATGGTTATCTCGTCGTATATCATCATGATGTATTTTCTTTATTTCCAGTTCTTACTTTTATTTATATCTTGTGCTGATTGCTGGTTTTAGTTCCTAAGTGAAGCTTCCTTTGTGGCACTTGCTCTTTCTGGGATTTGACCCAGCTGGTTTTGTATGGCCAGATTTCGGAGCAGCTCCAGAGGATCTACCGACCTTCCAGCCAGATGGTGGCCACTAGACGGAACCCTGGAAACGAGTGGGTTTATTTTTGATCTCCCACTTTATTGTAAAAATATTCTTTTGAGGCGGTTAGCCGACGAGCACCTGTTTAGCTCGATTGCACTTTACTTACTGTCTGCCTATGGGCTGTAACATGATTGACAGATCCTAGGGTTGATCATGTATGACTAAACACTTGCTAGTCCTCACATTTTGTAACGACTAGCTTCATGATCAGCTGAATATATAATATTTGGGACGCCTTATTATTGTATATTTAATGATCATACATCTTGTAACATTTACTTACTTGCTTGTGATTGAGACACTAGGCTTGTTCATGACCATAGGAGACTGTTGGCTTGTAGTAAACCCTCATGTATCTAGACAGCCGTGACCGTATAGCGAGATGGAATCCATTTCAATATACGTAGCTGGCTATGTCTGCTCCCGCTCTCCAATATTCTGGTTCTTGGGCGTGACATGGTTTAAGTGGTGGCCCATGCAGGTCTTGTAAATCAAGATATGTGAGGGTTTACCGAATAGATGTCTCAATCAGTATTCGTTCTTGATCTCTGCTCGTATCTTCTGAATCCCTGGATTCTTGTCCTGATCATATGCTTGTATCGTTGATCTATCCTGGTCCTTCCTTATTGTTCCCTATGTCGTCTTCTTCAGCGGCATTGTTCGTGGTCCTACCGACCAGCAAGGCGGAGCACCTCCCGCGGACCAGCAACAACCCGGAGATCAAGCCCAGCATTCCGGAGTAGCCTCCAAAGTCGTGCCTTCTGATAGAGAGCCACCAGTCCAGCCAGTCTAGCCTGCCGAGCCTGATGATGGCATATTAGTAGGACTCGTCAGGACCTTGATAGCTTCTCAAGATCGTCGTGGAGATGCCTTGCAACAGGCAGTGGCGGATGCTTTGACCAGAGGAGGTCATCAGGGTAACAGCGCGGCCAACAGCTTCAAGTGCTTGAACCCTCCATTCTTCGACGGTAGTGAAGATGCTATCGCGGCAGATGCATGGCTTCAGGACACAGAGGTAGTTCTAGAAGCAGCCAGGACTCCAGAGAACGAGAAGGTGGCAGTTGTGCGCCTGCAGTTGTTAGATCTTGCCCGCAGCTGGTGGACAGCTAAGGCCGTTGGATTATCAGCACCTATTGCTTGGGCGGTGTTCAGAGAGAGATTCCAGACCAAGTATTTCGATGCCGTGGCTCGGTATGATCTACAGACGAGGTTTACCAATCTGAAGCAAGGAGGCAGGACGGTCGATGGATATGCGGTCGAGTTTTCGAGACTCAGTCGGTTTGCTCCCACCTTGGTGGCAACCGAGTATGATAGAGCCCAGCGACTCCAGCAGGGGCTTCACCTAGAGATTTTGTTGGCAGTTGAACAGTTTGAGCATCAGACTTTTGATGCAGTCTTGAGAGCAGCCCGGAGGCATGAGTATACCTCCCAGAGGATTGTGGATAGGACCGGAGGTCGGAAGAGATCTCACGGCCAGATGAATCAGTCTTCAGCACCAGCTCCGGCAGCCAGGGCCTTGACTATTGGAGCTCCGAGGCGAGCGACCTCAGTAACGTCGGTTCAGCATTCTACCCCGACGTACCCTCAGCAGCAGCAGAAGCAGAAGCAGTCTTCCGCAGTGGGATGTTCTCATTGTGGGAAGCCAGGCCATGTAGTGGCAGAGTGTCGTAGGGCACAGGGATTATGTCTGGTTTGTGGAGCACCAGACCATAGGGTTGGATCCTGCCCGAACAGGGGTGGTTCATTATCGTCCAACCTTTCTAGCTCTTCGGTGAGAGGACCAGTACCGGTCCAGCAGCAGCAGCAGCAGCAGTACCCATTGTCGAGGCCCTTGCCGCCTCAGTCCCAGATGTTCCAGCAGCAGAATCCCCTGCAGCATACACAAGCCCAAGCCTTGAGTCAGAGCAGGCAGCGAGGATTCCAGCAGAGGGGACCAGCACCCCGAGGGCACGGTCAGGCTATGGTGATGACCGCAAAGGAAGGATTGGCACCAGGTGAGGTAGTGGCAGGTACTATTCTCGTCAACTCATTTCCAGCTTCAGCTTTATTTGATTCTGGTGCATCGTATTCTTTTATGTCTGCACGATTCATGACACTGATAGGATTGGAGCCCGAGTCATTATCAGTAAGGCTCAATATACTTACTGGTAACGGACTTGTGGGAGTAGATAGAGTGTTTTCCTCGTGTCGGATCGTAGTTAGCGGTAGAGAATTTCCCGCTAGATTGATAGAGTTCCCGATGGCCGATTATGATGTGGTCTTAAGGATGGATTGGTTGAGGAACCAGTATGCTAGAATAGACTGCCATATTGGTAGGGTTGTTTTTAGCATTCCAGGCGAGCCGAAGTTTTCCTTTTCCAGAGGAGCAGTTGAACCTTCTCCTCCAGTATTGCGGATGGCAGTAGCAACAGTGCAATTGCCCAGTATAGTCGAGGAGTTTCCAGATGTTTTCCCAAAAGAGCTACCAGGTATGCCTCCAGAGTGGGAGATCGAGTTCACCATAGACTTGATTCCCGGGACAACCCCAGTATTAGAGAGAGTCTAGAGGATGGAGCCGTCAGAATTGGAGATCTTGTACAAGATGATTGAAGAACTTCGAGCCAAGGGATTTATTCGTGCTAGTGGATCGCCTTGGGGAGCCCCGATGCTTCTTGTGAAAAAGAAGGATGGTACGTCCAGGTTATGTGTTGATTATCGTACCTTGAACTCAGTGACAATCAAGAACAGATACCCTCTTCCGAGGATAGATGACTTGTTTGATCAACTCAAGGGGGCTTCAGTATTCTCGAAGATTGATTTGCGCTCAGGTTATCATCAGATCAGAGTCAGAGAGCAGGACATCCCGAAGACAGCTTTTAGATCGAGATATGGGCATTGGGAGTTCCTTGTTATGCCTTTTGGAGCAACCAATGCGCCGGCAGTATTCATGGACCTCATGAATCGCATCTTCATGCCTTACTTGGATCAGTTTATGATTGTGTTCTTGGATGACATCCTGGTCTACAGCAAGAGTGAGGCGGAGCATGAGCAGCATCTCCGTATAGTTCTTCAGATCCTCAGAGAGCACCAGTTATATGCCAAGTTCAGTAAATGCGAGTTCTGGCTCGATCGTATTTCGTACTTGGGTCATATCATCACCAGAGGAGGAGTGGAAGTGGATCCCCAGAAGATTGTGGCTATTGAGTCATGGCCAGTGCCCAGCACAGTTGTAGAGGTTCGTAGTTTTCTTGGATTGGCCGGCTACTACCGGCGGTTTGTTTCGGATTTTGCTCGAATTTCAGCGCCATTGACGCAATTGACCCGCAAGGATGCGCAGTTTACTTGGACAGCAGAGTGTCAGAGTTCTTTTGAGCAGTTGAAGCGAGGCCTGATAACAGCTCCTATTCTCACACTTCCAGATGGGACCGGAGGATTCTCAGTGTACTGTGATACTTCAGGCAGAGGTTTAGGATGTGTTCTGATGCAGCATGGGAAGGTAATAGCTTATGCGTCACGACAACTTCGTGATCATGAGAGGAATTACCCAACCCATGACTTGGAGCTGGCAGCAGTGGTGTTTACACTTAAGTTGTGGAGGCACTACTTGTATGGGGACAGGGTGGAGATTTTTACCGACCACAAGAGTCTGAAGTATGTTTTCACTCAAAAGGATCTTAACATGCATCAGAGGAGATGGCTAGAGCTTCTTGTGGATTATGATGTCAACCTGCAGTATCATCCTGGGAAGGCCAACGTCATAGCAGATGCATTGAGCAGGAGAGCAGGAGTTTATTTTCTAACAGCACAACCAGAGTTGTTAGCAGATCTTCAGAGGATGGGTATTGAAGTTGTTCTCCCTTCCAGTGTGGCATTGATGGCCAGTATGCAGGTTCAGTCCACTATAGTCGGGAGGATCCGAATGGCGCAGTCAGCAGATTCCAAGCTTCAGCGACTCAGAGCAGAGTGTGAGGTAGGACGAAGACCAGAGTTGTGCATTCATGAGGATGGTATACTTCGACATGGTAAGCGTCTTTGTGTGCCCAGTGGAGAAATCAGACAGGAGATCATGGCAGAGGCGCACAGTTTTCAGTATTCCATCCATCCTGGCAGTACGAAGATGTACCGTGATATCCGTCAGCACTTTTGGTGGAATGGCATGAAGCGGGAGATAGCTCGGTTTGTCTCTCGGTGTTTAGTTTACCAACAAGTTAAAGCTGAACATCAGAGACCGGCTGGACTTCCTCAGCCTTTGCCGATTGCAGAATGGAAGTGGGTGCATGTGACTATGGATTTCGTGACTGGATTACCTAGATCCCCAGCTGGCAGAGATACTATCTGGGTTATAGTTGATCGGCTCACGAAGGTAGCTCACTTCCTCCCGTTCAGAGTTGGTCAGTCGACGGCTCAGTTAGCAGAGATATATCTCCGACAGATTGTCAGATTGCACGGAGTGCCAGTCAGTATCACCTCGGACCGAGATTCAAGATTTACGTTGCACTTTTGGCGTAGCCTGCAGGAGAGTTTGGGAACTCGTCTCCAGTACAGTTCAGCGTATCATCCGCAGACAGATGGTCAGTCGGAGCGTACGATCTAGACTCTTGAAGACATGTTGCGGTCCTGCACACTTGACTTCGGTGGTTCATCGGAAGATCACTTGCACCTGGTGGAATTCTCGTACAACAACAGTTTCCAGGCTAGTATCCAGATGGCACCGTTCGAGGCACTATATGGTAGGAAGTGCAGATCCCCGCTAGTCTGGGATGATATTGGAGAGAGACAGATGCTTGGTCCAGAAATGATCGCTCAGACAGTTGAAGTGGTCAGAAGGGTCAGAGATCATCTTTGAGTTTCCCAAGATCGCCAGCGCCATTGGGCTAATTCTCATTGGCGCCCTCTCGAGTTTTCGGTCGGTGACCATGTATTCCTGAGGATTTTGCCTAACCGTGGCGTCATTCGTTTCGGCGTACGGGGAAAGCTTAGTCCTAGGTATATAGGGCCATTTGACATTCTGGAGCGAGTAGGAGATGTGTCCTATCGTCTCGCTCTTCCGCCGTCGCTAAGCGAGGTGCATTACGTGTTCCATGTATCCCAATTACGACGGTATATCCCGGACCCGAGCCACATCCTAGATCATTCGGAATTGGTTGTTGGTACCAACCTTTCGTATGAGGAGAGGCCCGTGTCTATATTGGACCGGAGAGAGAAGATCCTCAAGAACAAGACTATCAAGTTAGTCCGGGTTGCTTGGGGTCATCACTCTTTGGGGGAGTCAACATGGGAGCGTGAGGATGATATCCGATCGTGATATCCCGACTTGTTTGACTCGTAAGGTATAATGTCTTTCTTATGCCTCATGCCTTCGATTCCTTGCTTGCATGATTGATTGATTGTCTAGTATAGCTTGCTTGTTATTAGTATAGCTTGTCATTGCTCCTCTAGCCTCTTGATTAAATTCCGAGGACGGAATTCGTTTATGGTGGGTAGAGTTGTAACGCCTGTTGTCCGTATTACGTATTTTTGGAATACGTGTACGTATTTTATTCTGTATTGCATGATTTTTTGTTTAGCTTGCATCTTGGCTTGGTTATTTCTTGGCTTGGTTCAGTTTTCTTTGGTCTATCATGAACCATGGATGAACCCCCTACCTACCACCACCTTTGATATTTATTGCCATTTCTTCTTTCTCTCTCTTCATTACTCATCTTCTTCTTCCTCATTTACTTCTTACCTACCAGAGAGAGAAGAGAGAGGTCTAGGCAAGTGCAACTTGCTTCATGGAGGAACTCCGATTTTATTGCTTCATTCTCTTCCTTACAGCATTTTAACATACTTTAGAACTTGGCATTTTCACTTTCCATGGCTAGATTCTTGTAGATCTATATTTACTTTATTTTCAGATTTTTGGGTTTTGATCTACTTAATCTTGTTATTTCCTAGTTTTGATGGTTCCATGTTGTAGAGAATCTCGTTCTACCCTATTTTGACCTATGGAAGTTCGGATTTGGGCTCCGGATGATAGAGTTATGCAGCTTGGAAGCCATGGCTTATGATGTACTTCTTCTCGAAAATTTGGAGAAGAAGTACAGTTCCGAGCCGCATTATAGCACTTGATCGCATGAATATTCATGCGGCAAGTCAGCTTCGAAACCGCATGCACTATCAACTGGACTTGACCGCATGATAAGTTCATGCGGCAAGTATTTAGTTCGGCCGCATGGGGCCCTTCTTCCCGAACCGCATATACACCCTTGCTCCCAGCCGCATAGGCATTGCTCCCCGCTGCCGCATGGGACTTCGCCCCTCCCGAGCCGCATGAACTCCAATACTCGCGAGCCGCATAGATCGCAGTCTCCCGCTGCCGCATGAGGACCCGAGTCCTCTCAGCCGCATGACTGACTGATCCCGAGCCGCATAGATCCTGATTCCCTTCAGCCGCATGAGACCCCTCCATTCCTGACCGCATAAGCTCCTGCAGCCGCATGCGCCGCACGCCCGCACTGCCTTGAGACCGACCTTTCCGAGCCGCATGAACCCGAATTTCGGGCCGCATGAACCCATATCCATTCAGCCGCATGGGCCGTTCTCTTCCAGTCGCATGTGATCATTCCTGGCCGCATAGGCCTTAGCCGCATGGCTATTCTATAGTCCTGAATATTGATATTTTATTAGATATTTTACGTCCATTTTATATCCTTATGCCTTTGTCATGAACTTGATAATCATGGAATTGTTTAATATGTTTGGAAATGATACCTGAGCATGACATGATAGTGACCCGTAGTGGTGCACTTTTGACAAGAAAACCTGACATGACCTGATAGTGGCCCGTCGTGGCGCACTCCTGACAAGAACACTTGACATGATAAACCTAACATGATATATCTGATAAGCTGTTACGACGGCTACCTGACATGACATGACCTGTATAATAACATGGACACCGTGGGCGATTATGCTTGTACAAATAAACCAGTCCTGTCTTGCATCATGTCTAGGAAGGGAGCTCCTGAGTACCATGGTCAGGAGTACCTACTGAAATGGACTAAGGTTAATAACTCGATTAATACATTAGTCATGAAGAGATTTCTCCAGCCACAGGCAATCCCGTTACCTGGGCGCACCTGGAATCTGTAGCCTGCCGTCGAGTAGGGCACATTTCCAGCACACTGTCATGTGTTGCACCCTTCAAGCTACTTAAGGGTACATGCGTTTCCTGGACGGTGTACCCACCTGAATTCAACCCCTAATTTCGACCTGGGTAACCTGGATGGACTGCAGGGCTTGTGGCTGTGGAAGATTCTCACTGCATTTTGTTAGTAATTAGGCTTGTGACAACCCTAGTTAGTTAAAGTATCAAGCCGTAGTTCTTGCTTGGTCGTGAAGTGATTGGATGGAGTCTAACCTGTCTAGCCTTGTCCTGATCCTGTTCCAGACTACTACATGACCAGAATGCTTGTATTTATTTTACCGATAAATGGTGAGAATTCCAAGTTCTGTTCAGACGAAGGGTTACAACCCCCGGCCTTATTTGGTTTACGGGTTGTAACCTGGTTATCTGAATAGTTCCATGGTTATCTCGTCGTATATCATCCTGATGTATTTTTTTTTTCCAGTTCTTACTTTTATTTATATCTTGTGCTGATTGCTGGTTTTAGTTCCTAAGTGAAGCTTCCTTTGTGGCACTTGCTCTTTCTGGGATCTGATCCAGCTGATTTTGTATGGCCAGAATTCGGAGCAACTCCAGAGGATCTACCGACCTTCCAGCCAGATGGTGGCCACTAGACGGAACCCTGGCAACGAGTGGGTTTATTTTTGATCTCCCACTTTATTGTAAAAATATTCTTTTGAGGCGTTTAGCCGACGAGCACCTGTTTAGCTCGATTGCACTTTACTTACTGTCTGCCTACGGGCTGTAACATGATTGACAGATCCTAGGGTTGATCATGTATGACTAAACTCTTGCTAGTCCTCACATTTTGTAACGACTAGCTTCATGATCAGCTGAATATGTAATATTTGGGACGCCTTATTATTGTATATTTAATGATCATACATCTTGTAACATTTACTTACTTGCTTGTGATTGAGACACTAGGCTTGTTCATGACCATAGGAGACTGTTGGCTTGTAGTAAACCCTCATGTATCTAGACAGCCGTGACCGTATAGCGAGATGGAATCCATTTCAATATACGTAGCTGGCTATGTCTGCCCCCGCTCTCCAGTATTCTGGTTCTGGGGCGTGACACAGAGTTCGGGCCGAACTCTGCCTCCACACAGAGTTCGGGCCGAACTCTGTCCCCTGATTTCCAGGAACTGATTTTCAGGGTTACCAATTGCTAGCTGGTACAACGGCCATATTTTTGAATTTTGAGGACAGAATTCTGGCCGAATTCTGCCTTCCAGACTAGTATATATAGGGCATGATTTCAACCTTTTTTATTCATCTCTTAATCACCTTTCTATCTCTCACTCTCAATCATCTAAGCCTTATACTACCTAAGCCTTATTCTTCCAATCTACTAGCCACAAAACTTCCTAAGCCCCAAGGTGCTCAAGTGCGATTCAGCTAGAAGTTGTTGTGCAAGAGTTGAAAAGAAAAGTCATTTGGACAATTCCAAGTTTCGCCACCTGCGAATCTGTAAGAAGTTGGCGTGCTCTTCTGAGTAAAGGCACGTGGTTGTACACTATTTCACAAATAGTAGATTTTAATCCTGAGCTAGAGTTCTCAGGCCTGGACTAGTCCTCCACGAGGGAAACCAGGTTAAAACTGCTGTGTTTGCGTATGCTCTTATGATCTTTATTTACTTCCGCATTTTTCTCTGATTTATTTACTATCTTGATAGTTGTTTTGTGGAGGTGATATAGAGTTAATTTTTTATTTGGTGATTATCGACACAAACTCTATTCACCCCCCTATAGAGTTGCCTACACGTTATTTCACTAATGAGATGCTATGTAACAAGTTTGCTAAGTGTATGCAGAGTGAATTCGAAATGAGCATGATGCAAGAACTAACATTCTTCCCCGGACTACAAATCAAGCAATGTTCACAAGAGATATTCATCAATTAAGAGAAGTATACAAAAGATTTGTTAAAGAAATTTGACATGGATAACGTCAAATACATCGGTACACCTATGGCAACGTCTATAAAGCTTAATATAGATAAAAGTGGTACACTAACTAACGTACGAAAGTATAGATGTATGATTGGCAGTTTACTATACTTAACTGCTAGTCGACCTAACATTATATTTTATCTATGCTTATGTGCAAGATATCAGGCTTGTCCTAAGGATTCACATATGAGAGCCGTTAAGCGTATCCTACGACCTTAAAGGAACATTGATGACTAGTCTTTGGTATCCTAAAACTGATTCGTTTGACCTGATAGGTTACTCAGACGCGAACATTGCCGGATGCAAAGTCGATCGTAAAAGTAACAGTGGCACATGTCATTTTCTAAGATAGTCATTAGTCTCCTGGTTTTCTAAGAAACAAAATTCTGTTGTATTATCAACAACTGAGGCTAAATATATAGCTGTAGGATGTTGCTGTGCGCAATTTTTTTGTATTAAGCAAGCCTTGCAAGACTATCAGTTATCGGTTAACCACATTCCTATTTACTATGACAACACTAGTTCCATTAATCTCATGAAGAATCCTATATGTCATTCTCGCACTAAACATATATAAATTAGAAATCACTTCCTTAGAGATCATGTTTTACAGGGAGATATTAATTTAGAATTTATTGATACTGAACATCAACTAGCTGACATCTTAACTAAGCCCTTAGCTATAGATCATTTTAACTTTATACGAAGAGAATTAGAAATTTTGAATGTTGAAGTAATATAATTAAATATTAATTGATTAAGACTCATAAATTCGTTGAAAAATATTTTGGTTATAGGCCGAAAGGGCCCTTCTATAACACATGTGTAAATAGCCTGAAGCAACACAGTGTACTAGTCTTTGGACTACCGCTAGCTGTGATTTGACCCCTACAGCTAACCAAAAGTATTCAATATAATTTATGTATTTTAATTCATTAATAATAATTTTTTTCATCAACACAACTTTTTCTAATTAATTTCACATTTATGTTAAAACTCTACCACACACTTTCCAAAGTCTGTCCTGATTACCCAGGGACCGAACTCGGTCAGAGTTCTGGCCAAACTCGGACAAAACTCAGTTTGGGTAAATCCGAACAGAAGCTGGACAGTCGGGTCTTCTCTTTATTTAAACCCTCATATCATCATCTTCTTCACCAAAACTTCAAAAACTCCACTAAAAATCCTAACCTTAACTTCTAGTTCTTCTTCCTCCAAGCCTCTCAAGCTCTCAAAACATAGAATCAGAGTTCTCTCGAAGTTCTCTTCAACTGTTACCATCAATTTCGGTATATTTTCACTCTTTCTATCCTTTTCAATTTCTATGGCTCCTAAAATTTCTTATTCTTCCAAAAAGAAGAGGAAAGTTAGTGGAGGCTCGTCCTCTACTCCTCATAAGACAGTCTTCTTTTTACTATTCAATCCCTCCAAACCGGATGGCGACTTCTTTGATGATTTCAGTTTTGTGTCATAAGATGCATCTAATGAATGGTTTAGTGACTTTCATCAAACAAAACTTTATCCGGGTTGTCCCATCAACTTCATATTATTTTCTGATCACGTCACCTATTTTGAACATTTTGAGTTGCTAGATTTAGTTCAATCTAGTTTTTTAATATATTTAAATGCAATCTGTAAGTTCTATTGCGACTTATCGGTCACTAATGGCACGATGAAATCAAAAGTTGGCATAACTGACAATGAGTTTGATGCCAAAAATTTAGCAGTTATGCTACATTCCTAATGTTAGGAAAGCTTTAGTAGATATCACCTCGGTGCAATTTCCTGTTGGAAGAACTTTTGATTCATTTCGTGACTCGTTATGTGCACAAAACCCTCGACCTCAAGGCACTTCGCCCTAGGCACTTGAACAACTACTTCTATGACCTTCATAGAATGGTATTCTCTACCATTATTCTAAAGAATACCACCACAGATAAGACTTTATATTTGGAGCTTTCTGACGTCTATCATCTCCATTTCCTTGTCCCCTTTAGTCTGCCTAAGACTATCATCCATGCTATGGAAACGTATCGCTAAAATCTGTGACGACTTCTCTATGCGATGTATCTGCCTTATATATTTCAGTACTTTGAGGTTATGCTTAAGGATTGTCCACAGGATGGTGCTCCTACTTATCTTTATGAGCATCGTCGTACTGCTCCTGCTCCCGTTCAGGCTCTTCCTCCTCCTTCTCCTCTAGTTAACCCATTAGCTGCTAAATCACATCCTAGTCATCTTCCCGGTCGTATTACTCTTGAGTCACTTCAGGCTATCATAATGGATCAGTTTCGGTCCATGGACTTTCATACTACCCTTCATCTTCAAGTTATATCCAACTCTTTGTGGGATATGTCATACAGTCTTGCTCACAACCGTAGTGGTCCTATTCCCATGGTTCGTGATCCTACTAGACTTGGATACCGTATTGATGATACAGAGGCTTAGTGATACTTTGACCCTGTTGTTGCCCGTTATGATCCCAACCGTTTTTCTATGACCGGTCCTTTCACGGAGACAGGTGCTGCTGCTGATGATGATGATTGAGGACATGTTTTCTTGTGATAGACCATCACTAGTTATGTTTTTATTTTTTTGACTATGTATTAGTGATAAATGCTTCTTTCAAGCATTATCAGTTTTAGTTTATTTGACTAGTTGTATGAACTCTATCTACTTCAGTTTATATCAGTATTTTCTATTTCAACACTATACATTATTTAATATTTGATGTTAATGTTCTGCTCTACTCTTGATTGTGCTGAGTACTGCTATTAATTTGATTATGTCATTTTGCTTACGTGACAAAATGGAAGAGTAATATGATAGATACTTAATGCTTAAAATGTTAAAAATGTTCTTTAAAAATGTTCTTTTATTATGCTCTAAACTTATTATGCTACATGAGTAACAAATTTGAAGTTAAGCTCTAAATTTTTTTTGGAGTACTTGTTTTTCTAGACTTTTACATATATTCAGCCTATATATTTTGTTACGGGGGAGTAAGAAGACTTGACCGTACATCATATGGGAGCAAATACATTGTACTAATATTCAAGGCCAAAGCTACTTTCGTACCTTCTAAAGCGCATGAAGTCTTCTTCCGAACCGAGTTGAACTTCTTAAGTATCAATCACAGTTTTGTCAAATTATCAAAATAAGGGAGATTGTTGGCCCATTCAGCCATAGTCAAACCGATTTTGATAATTGACATAAAACTCCGAGCTCGAAATGAAAAGAAACAGAAAATCACAGATTTCGTCTCTACTAATTTTTCATACTTTATTTTGTAATTTTTTTATTGATTCTAGAAAAATTGTGCGTCGGGATCAGTGACATTTAGAAGTTCTATTCTGAACCAAAAACAAACCAATCCTATCTTTGTTTCCTAGCCAAATAAAATATCCAAATGTTTAACCAAATCAAATGACCCTGAAACCGTAGCAACCGAACTCGGGCCGAGGTCTGCCCGAACTCGGACCGAACTCGGTCCCCTAGGGTCACTCATGGTTAGCTGCATTTTCTATTCCTTTAGATCTCCAACGTTCAAATTTCTGAACGTTAACCTACCTAGTTCTACCCGAAATCTGTCATAGAAAATCCTATAAAAAGAGAAGAATTTTCCATTCCTACTCACTCATTCAATCTTCATATTCTCTATCTATTTCTAAGCTTCTTATCTACTCTAAAGACCCAAAATCTTCAAGTCTCTAAGATAACTCCCATTCGTCTAGTGCCGGTAGGTTTTGATTAGGAGTATTCAAGTTGTACATGCTTGGCATATAAAAGCTTTTCTCAGAAAGGTATTTTGAAGTTTGATCGTGGGCTATGGATAAAAACACGACGGTATTGAAATTGGTGTCTTCTTCAGAGTAAAGAACATAGTGTAATCTTTATTCAAAATAGTGGATTATAGCGAGCAAGAGTTCTCGTGAACTGGACTAATCCTCTCTGAGGGAAACCATTTTTTTCTTCGTGTTTGCGTATTGCTTTCTTACCTCCACTTACTTATTACTTTACTTCATTGCATTTAAGTTTATTTATATACTTGCTTCACCTGCTTAGTTTTTAAATTGGTAAATGTTTTTTACTGCACTCTATTTACCCCCTTCTAGAGGTGCTATCGATTCTACATAAGATACCTAGCTAGCTAAAACTTAACCCATCAAAGTTCCCCTGAAATGAAGTGTCCTTGTGAGCAGTTCTCACAAAAGAAAATACGACACAAAAGGCTTGCAGACGTAAATTTCCATTTTAGGATTGTTGAGCACCTCTAGAGGGCGCCTCTAGAGGGAGGGTGAATAGAGTGTGTGTGTGTAGTGGAGATAATCACTAATTAATAATCGAGCAGTTAAACTACTATGGCAGAAATAAAGAGACAATAATTTAAATACAGTAAGAGACAGAAGATCAAACTCAGTGAACACCGCGATATATACTGTTTTCCTTCTGAGAGGACTAATCCAGTCGCAGGTACTCTTGATCGCTGTTAATCTACTATTTGTAAGCTAAATGAGAGCTTGTCGTATCTTTACAATACCATGCTTGGTGACAAGTGTACGACTGACTTCACAACACCGTGCTTGGTGATGAGGGCACGACCGGCTTCGAAAACTGAGATATTTTCTGAACTTGAAAACTCTTTAAAGCTCTGTAAAACAAAAGCTCTAAATCGAACATATGTTACTGGCTTTGGCTAAGAGATGTATAGGTGGAATGTAAAAGTTTTAGATCGCTGAAAAACACTTGTAGAAATAGAAAGAGAGAAGAGTGAATGAGTGATTAGAAATAAAAATTTCTCTTTTATTTATAGGTGTTTTTCCTGACCGAACTCGAACAGAGTTCTGGTAGAGTTTGGATGCGAAGATGTCGCAAACAAATATTGTATACAAATTTGGAGGCAACTGAAATTTGAATGTGGGTTGATCAAACTCAGAACGAACTCGGTCAGAGTTCTCTCTGAGTTCTGTCACTTCAGAACATAGATTTTGGGTCCAAATTTGCGTAGGGTTTGTGGGCTATTTGGATATGTAGAGCTTTAAAAAATAGGTAGAATTTTTGAAAAATGGAGTAGAGATAACCTAAGCTAGTAATACCCGATCGATTTTAAATTTATTCTCCTAGACTCACTAAAGGACAAAATATTAAAGAAATGTAAAAATAACTCGATCTGTATTCCATTACAATTTATATTTGGAAGATGACTTGAAAGCTTGTTGTAGATGCAGTATGTTCTTAATATTGATTTCACTGACCTGAAACGTAAGTAGCAGTTCGTGCGTATTGACTTAAGTCTTTATTGATTATCAAAATCAGGTGTGACCATTAGACAATGGGCCAACAATCTCCCATATTTTGATAATTGACAAATTTGAGTTTATACCAAAATATAGCTAAAAAATAACTTTAAAATTATATACCTGACTTGTTCTTTGATTCATCGTTTGAATTTTTGGTATTGCTCTTCTCCCTTTTTGTCTTGTACAAAATGTGTAGCTCCCTCGTAATGTGTGAAGCCAATAATTTTTTTCAAAATACGTAGACAAGGAAAAGAAAGAGTGTAAAATCCACAATATACAAGTCACAGCATAAGTAGAACTAGTAGCAGTGAACTAAAATATTGAAATAGCATAAACTAAACTGAAGCCAAAGTACATCAGAAGTGTATGAAAAGTCACAACTTGGAGAGTTTATGACTACTAGAATACTGGATAAATTCTAACAATAAAAGTTTAGACTGGTACAAAATGTAGCTACAATGATCATCATCACTAGCAAATAAAACTCAAAAATACTAAAATTGAAGCCCAAATCACATATGTGCGTCATCATCATCAGGAGGAGCAGGTGACTGGGATCAAAGTAGGCAGTTGTAGGATCAAAGTACTGAAATATAGTCTGATCATCAAACCTCGGTCCAACAAAATTGGGATAATGGGTCATATGAACTGGATGTGCAGGGTCATAAGCCAAACTCTAGTGTAGATCATCGATGATGTTCCTCCTGAGCCTGTGAGGTGTGTTAGAACAATACATCAACATAACTTTGATGACGTTGTCCCGAGAGGGTGACAAACTCATCAAAGCGCTGATAACGTTGCTCAGAAAGAGCAACAAAGTCATCGAACCACTGAAAGAACTGTAGAAAATCGAGAGCAGGAGCAGCTAGAGCAGGAGAATCTGGATCATCAGTAGGAGCAGGAGCAGGCTCAGCACTGGGTGGAGGAGGTGTGTTAGGATAATTCCTAGATCTAGTCAGCTTAAAAGATATAAAAGAATAAGGTCACAATTCAAGATTAATTCCAAATCTTCTAATGATAGCTGCTAGATGCATAGGGTTACGCCCTACTCGCCTGCAACCGATCATCCAAGCCATAAAGGTCTTAGGGACAGAAAATGGAAAACCAAAATGAAGAAGATACATCGCGGACATCTCATAAACGTGATCTCGTTAGAAGATCCCGTTTTGGGAAGCAAAGCCGAAAAAACAAAGTGATGTAATTCATAAATTTTTTTATTAAGGTGTTTTGAGTGCGCCCTACCATTGCGAGAGAAAGATCTAGGTAACACATTGACACATTAAACTAATTAAAGTTACACTTTCAGGGAATTAAAAATGATTAATGTCAACCAACGTTTCACCAACATCTGGAATGTGAAAATATTCACTAATGTCATTTGAGTTAAATTCATATCTCATGGCCATCGGCACAAGAGTAAATGCTACCGTCATCCCTAGCTTGCATATTGCAATAGAACATATGGACAACATTGTCATAGATGTTGTCTACAGTTTCAAAGAAGTCATGAAGGCAAAGTCTTTCGAAAGTAGGAGCGTACTCCAAAAATATAGTAAAAATTATGGAATGCCCTGGACAAATATCTCTACCAGAAAAATTATTGAACCAAGATTCTGAGTATTCCAAAGAAAGAAAAAGTACAGAATCATAATCCTCTTCGTCAGCAGGACGAGCGGGACAGAAAATGCTAACAGGTTCGTACTCCGAAGTTGAAGATGAACCCGCTTGGGAAGCTACTTTCTTTCTCTTATGGATTTTGGGAGCCATAGAATAACAAAGAGAAGAGAAAGAGATACCTCAAAGGAATGCAGATAAAGATGGAGAAGATCACCTTTCGAGCTTCGTAGACCTAAGATTGAAGGAGGAGGAGAGCTTGGGAAGATGGAGATTAGGGTTTTAGATAATTTTTGGGTGGCAGTATGAAGAGGAAGATGGAGGAACGTGGAGTTTATATAGGGCTAGGACCGGCTGCAGCAGTTCTGGAAAACTGAACCATCGTCGACCGAACTCGACCCGAACTCGGTCCGAGTTCGGTCGAAGTCCGGCCACTTGTATTTCCTAGTTCATAAATGCAAAATAAATAATAAATACACTTGATAACTTTAAACTTCTCTATTTAATAATATTTTACTTTGGGTTAGCTGTAGGGGCCGGATCCCAGCTAGCGGTAGTCCGAAGACTAGTACACCGTATCGATTTAGGCTATTTACACCTGTATGACAGAAGGACCCTTTCGTCTTGTACCCAAAACAAATTCGATTAATAAATGTCAAGGTTTTAAGTCATAAGTCATGAATCCAAAAATTCAAGTATGCCTATCTCTCGACGCAGATAGTTAAAGCGGTCTTGAGCTAGCGGTTTTGTGAAAATATCTGGTAGCTAATGATCTGCGTCAATAAACTCTAAGAAAATATCGTCGTGTTGTTGGTGATCACGTAAAAGTTGATGACGAATTTCTATGTGCTTTGTGCATGAATGACAAATAGGGTTCTTGCCAAGTTAATCGTACTAGTGTTATAACAATAAATAAGAATCTTAGTGTAGTGCATATTGTAGTCTTCTAGGGTTTGCTTCATCTACAAAATTTGAGCACAACAGCGTCCTACGGCGATATACTCAGCCTCAGTCAATAATAGCACTATAGATTTTTGTTTTTTGCTAAAACAGGAGACTAAAGCTTTACCAAGAAAATGACATGTACCGCTGGTACTTTTACGGTCTACTTTGCATCCTGTAAAATCCACATCTAAATAACCGAATAGGTCAAAAGATTTATTTTGGGATACCACTAGCCGACTATAGAAGTTTCTTAAGGTATCGAAAGATACGCTTAATGGCGCATAAGTGTGATTCCTTAGGATTAGCTTGATATCTAGCACAGATGCAAACGCTAAACATGATATCTCGGCGACTACCAGTTTAATATAATAAACTACCAATCATACCTCGATACTTATGCTGGTCGACTGGTTTGCTACTTTCATCAATGTCAAGCTTCGTAGATGTAGCCATTGGAGTTCAGATAGGCTTTACATTGTCGAAGTCATACTTCTTCAGTAAATCCTTTATATACTTAGCTTGGTTGATGAATGTTACATGTGAGTGTTGTTTGATCTGAAGTCCTGGGAAGTAGTTTAGCTCTTCCATCATACTCATCTCAAACTCACTCTGCATACACTTAGCAAATTCTTGACAGAGTTTTTTGTTAGTAGAACAAAAAATGATGTTATCGACATATATTTGCACACGAAGAATATCATCATCTAAAGGCTTGATAAACAAAGTAGTATCAACTCTTCCTTTCAAAAAACCATTTTCAAGTAGAAATACATTTAGACGTTCACACCAAGCGCGAGGGTCTTGTTTGAGTCCATAGAGTGCTTTTCTAAGTTTGATGACGTGATCATGTTCTGAAAATCTTCAATACCAGAGGGTTGTTTCCCAAAAACTTTCTCTTTTAAGTATCCGTTTAAAAATGAACTTTTTACGTCCATTTTAAATAATATGAAGTCATGAAAACATGCAAATGCACAAAATATGCAGATAGTTTCCAGTCTAGCAACATGAGCATATGTCTCGTCATAATTAATACCTTCTTCTCGGTTATAATCTTGTGCCACTAGACATGCTTTGTTGCGTAGAACTTGCCCATCCTCACTTAATTTATTTCAAAAAACCCACCTGGTACCAATTATTGAATGACCAATAGGTTTAGGGATGAGTTTTCAAACTTGGTTTCTCTCAAATTGATTAAGTTCCTCTTTCATGGCATTTATCCAAAATTAATCAGTAAAATCAGCTGCTACATTTTTAGGTTCTACTTGTGATATTAAAGCTACATTAGCTGCTATATCAGTGTTTTTATTTGAAGAAGGTGTACTTATACCTTTTGATACATCACCTATAATGAGCGTCTCTGGATGATCTAGTAAAAATTTCTAAGATTTGAATCTCTCTGTTAGATCTTCCACAGGGCACTCTCCGGCTGTAATATCTTTAGAAGACTTGGATTTAACCTGTGTATCTTAATCATCAATGTCGCTAGATATGTGACTATTGAGCTCATCAAAGGTAACATTAATAGATTCTTCAACAATCATACATCATTTATTGAATACTCTATATCCCTTACTCTTAGCAGCATATCCGAGAAATATTCCTTCATCTGCTTTAGAGTCGAACTTTCCCAAGTTATCCTTGGTGTTCAGGATAAAATAGCGACATCCAAAGACTTTAAAATAGGAAATATTAGGAATCCTACCAAACCAAAGCTCATATGGTATTTTCTTCGAGATAGGTCGAATTAACATCCTATTTAAAATATGACAAGCTGTACGAACAGTTTCTGCCCAGAAATATTTAGGAAGATTCTGCTGATTCAGCATGACTCTAGCCATCTTGCTTAGAGTATGAATCTTTTGCTCCATAACGCCATTCTGTTGGAGAGTTCTAGGACAAGAAAACTCGTGGTAATATCTACTATCATCATAAAACTTTTTGAAATCAGCATTTACGAATTCGCCACCATAATCACTTCAGATACGAGTAATCATGAAGCCTTTGTCGTTTGTACCTTTTTGCAAAATATCTGAAATTCAAAAATTGCATCACTTTTGTTTGATAAAAAGTAAACCCAAGTAAAACGAGAGAAATCATCAACAATAACAAAAGCGTAGCTTACCACCAAGACTAACGACTATACTAGTGCCAAACAAATCCATATGAATTAACTGAAAGGGTCTAGAAGTACTTACAACATTGATGGATATAAAAGTAGACCTAGTTCCTTTGTTCTTTTCACAGTCAGCACATACCATGTCTCTCTTGAAAGTTATCTCAGGGAGTCCTTTTACCAACTTTTTAGTGTTTAGACGTGATATAGTATCCATATTGGCATGTCCTAGCCTCATGTGCCATAGTCAACTTTCATCTTGATTTGCTACTAGGCTCCTTCCTGTATTGTTAGTACTCTTTAGAAAGAAAACATAAATGTTGTCTTCTCTAATCCCTTCTTATACGGGATTACCAGATGATATATCATGTATAGTTTATTTGTCTTTTACAAAGTTGATGCCATAACCATTATCTGCCAAATGATTTATGCTCATTAGGTTATGTTTCAATTCTGTAACTAGATAAACGTCTTTTATTACTTGGTAAGGAGACATACCAACCGTGCCATTTTCAATTATATCACCTCTCAAGTTATTTCCGAAGGAGACGTATCCTTCTTTCTTCATCAATAGTATAGCAAACAAAGATGCATCACCAGTCATGTGTCGCGAACATCCGCTATCGAGAATCCACTTACTTCTAGCGTAAGAGGGTTAAGGGTCCACCCACAAAACGAGTAGATGAATCCTTTGGTACACATTTCTTAAGGGATCCATTTTTATTAGTCTTAGGTTTCTAAATATGTGTATAATTGTCAACAAGCTTTCTTACTAGACAATACTGTGATATGTGCCCGTGAGTACCCCAGTATGTGCAAGTAAGTTTTGAAAATGTGTTCTTTGTTTCTTTGTTGACATGTATTTGTGTCCTTTTTGAGTCTTTGCTCTGTGACTAAGTGCCTCTTTTTTTCTATGTCATATAGCTCTTGATTTTAACATAGTCTCTTTTCTTTAGGGGTCACTTCTTCAAACTCTTGCAGGTCCAGTTCATGGGTCACCAGCTTGCCCATAAGTACCTCCAGAGTCATAGTGGTGAGATCGTTTCCTTCAATGATTGATGTTGCCTTTGGGTTCTAATTCTTGGTTAGAGCCCGTAGCACCTTCCTGATATTTTCATGATTACTGTAATCCTTACCAAGAGATTGCAAAAGAATTAGTAATATCTAAGAAATGAGTAAACATCTGTGTAATTGACTCACTGGGTTTCATCATGAATGAATCATATTCCTGTGTTAGTCTGTTAATTTTGGATTCTTTTACTTGGAAAGTCCCTTCATGGGTTACTTCAAGAAGTTTCCAAATAACATGAGACGTAGTACATATAGAAATACGATTAAACTTTATTATGTCAATTGAACAGAATATTGTATTGATGGCATGAGCATCTAGACTAGCCTTTGACTTTTTTTATTAGTGTATTTGTCGTATGGCTTGTCTATCAGTACGCCCTCAATTACTACACGTGCCGGTTTCTTATAACCGTCAACAACTATAGACTAGAGATCAAAATTAAGAGGCTTTAAAAAGAAAGTCATTCGTATTTTCCAATAAATATAGTTCGTTCCATCAAATAGTGGGTATCTATTTGTGGATTACATTTCACCATTGAATATTGATTTCATGGCTGCCATATATAAGCTATAGGTTGTTATATAAGAATATAACCTGCTCTGATACCAGTTGTAGGACTGTTGAGCACCTCTATAGGGGGTGAATATAGTGTGTGTGTGTGCAGCAAAGATAATCACCAATTAAAAATTGTGCAGTTAAAATACTATGGCAGAAATAAAGAGACAGTAATTTAAATGCAGTAAGAGGTAGAAGATCAAACTCAGTGAACACCGTAATATATACTGGTTTTCCTCTAAGAGGACTAATCCAGTCACAAGTACTCTTGCCCGCTGTTAATCTACTATTTACAAGATAAACGAAAGCTTGTCATCTCTCTACAATATCGTGCTTGGTGACAAACATATAACCGACTTCACAACACCGTGCTTGGTGATGAGTGCACGACCGACTACAAAAATTGAGATATTTTCTGAACTTGAAAACCTCTTTACAACTCTGTAAATCAAAAATTCTAAATCGAACAGATGTTACTAGCTTTAGCTAAGAGATGTATAGGTGGTATGTAAAAGTTTTAGATCGCTGAAAATATTTTAGAGAAAGAGTGAATGAATGATTAGAAATGAAAATTTCTTTTCTATTTATAGGTGTTTTTCCTGACTGAACTCGGACAGAGTTCTAGCAGAGTTCGGATGCAAAGATCTCGTAAACGAACGTTATATGCAGATTTGGAGGCAACTGAAATTTAAATTTGGGTTTAGCGAACTTGAACCAAACTCGGTCAGAGTTCTGTTACTTCAAAACATAGATTTTGGGTCCAAATTTGTATAGGGTTTGTGGGCTACTTGGATATGTACAGTTTTGAGAAATATGTAAGAATACAGGATAAAATACAGAAGAAATATGTATCAATGTGTCAACATTGTTATATATTGTATCAATGTGTCAACATTGTTATATACCCGATCGATTTTACATTTATTCTCCTAGACTCAATACAGGATAAAATACAGAAGAAATGTAAAAATGACTTGATCTGGATTCCATTACAATTTGCATTTGGAAGATGACTTGAATGCTTGTTTTAGATGAAGTAGTTCTTTGATATTGATTTCACTAACCTGAAATGTTAGTAGCAGTTCGTATATTTTGCGTATCGACTTAAGTCATTATTGATTATCAAAACCAGGTGTGACCATTAGGCAATGGGCCAACATCCTTTTGTGAGGCCATCTCACATGGACACTTTATTTCAGGCTATACAGATTCATCAAAGTACCCTAAAATCATGTGTTCCTTATGAGCCCATAAGAAAAATTTGACCTCGGAGTGTCCAAGCTAGCAGATTACCTAGATAACACCTACCATGAAATATTTGGCGATACCTAGCTAGCAGAGAGAGGGGGATTAGGGTTTACACCTTTATCCATTTATCTAATTATCTAACCGAACTTCACTCAAAGGTATATCAGTCAACCATACTACATACACATAAAGGTTCCGTTCTTAATCCGTCACTTTAACACACAGACACCCTTCGTACAGGATGTCCAATGCATACATTCCTGCTTACAGGAGTTCCCTTGCCCAGACCACTACATCACCCTATCTAATTAGCCACCTATATAGTTATATATCCATATGTATCATTACACAAAATACAGAAGAAATATTTACAGTTCTGTCACATACACTAATATATATAACAATGTTGACACATTGATACAATATATATGACACAAGTACACATTTCATGTGTAGAGACACTGTCTCTACATAATTTCTTATTTTTTAGGGGGCATAGCCGCGACCCCTCGGCCCCACTTACCTAGGCCACTGTGTTGAGATACTATCTCTTTATAATTAAAAAAAATTCACATTTTTTGGGGGGCACAGCCAGACCCCCTCGGCCCCACATACCTACTCCGTTGGGCCTAATGTGTCTTGTCGGCTGTCGTGTCAGTATGTGTGTCATGTCAGAGCCATGTTAGTGTATGTGTGTGTCATGTCCGGTCGTGTCGTGTCTATGCTATAAGAGAGAGAGAGAGAGAGAAGAGGATTAGGGTTTACCGAGACCGAAGGGGAGATCGGGAAGGGGGCACCGTAGGGGAGGAGAACCGGAGGCGGAGGGAGACAAAGGGCCTCCTGCATCGGGGGGTCATGGCGGAGAGGAAGGAGGGTCGGAGATAGAGAGGTGCTGGAGCACCGGAGGGGTCACTACGTAGAGGAAGGAGGTTCATGGATGGAGGAGGATTGGAGACGGAGAGGCTGGATCGCTAAAAAAGGCGGCTGCTGACCGAATGCGGAGGAGGAGAGGTAGAGGGATAGGGGATTGAGCGCGCAGCTGTCGGAATTTTTGGGTTAACGAGTGGAGGGGATATGAAAAAGTTGGAGCCTTTAGTAAAAATATTAAAAGCAACGTCTGAATCTAACATCATTATTGTAAACACTCGACATAATAAGTAAGGAGTCGCTAAACGTCTTAAATAGTGACATCTTGCTACATTTTTAATATTCGTCACTGATTTGACTTATTTTGGTAGTTGCTCGCTTGGTTCAAACAATAGTATGATACAAGAATGGACTAAGCCTTGAGTTATGCACCTTAGCTACAATTCTTTCCACCAAGACAATAACATTAGTTCTGCTTCCTGTTGTATATTAAAGGCCATGTGCCCTCCTGGTTTCGGTGTATGTGTATTGGGTGTCTATAAGCTTTCCCTCAAGAGACAACCTATATCTTTTTCCATACACTCTAGGTGAGTTCTGTTGAAGTGTCTTGGCATGAAAGCTTTTGCTTCCTTACAGTGCTACACCGCTATAGCATGGCCCAAAGCCGAGGCTATACCTCATCATGGTGTCATACCAATGTAGGATGAAGACCCAGCCTCTTTGTAGTCCCAACCTAACCAACATGAAGCCTTTCGCTTCATTGCAGTGTTACGCCACAGTAATATGCTTGCGAATCCAAGGCTTTACCCATTTTAGGTACCTCTTGGTGGTGTCACACCACTGCAAAATGAGGTCTCACCTCTTCGTAGTGCTGCCTACCACTCTTTATTCTATAACATGAGACCATTTACCTATGTGCGATGCTACGCCACTGTGACATGGCCCGAAGTCGAAGCTTTACCCTCATGAGGTACCGCTTGGTGGTGTCATCCCACTATAGCATGGAGTACTATGCTCCTTTGTAGTGTTATGCTACCCGTGCTACTTGTAAAGCACGCCGGACATTTAAAATGCCTGAGAACTTATTAAGGCTTCCAAGCTATCCTTCCATAAGACTTTGTTCTATACCAAGAACAAATAGTAGACAATGGTGGTTCTGGGTCCGTAATCCCTCAAAGTTTCAAAAGTCTACCCAATGTTCCAAATATTCTTCCAGTCAATGGTCATCCATTAAACCAAAACCTAGATGCCTGATAGATTTCTCTTTGAACCAATCATCATAAAAATTTATCGCTGGATTACAGAGGCATCATATCAGAGGTCCTCACGCCCATTTTTTGTCGAGTCCTTGACCAGCTGGCACTTGAGGCCTTGATGAAAGAAATCGTCAGATTCTTCTGACTCTAAATATCACCAAGAGTATTGATCCACACTTAATGCACTCATTCAGTGCCTTGTGCCCTAAATGGATTATTCTTTTGTTATAATTGAAGAGATCAGCCGATGCCACTACTGCATCCATCTGGTTGTCGTAATACATAGACATCACCCAAATTTGTGCAACAACCAAAGGAAAATCAAGCCTGGTTGTCGTAATACATCGACATCACTCGTATTTGTGCACCAACGCAGAAAAATTATTCCTAGGCTCCTGAAGCCATTTTGCTTCATTCCTGAAGCAATTCTGCTTCATTCGTTGGAGCTCATAGAACTCATATTCCACATAAAGAGAAAGGTCTGCTTTTTCAACTTCCTTAATATAATAGCACTACCCATGGATCTACTTCTTCGACTTCCTCGATATAGTAGATAAACTCATGTAGAAGATGTTAACCTCTTCTTTCTCTTTATTTGAGCACCAATTGCTGTCACTGAAGCCTTCTACCCCTGTAGGGTAACCGATGTAGTGCATCCTTTTGAATTCCCAAGAGATATCCCATCACTTCCTTCACAACTTTCTAAAAATCAACACTTGTATTGCTCGTGAACCGACTCGGTATGCCTACAATAAATGCTTGGTCAGGCCTAATGGTACTTGTAACATATATCAGACTCTAGATGATGCTCGAGTACACCAACTGTTTAACGCTTCTTCAGGATCTGGCTTTACCTTTTGATCACACCGGTAAGGATTATCAATCCCTGGAAGGTCAAAATATCAATACCGTGTGAGCAACTTTCTACGTAGTGTGCTTGTGACTGAGCAAGCTCAACTTCCGTCCGGATTACCAAGTACCCAAGATGACCTCCTCATCTCTAATGTCCCATACAGAATCTGGACGTAAGGAACATCTTTGTTCTAGTGACATATCCGTATATCATCTACATAGAGACAAATAATAACTCCTTTATCATCAGTGAACTTCGTACATATAAGTCCCGCTGATCCTGTAGCCATCTTACCAATTGACTAGGTCAGTCTTCTCATTCTATAGATTGGAAACTTGTATCAGGCCATATATGGATTTTACTAATCCTACATACTTTGTCTTCAATACCATGAATGACCAATCTATCTGACTGTTGCATGAGAATCCCTCATATCATATCCCTATTCAGAAATATTTTCTTATCAGTTATCTGATGAAGAACTAACTTTATGAATCGAAGTCCCGGCCATCGTCATCCTGACAGTTTACACCTTAGCTACTGGAGCATATATGTCAAACACATCAATCTTCTGTTCTGAGAAAACCCTTCTGGCTACCAGCCTAGCCTCAAACTTATCAACATCTCCTCGGGCCTTCGCCTTCTTTATCTAGAAGATTCGATGGGTTTAGCTCCTTTAGGTATATTCACCAACACCCAACTATAATTGGATGTTATGGAGTCAATCTTGTCATTAACTCTTTCCTCTAGAATATCACATATCTGGACTTCATCAGCCTCCATGTGATAGATGATTATCTCCAAAAAAATTCGGCCTTCTTACTCACTTTGTTAACGGCACAACGAATACTGGTTCAAGCGTTATCTCATCTACGACAACCTTTCCCTGGATAACTCCTTCTTTGGAAGTACTTGCTTCTTCGGTACCAACAATGTTCTCCTGAATATTCGCAAAAAAAATGTTCTTGTGCCTAGAAAACTTGTCTTCAAATAATTTTGCGTTACAAGAATCAATGATATAAATGATAAAATATCAAAGGATCTCCGAGCATAGCTTTCAATAAGTTATCCAGAAATACAGTATTCTTGGTCTTCAACCTTGGCTTCTAAATCTTGATATCCGGAAGCATCATGTGCACCAGACACCCCCATACTCCAATGATATTCAAGTTAGGTCTGACTTTGAACCAGTATTAATGAGAATCGTAGTCAGATATGCGAATGGTACTTTATTCAGCAATAAATTAGTAGCCGTACACGTAATCTATCCCAGAAGCATAATGGAAGATACATAGTTTACATCATCTCTGACATCATTCTGATCTTTCTCTCTGAAACTCCTTTGGATTAGAGATACTACGGAGCAGTCATTTTATAGCCAATAACATGTTAATAGTAGAACGGTGCGAATCCAAGAAAATGATACTATTTGCCTTTATCAATTCTTATTATATAAAAAAATTACAGAGCAGTCGTTTCATAGCCAATTCCATGTTCATTGCAGAATTAAGCAAATCCATAAAAATGATACTCTACGTCTCAACCACTTCTGAGACACTTGAGTTGTCGACTGGCTAGACGTTCTGCTTCAGCCTTGAAATCCCTAAACTTCTCGAATGCTCTATTTTCGATACGAGTATGTCGAAAAATCATATACAAAGGTATTAATACACTTTAATCCCACTTTTGTGGAATTGATAAAAGTTACGGATTTTTTAGTCTACCAAGTCCTTAAGATCTCTACTTTAGTAGAATCGTCTGAGCAGCCTCTTGACAAACTTTGTCCCATGTACAAAATTCATAATGCTCAACCCCTTTACCCCTATATTTTGAGATAAAGTTTAGACTAGACATCTTGAGTCTGCTATTACATAGCACATGTCCTAGTCCATTTCTCACAACTTAATTAAGAAACTACATCATCAGCAAGTCCGAACATTCTCTTGATATTGACCATCTTTAAAAAGCATATTCCTGGCTAAGAAACTAATATCTTTCTAGCATGAATGTCCATCTTCAAGTCTGTATCGAACAATAGACTTTTTGAGATCAGGTCGTCAGAAATAACTGGTAAGTGCTACACGTATACCAGTGTTAGTGACTTTTCGAAACTCCAAGACTATGATCTCGATCCCCAGATCTTCTGCTAGTATGTTCACCATCGAGACCTTCCTTACAGCTAGGCTCATCCTAGGTAAATATCTTCTTCTAGAGCATGTTACTTGATGCATCAGTGTCTACCTACTATTCAGCTACCACACTAGATGATTCAACCTGTATATACATAGCAACCAAGTTAAGTAATTAAAGGAACCAAGTTTAGCTTTACCTTGCTATTTTTTTTATAGTTCTTCTTCAAATGACACTACAAGCCACAGCCGTAACTAACCCCACCAAGACAAAACTATCTTCATGTAGGGTTATGACACTAATGGAGAATTTTAGCGCTTATATAGTCAAAACTATGCACGTATTAGAGCAAAACCTATGCAATAATCCATGTTCATCATCCGGGCTGTCCCATGCACCTTATTTGAGCATTCCATGTGCCAAGATATGAAGCACCCTATGTGCATATACAAATAGTACATATGCAGTCATGTGCAGACTCTATCATACGCATATGCACTTCTATGCTTATAGTTGGGTTAAAACCTCCATACGCACACATACACATAATCTTAATAACACCTATGTGATAGTCGTCCCCCGGACGTGATGTCGTGCGAACCTAAGTTGCAATCGCACAAGACATAGGTTATCTGAAACATAGCTTCTAAAAGATTGAGTGCAGACAAATTGAACACACATTGAGACAGAAAAACTTTTCATTTTATTGATAATAGACATCATTTACATACTCCATTACAATCGTTCGCACGGGCTTCACAACATGACTCGATTACAAAAGGAGTGCCGATGAGATAGCCATTCCATATATATATCCCTCAATTACAACAAAAGTATTCTAGCCACCTGGATTGGAGGGACGTCGAGACATGTTTCTTTCACTTGCAGAGGGTCTTCAAAAGTTTAGCGACGAGGTCTTCGACGCGTGGTCGAAGCTTCAAAAGCACGAAATGTCGCCTAGCTAGTTGGCACGTTCCTCCTGATTCCTGTCACCTACAAAGAGCGAGGGTCAGTACGATCACATCTACTGGCGAGTGGCTAATTAAACCCAAGCTCTGTATTTGGTTCAAGCAGTTTTATAAAACATGTTAGCTACGTTTGTGATCTTTCTAACCATCCTGTTCGATTTGGCATGTTAACATGTTTTGGAGGCAAGCATATAAAATTGTATACATTGAGCAGCTATCATATTCATCCTGTGTCATGTGCGTTAGTTCAAGCAGTGAAAGGGTGTGAAGGTCACTGGAAATTTCAAGACATCATGGACTATAACTGTGTTAGACGGCGATCCTTTCACGGCGGGTAGCGAGCCCGACTCGAAAGTTCCTGAATCACTCGTACCAGTCCTGCTGGCACTAGCTATACTCGTTCCTCTCGGGCTGAATCGGTTCCTTGGCCTAGGCCACCGTTCGAGTAAAGTATCCTTTGGCGACAAGTTGTCCAATGACCATTTTTATCGAGTCTTAAAAAATGCTCTCTTTTCTAGAACCTTATCCTTTCTTTTCCAGGTACGAAACTTAGTCTTTCTTTGAACTTAGTTTATTTACTTAGTCATATCGTTGCGATAATCGTTAATCGATTCATTATTCTGTTTGCATAGGCTAAGTAAATGGAGCATAAGAAAGTATGCATCAGTTTTCGCGTAAAGCAGTTCTATAGCAAGTATTTTATAAAGAATCATGACACGATTTCATTGATTCTACATTATAGCGACAAGCATTGCATTTATGTTTCATATTGAATTTTGAAACAGAAGGTCGAGGCAAAGAAGGTCTGCTACTTACCTTAGTCTTTGCTTCAGGCAAGGGACTGGTTGGCTGTGCTGACGTCGCCTACACGATCACCTGCAATCGCATAAACAACTGATTAGAACAATGTGTTATTCAAGGAATTCGATCCCAATGCAAAGTTTGAAAATCTAAGCCATGAAAACCATCGAAAACATTCACGAAAATACATTCATAAAAACCAAAGTCAAAGCCAAAGCAAGTGCGACATGAAAACCAGAGCAACGGATGCTCTTTTCTGACTCAGCTGCAGAGCTAATCCTTGAGGTGCAACCCGCTGAATATGGGACTTGATTCCGAAGAAGCCTTTCCATAACGAGAAAATAATTTTAATTCAATCATTTTTGTTCAGACACGTGCACATACATATGCGTAATCTAAACATATCATAAAGGCAAGATTGAGCCATACGCACAAATACTATAGGACCGTTGAGCACCTCTAGAGGGGGTGAATAGAGTGCGTACGTGTGCAGCACAGATAATCACCAATTAAAAATTAATCAGCTATATACTATGGGAGGTAAATGACAGTAAATATAATACGATAAATTAAGAGACAAGAGAATCAAACTCAGTGACACATCGATATATACTGGTATCCTTCTGAGAGGACTTATCCAGTATCGAGTGCTCTTATCGATGTTAATACACTATGGCACAAGCTAATTGAGAGCTTGTAGTCTCTTACAACACCGTGCTTGGTGACGAGCGCACGACTGATACCATAAGTTGATTTTGAAAACTAAAACATTTTCTAAATGCAGCCTCTAATCAACTTTTCAACAGAAAAACTCTAGACTGAACAGAACTATACTGGCTTCGGCTAAGAGCGGTATAGGCTTGATTTAAAAGTTTTGATCATAGAAAATACTTTAGAATAAATAGAAAAGAGAGTGATTGAGTGAGTTGAAATGATAAAAATCCTTCTCTATTTATAGTGTTTGTATACCGAATTCGAGCAGAGTTTGGACTGAGTTCGGAAGTATGAATCTCGCATTCAAAAGTTGTAGGCCGATATGGTGGAAGACCAAACTGGATTTTGAAATACCCTTGACCGAACTTGGGCCGAGTTCGCCCAGAGTTCTGTCAGGGTCAAACAGTTTATTTGGGCCAATTTTGTGTTGGGTTTTGGGCTTTTTTGATAGTGGACTTGGAAGTATGGATATGTAGGCTTTTCAGCTAGTGGACTGACAAAAATCTAAGCCAGTACCTATCCTAATCAACCTCACATATATTTCCTAGACTCAATAAAGATAAAATATTGAAGAAAATATAAAAAGCTTGGTCTGGCTTCCAATGCTATTGGTTCTTGTTGACGAGGCGATGTTTATACTTTGAAGTTGTAGGATGTAGACGTTTAAGCCTGTAGCAGTATGTATAGTTTGTATATTGATCAAAGTTGACGTTGATTATCAAAATCAGGTATGATCATTATCTAATGGGCCAACAATCCCTCCCATTTTGATAATTGACAAACATTGAGTTTATACCAAAATATAACAAAAAAATATAACTAAAGATATGTAACTTTAAAATATATACCTAACTTGTTCTCAATCGATCAAAAAAATTTGGTATGCTCTTTCTCTCCCACTTTATCATGTACTCAAAATGTGGCTCCCCCACAATATGTGAAACCAACAATAACATATAAAAGGTAGAGGAATATCCAAAAATAGTAATAAAAACTAATAAGCCAGCATCTAAAGTATAATGACATCAGCAGTAGCAGTAAAAAAAAGTAAATTGATAAAACCAGCTAAGATAGCATAAAAGCCAACCACAACTGAAAAATGAGTTCAAAGTGCAGAAACAACTACAACTGAAATAGTGCAAAATACTATAGATAGTCCAAACTAAAAATAATTAGTATCACTATGAACGATCATTATCATCAGAACATGTCCACAAAATCCTAAGCCAAAAACTGAATCACATATCAGCATCATCACCAGGGGGATCAGCAGTAAGCTGGGTATCAACATAAGTTGTCGTTGGATCGAAAACTCCGAACGTCGGATGATCCTTAAGTCTCAGCCCGTCGAAGCCGAGATAATGAGAATAGGATCAGGAGCAATAGAATAATATGCCAAATTCCACTGAATGTCAGCCATACCATTTCTTAAGACCCAGGCCCAAAAAATATAAAGATACTCAGCATTGGTGAAACGAGTCATATAGGTCTGATGCTTCTGTCCCTGGAGAGTAAGAAATGCATCGATCCTCTGAAAAGCTCATCGAAGTGATAACCAGGAGCAACAGGGGTTGGAGCATCGGGTAGAGCTACGACTGGATCAGGAGGAGGTGTAGCACCACGAGGTGGAGGTAGAGGGTGAGGATATTTCCTAGATCTACACATCTCAAAAGGCAATCCAGAAATAGGACAAGGGTATAAGTCATTGCTGAACTTCTGGAAGATAACCACAAAATACATAAGGTATAGGAGGTTGCGGTCTGCCCTCCGATAACTAACTATAACAGAAATCATGGTCTTGGAAACAGAAAAGGTAACTCCAAAGTGGATGTGGTATATAGCAGATAAATCAAAGAAGGTGATCTCATCAGTGGATCCCGTCTTAGGTTGCAAGATAGAGTAAATAATGCGATAGAGTTCATATAAATGCTGGTTCAGGGGACGTATAGACAACCTTTTCTGGGGAACCGAATTCGGATAACACAACGCTGCCTTAAAAGACTTAAGTGTCATATCAGGAGGGAACTAAACTTTATTAATATCAACTAGAGCATTGTCGTTATCCGGGATATAAAAATACTCGCTTAAGTCTGCCGAATTGAATTCAAGTTTTTTCCACTGCCACAAAAATAAATGTTGTCATTTGCTTCTTGTAAATTGCAATAAAATATCTGTACAACATTTTCTTAGATTTGGCTCCTAGTCTCTAAAAAGTCTCAGAGCTTTAGAGTTTCAAAGTTTATAATATATTCCGAGAGTACAGTAAAATCGATCAATTTTCTGGGGTAAATTTTTCGGTATCAAAATTGAGTAAACCAAGAGATTGAAATCTAGGATGATAGAAATAGGTTGGTGTCAAAGTCCTCGTCTTCATCGGGATGAGTGGGACTGAAAACATTAATAGGTTCATACTCTGAAGTAGAGGATAAGGTAGTGTCTTTTTTCTTCCTCTTGAAAAGCTTAGGTGCCATGAAATTGAAATAGGAGGAAAAGAGAAAGATATGCCTCAATGGAGAGTGAAAAGGACTGGAGAATGCTTTCCAAGAGCTGGAAAATCTGAGAAGAGAGAGTTCTGAGCCTTGGAAATAGGGTTTCCAAAGAGCTAGCATTAGGGTTTGAAGCGGGGTCGGCTGTGTGTTTAGAAAGATGAAGAGAATATAAAGGGGGCTTTCTGTTCGTTGTTGTTATATTCAAAGCCCGATATCGAGTTCGGCCCAAACTCGGTCAGAACTAGGTCTGAGTTCTGTTTGAGTTTAGCTGTACAAATTTTAGTTTATTTTATATGTAATGAATTATAAAATAACTTAATAACTTTTAACTCTTTGATTTAATTAACATTCATCATTTTAGGTTAGCTGCAGGGGCCGGATCCTAGCTAGCGGTAGTCCGAAGACTAATGCATCGTATCGGTTTAGGCTATTTATGCTTGTATGCCAGAAGGGCCCTTTCGACTTGTATCCAAAATAATTTTAATTAATAAATCTAGGAATATCATGTTCTAGGTATTTTATTAATCATAATGCATTATGACTCTAAAAATTCAAATATGCCTAACTCGCGACGCAGATAGTTGAAACGATCTTCAACTTGTGGTTTTATGAAAATGTCTGCTAATTGATGAATTGTGTCAATGAATTCTATGCAGATATCCCTGTGTTGTTGGTGATCACGCAAAAAATGATGACATATTTCTATGTGCTTTGTGCTTGAGTGACATAATGGGTTCTTAGTCAAGTTGATAGTTCTAGTGTTGTCACAATAAATGGAATCTTATTAAAGTGCAGATTATAGTCTTCTAGGGTTTGCTTCATCCAAAAAAAATTGAGCACAACAACGTCCTGCGACGATATACTCAGTCTCAGTTGTTGATAGCACATCCGAGTTTTTCTTCTTGCTAAACCAAGAGACTAAAGCTTTTCCTAGGAAATGATACGTGCTTCTGGTACTTTTACGGCCTACTTCGCATCCCACAAAATCAGCATCTAAGTAACCAACTAAGTCAAACAATCTAGTTTTGGGATACCATAAGTCGACTGTAGAAGTTCCTTTAAGGTATCGAAAGATATCTTAATGGTGCATAGGTGTGATTCTTTAGGATTAGCTTGATATCGTGCATATATAAAAACACTAAACATTATATCAGGGCGACTAGCAGTTAAGTAAAGTAAACTACCGATGTTAAGTCGTGTTGATGTAGCCATTGGCGTGCCGATAGGCTTTATATTGTACCCTAGCTTTCTTTGAGAGATGGCCCCCAGGACTCCTCGTGGTGGTGCTGGCTGAGGCAGAGGCAAGGGAAAAAAGCCCGTCAAGGCCGATGTCGAGGAGGCCCCCTTCGTCGAGACGACTCAAGCCGATGTATAGCCGAAGGTGATCGGTGAGTAAATAGCTTCTTTGGGAGTTCTTTCCTATAGATGCTTCTTTTGAACAGCTTTGTCAAGGCACATGGGTGTGGCTATATAAAGCTCATACTAAAGATGCGCCTAGGCTGTTGGTGTTGATTCGTATGGACTTAAGTTCTGAAGATGCGTTGAAGATTTCTCTGCTGACGTGCATGGACTTAGGTCCTGATGATGTGCTGAAGCTTTCTCTGCTGACGTGCATGGACTTAGGTCCTGATGATCTGCTGAAGCTTTTTCTGCCGATGTACATGGACTTAGGTCCTGATGATGCACTGAAGCTTTCTCTACCGACGCGCATGGACTTAGTTCCTGATGATGCGCTGAAGCCTTCTCTGCTGACGCGTATAGCTTAGGTCCTGATGATACGCTGAAGCCTTCTGCTGCTTGAGGGATTGAGTTCTCTTACTGACTCCCCATTTTGATCCGTTGCAGTATCCATGCCGAAAGTAGAGGTTGTCGTGAAGGAGAAGATACCGTCTCCTCTTGTTAAAGAAGAATCGGTGACTATTAAGGAGGAGGTAACTCCAAAAGCTGAAGTCACCATTAAGGAGGAACTAGTGCCAGAGGATAGTATCGGAAGTTCCGGTCCACCTGCTCTTGTCGAGGACCTTAATCAAATAGAGCCTTCATATGCGAAATGGCTAAGGGAATGGTATATGCCTCAACGTAACTACCATCCCTGGCTGTAGGGTCTCGTCGTCCATTCTACAACTGCCATTCCTAGGAAATAAAGCTAAAGCAAATTTTCTTTTCTTGTCTTGGTATCTTCTTTTTGTCTTTCATTGTTTCGGGATGTAGTTGTCTTTTTTTGTTTCTGTTCTAAGTCGATGTAGTCCTTTATTGGATGAAGAAATAAAGAGCTCTTGTTTGTTCAACTTTTTGTGATGAATTTGTAATTTTTGGTGGACTTATTATCTTTTGCGCACCTTATTTTCTAAGTACAGATAATAAGTTGAAAGGGGAGAATCGACATATTTACTCAGAGGTAATACGGACGTGGTAAATATAGGACTAATGGTAGAGTTTTTCTACTCAAAGGTGATATGGACATGGTAGGAATGAACTCAGTATGGATACATAGAATAAATCAGAAGTGATATGGACGTGGATGTACTATGATTGAAGTGAAACAACACGGGGGTTGTTAGATGGAATGTTTACTCAGAGGTAATGTGGACGTGGTAAACATAGTACTTTAGCATGTTCTTATAGGGTGTAAGGTTTAGCTTCGTGGGGGTATAGAGAAGTAACTCAGAGGCGATCTGGACATGGTTGCTCTTCTAATGGGAAGAAAATACACAAGAACAACTGGGCTCCAGAAGCATATGATCGTCAAAAAAAAGAGTGAACTCGGTCGTCGAATTCATAAATTCTCTTGTTAGGGAGAAGGAAGTACATATTGAAGGGTTTCAAAAATAGTAGTTCTTTAGGAACTTGTCGTTGATTGGCATCATGAACAAGTCCCCGTTAGGTTTTGTGAGGTGGTAAGCACCGTTAGAGTATACCATCTCTATGATGAAGGGTCCTTTTCGTTTAAGTTCGAATTTTTTTGGTGCCTTGTGAGTCATACCATTAGCCTTCTGACTGCCAGAACCAGGTCGCCTACTTGGAAGGTCCTCTGTTTGCCCTTTTTGTTGAAAGCCTGTGAGATGCAGGCTTGATAGAGTTCGATGCGCTGTTGAGCCAAGATATGTTTTTTGTCCAGCACCTCTAACTCTTGCAGACGGTGCCATTGATTGTCTCCCTCCGTCAGCTGGTTTATGATCGCCACTCGAAATAAGGGGATCTGGATCTCCAGAGGCAACAATGATTCGCTTCCAAAGACCAAGGAGAATGGTGTGTTTCCTGTTATGGTTCATACCGTTGTACGATTGGCCGAAAGGCATTCGCCCAATTTTTCATCCCAATCTCGTTTGTTAGATGACACGACCTTTTTGAGCACTTTGACGATTGTCTTATTGAAAGCTTCAGCTAATTTTTTTGCTATCAGATTGTAAGCGGTCGATACCACATTCTGAATGTGATTCTTATCACAGAACCTAATGAACATGTGGCTTATAAATTGTAGGCCTTTGTCATGGATAATCTTTTAAGGTACCCGAAACGGTAGATAACGTGATATTTGATGAAGCTGATCACCTTTGAGCTTTTCACCTCCGTGAGTGGTACTGCTTCTTCCCACTTAGAGAAGTAGTCGATGATTGCCAGGATAAAGTGGGGTCCCCTAGATAAGGGATGGGTAATCGGTCCTACTATATCCATACCCTAGGCTTTGAATGGCCAGGATTCGATCGTAGGGTGTAGAGGTTTCGACGGTCTGTGGATAAAGTCGGCGTGAAGCTGGAAGGTACAATACTTCCTTGCATACTCAACAGCATCAGCCATCATAGTGGGCCAGTAATATCCCATATGTCGGAGTCGGTCCAATAGCTTGGGATCGGGTTGATGAGCCCCACATGTTTCGTCATGAGCTTCTCGAAGAGCTTCGGCTGCTTCTTCATGTGATAGACATTGGAGGAGAAGCCCATCGTAGGAGCGCCAGTACATCATTTTGGTTGCTGTATCATAGTAGAATCGGAGGGAACGCCTTTTAACGAAGAGCGGGAACCTCCAGTCTCTGACATTGATGCTGGCGTTTGCAGGCATGGCATAATTCGCCCACATACACAGATTATTTTTAGGACATACGAAATCCTGGCCCACTACTGTAATAAAGTATTGAGTCCCGATAGATGCTGCCAATGAGACCGCGAGGCTAGCTAGAGTGTCAGCCTCCAAGTTTTATAGCCGAGGTACATGTTCTATGAAGAACTCAACGAAGGTTGAGATGATGTCCAATACTGCTTTGTGATAGGGGACTAGGTCCTCATGGCAGACTTCATATTATCCTCAGACTTGGTTGACAACGAGTTTTGAATCACCATAAGACTTGAGTTATTGAACCCTTAGCTTTCTTGCTAACTGGAGTACCATGACGAGGGCATTGTACTCTGCCACATTATTACAGCATGACTCTGTGAGGGAGTAAGCACGCTCGATGATAAGCTTGTCATGGGAGATTAATACTACACCCATCCCAGCAATGATTTGACCCTTAGGACCTGTTCTTCAGGGATCGTCGAGGAACAACCGCCAGACATAGTTTTTTTTAGTAATGTTGGATTTTCATACTTCATCTAGAATATCTTCATAGAGTTTGGGCGATTCCGGGATTATATGCGCAGCGAGGAAGTCAGCCAGTGCTTGGCCTTTGACAGCTTTTTATCGGACAAATACCATATCATATGCTGTCAATAGTATTGCCTATGTGGCCAGTCAAGAGTTTAGCGCTCCTGGTTTTATCATGAGCACACTGAGCGGATTGACTCGGGAAATAACGTAGATTGTCTGGCCCGAGACATAGTGACGTGTCTTCTAGATAGTGAATACCAGGGGTAGACATTCTTTCTCGACGGTGTTGTACCGGTGTTCGGCCCCGATCATTGTCCTTCTTAGGTAGTAGATGGCTTGCTCGTAGCCTACAACATTATTCTTAGCCAACAGAGTGCCGAGGGAATGATCCATAGCGTGGACATAGAGTAGAAAGGGTCTGCCTGCGACGGGTGCCACCAGGACCAGGGGACTTATAAGATAAGCTTTGATGTCGTCGAATGCCTTCAGACATTCCTTCGTCCAGACATAAGAGACTCCCTTCTTCATGTGTTTGGTGAAAGGCTAGCATTTTTCGAAAAGATTTGCAATAAACCTTCGAATATATACGAGACATCCTTGTAGGCCTCGAAGTTCTCTAAGGTTCTTCGGAGGTCCCATGTCAAGGATGGCTTTGGTCTTCTCGTGGTCAACATGGTTGCCTTTTTATAGTGATGATGAAGCCCAATAACTTACCACTAGAAACCCCATGGAAGGATTTAGTAGGGTTCATCTTGAGCTGATGTGCTCGCATGAGATCGAAGACTGTCTTCAGATCTTGTAGGTGATCACTTCGTAGACGGCTCTTGAGAGAGATATCGTCAATGTAGCATTCGACTGACTTGTAGACGTATTGGTGAAAGATGGTGCTCATAGCTCGTTGGTATGTGGCATATACGTTCTTCAAGCCAAATAGCATTAATGTGTAGCAGTAAACTCCCTTCGGACTCCTAAACAACGTGTATTTCTTGTCTTCCGGGAACATCTTGATCTGGTTGTAGCCAAAATATCCATCCATGAAGGACATACGTTCAAAGCCACACGTGTTGTCAATCATGATGTCGGTGATCGAGAGCAGAAACTCGTCCTTCGGGCAAACAGAGTTGAGATCTCGGAAGTCGATGTAGACTCGGATCTTTTCGTTCTTCTTAGTGATGGGAATGATATTGGCAACCCAATATGGGTATTGCTCTTTACGAATAAACCCACTATCCAAGAGCTTATCCACCTCTTTGTCAATGGCATCTATGATGTTTAGATAAAAACATCGTTGATGTTGCTTGACATGCTTAACATTGGGTAAGATATTAAGCTTGTGTACTGCGACATGTAGATCTAAACTGGGTATTTCTTTATAGCTCCAGGCGAAGACGTCGATGTATTCTTTGACCAGTTGGACCTAGGGCACTCGGTCCTCCCCTGCCAGGCTTTTGCTGATGAAGATAGGTTTGGATGAAGATCTATCCCCGAGGTCGATCTGCTCGACTTCGTCCTTAGTAGGGGTTCTCGTAGTTTGAAGCGAGATTCCCATTGTGCACCTAGGCGTTGAGCACAGGGTTCCTCTTCGAAGAAATCTACTTTCTGATTATCGTCTTCACCTTCTGAGGGATATACGGATGTCATGTTGGTTGACAACACTTTCCTGAAGATTGGGCCGATGCTGGTGTCAGAGTCCCAAGTTGAAGCTTCAAATGAGTAAGAGTGTACGATCTCTTCTACTTCTGAATTCTATGGAGTTGTCGGAGGCGTGATGTAGCCTACCCCCCATCGAGTGCGATGGTAATAGTCCTGTGGCTTCCCTTTCGGAACAGGGAGTCATAAAGGAAGACGTCGGCCTTTGCTATAGTTCAGACCCTGGCCGCTTTTCAGAGAGAGAGATGCACACGGATTTAGGAAAAACTTATCGAAAAAAATTGGAGAAAACTTATCTAGACGAAAAGAACCATACCTTCAGAGAGAGAGAGATGCACACGGATTTAGGGCTCCAGCCGAAGAGGAGATGCACACGGATTTAGGGCTCCAATCGAAGATGAGATACACACGAATTTTGGGCTCCACCCGAAGAGGAGAACAAAATGTACGAGAAGCTCCAGCAGACGAGGTTTAGGGCTCACGCTCCAGCCGAAGAGATTTAGGCGCTCGAGGAAAAAATTGTGGGGAACGAAATATGTTTTCCCTCCTAACGCTTACTTAATCACGTGAAACACACATGATTGATTTTGTATACTTTTCATAAAGTTTAGCAACGATTTTAAATTGTTGTAATCGTAATACTATGTGTTATTTATATTATGTTTTAGTTTTCCCTATTTATGCTAACGGTTTTTGGCTTTGCTAACAGTTTCTAACTGTTGGAAATTAGTAACGAAAATACACTGTTGGTAATCAAAAAATAATTGTATTGGGAAATCCCTCTTTTGGTGTAGTGAACCCACCTTTTGGATGAGGTTTTTGGCTCGATCATTATATCGATATATTTGTAATCTACCAGTGCTAGGTTCTAGCTCTGTCGGTGGAAGGTCTTGATGACGTTCGACTTTGCCAAAGATGATAGGTTTCTCGTCCTGGTTCCAAGGCGAACTATATAATAGACTCTTCGATACGGGATGACTCGATTTGCATGATTGACAGTCGTTATTTGTGTTTGTAATAATTGTAAGGCATTATCTAGAGTATACATGGCACTCCAATATGGAAGACTAGAATAATTTAAACATATCCTTTTATTGGTAAAATACGAGATCTTGTTCGGGGGAATTTCATCATCAAAGGATGGGACGTCGACATTAGCAGATATGTATTCTTCCAATTTCTCGTTAGTAAGAGCTGGGGCAGCCTTGGATGTCCCTGTAGAATTTGTCGAGAGTCTGGCTTGTACTGGGAGAAGTGTTAGGGCCTTCCCTTGTAGCATAGCCGTGAGGGGAGCCGATGATTGGGAAGGCTTCCTTTTGAGTCATACCTTGAGAGGTGCTTCAGCTGGTGCTTCGGGAACTGGTGCATTCCTACGCAGCTTAGCCACAAGGGGAGCTAACATTTTGGGAGGTTTCCCCTTGAGTCGTATCTTCAACGGGGCTTCTGTGTTTGTTCCAGCCAAAGGGGCTGGTGCCTTTCCACGAAGCTTGACTACGATAGGTGCCGACGCTTGGGGAGATTTTCCCTTGAGTCGCACCTTCAGAGGGGCACCGATCGTCATTTCTACTTAGTGTCAGCTTCTGGTACAGCTTTTGCCCCATCATCAGCATCATCGGCCTCATCTTCGAGATGAACTGATTTGTACAAGTCAGAGTCAGTGAAGTAGGCCTCAATCCCTCTGAAGGGATCCGTATCAGCATACTTTGTCCTGACTATGCCACCGGCGGATACGTATTTCATGCATTGGTGGAGAGTAGATGGCACCACCATTTATTTATGTATCCACGGTCGCCCCGGTAGGGTGTTGTAATTGACATTCGCGTCCACGACATAGCAAGTCACCTTTATTTGTAGGTCATCGATATGATATTTCAGTCGGATCTTCCTAGTGGTCCACTCTTGCTAGCGTTGAAGCCACTGATTGTAGTGTGCGATGTCGTCAGATGATGCATCGGGATCCCCAATGTCTGGATCAAAGTTCGAGGGATGATGCTAAGAGAGGACCCCGGGTCGATCTGAATTCGATCCACCTTGATGGCACCGACGTACCATGTGTAGTACAGCGGCCTGTTGTGTCGATTGTTCTTGTGAACATCCCAAACATAGCTTAGCATATCTTGTTGGGTGAAGGTGATATTGGGGACGATTTCCCTCACACTATGACAGTGCGGACATGCTATTGGATCATCTTTAGGATGCTTTTCCTGGCTGATAAAAGACTCAGCATCCTTTATGGCTTCATATAGAGCCTCTCGTGTATCTTTGGATAGACGGAGAAGCTTGAACAAGGACAGGTGAGCCGGAGCACTGGCGAGTTGTGCCAATATGTCAAAGTTGTGGGGTTTGGTCAACCCCGGTGTATTATCTTTTCGTCGAGGCCTGTCAAAACGGGCATTCTTCTGCTTATGTTTATCGGCTACTGGAGGTTGGAACAGACCATCTCCTTGGGTAGCCGTGGTAGTGGCAGGAGGCATCACATCGACCAGGGCCTCCTCTGGCTGAGCATTATGCTATGAACGTGTTTATATGGGAAATACTTCTTCGGGAGAAGAAGTCACCATCCGGTAAGACTTGGTCTTCTTGCCTTTGTTTTTGGAGGCAGGATGTGCCCCCGGTTGAGTCAGTTCTGAAGCAAGATCTGGATGGACACACATGATCTCTCTTTAAGATATGGTGAGTGGAATCAATCCACTCTAATTGTCACGAGTTGGTGGAAGGTTGATTACTTCTATTGTCATCTTTGATATGGGGATGACGCCATCTTGAGCCTCAGTAGATGGCAAGGTGCCAAACTAGAGTGATACCATATTGGCCGAGACTGTCTTCTCCTCATAATCAAGCGAGATTACATTCGCGTTGATCATGCGTTGGATGTAGTTCTTTAGGATGTAGCAATCTCAAGTTGGATGCCCGACGAACCGATGGTAGTGATAGTACCTCGGGTCGCCTACCCTGTTAACCTTGTCAGGACGCTTTGGATCAGGCAACTTGATCTTGTCGCTCTGTTTTAGCGACTCGAAGAGTTGTAAGGTGTCTCCGTCATTGAAGGAGTAGACCTCCTTTAGCCTTGGTGTAGGTAGAGGTTTCTGAGCAGGCCCATGTGTGCTCTTCGAGGCATTGACAGTCAATGTCTATTTTTTCTTCGCCTTATGCCTACTGTTGTTGGTAACGACACGTTTTCCTTTGTCGAGGAATACTGGGAAGTTAACTCCCATAAGTCGAGCATTGCATGCCTTTTTTCTGCAGCTTCGGCCCCGATGATCAGTGAACTCCAATCCAGACGCTGGGCGGAGTCGAGCCAAAGCTTGATTGCAGGCATCATGTTCATCCTACAGGAATCGATCAGCACATGTTTTGGTATACTCGGAGTTAAACTCAGGCATGCTTGACAGAAGCATTCCATGAAACCTCAAACGGTCTCTTTCTCCATTTGGACAACTTCTCGGAGGGATGACATGGTCATGTATCTCCCACCATCGTAGAATCGGTCTAGGAAGAGGCGTGTAAAGTCATCGAAGGATGATATACAGTTGTCGGGGAGACTACAGTACCAATCGTAAGTGACTCCCCTCAATGCCTCGACGAATAGGCTTGTGAGTAGGACGTCATCCTTCGGGAGATGTCTCGTTTGAGATTGGAAGTTGGTCAAGTACCGCCGAAGAGAATCCTTCCCGTCGTATGGTGTCAGCGTTTGTGGTATATATTTGGGAGGATAAACCACCTTGTTCCACTCGAGAGGATAAGGTTGCCGGATTTCCAGCTTCTGACGTTCTTCCTGCTTATTTTGCGCTTCGAAGCGCTCGCACAAATCTATGATCATGTCAACCAGCTTCTCTGTAGAGTTGGGAGCAGGCAAGGGCGGTAAGGTGTGAAGCTCGGCATTTGAAGGAGGTGACATTTGAGGTATGGTGTGATAATCTGCACCCGAAGATACCCGTTGAGGGTGTAACGCCCCAGTCCCAAAATACGTAGGGCCAAGTACGTAAATATGTCAGCTGTATACATACGAAGTACAGGGCCTTGTAATACATAAGCTGTAAAATGCAGTAAACCACAATTAACTAATCTCATCCACAAAATACGGAAATAAAAGATATCATATAATGAATTGTTTTGGTACAATATGTTGGGTGGAGACACATCCACTACCAACCAAAAATAAAAAGAAGAAGTACATGATATATATAAAAGGACTAAATGGAAGTAGCAAGGAGGAACCAAGTCACGTCATCTTCGAATAAATGGAGAAGACCACGATCCCGGCTAGGATACCTGCGGAAGACATGAACACACACCTGGGGAATAACCAGGTCCTCAGAGGGACATAACAAGATACAGGAAGAACAAGCTAATATGAACTGTCAAAATAATAATAATAATATGCATGACTCTCCTAGACTCTAATATGCAAAAGGGAATGCTAACCATCTAATGTGCAATTTAGAGGACAACTTTCATGCGCATGGGTGGGATTTTAGGCTATAAGTATGTAACTGGCATCCAGTCATCCGTATCCGTCCGTAACGTCCAAAACGTCAGAGGGCATCTGCAAATAAATTGCCACAGTCCCATCCGGAGACTGTGGTTTACCTGTTTGGATTCCCATATGCACTAGCGACTGTCCTCCCCCAATATTTTCAATACTGTTCAAGCCATGCCCATAACTTGTCCAGTTTTGTAACTGCTTGAGTCTCTAAAACCCTAGTCATAGCAGTTACGAAGATCTACCGTCACACGACTTTAGAGATGGCCAGTCCATAGTCGTGCCCCTAGCAAAATGTCTCAAACCGTATAGTGTGAGTGTCATGGCCCAAGGAGATATAGGGATATCCCCCAACAAGAAGGTAGTCCGCTAAAACTAAGTTAACATGCATATAGTAAAGTAAACGACTAATAGAGTCGTTTGCACCCAAGTGTGGCTTGGACGCGCAGTTTATAACAAAGGAAACTAATAATATGAAACAAAGTAAATAATACAGAAATTAAATAATATGACAGTTAATTAGCAAGGTATACTTGCCTGTTGTGACGCCTGGTGAGCTGCCTGGTGTTGTACAATAAAGGTGGCACAAGATCGACTTTGGTGTTACAACTATGCAAGGAAGCCTCTGTTGACGGCACGGAGTATTCCATCGGGTCCAGAACGGTCAACTTAGTTAAGGTTGACATAAGGTAGTCCAGTTTTGGAAGAGAATATGATTAGCAAGGACAGGATGATAATCGAAGGAATTGAGAATAATAATAATATATATACGATTTTATAAAATATTTACAAAACTTAAAATTACTTACTAGTCAAAATATATTTTCAAAAAAATACTTTAAAAATAGAAGTCACCTTGGGATAAGACCATAAGTTTTTGTCAAAACACTATTTTTAAGTTTGAAATCTATATTTTATTAATAAAAAATTACTTTTAAGTACTTGAAAATTTTAGTGACTTTTAAAAGTATATTTTTTAGACAAGATATTTTAATAACCTAGTATAACCTAGAGAAAATAAAAAAAACTCTAGCTTGTAAAATATGGTTTAGACAAAAACTATATTTCATAAAGTAAAATTTATTTTAGATAAATATTTTAAAAATATTACTAAATCATTTAAACCAAGAACTATGGTTGTGCCAAATATATATACATATAAATTGAGAAGAATATTTTACTGTGTATAAATAACTTTGAAGTTTGCTAGAAATATTTTTAAAATTTCTAAAATCATAATAATAAGGCAAATGATAATATTAACAAAAACACAAAAATAATAGTAATACTAGTAATGATAATAATAATTTTGAATACACCTACCTACTGTTTTACTAACATCCTCCTTAATATTAATAAAATAAGCTAATAATATTTAACAATAAAACAAAAAATATAGACAAGGAAAGTAATTGTACTACTAATAAAAGTAATAATAAATTATAATAATAAAGGTGCTGTGTCTCTTCCAATAGTCAATGTAGCAATATCAAATAACAAAAGCTCATAACAACACACGCTACAAGACAAAGAAATAGAATATTTAAACACAGCTTGGTGCTGTGTTTCTCTTCCAACTTCGTGAAGTGGAAGAAATAATTTCGAGAGAAGGGGAAAAGTGAGGATGCAGGAGTGAGATCGAGGGAGAAAGGAAGAAGATCGGAGAGGAAATCGAGGGAGAGAGAGAGGTGTGGATGGAGAAGAAGATCGAGGGATTGTCGATCGGCTCGACAGGCAAGCGCGGCTACGGACGGCTAGGGCCGGGCACGGTGGATAAGGGCGCGGCGGGGAGAGCGGCTGGGCGCGGCATGCCAAGGAGGAGGCGGTACGGGTGCGGCTCCGGGCGGAGCTCGCGGGGAGACGCGGCTGTAGAAGCTCGGGGGTCGCGGCTAGGCGCACACGAGGCGGTGGCACGTGGCCTCGTTCGTGGCTGCCGATCGGAGGTGGGCGCCAGAGTCCGGAAAGTGGTGGTCTGGGTTTGGTGGTGGTGAAGGGTTGTTCTGGGCACCGGGAATGGCCGGAATAGTGGCACGGTATGGTGGAGTTGCTCCGGCAACGGCGGATGGGACCCCTGGGTCTGAAGGGAGAGCGTCGGAAGGAGGACGGTGTTCTGAGGAGAGGCGCGAGCAGCGGTCGGTCCGACGTGGGTGGGCTGGAGAGCGGTGGCAAGACGGGGAGGCCACGCATGGGACGGCGACGGGCGGTGCTCTTTCCGCGGAGAGGTACAGAGACGTCGACGGAGGTCGTAGAACTTTGGCAGGTGAGTCTAGGGTTCGACGTTTGTTTGCTTTCTCTGTGGGTGATGGTGGTTGTGGCCATGGCTGTATCAGGTTGTGGATGGAAGAGGAGGTGATGACTTAGGTTGGTTGGAACAGGGGAGGTGGCCAGGGCCCAGGAACCGGGGATCGGGTCGAGGCTGTGGTGTTACTCGATAGGTGGCTGGGCTAGTGGTGAAGGTAGCGGCGACTGATGGTGTAGGCGGGGCTCGGGTAGCCGGGAGTAGTAGAAGGAAGAGGAGGATGGTGGTGTCGTAGGTGGCTGGCGGGATGGTGTTGGTTTGGTAGCGGAGGCGACGGGGTGACAGGGATGGTGGTGTGGTGGTTGTCTCTGGTTGGGTATACCGGAGGCGGGTGGCGGGTGGCGGCCCGGTGGTTTTGATAATAAAGATGACGGTGTCGAGAGTGTGGCCTGGACGAGGGTCTTCTGGCAAAAACAGGGTTAGGGTTAGGATTTATTGAATCGTGTCGGGCTTGTCGACACGGAGGGGGTTATAATGTATATGTAATTTTGGAATAAGATGGGGAGGGGACACGTACACGGACACGATACACGGTTCTTATGGAGGAATATTTGTGGAGTAATTGTAGAGAAAACAATGGGGAGTCTCCCTATTTATAGGGGTGGAACTCCTAGATTGATAAGGCGGAAAGATTTAAACGCCTTTAGATAATTCATAAATTTAAATTAGATCGAATTTAAAACTAATCAACCAAATCCAAATCCAATATATAGATAAATTTCATCTTTAAATTTAACTTAAATAAAACCAAATCACCATTTAAATTATCAAAATTTAATTCAAATATCTTTTTATAAATAATAATAATTAATTAATTACGAAAATTATAAAAAATATTTAAGTATTAATAGAAAAAATTTTAAACTACCTTTTTATTTTAACATAAACAATTTCGAAAATGAGATTCATCCATAAATTCAAACTAATTTAAACTTCAATCAAACCATTTAAAAAAATCTTTTATGAATACTAAAATAATCATATTAAAAAAGTTTGAAAATAATTATTATATATTTGAATAACCTTTTTCAGGTAAATGAAATAATTACAATTTGTTTCAAAAACTAATATATACATGAATCTAATCTCATGTTCCTTGCATACGAAAAATATTTATATAAATAATATTTTTGAAATTAATAACCATATTTGTATAATAAATGAAATAACTTTTATAAGAAAATAAAACCTATGTGTTTGGCAAGGAATTTCTGTGACACTAAACAAAGCAAAATATAAGTATTTTGAACCAAAATATTTATTCGTTATATTTAGTAACAATTTATAGTAAAACAAATTTAGAAAATATTTCGTATCACGCGTTCGTACAATACCAAGTGCCAAAATAAATTAAAAAAATCCTAGTAAAATTTTAGGGGGTTTACATCCTACCCAACTTACAAGAATTTTGTCCTCGAAATTAAAAATAAGTAGGGGGTTGAGAGAGTACAAGGGTATATCAATGAGGAACAATCAAATCACGACGTTCAAAATATGCATTAGAAAATCATGATTTCGATAACTACGGAAATAAATCATGAATTTAATTTAGGGTGTAATTGATGGTCGCGTGTTAACGGAAGTAGAGGCAAAGATTAACGGTCAATAAGGGTTGGTAATTTGATTTGAGATTAAGGATAGGTGATTTTTTAGGGAGAATATACTCGTCTAGGATTAGAAGTATGGTTAAAGAAAAAGATTCTAATCCTTCCTAAGTTTTAAACAATTTAGAAGGTCATGATAATAGATTGAGAGTTGAAGGGAATGGCCTGTAACTTGAGACGAGATTGAAGTCACCTGGGTTGGTCCATGGCTAACTATCTTGGCAATAGATGGTGGGGCAACTGGGGTGATACTTTGAGTTTATCTATTAAGTACGAGTCTTCGTCTAAATAGGTGAAAGATGAAAACCAATATGAGTCGAAAGAAGTTGTTTTCGAATACCAATATGTAGTTCAAAGGCGAGAGAGTAATTCAAAAGAATTGCCAAGGCTATCGCAGATGGGACTCTAGAGGACAAGTTTAGCTATGTCCCCATCCACGTAGAACGATAAATAAAAGCGAACCAAAGTGCACTAGGTTGATCAGACCATCATGTACCAGTTCTGAGTAGACAATATGTTAGTGGGTGCCCCCAATATCATATGTCTTGAACAAGCTCAATAAATGCTAAGCTTGCAAAACTAGGCTATATTAGCGGCATAGGATAGTCAAAATAGTAAAAAACATAGGCACGTGATATTAATATTGAAAGAAGTGGAATTAGTTCAAACTTCTTAAGAATCTAGTCATGTCTTATGTTGGTGCCTATACAATCATCCTACTGTCTATTTGCCTAAGATTTGTGTAAGGTCACAAGGAAGGTTAGGTCGTAAGGCATTCTACCCAACTTACAAGAGTTAAACTAAGGGGGTTTTGGGACAAATATAACATGTCTATCTAGTGTGGATTACATTATTAATCTCTATCAAGCATAAAAGAAGGGCACGAATCACGATAGAAGGGATCAAGTAAGATGCAACTCGAGGAGTGAAGCAAAAAGGCGGTCAACTATGTGGATGAAATCCTAGACTCTAATCCTATACACAGGCTTGCTTGGTACGGTAAGGTAACCAAAGAATTTATCCTGACCTGCATGGGCCACCAAAAACATGTAATGTCCCAGTCCCAAAATACGTAGGACCAAGTACGTAAACATGTCAGCTGTATACATACGAAGTACAGGGCCTTGTATGTATACATAAGCTGTAAAATACAGTAAACCACAACTAACTAATCTCATCCACAAAATACGGAAATAAAAGATATCATATAATAAATTATTTTGGTACAATATGTTGGGTGGAGACACATCTACTACCAACCAAAAATAAAAGAAAGAAGAACATAATATATATAAAAGGACTAAGTGGAAGTAGCAAGGAGGAACCAAGTCACGTCATCTTCGAATAAATGGAGAAGACCACGATTCCGGCTAGGATACCTGTGGAAGACATGAACACACACCTGGAGAATAACCAGGTCCTCAGAAGGACGTAATAAGATACAGGAAGAACAAGCTAATATGAACTGTCAAAATAATAATAATATGCATGACTCTCCTAGACTCCAATATGCAAAAGGGAATGCTAACCATCTAATGTGCAATTTAGAGGACAACTTTCATGCGCATGGGTGGGATTTTAGGCTATAAGTACGTAACTGGCATCCAGTCATCCGTATCCGTCCGTAACGTCCAAAACGTCAGAGGACATCTGCAAATAAATCGCCATAGTCCCATCCGGAGACTGTGGTTTACCTGTTTGGATTTCCATACGCACTAGCGACTGTCTTCCTCCAATATTTCCCACAATGTTCAAGCCATGTCCATAACTTGTCCAGTTTTGTAACTACTTGAGTCTCTAAAACCCTAGTCATAGCAGTTACGAAGATCTACCATTACATGACTTTAGAGATGGCCAGTCCATAAGTCGTTCCCCTAGCAAAATATCTCAAATCGGTAGTGTGAGTGTCATGGCCTAAGGAGATATAAGGATATCCCCCAATAAGAAGGTAGTCCGCTAAAACTAAGTTAACATGCATATAGTAAAGTAAACGACTAATAGAGTCGCTTGCACCCAAGTGTGGCTTGGACGCGCAGTTTATAACAAAGGAAACTAACAATATAAAATAAAGTAAATAATACAAAAAATAAATAATATGACAGTTAATTAGCAAGGTATACTTGCCTGTTGTGACGCCTGGTGAGCTGCCTAGTGTGGTACAATAAAGGTGGCACAAGATCGACTTTGGTGTTACAACTATGCAAGGGAGACTCTGTTGACGACACGAAGTATTCCATCAGTCCAGAACGGTCAACTTAGTTAGGGTTGACATAAGGTAGTCCAGTTTTGGAAGAGGATACGATTAGCAAGGACAGGATGATAATCGAAGGAAGTGAGAATAATAATAATATATATACGATTTTAGAAAATATTTACAATACTTAGAATTACTTACTATTCAAAATATATTTTTGAAGAAATACTTAAAAATAGAAGTCACCTTAGGCTAAGACCTTAAGTTTTTGTCAAAACACTATTTTTAAGTTTGAAATCTATATTTTATTAATAAAAAATTACTTTTAAGTACTTGAAAATTTTAGTGACTTTTAAAAGTATATTTTTTTAAGACAAATATTTTAATAACCTAGTATAATCTAAAGAAAATAAAAGAAACTCTAGCTTGTAAAATATGGTTTAGACGGAAACTGTATTTCATAAAGTAAAATTTATTTTAGACAAATATTTGAAAAATATTACTAAATCATTTAAACCAAGAACTATGGCTGTGCCAAATATATATACATATAAATTGAGAAGAATATTTTGCTGTGTATAAATAACTTTGAAGTTTGCTAGAAACATTTTTACAATTTCTAAAATCATAATAATAAGGCAAATGATAATATTAACAAAAACACAAAAATAATAGTAATACTAGTAATGATAATAATAATTTTGAATACACCTACCTACTGTTTTACTAACATCCTCCTTAATATTAATAAAATAAGCTAATAATATTTTACAATAAAACAAAAAAATATAGACAAGAAAAGTAATTGTACTACTAATAAAAGTAATAATAAATTATAATAATAAAGGTGCTGTGTCTCTTCCAATAGTTAATATAGCAATATCAAATAACAAAAGCTCATAACAACACACGCTACAAGACAAAGAAATAGAATATTTAAACACAGCTTGGTGCTATGTTTCTCTTCCAACTTCATGAAGTAGAAGAAATAATTTCCAGAGAAGGGGAAAAATGGGGATGCAGGAGTGAGATCGAGGGAGAAAGGAAGAAGATCGGAGAGGAAATCGAGGGAGAGAGAGAGGTACGGGTGGAGGAGAAGATCGAGGGATTGTCGGTCGGCTCGGCTGGCAAGTGCGGCTACGGACGGCTGGGGCCGGGCACGGTGGATAAGGGCGCGGCGGGGACAGCGGCTGGGCACGGCATGCCAAAGAGGAGGCGGCGCGGGTGCGGCTCCGGGCGGAGCTCGCGGGGAGACGCGGCTGTGGAAGCCGGGTGTCGCGGCTAGGCACACACGAGGCAGTGACGCGCGGCCTCGTTCGTGGCTGCCGATCTGAGGTGGGCGCCAGAGTCCGATAAGTGGTGGTTTGGGTTTGGTGGTGGTGAGGGGTTGTTTTGGGCACCGGGGATGGCCGGAATGGTGGCGCATTATGGTAGAGTTGCTCCGACAACAGCGACGGGACCCGTGGGTCTGAAGGGAGTGCGTCGGAAGGAGGACGATGTTCTGAGGAGAGGCGCGGGCGGCGGTCGGTCCGGTGTGTGTGGGCTGCAGACGGTGGTAAGAAGGGGAGGCCACGCGCGGGACGGCGACGGGCGACGCTCATTCCACGGAGGGGTACAGAGAAGTCGGCGGAGGTCGTGGCACTTTGGCAGGTGAGTCTAGGGTTCGGCGTTTGTTTGCTTTCTCTGTGGGTGATGGTGGCTGTGGCCATGGCTTTGTCGGGTTGTGGACGGAAGAGAAGGTGATGTCTTGGGTTGGTTGTAACAGGGGAGTCGGCCAGGGCCCAGGAACCGGGGATCGGGTCGAGGCTGTTATGTTGCTCGATGGGTGGCTGGGCTAGTGGTGAAGGTGGCGACGGCTGATGGTGTAGGCGGGGCTCGGGTGGCTGGGAGTAGTAGAAGGAAGAGGATGATGGTGGTGTCGTAGGTGGCTGGCAGGATGGTGTTGGTTTGGTAGCGGAGGCGATGGGGTGACAGGGATGGTGGTGTGGTGGTTATCTCTGGTTGGGTATGCCGACGGCGGGTAGCCGATGGCGGCCCGGTGGTTTTGATAATAATGATGACAGTGTCGAGAGTGTGGCCAGGACGAGGGTCTTCTGGCGAAGACAGGGTTTGGATTTATTGAATCATGTCGGGGTTGTCGACACGGAGGGGGTTATAATGTATATGTAATTTTGGAATAAGATGGGGAGGGGACACGTACACGGACACGATGCACGGTTCTTGTGGAGGAATATTTATGGAGTAATTGTAGAGAAAACAATGGAGAGTCTCCTTATTTATAGGGGTAGAACTCCTAGATTGATAAGGCAGAAAGATTTAAACGCCTTTAGATAATTCATAAATTTAAATTAGATCGAATTTAAAACTAATCAACCAAATCCAAATCCAATATATAGATAAATTTCATCTTTAAATTTAACTTAAATAAAACCAAATCACCATTTAAATTATCACAATTTAATTCAAACATATTTTTATAAATAATAATAATTAATTAATTATGAAAATCATAACAAATATTTAAGTATTAATAGAAAAAATTTCAAACTACCTTTTTATTTTAACATAAACAATTTCGAAAATGAGATTCATCCATAAATTCAAACTAATTTAAACTTCAATCAAACCATTTAAAAAAATCTTTTATGAATACTAAAATAATCATATTAAAAAAATTGAAAATAATTATTATATATTTGAATAACCTTTTTTAGGTAAATAAAATAATTATAATTTGTTTCAAAAACTAATATATACATGAATCTAATCTCATGTTCCTTGCATACAAAAAATATTTATATAAATAATAATTTTGAAATTAATAACCATATTTGTATAATAAATGAAATAACTTTTATAAGAAAATAAAACCTATGTGTTTAGCAAGGAATTGCTATGACACTAAACAAAGCAAAATATAAGTATTTTGAACCAAAATATTTATTCGTTATATTTAGTAACAATTTATAGTAAAACAAATTTAGAAAATATTTCGTATCACGCGTTCGTACAATACCAAGTGCCAAAATAAATTAAAAAAATCCTAGTGAAATTTTAGGGGGTTTACAGAGGGGGTATACTTGATTCTTCATTAGCCCCTAGATCGGGACCGGTAACCTCATTAGTGGTTGAGATGCCAGAGTAGTCCGAATCTCAAATACCATTTGAGTGAAGGATTGCATGGTGGTAAAGAGGGTTTTGAGGCTGCCTTCTAAAGTATCCATGCGATACATAATGCCCGAAGCTGGAGTGTCCGCTTCCTCTTCAACACCACCCCATGTCATGTAAACGGGCATGACATAGGTCGAAGTGGATGGATCGGTCGAGGCTTCGCTCTGGACCTCGCTCTCCTACGAAAGAGCTTCTTCTTCTGAGGCCTTGTACTGGCTACCCCCAGCTACCTTGGGGTCCGTTCTTTGGTGGATATCCTCGTCTTCAAACGAAGGGTTTTCATGATAGCAGGGGTTTGATCACCCCCGACTTGCTCTTTTGCTGGAGTCTTCACTCTTAAGCGAGTACCCTAGAACACCCCAGTTGACGGGACTATCATTTTGCTTTTTCTCGGCTGACTCTTTGATGATATTGCCGGGGTCAAGGAGTTGGTGGTTGCCTTTCTCCCTGATGAGTGGGAGTTGGAGAAAACATGGCCAGAGGCGACCAAGTGTAGCTTCCCTTTCCAAAAAATTTTGTAATATTTTTTATTTTATTTATTTGATTTAAAAGGTGATTTTAAATTTGTTTTATAAATAATTATTTCGTTAATTATTACCGTAGACGACTTTAGCCATGGTTGAGTTTTGAAGTACCAGACGACTAAGAATCATGGCACGGATAGTGCAGTGGCGTGCATTGACTAGTGCACTAGCCCTGATAGGGAAGGCCGAGCTATAGTGTTGTCTAACTAGGAAAATAATGCCAAGTTGTGACTTAACCCTTACCGAAGATTATTTGTTTATTAATTATATTTTCAAATTTGACGTTGAGTGGCCCGGTTGTACCAATTGGTCCAGACTGGACCCAAACCAAGCCCAAGCCCAGGTAGTCATGTAGTGCATCCCAAGACGTCCTTGTAGACATGCATTGGGCAGTAGTATTTTAATTTAGTAATCTAGTAGACGATTTTCACAAATTGTAGTTAAATATATATATTATGAGTTCTTGATATTAAATAATATTTATTGATAATTTAGCAAATAATTTTCTTTAACAAATATTTTGGACTTTATGGGATTTATCTAAGTTGTATATATATACCTATGTATATGTATATATATGGAAGTGTATTTATAATATATGAAAATTAGGCTTTTATATATATATATATATATAAAGTATTATTGTATATTATTTAAGTAAATGTTTAGTATATAGATTTAAGTATATTGTATTTCTATTATAGCTTGTATTTAGGATATCATATTCCTTATAGTTGAATGTATAGAGTACATGTATATTTTTATTATACATGAATGTATACATAGGTGTATACATAAAAATATATATAAAGGAGTATATGTGTGTGTATATACGAAGATATATACAAGTGCTTATATATATGTATATATATAAATATACATATATATACGTGTGTGTATATAGGTATATATATATATATATATATATATATATATATATATATATATATATATATATATATATATTTATATATATAATAAAAAAATAGAAAAAAAAGGAAAACAATAAAAGAATAAAAACATTTTTTCTTCCTAGCAAGGCCCGGCCCATCTCAGCCTAGCCCAGCTAGGCAGCCCAACCCGTACCTTAAACTTCCCCCACAGACCCGCAATAGCAACCCCAGGCCGACCCCGACTGTATGCAACAGAATGAGTATATATCCGAGAGAAATCGGTAGAATAAACCTTAAACCCTAAATCCTCGACACCAAACCCACGTGCGCCAACCTCTCCGACACCGGGGCAGTTTCTCCATGACCGCGTGCCATCGCGGGAGCACTGGAGTCGGCCGCGTGCGCGCGGACAGCCGGAGCAATCACAGCAGTTCGACTGTGTCGACGGCTACTTCCAGGTGAGGGTTCGTCCTCCGTACTCCATTAAAGTTTGATCTATCGATTCCTACATGAAGTCGATATAACCCTATCGAGATCCCCACGATTGGATCGAGATATAACCCAACGATCAGTCAGGAAAGTCGACGTAAAGTCGAGTAAAAACCATTGAAAAACAGATTATTAAACTGTTTCTGGACCCAACTTAGAAGGCAGTTCGTGGCCAACCTATTAACAGATTTTGAAAAATATTTAATAATAGACCTAGACAACCTATAGGGCTCTGCGACCCAACTTACGGAGTTTGATTTCCTCGATTGTACGTCGAGAAATCGGATTCCAAAGATGGGCAAAAACCTGTTTTTAAAATATTAAAAATATTAAAAAAATCCTTCGATACGACGTGCGTCCCGCCATTACGGGCGACATGGTCGGGAACCGAAAGCATCGAAAGGTGCGTAACGGCTTCGTGGTCGTGTGGGCTTTGATGGAATTCAAATTGGTCATGTGTGTGCGACGAATTTGATACGTATCCGTCAAAATTTACCACATCGATCCCTTTGCAAACTTCCTAATTACTTTGTGCACGCTCGTCAAATTGAGATGAAACTTATGCCAACAGGACCGTATTATTTTTTTGGTCCTGTATTCCAAGTTTGGTCCCATTCTGAGATAGTTGATTGGACCGCCGTTTTACGGGCCCCACGGTCCCACTCAACGGGCAATTTTGTGCACGGCCCACTGGAATCCAAAACTGGACATACGGTTGGGTTCATATCGGAAAACCGAATCCGTAGACATGTAGTTTGACGACTTTAGAGACCATTGACTCTGGCACGATTTCCGGTACAAGGCGGGTCCAATGGCGGATATCATTTTTGCCCAAAATTACCGTTTTACCCTGTGTCCAGAATTGGACTTAAGGACAGGCAATCCTAGCTAATTTGACTATTCTGAGAACATTGGTAATATTTATTTCAGCTTTCGGAGACAGTTGTGATGACTTGGACTTTCTGACTTGTTGATTGGCGATACATTATTGGTTCTCCGTACAACCCCCAGGCAAGTATACCTTGCCGAACATATACATTATTTACATGGTTTTCTCTTTCCTTATTGTAGCCTTTTTATATTGTCACATGATTCCATATTATGATTGATTCGTCCTTGATTGCTTTACTTGTTCTAGATTACGTGCACGTATAGGGTGTTTGACATTGCTAGATTATTGGTCTCTTCGTGTTACCTTGTCTCGTGAGTGAGTTGTCAGTTTCTATATCTGTCCTTGACTTGACCATTCTTGACTGGGAGTATCTTGTATTGTACTACAGTCGAGATATACTATAGATTGGGAGTATCTTACATTGTACTACGACCTATAGCTGATTCTTTTATCTTGATATTGCTCGATTGACTTGACTTGAGGTATGCCATAGATTATGAGTATCTTACATTGTACTACGACCTATAGCTTATATTGATTAATTGATTGACTTGACTTGCGACACTATAAATTGGGAGTATCTTGCATTGTACTACGATTTATAGGAGTCTACTTGACCTTGTATCCTTAGGAGAGGAGATCGATACTAGAATTGGCTAATCTCGACTGAGAGTATCTTGCTTTGTACGTCAATTGAAATACTATATATTGGGAGTATCTTGTATTGTACTACAAGCTATAGGAGTTCTGATTGATAGTTAGCCAAGTCTAGTATTACATTTCCATATTTTAGATATCTTTCTTGCACCGTTCTTATCCTCCATACATGTTATTTACTGTCAGATTAGTAGGCATGTTTTATGTATCCTGCTAGTCCTCTGAGGACCTGATGATCTCTTCAGGTAGCTGATTGCACGGAGTTAGTTAGCTGAGCATGTGGTAGTTGACTTCAATTGCATGGTTCAGGTATTTTGTTAGTGTTATTGATTTACTATCTTCTCGTGCTTTCATGATATATCCTGCTTATTAGCTTGGCTTTATAGACCCATATTATTCTTTGAGTCTAATCGGATACATATGCTAGTGGGCTGCAGACCACGACCCATATTTGTTCATTCTTGTTTTACAATATTCTTGTGGATTGAGATATAGTTTAGATTAGACATGATAACCTGTCATGGACAGCTTATACGTACTCGAGTCGGGCTGGAGTCCGCTCGATACGTAGCTGGCTTGCTCACGAACTCACGTCCGAAAATCGGGTACGGGTCGTGACACCAACGGTTCTATCTTGTCTTAAACTGGCACCATCTTTCCGATACGACATCGGATGGGTACAACGGGTTGCAATCGCTGAAACACAGTCTGCTTGGGTGATGGAACCGTTATTTTATAACAACAGTATTTGATGGTGACCATGGCACAAGTGTGCCCCGCGAGGGCCTCATCGTGCGTAGTGGTCGTCTCTCCCGGTACACGCTTGTGAGTGATCATATTATGCAGATCATGAGGGGAAATTTTTACATTTACACCCCTTTTAGGTGCATGGCAAGGCCCAGCACCGGGATGGTTATGTGAATGATGCATCCCCTGATCTAGTTCCAGTACATGAGATGCGCCTAGATCGTTGGTGGGAGAGCAACATGTATTACGGCTTGAGCCCACTTCAAAGATCTGGCCGCTACAGGTAACCCAAAGTAATGAACGATATTAAATAGAGAAGTTTTAAAAGTTATTAAGATTATTTATCATTTATTATACATAAATGAATTGGGAATACAAGTGGCCGAACTCTGTTATGACTCAGACTGAGTTTAGACCGAGTTCGGTTGATGTGGATTCAATTTCGGAATAGCAGCAGTCGGCCCTAGATCCTATTTATACCCATTCTTCTTCTCCTTTCTCCTCCATCCTACCTCCAAAAACTCTACTAAAAATTTAGTGTTCAACTCCTCCAAGATCCCTTCCTCCTTCCTCCTTAGATCTACAAAGCTCAGAGGTGACTCCTCCTGCTATATCTCCATTCTATTGAGGTATTACTTTCTCTCTCTCTCTCTCTCTCTCTCTCTCTCTCTCTCTCTCTCTTTCTCCCTTTCTCATCTATGTCTCCTAAACAACTTCATAAAAGAAAGAACGTTGCTTCCACAGCAGTTTCATCTTTAACTTCTGAGTATGAATCTGTGAACGTCTTTAGTCACGCTTGTCCCTTCGACGAAGAGGATTATGATGCTTCACTCTTTCCATCTATGGAATTTTCAAACTCTTGGTTTAACTCCTTTTATGGTAGGGATATTTGTCACGAGCAAGCCGCGAACTTTACTATATTCTTGGAGTACACCTTCACTTTCGATAGACTTAGTCTTTGGGACTTCTTTGAAACCTCTAATAATATTTATGATAAAGATGTTCGAATATTTTATTGCAACATGCAAGTAAAACTCGACGGTAGTATCTACTCATGTGTAGCTGGACATGAAATCGAATTCAACTCAACCGACCTCTGTAAATATTTTCTCATGCCAGATAACGTCGAGATGTTGGTTAACATTCACCATGTCCAATTTCCCGAAGACATGACCCTTGACTCCTTTAAGGCTGCAATGTGTCATCCCAACCATGTTCCTCATAGTGGTAGGTTATACGAAAAGCACCTTAACCAAAACTTTTATGAGCTACATCGCTTTGTTTTCTTTGCTTTGTTTCCCAAGACAGGATCTTCTGACGAGATCATTTTTTATGAGATGTCCATGAGTACCATCTTCATTTTGGGGTTCCATTTTCTATCCCCAAGACCTTTATGGCTTGGATGATCGGTTGTAAGCGGGTGCAACGTAACCTGTTGTACCCCATGCATCTCGCAGCTATCTTTAGGAGGTTTGAGATCGACCTCTCTTTATGTCCTATTTCTTTTTCATTTTTTGAGCTGACTAGATCTAGGAAATATCCTCTGCCTCCACCTCCTCCTGGTGCTGCTCCTGTTGAGGCTCGGGCCGATCTAGATGTTCCTCCTCCTGCCCCTGCTGCTTATGCTCCTAGATTCGATCCGCAGTTCTATCAGCACTTTAATGATTTTGTCACCCTCTCTAGGCAACGTCATCAGAGTTATCTTGCTGCTGAGTTCCGACATACCTTACACAGGCTCAGGTTTTGAGGAACAGTCTTGCTGATCTGCACTAGAGTGTACTGCATCACCCTACTACTTTCGTTCTGATGATCCATCATCCTGGATTTGATAGATCGAGGTTCGACGATCTAACCACTTACAGATACTTTGATCCGACCACTGCCTTCTTTGACCCTTAGCTACCTGCTCCAGATGATGATGACAATGCTCATATATGAGACGGGCATTTAGTTTAGAGGTTTTGAGATTTTTTTTCTTAGTGGATGATCTATGTAGTTGTACTATGTATCAGTCCAAGCTTTCATAGTTGGACTTTTTATTAGTAGTTTTCTTTTTAGCAATCATACTCTCTCTTAGTTATGAGTTTTCTGTACTTATCTTGCACTTTTATCAGTATTAGTTCATGCTATAGGAGTTTATCAATTTATTCTACTGCTGCTTCTAGTTCTACTATCTCCTGACATGTATAAAGTAGATATTACTCTTTTTCTTTTCTTGTCTGTGTTAAATTGTTGGCTTCACACATTGCGGGGGAGCTACTCATTTTACGTACATGATAAAGGAGAAGAAGAGGAATACCAAAATCAAATTTCAAACAAAATATTCAATCATTGAACAAGTCAGGTATATTATTTTAATGTTATAGTTTAGTTATATTTTGGTATAGACTCAAGTTTGTCAATTATCAAAATGGGAGATTGTTGGCCCATTGTCTAATGGTTACACCTAATTTTGATAATCAACGACGAGTTAAGTCGATATACAAAATATACAAAATGCTACTAATGCTTCAGGTCGCTGAAATCAATATCAAAGAACGTACTGCATCATCCAAAAGCAAATTGTATTGGAATCCACATCGAGTCATATTTTATATTTCTTCTGTATTTTATTTTTATTTAGTCTAGGAAATATAAATGTAAAATCGATCGGATATTACTGGCTTAGGTTATCTCCAGTCCACCTATCCAAAAAACCTACCTACATCTCAAATCTACATATCCAAACAACCCACAAAGCCTATTCAATTTGGACCCAAAATATCTATTTTGGATTGACAGAATTATGACCGAACTGTGACCGAGCTCGGTCTGAGAATTTTGAAAATCAGTTCCCTCCAAATCTGCATCCAACATTCGTTTGCGAGATCTTCTCATCTGAACTCTGCCCAAGTTCGGTCAGGAAAAACACTATAAATAGAGAAGGATTTTTTTTTCATTTCTAATCACTCATTCACTTTTCTCTGGGTCTATTCCTAAAGTTTATTTTTCCAGTAATCAAAATCTTTCACATTCCACCTATACTTCTCTTAGCCAAAGCCAGCAACATCTTGTTCGATTTAGAGTCTTTGGTTTACAGAGTTTTAAAGAGGTTGCAAGTGAAAAAACATTTCAGTTTTCGGAGTTGGTCGTGTGCTCGTCACCAAGCACGGTGTTGTGAAGTCGGTCGTGCACTTGTTGCCAAGCACGGTGTTGTAAAAAGACGGCATGCTCTCATTTAAGTTACAAATAGTGGATTAACAGCGGGCAAGAGTACTCGCGACTGGATTAGTCCTCTCAGAGGGAAACCAGTATATACCGCAATTTTTACTGCCAAATGTTGACTTTTTTGAATTGTGAAATAACTTCTGAACCCATCAGAAAAAATAATTGAAGCATTGACTATATCACCTCTTACAGGAAAGCACAAAAGAACACAAGCTAAGACTTATAATGGCAGCATCATTGAATGTAATTTTGTCCCTAAATGACAAAAAGAACATCGATCATATAATACCACCACCAACAGCCATCAAACCAAAGGAATGGCCTTAAGGCCATGCTTGCATTTGGCATACGTATGAAACAACTATGAAAACAAAATAGAGAAGCGAAGCATCATTCCAATATAAATAGGAACCCTCATAACCCACTGCCATTATAGTCCCAAAATCAAATTAAGGTAACACTAAAACTGACCTCATTCTGTAGAGAAAAAAAAAGACAACAGACAAATGAAAATTAAAGGAAATTTACATAACTTATTTCCACATAAAGGTAGCAGTAAGGAAAAATAGGCCATGACTTATTTCCACATATTTTTTACAAGCAACAAACTTTTGAATCCTCTCCACATAGAAGCATCAGTGAGAAGAAATATACCGCACTTTATTCCAGTATATCTTAGCCTGGATAGCCATAGAGAAAAGAAGCAACAGTAAGAAATATGGCAATAAAAAAAAAGAGATGGCCAAAATCAATCCAAACCAAATATATATGGACATAAATCCAAAGGCAATAATTATCCAACATATCCAAAAACTGACTTAACCAAATATAATATATCCAACATAAATATGCAACTTCTCTAAAATATATCTCACATAGGGGCAAAATTTATCCATAAGGCTCAATGGCTCAATTAGATAGCAACCTCAGTTTGTTAAAAACTCCTCAGACTGTACTATTAGCTCAGTATCCACAAGTTTACTAGTAAAGATTTTTGTCCTAGAGAATGCTCATTAGGAATGCCTTTATTGTTTCAATTAATTAAATTAAATTATTGTAAAAGAATATGATGGATACTTCTTTGTCTTTGTTGCTTCTTTCCTGTGATTGTCCTTAGAGGGCTTTTGGCAGAGGTAACTTTAATTAGAAATATATGATATATTTCTCTGCTCAACAACAAGCAAAAATACTCAAGATGATGGAAGCATCATTCAACACAAAGAATAAGCAATTGTTGCTATAAAATTCATTAAGAAACTATTTCTTGCACCTTAATCTCACCAGAATGAGCAATTTGAAAGAAATTTCTCCCTATTTCCTTACCGTTAGGAAAAGCTATTTTCTTTTAGTGTGTATTTTGGAGATATATGAGGTTTAGACAGTGTATTATCGTTAATTCTGTGACGTAGGCTAGACACGGTCATGAATTATATCTATTCATCTAGAAACGGGCCATGACAAAGTGGAAAATATTGACATTTACAAAATTTATCAATCAAGTAAGGGTTTGGGAGAATGCTACATTTGTCCAACATTGATGTGGATTCCAACTACGAATCTTTTTAGGAATCTTTTTCTTTATCTTTATTAAAAGGTGATAAGAGTTCTATTTCTTTTAGGACTCTTATTTTGACTCTATCTTGTATTCGGATAGGTTTTATCTTTATATTATTAGGATTAGGTTTTCATAAAAATCCTATAAATAGGCATCTTATATATGCATTTGAGGAACAACTTTTGGTTAATAAAATTCTTCTTTAATTTTGATATTTGTTCTCTTCTTTTCTTGGTCGTGGACTCGACTGTTCCATGGATTCGAAAGCCCCTCACTTGAGATTTTCAAAAAACCTTCGTGCGAACGCCTTGTAAGGCCATCCGTCGACGTTTTTGTCGCATCGCTTTGCTCTCACTAAGAAAGGATGGTCCAGTTATCATCATCACCGATCGACTTGGCCATTGCCATGCACGAAGGTAAGCCCGTTCCGCTATCCCGCTGCGTCAAGTGGTAGTACTACAGATCGAGGATTCTAATTCTTTTGGGAAACCTATGGAAATCTTTCTTTTGCAAAACAACAATGATGAAACCCATCACACGTGAGAAGTCTGATGTCATGTCTAATAATATTGAGGCCTTGTCAAATAAAAGTTGATATCCTATCCGACAATCTGGACGGAGTGATGGGATTCTTTTGAATTAAATCCAACGAAGTCATTGATATTACGGGAATACCGTCTACAGAGACGGAAGCCACAAACGCTCATCCTACTACCAGTCATCCATAAAATGGTCTACATCGTGGCCACAACTGTGGGTTCCCTCACAAGGAATACTGCGAAGCAAGCGACGATAATTCTTTTAGCCTGTAGGGATCCCATTATCAGGACCCCTAAACCATCTATACAAACCAAAAATGACGGGGCCATGCATACCAACGATGGGGCCAAGGTTAATATGAAGGAGGAGGTGGTTTCAAAATGAAGATGGATCTTCCCTCTTTCAACGGTCGACTACATATTGAAGACTTTCTTGATTGATTCACAGAAGTAGAACGTTTCTTCGAGTACATGAACATCAGTAACGCCCCAGTCCCAAAATACGTAGGACTAGGAACGTAGACATGCCAGCCGTATAATAAATATACGTAAGCTTTAAAATGCAGTAGAACCATAACTAATCTCATCCACATAAAATAAATGAATAAAAGATATCATATAATGGTAATGAATTGTCTTGATACAATATGTTGGGCGGAGACAAATCCACTACCAACAAGTAAAGGAAAGAAAATACATGAGAAAAGAAATGATTTTGGAGAGCGAAGCGAAGACGATCCAAACGCAATCATCCTCGAAGAAATATAGATGGTCATGGCTAGAACACCTGTAAAAATCAAGAGCACATACCTGGAGAGATAACCAGGTCCTCAGAGGGACGTAACAAGATACATAATATCATGCCATATAAACTGAATAAATATTGCTCAAATAAATAAGTCAATTGAATTATAACATGGTCCAATACACACCTATTGAACTAGCGTACCATCCCCCCAACCAAATAAGGATAGGAGATGGTAAACTAATTTTTGGTGACGTATCTTTCTATGCTATGAATCCAATATGGTATCCGGACCCCAACAAGGTTCAATACCTTCTCATCGAAGTAGTAAGTCACACCTACAACCAAACAAGGACAAGATGTGACGAACTAATCCGCGACAAGTTATTGTTCCAAGCCACGGTCGGATACAAGTACCCAAACCAAAAGTACTTGTACCTAACGGATAAAGGTAGCCTAACCATTCTAAGTGAAATGTAGTTAAGAACAATCCTTTCTCCGCATGGGCCCTGGCTAAATAGGATCGGCATGGTCCCTCCTTGGGACACCAGAGGCCCTATCAGTAAGAGCATATCGTTCCGCAGAACGCCAGTGGCCATCAGTAATCATGGGTCATCAACCCCGTATCTCCAGTGGAGCTTTTGGGTCACAAAGGAAAGTGCATCGAAGCCCATACGCTAAGGAATTGTCCTCCAGTGTTGTATCCACAACACAAAACCACTATAACTGCTAAGTCAAACTAAGCATGCAACCTCTATTAGCGGTTATTCCTATCGTACGGCTTTATACGCACCGGTGGCCAGCCAGTCACGCATGTCCGTGTTCTACATGTGACACACAACTTCGTGGTACAATGTGTCAAGGCCAATGTATGCAACACATAAAGGTGGTCCCTTAAATCTAGGTTTAATGTGTAAGAAAACTAATACATAGCAGGAAATATAAATGAATAGTAAGTTCTAACAGGTTATGCCATGTATCACAGTTTATTTTGCATAAAAAAAATAATGCATGAAATATGAGCTAAAATAAATAAACAGCAAATGGCAAGGTGTCTTGCCTGGTAGTACGCCTGGTGTGCTGCGATAATCACGGTGGCACGAACTGCGACTTCTGTGCGACAACTATACAAGGTGACCTCTGATGGTGGCACGGACAGTTCCATCAGGTCCAGGACGGTCAAGTTAGCTAGGGTCAATAAGGGAGAGGTATGGTATTGGCATGAAATAGGAATAATAGGCTAAATCACGAGATGGAGAAAATCGAAGGGAGCCAAATATTATATATAATTTTAGAAAATATTTGATAATATTTGAAATATAAATTATTAGCCAAAATATGCTCTCAAACAAATACAAAAAAAATTGAAAGTCATTTTAGGACGAACTCTAAGTTTTGTCAAAGTAGTATTTTAGTTTGAAACCTATATCCCTATAAATCAAAAATATTATAAGGAAATAAAATAATAAAATTAGTTAAGGCTAAGACCCATATTTTGTAAAAATAAAGCTATGCTTTTTATTGACTATCAAGAAATATTTAATAACATTTTAAAACTATATTATATATATATATATATATATATATATATATATATATATATATATATGACTCTTCAAAAATAATAATAGTGTTAACAATCACACTAATAATATTAAGACCAAATTACTCATAATAATATCACAAAAATGATAATAATTATTATTATTATTATACACCATGTGAAATATATATATAACTAGTTTTCTAAAAACAACAATAAAGTAATAAGAATCACATTATAAAATAATAATAATAATAATAATAATAATAATAATAATAATAATAATAATAATAATGATAGTGATAATGATAATGATAATAATAATAATATTATTGATAATAATAAAAATAATAATAATAATAATAGTAATTGTAATAAATGATAGTAAAATAACATATACCAAAAAAAGAAAAAAACAATAACCAAGCACCAAAATAATAAAAAAACCAACAAAATAACAAAAATAAGAGCTGCTACCCTTTGGAAACGGAAGAGAGAGAGAATGGTTGGGGGAAAGAAGAATTCGGGAGAGGGAGTAGATGTCGACCGACGGAGGGTTTCCGGCAGCGGCGCGTGCTCGGTGCTGGCACGGCGGCGACCTCGCGGAGGAGCGGAGGAAAGAAGGGGGCGTGGTGGTCGGACCTAGGGCACGGCGGAGGATGCGCTCGCGGAGGCGGACGGGCGACGCCGGGCAGCGGCCAGGTTCGTGGAGAGGCACGGCGAGCGGTGGCTGCGCACGGATGTGGGTGGTTGGGCCACGACGTGGAGGTGGAGAGAAAATGGCCATCGACGGAGCTCAAGCCAGTGGCACTCGGGTCTCGGCAAGTCGGCGGACCGGTAAGGTTTATAGTTTTAATTAGGTTTTTTGGGATTTGTGGCAGTGGTAAGGTGGTTACGGTGTTGTGACGGTTGGTCGGCCGGAGGTGTCGGGGGTGGTGATGTTGTGTGGTTGTCGCGGCGGTGATGATTATGATGGGGGCGTGGGTTTGTTAGTATGGTGGTTATGGTGGAGGTGGTTGTCGGGTCTGCCGAGGGCTGGCATTGGGAGTGTGCGGCTGATGGTGGTGGCGCCCCGGTAGTTGGTCAGATTTGGGGGAGACCGTGGTGAGAGTTGTGTTAGGGCATAGTGGCGAGACCGAAGGTGCTAGGGTGGCGGCCGGGAGCGAAGCAGCGGTGGTGGCAGAGTGGTTGGGTCGTGGAAGAGCAGTTAAGGTGTTGTGAATATGGTCAGGTGGCGATGGTTGAGACGGGGCAGCGTTGTCACGGCCAAGGGCAGCAGGTGGCTGGACTTATAAAATTTGGATGTAGAAATTATGTCTGGTATGTTGGACACGGAGGGGGTGGCGATGTATGTGTATCGAAATTGACATATTGGAAAGACACCCGGGGTCGGACCCGAGGCCGTCACGGCTGACACAGAGGAATTTGGACACCGACACGGTACACGACACTTGTGATGGGGAATATTGTGGGTTGTGAAATTCTATGAAGGAGTACCTGCCTATTTATAGGATGTGAAAATTTCCAGTTGGATAAGGATTAGGAGTAGTTTAAACCCAAAAATAGATAATTCGCAACTTAATTTAAAATCAATTAAATCCAAATCCAAATACAATTCCAATTTAAATCTAATTAAATTCTTTTAGTTTAAATCAAATAAGATAAATCAATTTTCAAACATAGATATTATTTTAGCTATTTAAATGAATCCATAAAAATCAAATCAAGATTTAAATTGCCACAATAATTTTCAAAATATATTTTTTAAAATACTTATAATAATAATTTCAAAAATTACATTATTATTTAAAATAAACCAATAAATAATTAGGAAATATATATGTATGCATAATTAATATTTATATAAATATACTTTTCTAGTATGCCATTTTATAAGAGTATTATTTATTATTATAACTGTATAAATGAAAGGCTTTCCATAATTAAAATAAATAAATAATAAACTTGGAAATTTTGCTATGATAGCTAAAATAATTATTATATATATATATATATATATATATATATATATATATATATATATATATATATATATATATATATATTTTATTTTTTTATTATATATATATTTTTTTTATTATATATATATATATTTTTTATTATTATTATACATATATATATAATAATTATTATATATATATATATATATTTTTATTATATATATATATATATATATATATTTTATTATATATATATATATATATATATATATATATATATATATATATATTATTTTGAAACTATAAAAATGGGAAAAAAATATTTTTTAAAAATATGTAGGCCCGCACATATTCGTACTCGTCGAGCAATTTTAAAAAAAAATGAAATTTTGCGCACGACGTATAATGCAACTACGCGATGTACAATACAAAATATATGAAAAAAATTAATCAGTACCAAATTTATTTTTTTTTAAAAATAGAAGAAATTTAGGGGTTTTACAACATCCCTCAAGGGAGGCACACCTGCTTGGTGGGAACAAACCGAGCACATCCGTGCGAGAGTCGGCAAAGCTCCTGTACGGGGTTGGCCCAAGATGTGACGACTGCTACGACAAAGATTTCTACCTTCGGATTATCAACAGATTCTCTATCGTCGATATCAAAATTGCACACAAGGTGCACGACCTGTAGCTGACTACACTGAAGAATTCTTCACACTTTCGTCCCGTAATGATATGTACGAAACAGATCTTCAACAGGCGATCCGTTATCTTGGTGACCTAAGAAAAGACATCCATGATCAACTATACCTGCAGAATATATACACACTCAGTAACGCAATCACCTTTTCAGAGAAGATAGAATAATAAATTAACAAGTTTACAAGTCCACAGAACCGTTTCAGTGCTAACAACCGTGGACCAATAACAAAGGATGATTGGACGCCAAATCAAGGTGTCAGCTATTCCAAAAAGGACAAAGGACCAGCAGACCTTAATTCTCTTCCCCCAATGGCACCTCCAAAATTAGAGGTCCGAAAACAAGTTGCCAAATCTTAGCAAACTGGCAATCCATACAGCAAACTAAGAGGAAACAAATGCTACAGTTGCAACAAAGTTGGACATCTATCCAACAGCTTCCCCTTAGAGCATAGTTACCTTTGCTGACTATTAAGACGAAGAGGGAGGAAAAGAACACCCAGGAGAAAAAGTGGTCCTTTCCGAAGATGATGGTGAACAACTAATGTGTGTCGTTAAGCGTATGCTACTAGCCACAAAAAGATTGAAAAACCACCCCAGTGCCGTAATGTCTTCCGAACCGGATGTAAGGTCAAAGACAAGTTATGTGACGGCATCATTGACAGCGGGTGCACAGAGAACATTATTTCAAGAGCAATGGTAGAGAAGATGAGACTGATCAAAGATACACCCGACTCCATATAAGATTGGCTGGATTTAACAGGGACACAGCTGTAGGACCGTTGAGTACCTCTAGTGGGGGTGAATAGAGTGTATGTACCTACAGCGAAAATAATCATCACTTATAAAAATTTAGCAGTTATAAACTATGGTAGATATGAGATACTATAAATAAATGCTGTAAGCAAGAAATAACGAATCAAACCCAGTGAACACCACGATGTATACTAGTTTCCCTCTGAGTGGACTAATCCAGTCTCAAGTACTCTTGCTCGATGTTAATCTATAATTCACAAGCTAATTGAGAGCTTGTCTTCTCTTTACAATATCGTGCCTTGGTGACGAACGCACGACCGACTCCAATAAACTGATTTCGAAAACTAGAATATTTTCTGAATTGCAGCCTCTAATACAATTCTTCTGAACCAAAATACTAGATCGAACAGAACTATACTAGCTTTGGCTGTAATATTGTATAGGCGAGATTTGAAAGCTTTAGAGCGTTGAAAAACACATTAGAAGAGAGAGAGAAGAGCAAATGAGTGATTAGAAATGTGAAAATCTTTCTCTATTCATAACATTTTTGGGGACCGAACTCGAGTAGGGTTCAGATGCTAGAATTTTGTATACGAACATTAGATGTAGATTTAGTGGGGACTGTATTTCGAATTTACCATGACTAAACTCGATTAGAACTCGGACGAACTCGGTCAAAGTTTTGTCGGAGTTCTGGTGGGTCAAAACTTGATTTGAATGTGCCAAATTGCATAGGTTTTGGGCTATTTGGATTTGTGGGGTTCTTGGGATAGATAGGTAGGCTTATTTGGAATTTTAGACTGGGAGTAACCTAAGCCAGTATAATTCTGAACGATCTTACATTTATATTTTGTAGACTCAATAAAAATAAAAATACAGAAGAAAATATAAAATGACTTGATATGAATTCCAATAATATTGCTTCTGGATGATGATGCGATGTTCCTTGTAGCAGTAGGATGTAGACGTAGACGTTATTCGGTATCAATTCCTGTAACCAGTCTGTAGATCGTATATTTTGCGTATCGACCAAAGTTGTCATTGATTATCAATATTAGATATGACCATTAGCTAATGGACCAACAACAACACGGTCGTCTCTGAAGTTTGTCGCATACCCTTCTCCCTCGGAAAGACCTAAAAATATAAAGTCATGTTCGATATTGTCGACATGGACACTTGTCACATCATCCTCGGTCGGCCATGGCAATTTAATAAAAATGTCACGTATCGGGAAAGAGACAACACATATTCCTTCCTTCAAGATGGACGACGCCTCATTCTTTATCCATTAGCACTGAGTGATATTTCTAAGACCAGTCACAACAACAAAAGACCATAATAATTGTTGACGGTCAAGAACTTGAAAGCGGTCTTGAGAAACAAGAACAACTCTATGCGTTGGTTGTATCGGACAAAGCAAAAGTATCCCACACCAATATTTTTGAAGCAGTCCAACCTTTACTACAAGAGTTCCATGACATCATGCCAAATGAACTGCCTAGTGAGTTGCCACCAATGAGAAACATTCAACATGAAATAGATCTCATCCCAGGTTCTAGACTTCCAAATATTTTACACTATCGAATGAACCCCAATGAATACAAAATCCTCCAAGACCAAGTTGAAGAATTGGTCCAAAAGGACTTGATCAGAGAGAGCCTCAGTCCTTGCGCAGTTCCCGCCTTGCTTGTGCTAAAGAAAGATGGCTCGTGGCGTACGTGGATTGACAGTCGGGCTATCAACTGCATCACCATTAGGTATTGCTTTTCCATCCCTCAACTAGAAAACATGCTGGATATGCTTGTAGGGTCTACAATTTTTTTAAAGATCGATTTGAAGAGCGGATACCATCAGATCGAGATTTGACTTAATGATGAGTGGAAGACTATTTTTAAAACCCGAAAAGGACTATACGAATGGCTCATTATGCCCTTAAGGCTTTCGAATGTATCATAACCCGCACCCGGATTAGGGGCACGAGGACGTAGATATATCCAACCTACGCCAAAGTGTCGACAGTAGAACGTTGTATAGGTCATCAATAACATCTAACATCTAACAATATATAATATAAACATGTCATCTTTGCACGGAGGAATAATATGACATATGAAATATAACACAATCACAATTTCTAAAGGAAGATGAGCATGATAATTGATAGAAGATAAAGATAGAGTCTGAAATAGTAGCAAGAGTCACAACACAAATAAGTTTAGAAGTCTAAGGCAATAGTACATACCCTGAAATAATATTACAGACCAGAGTGTACAAATCTGGAAACAAATCCAGCAAAACCTATATAATACTAAGTCACTATTGGAGGTGTATCCTCTATGAACACCAGCTCCACGGGCAAGTCCTGATCAGTATCCTCATATATCCTAGACCTATAGCAACATGCCTCGAAGTCCTCTAAAAAATAACATCCAGTCACGATTCGAGCGAAGTTCAAACACTAACAGCAGTTCCATTAAATTGACAAGTGCTATAATAAATAGTTATAATGGGGTACATGATAGATATCAAAACTGTAAAGTAAGAAGTAAAAGATAAGCTGGTAATCATGTCATGGTATGTGAATATATAGTAAAACTGGAATATGATGTAACACAGCTAAGATAAGAATAATATATATGATATAAATAGTGCCTTGAGGTATTAGAGTGTTATGTGATCGGCTTGGGTAAGATCAGACTATTCCATTTGACCGGCTATACAAAAGTACGAGAATAAAAGATCACTATGTATAAGTAGTATAAGGTCAGGCTACACCCTAAGTATAGCTAAGGTGAGCCATGCACAAATAAACAAGTAGGGGTATGATGACATAAGCTCTAATACAAGAAGCAGGGGGCCATCCCCCGAATAGTATAATGGATCCAACCATGACACATTATGACATAGAATTCAAGAAGCAGCGGGCCATCCCACTCTCAAATCGGTGTCTATACAAGTACGAGAACAATAGTGGGAAAGTACCAGTATACTAAGTTAAACCGGGAATAACATCTCATAACGGGATCCAATGTATACTAGTCCATGTATCCTTGTGTCAGAAATCAAGTAAAATACTACACTTGAATATATATAGAAAATATCAAAGCAATATAAACCATCAGATGTGGTACTCGTCTGCGGTCCTGAGCAATAAATATAATTCGAGGCTCAAGGTGGAGTCACAAAGACCTATATATGAGATACATATGTTAATTGGTGTTACGATATGTTAAACATGATTTTCTAGTATGTGATATGCAATCTAGATTAATTCCAGGTCAAATTAGTCTTCCAGGTCAAACTAGGTCAATTTTGACTTAAGGTTGACTTTTGGGTCAAATTGGTCAACCTTGGTCAGATCGAGTCAATTCTAGGATAAGTTAACCTCTTCCATGTTATTACCTACCTAGATATATCATCTATATATATACCACCTATGTTAGATACTTACCTATACTAGGTAATATCTTATTTCTAACTTATAGGTATTTGCTCTATTACCTATACTTATATTACCTACCTAGGTATTATCTTACATTGCATTACCTAGCTATAGTTAATACCTTATACATATACATGCTATATGTTAACATTACCTACTCTTCTATGTAGGTGAATCTAGATACCCTAACATGTGGGGTGATTACCTATGCTAGGTAAAACCTAAAACAACATCTAATCTATTACCTATTTATGATATATATATATATATATATATAAATATATATATATATATATTTATATATATATATATATATATATATATATTTATATATATATATATATATTTTATTTATTATATATATATATATATATATATATATATATATATATATATATATATATATATATATATATTTCAAAATGAAGCTTTATTCAAAGATACTAAGAGTTCGCAACTGGGATACAAAACTATTGATCAAGAACAAACAAAATAAGAGACTACCTAAACCCAGGTGGTATGGACTTCAGATGCTTGCATCGAACGAGAGCTTTGCGAACTTGTCTCCTGACCTCATTGAGAACCTGTGTTTCTGAAAATTTGTAGGCCTCGTACCTCCACTTGTTCCTGTTTTTCTAGATCACCCAAAATGTAGCGCCGACTACAATCTCTTTCAAGTGGATCATCGGACGTTGCCACCACCGTCTAAGACGATTCAACATTGTTCCTGAACATTGAATAGAAAATTCCTGCTGTAGTATTTCCCAAACTTGTTTGGCCAACTCCCCATTGGAAAAGAGATGATCAATGTTTTCCTGATCTGGATTAGCACAGCAGTGACACTGAGAAGCAATATAAAATCCCAATCGCTGAACATTATCATCAGTTGGTAGCCTATCATGAAGTATACGCCAAGCAAGGATTGACCATTTTATTGGAATACAGGTGTTCCAAACATGAGTAAAATCTGGATGACGAGTGTACGAAACTCTGGTATGTCTGTAGGCCGATGACACAGTAAATAATCCATTACGAGATGGACTCCATCTCCATCTGCTGAGATCCGCAGGATTACTAACAATAAAATAATTAGCGATAAATCTCCCATGTAGCAGTCTCTTCCAAATGCCAGATGCATTGGAATTAGCCTGCACTGTATCAAGGTTCGCAAATTTGCAATATTTCATCTTGATGAACGAAGTCCATAGAGGCTCCTGAGTTTTTAGCTTCCACCATAATTTTGATGAGAAAGAATCACTGATTTCATCCAAGCTTCGTAGCCCCAGACCTGCTTCTTCATATGGCTTATCCATTTTATCCCAACCTAACCATGAATGTTTGAACATCCCCTCTTGTGATCCCCAGAAAAAAACGGGAGAACATAATTTCAAGTTGTTTGATGACTAATTTCGGGGGATTGCATGCTGCTAAAGTGTACATAGGAATAGAAGTGAGGACAGATTTGAGAAGAATGAGCTTACCACCGTATGATAATAGTCGTTGCTGCCAACCTTCGACTCTATTTCTGATTTTATATAGCAGCACTTCAAACATTCCAGCGTTCTTCCTTTCCGACATAAGGGGACATCCCAAGTAAGAAAACGGAGGGTTTGAAGATTTGAATCCCGTAATCTCACGTAATTCAGTCTCTCTAGTCTCAGGGAATGAAGGATGAACGTAAAGAAAAGACTTGTGAGAATTAATAAGTTGTCCAGAAGCTCTCTCGTATCTGGCTAACATGTCCCACAATATTTGAACTGAACCAACGTCCCCTGCAACAAATATTAAGATGTCATCCGCATAGGCTAAGTGTGTCACGGCAGGACATCTACTAGGCGATTAAAAGTGATGGAATGAAGGAATGTCGATCAGCGACTTGAGATTTCTGGACAGAGCCTCTGCCGCTATAATGAACAGAGCTGGAGATATTGGATCTCCCTGTCGCACTCCTCGAAAGCCATGGAAGAAACCCGATGACTTCCCGTTAATCACTGTTGAGTACCAAACATTGCTAATTAATCGAAAAATCATGTTGATCCAAATCTCATTGAACCCAAATTTCCGCATAACTTGCATCAAGAATCCCCAGTCCATTCGATCATATGCCTTGGCCATATCTAATTTAATAGTCACATTACCTCCTCTGTTCTTAATCTTCATCATACTCATCATCTCTTGTGCCAGAATAACATTGTCCACAATCTCCCTTCCCCGGACGAAACCACATTATTTCGGAGAAATGATACATGGAAGAATAAGAGCTAACCGATTTTCTAGCAACTTTGATATAATTTTGTTCATAACAGTGCACAAACTTATAGGACGAAAGTCCGACCAAATGGAAGGTTGTTTTGCCTTGGGGATTAGAATGAGAGAAGTACTCGAGATCGCCCGAGGCAATCCAAACCCAGCCATGAATAATTGAACAGCCTCCATGATGTCTCCTTCTATGATATTCCAGACTTTGGTGAAGAATCTAGCCGTGAAGCCATCAGGACCCCCCGCACTCTTAGAATCGATTCCTTTGATAGTTTGATGAAGCTCTTCCTTGGTAGGTTCAATAGTCAGAAGGTGGTTGTCCTCTTCATTGATCAAATGGGGAATGCATGCCAATAAACCATCATCCTGTATCAGACCTGCATTCAAGTATTGGTTAGCAAAATATTCATTGGCCAAGTCCTGCAGATCCTTAAGCTCAGGGATAGAGGAACCATCCTCTGTTTTGATAGAATGAATACGGAGCTTTCTTCTTTTGCTATTGACACACTCGTGGAAATAAGCAGTGTTGCGATCACCCTCTAAATCCCATCGCATCTTTGCCTTCTGTCTCCAGTAAGATTCTTCATAAGATAGTCGTTGCTTCAAGATGGCTCTTGCTTTCTGAAGAGCTTCCCTGTTGATACCTGAACAATCCTGTTCATATGCTATCTCTGCTGCAAGAACCCTATCTTCCGCTGCTTTAACTTCCTGAAATATATCCCCGAATGTCGCGTGACTCCAGCTGGACAACGCTTTCCTGCAGGCCACCAATCTATCCGCCACCTGCACAAGAGCATTAGCATGATCCACCGAGAACCAAGCCTTCTCAACAATCTGAGGAAATTCTTCATGAAAAACCCAGAAATCAAGAAATCTGAAAGCTCGCTTCCCTCCCGCGCTTGCAGATTTGAATTTGATCAAGAGTGGCAAATGGTCAGATTCGTTGCGATTGAGATGATCTTCAATCGATAGCGGTAACATCTGCCACCAGTCCTTGTCGAGGAGCAAACAATCTAATCGAGAACCTTGCTTGTCCCCTTCCGATTTAATCCAAGTGAACTTGCTCCCTGAGAACGGCAACTCCGTAAGACCCGAGGCCATAACAAAGTCATTGAAATCATTCATAGATTGATGACTTGGACTAAGGCCACCAGTCTTCTCCTCCGTGCATCTCACCGCATTAAAGTCTCCTCCTACCGCACAGGGGAAGGGATTGCTGGTTTGAATGTATTGCAGCCGCGTCCACATCTCAGTTCTACCTTCCTTGGTGCCGTGGCCATGGACAATAGACACAAGGACTTCCTTAGGCAAGAGATCATTGGAAAACCGAACAGTCACCGCTTGATCAAATGAGTCCACCAAGAACATCGATGAACCAGTTCTCGTAAACAACCAAATGTTCCCACGATTATTAGAAAAAGCTTGAGAGCAACCAAGCTTGATTTGGAAGGCAATTAATTGTTCCTTAGCAACTTTTGGTTCAATGATTGCGAGTAATTGGATCTTCTTGATCCGGAGTAATGATTTGATCCTCTTAATAGTCATTTTATTAGCAATCCCACGTACGTTCCAAATGAGGAAGTTAAATATTAATGGTTTGGGTTTGGGTACCAGCGGGAGTGCTATGTCCTGAGCGTAAGACTTTGTCTGAAGGTGGCGGCGGGGGCTTCTTCTTACGCGTCGGCTGAGGAGGCCGGACCACCGCCTCTTCTTTTTTTTTATTTGCCTGCCTAGCGTCCTCTTCTTCAGCAATGTCAGCCCAGTCACGACCAACAACTTCTCCCTCTTTGATTTGACCCACAATTTCTCCCTCTTCGATTTCTGTAGTGGCCTCTCCCTCTTGATCAGAGACTGGGAGAGTCTCTTCAGCCCTATAAATGGCGTCGGAGGCATTAGGATCGGGAGTGGATGTATTCCCATCTTCCTGTATCAGGGTGTCAGTTGGAGGGGACTCAGAATTAATAACTGGCGGCAAGATCGGGGGAACTTGATTGGTGTTTGCATGGGTAGTCGGGGTTGCTTGAGTGGAGACAGTTTGGCGGCAGCCACTGTGAGTTTGATCATTGATCGGAGTACGTGGCTCTGGTGATCTAATAGTATCAGCTGCTATATTCAATGGAGGATTTGATGGTTCCCCAGTCTCCACCAAAGACTCTCTAGGTAGTATACGAGTCACGTGTACTTCCTTTTGTGCCGCGATTTCTTTACCTTTCTCTTTAGCTTTTGTTTTGCATGCATCTGTGGACTGGCCTTGGTGGCGGCAAGACGAGCAGTATAGTGGGGAGGACTCATACTCGATATGTTGCCAAAAGCTCCTATTACGAGGCATGTTAATGCGAAGTTTATGTTGAAGAGGCTTTGAAGCATTTACCTCAATGAAAACTTGTACAAGGCTTGGACGTGACAGTTCCGCTGTGGCTTTATCGATTTTGAGGGGAGTCCCTATAGCTTCTGCTATGGCAAATAAAGCCTCCTTTGCATAGAGATGATGTGGGAGGTTGGGTAGATTAATCCATACCGGAACGATTGGAGATTCATGAGACGGGGAGAAGTCCGGATCCCACTTAAAAATCCTCATAGGATCTCTCGCGATGTACCATGTGTCCTTCGTACGAAGACAGAGATAGTCTGATTCATATGATGGACGAATGAGGATGTGTTTAGAATCTATGAGACCAGTAGAAATAGATCCATCGAAGGTGAACTCCGCTAAAGCTTTACGGATCTTATCGATAGGGGGTCGGTATTGTGAGTCCCACCAACGCAAACTGCAGAGGAGAAGCCAAAGCGGATTCCTCCTCCTCTGTAAAGGAGATCGAAGGTGCGCCCTTATAGGACGAGACCGATCTAGGGGAAAGGAGAGGCGCAGACTTGGGGGTCTGGCCTCCCACCACCTCTGCAAAAGATCGAGAGGTCATGGAACTCTAGGCAACAAAATAGATCAACAGCAAGGGGAGGAGCTACCATCCAAGTGGTATGGCAGCCCCAGAGGGACGCCGGCACGGCCGAAGGCCACTCCAGAGTCGAGGAAGAAGAAGGAGGTGCCCTAAGGTTCTTGAGGAGCGGCGATAATATATATATATATATATATATATATATATATATATATATATATATATATATATATATCACCTTACCTATACCTTGGTAACTTAATATGTTGGTAAAAACCCCCATTACCTATTTATGCCTATTAGGTAAACCCTTTACCTATCCTTACTTCATAGGTAACTCTCATATACCTATACCAATACCTCACCTCAGCTTTTCCCCTAAACATACATTCAAATGAGGTAAACTCTGGATTACCTAATCAAATATCCTCTTCCAGACCTTGCCTATTCCTTCTACTCACTAATCGTACAAGGAAAAACTTCCCCTACTAATAATGGCTCTCACTCCACCGCACACACATTTACTCACTCAAGACACTCATCATAACTCACATTTCTTCTTCTAAACTCTGTACAGACTCCTCACTATCGCACAACATCATTGCAACTGATGTTGCTCTCCTTTCAGCACACTACAGAGAGACCCCTATGTTGCCTGGCCACTCATTGGCTAAAGTCTAAGAGGCCTAAAGCCAAAGCCTCTTATTACCTGCCCACAATATGGCTAAATGGCCTGGCCACACTGCCTGTAGCAGTAACCAAATGGTCACAAGAAATTGTCGTACTGGCCTATCAAGGCCAATGCCTGGCCACTTTCTTCCCTACCTTTGCACAATCTACCCCAGGCAACTGCTGCTTGAGCCACACTGGCCAGTCATGGCCATGGCACGCTGCCCTTGCCACACAGGCCAATAGCCTGCCCTCACTAATTCACTCCCACAAGACACGTCTATCACTCTCTAACAGTCTCCTAGGACAGCAACTGTGAGCTTGAACAGAGGAGTGAAACCCATGTACTAGGAGCCAACTCCCACTTGCCAGTGCTATTGGCCAAGTGCCCTTCACTTCACTGATCACTCTCAGGAAATGGAGTTTCCTGAACACTCAAAGATGATGACCCCTACCCTCTCGAGTTCCTGTCCTAAGGGATAGCTCCCCTCACTCACTGAACTCAACTGATTTCAGTCCTACACTTCACATAGTGATGGCCAATTGGCCTAACTTCTTGTAGCATTTAAAGTAGGGGGTTAAGCCACCCCTCCACTCACTTGTCGGTTATGAACAGTACATTGCTCGATTAGGAAGATCCCCCTGCTACTAACTAGTTCAGTGAGGCCACAACTTTAACAAACTTGTAGATGTGCCCCAATGCTTAGACAATCCCATCTTACTAATACTAACTGATACTAGGACTAGGACACACTAACACTGGTACACTGATTTAGACACTAACTCTCTGACTGTCACTGACACAGGAACACTCAAAAATACTCTGACTCTCTCACCCGCTCTAACTGAAAACTCTCACAATGATACATCTCACTGATACTTATAATGACTGAACTAAGACATTCTCAAATAGTCTAACTGATACTCACTAGATAGTCTAACTGATACTCTCTTCATTCCACCACTGATACACTGAACTTAATTGACTTTAGTTAACTATCAGGACAGCCCACTAACTGAACACTCTCCAATTCATTGACATTGTCACCACCACATTCTAGAGCAAGGGTATTTTAGTAATTTGTGAATTTTAATTATTTTTTAATTTTATTTAATTTATCTTGTGCTAAGTGTCATTATTGGTAAAACCCTAGAATCTCCTAGTTTAGATGTTGATCGTGATCCTAGAAACCTAGTTAATAGAATTAAACAAATTAACTAGGTTCTCAAATATATAGATATTATGTTGGAACCCATGAATTGACTAGAAACCCTAATCAAGTTTGGGCCTTTACCTAAAAGGCCTAAATTGATGTCTTGAGAGGCCTTTTAGGGCAAATTGAACCTAACCCTAACCCTAGTAACCCTATGGTCGGCCACATATGGCCCTCCCCTTGCCTATATATAGTATAAGTTGCCCTCTTCTTCCCTTACATTGAAACCCTAACCCTAAATTGGTGTTCCTGCCCAAATTTGCCCCCTTTCACCAAATCAACTCCAAATTCAACCAAACCAATTGTAAATCACTCCCCTTGAGTATATGAGGTCCCTATTGGCTTGCTAGGAAGGATTTGGAGCAATCTGACCATTGGAGCTTGGTGGAGATTGTAGAAGCATGGAAAAGAATGGGATTTTCTATGCGGCTCAAAACCCATAAAGCTTCATGCGGCTCAAAACCCATAAAGCTTCATGCAGCTCAAAATCAAGAAGCTTCATGCGGTTCAAAACCCAGAAAGATTCATGCGGCCCAAAAGCAACGGGGAGCCTTATGCGGTTCAAAATTAGCCTAAGCAATAAATGTCTCCATGTGTAGCTGGCCATAATTACTCTGACACAAAGGTGACAGCTCTGACAAAAATGACAGCTCTGACATGAAGATAAGACGTGACGTGCTCCTAAAAAGACGAGAAAGTTATCATGACATCCGGCACAGTTCATGAACCAAAGGAGACTCTTCATGCGGCTCAGCTATAAGACTCTTCATGCGGATCGCCTATGAAACACTCCTTATGCGGCTCAGTCATGAGACAACTCTCATGCGGCTCGATCGTGAAGCATCTCTCATGCGGCTCGGTCACTAGACATTCTTCATGCGGCTCGATTATGAGACGTCCTTCATACGGCTCGGTTATGAGACATTCTTCATGCGGCTCGGTTATGAGATGTCCTCCATGCGGCTCAGTCATGAGACATTCTTCATGTGGCTCAGCCAGGATACATCCTTCATGTGGCTCGCCACAGAATAGTAGTTGAGACACGTGGCAGAGATTGACCAAGTCTTAAATAGTTCAGATTTACTGCAACAAATAGATCATGATCAATCTCAACCAATCCCCAGCTGTCCACTATAAACCGAGTCTCGAGGCACAGTTACAACGATGTGGCCCAAAATTGGCCACGTGGCTGTACATCCCATTCCTCATGAATTCTAATAAATAGTAAGGTGCTATTCCCTTGCAGGGACAGTTAGACGTATAGAAAAGCACACAAAGCTCAGGAGCAGACTCTTCCCTCCGTGTCTTCAGAGAGCATTTCTTCACCTGAGCCGAGGTTACGTTCGATCGTCCAAGGAGTAAGACAGAGTTGACAGCACTCTTTCGAGCCTCTACCGTCACCCCCCAGAATCAAAACTAAACAATTGTACTTAGATTTCTTTTCCTAGGTTTTGTTCCTAGGCTCTCTTTTGTAGAAGCAAATTTGTAATTATGAGTCAAGTTCAGTTCTTCTATAAAATTGTTCTGTTCTACGACGATCAATGGCAAACATGATGGCGACTATGCTGGGGACTAACTTCTCCACTGCTGATAAGTTTGTGACACAATCGGACGCAGCCAAACTCGGCTCCATACAAAAAATGCTTGTTATTTGTTTCGACCAGCAAGCGTTCGAAGAGATGCTCTCCGAAGGAAGCGCTAGCCCAATCCAGAAGCAAGCCGGCACAAGGAAGGCCCCCAGGGCGTGGAGGCCCAAAACCGTTACCTCTCCTCAAGCTCTGGAACAAGTTTTCTCTGCTTCTCAAGACGGCGAAGAAGAGTCACAAGCGGCCCCACTTCAGGCCGTAGAGGACCCTGCTGTCCCCAAATCCAACAAAGGAAAACACTACAATGCTGGACTTACGGGAGCAAAAGGGAACTCTATGCGGTCTAAGAAGAAGTCGCATAAGAATGTGGGCCTCATGAAAAATGCATATACGGCCAACAATCCTAGCCGTAGGAAGAATGCATATGCGGCCAACAATCCCAGCCGCAGGGAAATGACCTATGCAGCATCCAATCCCAGCCGTCGACCATCCGCCATATGCGGCTCGGGTTCAGTCTTCGACCGCCTCCCATGCGGGCCTGACCACAGAAGCTTCAATGAGGATATGCCAGACTCTATGCGGCACAGCTTGGACTCTTCCTACTACGCACCCTCGGGTGCTAGAATGAAGAAGTCTAGGGCAGTACAGGCTCGTCGAGCTCAGTCAACTGCCCCAACTACCGACCGTCAGAGAGTCCTGCTAACTGTTATGCGGGCCTCTGATGGAAAGTTGTACAGATCCGCCCTTGTCCAGTCCCTGGCGCAAACGGACAGGGTGGTTCTCAAGAGTGTCCCAACAATGATCGAGGGTAAGTACTTTTAGTAGCCCCGCATCAGGGAGCACACATGATGCATACGCACTCGTGTGATCGTAATACCCGGGCCCACAAAGCGAGTGCAGAGGTTGATCGAGATGTCCTTGACTTACGAGATGTGATCCTTCACAAGCGCAAAAAAAGAGAAGAAACCTTAGCGTGCAAAGAGTCCTTCTATGGACGTCACTGCACTCAAGTTATTGTTAATTGCTGCTGCAATAAGACAGCAGTGCAAGAGGACCGACAGTCCGTCTTCCAATGACTGCAGCAGCCTGGACCGGTCCTACAACAAAGCTCGGGGGATGAGGCTATTCCTTTCGCCTCCTGTAATTCTACCCGGAAGGTCCCTACCGGCAAGAAAAGAAAGAAAATAAATATGTCCAGCCCGACAATCTCAACCAGTACGGCCAAGAAACTCTCATCTAGGGGGTTGTCCACAGCCGTCACAGGAGGGGTTTATCAAGGTACCCGCTCAAAGACGAAAACTTTATTACTTGGAGATTCATCATCTACATCCCTGGAGGTAGTTGGAGCTGGGGGTAGCACTCCTCGGAACATCTACAATAATCCGGTGTTTCAAGAAGATGAACCAGAGGAAACAATCCCCCAACAGATACAACAGACTCAGACGTCCCTGAAAACGTCCACAGGTGCCAAGACGAGGCAACCTCCTATGCAGGGGGTAGCACCTCCTCCGAGTCCAAACCAGAGGAGAATATTCCCATATACCCCGACGACTTCTCTATGCGAGGGTATGATTCGTAGGGCATATTTTCTACAGTTTATTCCACTTCTCCTCATGTGAGGATGCTATTCATGACTGAGAACGACCAAGATGGTTCCAGAGATCGACAATGCCTCGACACTCTTGAGGCCATACTCCAAACCTTGGTTAAGTCAGTGGACGAGATCAAGGCTGCCCTACCGGCTCTACAAGTAAGGACACCTTGTCAAACAAGCTTGGGTCCCGCCGTCAATGCAGACTCAAATACGAACGCACAAACGCCGGACAACAATCCACCCAGAATATCAGCTCCCACTACTGCAGAAGAAGCTAGGGAGGCGAGAAAAGAAGTCCAGGAGCTCCGTACAATGTTTTATGCCCGAGAATTCTCTCAGGACCTCAGGATACGACAGTCGTATCTCGTTGCATAGAGAGATATCCCCTTACCTCCATGATACAAACCATTCAATATCAATCCATATGACGGGAAGACCTCTGCGAGCCGATATATGACCTACTTTAAGGTCACAATAGACCATCTGTCGCATGACGATGCCATCCTCACGCGATTATTCATCGGGGCATTGGAGGGGTCGCGTTCGATTGGAACCGCAACCTGTCGGATAACTGCATCCATTCCTTTGTCGGCTTCAAACATATATTCTTGGAAAGGTTCTACGAGGTGGGATAAGATGTGACGATGTCAAACCTCATAGACGTCGTTCAAGGAGAAAAAGAACTGACAAGGAATTATATCGAGCGGTTTCGCCAAACTGTGATAAAATTGCCCTCTAGTAACCCAAACTCTTCTTTAATTGAGATTTGCCAAAAGAGGCTGCTCCCCACAATCAGCCTCTAGATGGGCGAAGATCAATTTAAAAACTGGAAGGCCTTCATCATCAGTGCCACTATCGCAGAAGCAAAATTGAAAAAGGCTCGCCAACTGGGGCAGCATATCTCGGATGGAGAGGATAAGGGCAAACGCCCTAATACCAACAACAACAACGACGGTAGTTCCTCTAATAACCGGGACACCAAAGGCAAACGAGCTATGGTTGCCGATACAGCCCAGAAGCCTGAACCAAAGCAGGTAGAGAAACAGTGGCCTCAAGTGACCTACTCCTTCGAGGATAGCCATGTCAAACCCATCTTTGACATGCTCTTGCAAGGGGATATAATTCAGCTCCCTCCACCGAGACGTGAACCTCGACCTGCAGAGATGGAGAGCCCGAAGTACTGTCACTTCCACCGCTACGTCCACCACGCTACTCAGGACTGCTTTCAATTGAAGCGGTACATCCATAACCTCATCGATTCTAAGGATCTGTCTATTAATTTCGAAGAGGTAACCGTGGCTCCCAATATGGTGTCGGTCCAATTCGGTAGCTTCCCTCCAACGAGGACTCAAGATAGCGTAGTACCCATCTCCCGGACAACAATGGAGGTCACTAATCTTCTACCTCCCTGAGACCAGATGACTGGACTGGTGCCCCTCACCACGTCAAGAAGGGAGGTCATGTGGGCCCCCCCAGACTTGGTGCCTGAAGTAACCCAGTCAGCATCATCCTCCACCGGCCAAAACAAAGACGGGAAGGCTAAGTCTTGCCAAACAATCTCAGCGGGAACCGAAGAAGCAACAACTGTCGTTACCCGGTCCGGTGCACAATCTCAACCCATACCGGGTAACTTAACTGAAGATCATCAGCCGGCCACTGCTGATGTCCCAGGACCTTCTCAGCCTCCTTCGGTCGACAAGCCTAAGCCAAAGGAGACCCGCTTCGACAAGCCGCTCTGTAAAGACGTACCTCAGGGGCTGGAGAGGCCTTACAATTTTGACATCCTGGCACAATTGGCCAATACACCAGCAAAAATTTCATTATATGAGCTCTTGAGACTTTCCAAGAATATTTGCGTCGTACTGAGCGAAACACTCCAGAATGCTGACGCTTATTTGGCTCAGGTCAAGCTTATAGGGGAGAGCTCGCCAATAGATTTTCAGGACAGTAATTGTACAGGTACAATGCCCAATATCGTGTTCACTCTGCAAGATATGCTCATCAAGACCAACCTACACGATCGCCCTCTATTTCACACTGGATACATCGGTGACATCAAAGTAGATCGGATGCACATTGATCCCGGTTCTTCAATATGCATCATTCCGAAGAGCTTGCTTCACCTCCTGCGCATCCCTATGCATCGGCTGACACCTTCCAATACCGCCATCAGCAGTTTCAATTCAGGGAGAAGCTATCATATTGGAAAGATTCACCTGAAATGCCAAATTAGTGACCTTCAATCGGAAGTGACTTGCTACGTCATAGACGTAGATACGTCCTACAACATTCTCCTGGGGCATCCTTAGATACATGATTATATGATCGTGCCCTCCACATTATACTAGTGCTTCAAATATGTCGAAAAATACGGCTTCATGAGAACGGAATTTGCCGACGTCGAACCCTTCAAAGGGGTTGAATCCTACTATTAGGATGCTTGCTTGTACGAGAAATCGAAAAAGCACATAGTCGAAGAGGTTGCTCAAGATCAAACAAAGGCTACAATGGGAGCAGAAGAACCTCTGAAGATCCATCTCCAGGCCCGCAAACCGGGCAGAACTGCACCTCTTGTAGCCACTCTGCATAAAGAAGTAACCAGTCTATCGGTGCTCACTGCACAAAAGGAGCAAATTATCCGACTCCCAAGGTCTAGCCAAGGGCCGAAACCCACTGTGGAGCCAATGACAATCAGACTGCCAAGAGCCGGCCAACAACAATCAGAAGAAATAAATCCTTCTGTTACGTCGATGGTCATTCATCTCCCCAGGACAAATTGACAGCCCAGTACTGAGCAAGGACCGCTAGTGAGCCAACGACCCCACATCCAGCACCACCAGTGGAACCCTCGATGATCAAGCTGTCCAGGTCATCCTCCCAATCTTCAATAATGTAGGGGGTGGCTGAAGAGGAGCTAGAGCTAGCCAAATATGTGGCTTCACACACTGATGTTCCCTCTGTCGGTGATGTAATACCGCCAGAGAAGATACCTTATTTTATCAATGAAGGGTTATCTTTGAACTACCTCGAGCTTAACAAGCTCTGTATAATGTATGCTATGGAACACGGTATAGGCGTCAACTTACACACACAAGTGATAAATATCTATGCCATGAACCAACTTACTCCCGTGGAAGGCACTTGCTTCATAGTCGCGCGAGACGATCATCCAATCATCTTCGGCCGAAAGAATGATCAACAATCCTTCAGGCCAGAAGAAGTCAATCTCCAGCCCAGTACCGAAAGACTGCCGCTTTATCTGTATAGCTCCCGATCCAAGTACCTCATAAAAAAATAGGGGTATGATATGAAACTACACCAGGCTTGAACCACGGTACCGGCCGACGATTACCTTTGCAATTGCCAGTCCCGGCTGAAAAACCATAGGATTATTACAGCAAGACCAGACATGGTCTAGGCAATGTTACACCTGCAACAACTCCTGAGAGCTCGGATGAAGAATACGAATGGCATTCTCATTCGACCGGATCACCCACTTTTGATTCAGATGTCAGCATCGGAGACGTACTCAGGCAAGCTTGGTCTGTCAATATAGCATTTGCTGACGCCTACGAAGAAGACGAAGACATACCCAAACTTCTTGAGTTAGAGCCTTGGGTCCAACAGCTAGATGCGCAATGGAAGAAGCATTTCGAACAAAGAGATCCCCTACCGAAGATGCGGTCATACAAATTGACCTCGGCGATGAATCCGCTTCAAAGCCAGTCTTCGTTAGCAAAAGTCTGATAGACGAAGAGTGGGAGTCGCTATTGCAACTCGTCAGAGAGTATATTGACGTGTTCGCCTGGAGCTATGAAGACATGCCAGGGCTAAACCCCGAGATTGTACTCCATAAGCTCAACATTCATCCGGACGCAAAGCCGGTTAAACAACAGCAATGACGGTTCCGCCCAGACATTATGAATGCTTTCGAAGTTGAGGTCAATAAACTAAGAGCCAGCGGCTTCATCCGTGAGGAACAACATCCAGATTGGGTAGCCAATATAGTACCGGTCCTCAAGAAGAATGGGAAGATCCGAATTTGTATCGACTTCCGGAATCTGAACGAAGTATGTCCTAAAGATGAGTTCCCTCTTCCTATTATGGACATAATGATTGACAATACATGTGGCTTTGAGCGCATGTCATTCATGGATGGCTTCTTAGGATACAACCAAATCAAGATGTTTCCTGACGATGAAAAGCATACATCATTTCGAATGCTGATTGGCGTATACTGCTACACAGTCATGCCCTTTGGTTTAAAGAATACCGGTGCCATATATCAACGTGCTATGAGTATCATCTTCAGATACCACCTGTGTAAGACAGTAGAATGTTACGTCGACGACATCGCCATCAAAATCTGCTCTAAGAAAGATCATCTGTACGATCTGAGGACAGTATTCGACCTGATGCGAGCACACAATTTAAAGATGAATCCCACCAAATCCTTCCTGGACGTATTCATCGAGAAATTCTTGGGTTTTGTCATAACCTCCCAGGGTATCCATATAGACAATGAGAAAACAAAGGCAATCATGGAGATGGGTCCCCCGAGAAATCTCCGTGAGCTCAGAGGCCTTCAAGGGAGGCTAGCTTATATCAGGAGGTTTATCTCTAACCTCTCCGAACGATGTCAACCATTCACACACCTCATGAAGAAAGGCGTCTCCTTCGTATGGGATGAAGAGTGCCAACATGCCATTGACAATATTAAAGAATATATATCGAAACCTTCAGTCCTGGTGGCCCCGGTTACTGGAAAACCATTTTTGCTTTATGTGCGAGCGATAGAATATTCCCTTGGCGCTCTACTAGCACAAAACATTAATACGGGGCATGAAAAAGCTATCTATTACCTCAGCCGAACGATGATAGGGCCTGAGCATAGATACACCGCCGTAGAGAAGGAGTGCCTCGCTTTGGTGTTTGCCATTCAAAAGGTGCGACACTATGTTACAGGACAGACCATTCATATTATATCACAAGTCAACCCCCTCAGGGTCCTCATGACCAAACCAGGTGCACTCAGCTCTGGCCTCGATACCTGGGCGATATTATTATCACCCTACGACATGATCTTCGTCCCGCAGAAGGCTGTTACTGGTCAAGCTTTGGCAGACTTTTTAGCTGCCCATCCAGGTTCGGAGGCAACCAGAGTATATGAAGAGATCCCAGACGAGGTTGCCAATTCAAATATGGCTTTCCCTAATACCGTCTGGCACATGTTCTTCGACGGTGCTTCAAGAACCGAGCCCAAGGGCAATATCATCGTTAGAGTCGGAGTGGTACTGATCCCCCCTCTGAGTTGGTGATCAATCGGGCATACTCCCTCACAGAACCTTGTTCAAATAACGTGGCCGGGTACAACACCTTGGTTATCGGCCTTCAACTTACAAAGGAACTGGGGGTAGAGTACCTGGAAGCATATAGCGATTCACAGTTAATCGTTAATCAGATCCGGGGTTCATATGAAGTTCGCCATGAAGACATGATCCTCTATCATCAAATAGCAATTGCCATCATTATGTCCTTGGACGGGTTCTTCATAGAACATGTTCCTAGACTCTAGAACATTGAAGCCGATGCCCTAGCAGGCCTTGCCGCTTCCCTGAAAGTTCTAAATCAAGCTCATCATTTGGTTGACATAATAGGCCATGAATTGGTTTATCCTAAGAACAACGTTCAATTTGCTGTGAGTTATTCCGCCCTGACGGTCGACGAAACACAGGACTGGAGACTTCCATTTATTGACTTCGTAGTCTATGGTATCTTGCCGGAAAATCCGAAAGAAACCACTTCTATTAGAAGACGTTCTCTCAGATTCTTCTACGATACAGAGACACAAATGCTGTATCGGCAATCCTACGATGGATTACTACTCCGGTATTTGTCAAATAGGAAAGCCAAAGAAGCCGTACGTGAAGCTCACGATGGTGTTTGTGGGGCCCATCAATCTGGCCCGAAATTATAAGACCACCTTCGCCGGATGGGCTATTACTGGCCTACGATGGTAGCAGATGCGATAGAATATGCAAAAAATGTAAAGCTTGTCAGGTCCATATGAATTTTATACACCAACCATCCGAATTCCTACATCCGACGATGGCATCCTGGCCAATTGAGGCGTGGAGAATGGATATCATTGGTCCAATTACTCCATCTTTATCCAGAGGACACCATTTTATACTCGCAATTACGGACTATTTCTCCAAATGGGCGAAAGCTGTTCTGCTTACAGAAGTGAAGACATCAAACGAGATCAACTTCGTCAAGCATCACGTCATTTATCGCTTTGGACTACCTCGAAGGATCGTCCAAGACAATGGTCCACAGTTTGCAAGCCATGCCTTCTATCGGTTTTACGACAAACATCGAATTCAGAATATTGCTTCAACACCATACAACCCGACGGCTAATGGTCTGGCTGAAGCTTTCAACAAAACCATAATCAAGCTTCTTAAGAAGTTCGTGTCCTCAAACAAACGAGACTCGAATAAAAAGCTTGGCGAATGCTTATGGACGTACCGTACTACAGTCCGGACAGCCACTGGGAACACACTATTCTCTTTGGTATACGAAAGTGAGGCAGTACTCCCATTGGAAACTCAAATCCCCTCGCTCTGCGTCGCCCTCACTTACCGACTAACATCGGATGATAATTACCGTCGTCGGCTACAAGAATTGGAGGCCTTAGATAAGAAGCACATGTTAGCTCAACAACGAATCGAGCTTTATCAAGCACGCATCTCTGGAGCCTTCAACAAAAAGGTCAAATTGAGAACGTTCCAAGTAGGCGATCTCATTCTGGCAGTTCGTAGGTCGATGGTTATGACTCATAAAACTGTCGACAAGTTCCAGTCCAAGTGGGAAGGCCCATTTATCATCGAGGCTGTATTCTCCAATGGTGCATACCGTCTCGCAAAGCAAAACGGAGACTTGCTCATGATGCATTCATTTGGGACTTGGAGATCTAGATCTAGGAGGTTTTATTGAGATTCCAACTCTCAATTGGTAAGAGCCTCTAAACCTTTCTAATTTCTATTTTATTTCCATAATGCATTCATTTAGGGTCCCCCTAGCATTAGGTTAAGTTTGGGTTCAAATCGAATCTATTTGGGGTGCATATCGCAAGAGTATTGGAGGGATATTTCAAGTGTTCGACAACATGCCCCTTAGAACTTTTTTTCTCTACTTTCAGAACTAATTATATATTTGGATAGCTTATGGTTTGTAGATTTCATATATGTTTGATTGAGTCAAATTTGATAGGTTTTGCCTTGTCATATTGGACACGGGGATGCACTGTTTGACACTGCATGAACACTGTAGCATCCCTTGCTATTGCAGTGTTCATACATACTGGACATGACACCAACTCTTTAGCTATTGACACGTTTGGGTATCCCACGTGTCTGACACCTAGCCTAGGAGTTTGGGTTTTAATTGGTGGAGCATTCGATCTGTGGTTCGACCCACAGATCTGACCCATTGCAGTCGAGCACTGCACTTTATGTTTTTGACGCTTGGACACTCTTCACACTGCTCTGGACATATTGGACACATGGTTGAAACATCCCTGGACACCTTAGGCACATGTTCGACATACATGTTAGATACACTGGTTGACAACACCTCACTTTGTTCACTCGACATGGGTTGCACATATCACTAGTTCCCAAGTAACACACACACTCGAACACGTTTGCTGCTGCGTTCACTCTGGACACTTTGACACATTGACACACTCCTACATTAACGTGGACACATTTACTTGCCTATAACACACTCATTCACACTCTGATACACCTACATGTTGACACATTTACATTACACTTGATACTCACTTACACACTACTGTGGCACAGGTCTGATACTCTCTTGACACCACTGAGGTACACTAGTTCACTTGACATTTGGACACCATGTGACACCCTTACACTTCATGGACACACTTGCAATTGCTCTATACACACACACTTGACACTGGCACTCTTCACTCACATTCATTGTATTCACTTTACCATGACATTCATCCCTCACTCACTAAATCACTAACCCACTCATTCACATTCACTAATTGACACTACTGCATACATTGGCAACACATTACAACTGCATTCATCATCCAAGCATGCCTATGCACACACCTTCACTTGATACAGTCATATTTGACACCATTATTCATATTACACACTGCTCTATTATTGCTTTACTGATACACTATACACACACACATTACCCCCTCTCTTGCCCAGTTTTATCCAGTTTGTGATTACTGTATGCATATGTGTTTATGAGATTTCTGAGATATATAGGTATATGATGTATATACATATTTGTATGTTTGTATGTTATATAGTTTGAGGGTTTTCTAGTTGTGAGTTATATGCACACAGATGTTGGGGGTCGAGTTTAGTGAGAATTGGGTAGGTAAAGGAAGTTTGTATTAGTTTAAAGAGATAGGATGTTAGTGTTTGAGTATATCCTATAGTATCCTGACTTGGAGTATTAGTATTAGTAGTTAGTTCAGTGGGTGTTAGTTTAGATTTAGGATATTTAGTTTCAGTTAATGTATCATGAGGTACCCTAATGTGTTGTTGTAATAGGGATTAGATGTTAGTATCTTGATTGCGTTAGTAAGGATTAATATAAGATGTGAGTTATTATCCTGGTGAGTTAGGATATGGGTTAGTCAGTTCGAGGTCAGAGGAGTGGTAGCATTTTGCATTGATTTGCAAGCCAAAACAAAGCAACATGTAGCAAGCTTGGCATGCAGCAGCAGAAGAATGTAGTATAGCAGCAGCAGCAAGCTTAATGCATGTAGCAGCAGCTGCATTAGCCTATAAAGTAGGGGACTTTGGTTTTGGACCACTTGACCAGTGGACATGGCAGTGGGGGTATTGAACTAGTGGGTGGCATTGGCATGGAATGCCATAGGCCAATGGGTGCCCTACATATGGGGGTGTTTTGGAGACCCAAGTGTGCCAATGAGAGTATCCTAGTATCAAGTAATAGTGAGGAGTGTGTCCCAATGAGAAGGGTTTGGGTTAGCTATAAGTATCAGGTTCCCATTTTCTTGTGTATCTAGTTCATGGATGTATAGATAGAGAGTGAATGAATTACCAGTTGCCTTAGATGATATGGTTTATGGGTGATGTTGGTTAAGAGATATTGGACCCTTATGTAAATAGGTATGTGGGGTTTTATGGTTTAGATTAAGGTTAGTTTGGCTAGTACCATTTCCAACACCTAATAGACAAAACCCTAAATGTTGACTTGGTTTGACTGAAGGTTGACCAAGAGTTGACTTTTGGCCTAGATTGACCTAGAATCATATAGATTGCATTATAAACTTCAATTATTATATATTGAACACATTATAATCTATATTGCTCTAAATATGACCTTGTGACTCCAGTTCGGACATCTGTATACATCAGTCGCTCAGGGTATCAGGCGAGTACATTCTCTGATAGTTCTTTCATTTACTTGATGATTATTGTATTTCAGTTCTAGTTAGTTCTATTTGATTCTCTGTCAATAGGGATTGGTATTTCTGGATCCATTGTATATGACACTCACACTTTACTTGTCAAGCCTCTCTTACTAGAATTACCCTTACTGGAATCACTTACTGGCATCATATTATTCTGGCTGGACTTGTACTCTATTTTACGTGTTGTTTTTTGGATTCACTTGTACTTGTCGGGTGAGAAAATACTTGAGTAGACATGTAAACAGTCCTAAAATACAGGAAGCACTCCATCTGGTCAAATCTAGAATGACAGCAGTCGTACAGTGTACGATGAGCTGTATTTACCCCTAACGTTTACATGTCGAACTCAGTATTTCAAAACACACTGGTTAGTGTCTTGTACTTGACTCACACTAGGATCACTGTAAACCCCCATCTTTTTTCCTAATTATTTTACTATTTATTTTTATTAAATTTTGTCATATATAAGTTAATATTAAGTCATGGGTTTTGTTAAAATATAGATATGAGTGCTTATATAGTGTACAGTATAACCTAGAAGCTTTTGATATTTTAATATAATCTCTTGAGAAATTTTTTATAAGAGAATTAGTTGCATTCATGAGTGGATATATATATATATATATATATATATATATATATATATATATATATATATATATATATATATATATATGTGTGTGTGTGTGTGTGTGTGTGTGTGTGTGTGTGTGTGTGTGTATGTGTGTATATGTATATAGTTAAGTGTTAGCGTTAAAAAAAAATAGGACAGCACAGTAGCCGAAGCTATAGTGCTTGCATGTCCCCGACCCGACCCTTTTCCTGTGAGCGAAGAAGGATTTAAACAATCCTTTAAATCCAAATCTTTTGCAAAATCTCCATTTCCTAATTCAAATCTTTAGCAATATTAATTAAATCCCCAGCCTTAGCTACCTAATCGAAACCTAATTCTATTCAAACTTGTATGCCGCAGCCCCATACGAGCTCGACTGGGATTGGGAGAGCCGATAAATATAAACGGCAAAATAAAACCCGAAAAACCCTAACAAATTTTTGTGAGCCATCCCCGTGTCTCCCCCACCCAACTGGCAAACTTCTCCAGTCACCGAAATCCTACAGCCGTCGTAGAACACCGTCGTGACCCCCAGGCCGACCGCACCTTCGGTGCAAGTCAGTTTTGTCGACCGCAAGGTGCCAACTTTGAACCTCATTATCTCTCTAAAATTTTAATCATTTTGCAATTCATTAAATCCTAATGAGAGATCTAGTAACCCCCTTCGAATCCCTTCAAAGGGATTTCGACCTCGTGCCCAGAGCGGCGCAGAAATCGACCAAAGTTGCATGATCGCTGCCGAGAAACAGGACAGGAAACCACTCAAAAATCATAACTTGTAAGCCACTTTTCAAACTAAATAATAAAGTTTTCGAGAAACAAATTAAACACCTCTATTGACAACATAACCAAGAACAGAACGCTTTTTGTAGAATCTTATTTCGTTGTTTGTACAGAAAATGGCGTGATGTTAAATTTTTGCGAAAAACTAGTTTTCAATAATTAAAAACTTTAAAAAACTTCCCGATATGGCATACGCCATGACAAACCGGGCGACGTGGTTGCACACTATACACATTGAAAGGCACGTATGGATATTGTCGACGTATGGGAACTGACGGAACTCGATTTTGTTGCGTGTGCGCGACAAAATCAATGCGTATCCGTCAGGATACCCCCGTATTGCAAAGTAGATCATAACTTCGTGCATGTTTGTTGAATCGACATGAAACTTGTGCCAGCAGAACCAAATTGAAATTCTGGTCCTGTATGCCAAATTTGGTCCGATTCTGAGAAGGTTGATCGGAACGCCAAAATTGGCGGGACCGTAACCCGATCCAACGGACGATTTTGTGCACGACTCATCGAAATCCAAAATTGGAAATATTGTTGAGTTCATCACCTCAAACCGGATCCGTAGACGTATAGTTTGATGACTTTAGAGACCGTAGACATTGGCACGCGTTTCGGTACAAAGCGGGTCCAACGGCGGACATTGTTTTGACCCAAAATTACGATTTTGCTCCTGTTCTAGGATTTGACTTTCGTACAGGTGTTTCCTAGAGATATCATTTACACCAGAAACATTTTTGATGTTTGTTTCAGCATCCGGAGTCACCTGTGAATTGTGAGTTTTTAGTGCTGCGCTTGCGACTGTTGGATTGCCTTTCTCAAACCACAGGCAAGTATACCTTGCCATAGATTCTGATTGTGCTCATTTATTTTCAGTATAATTTATTATTACTCATTTATTTCTCTTAATTGTCCTTTTGTTTATATTGTGCGTCCAAGACACTTGGGTGCAAGCGACTAGATTTAGTCGTTCTCGTTATTTTATATCTTATTTTGTTTGTCGACCTAGTGTTAGTTGACCACCTTATGAGTATAGGATATTTTCATATCTCCTATGGCCTTGACACATGTGTATCACGAGATGAGTGAGTTACATAGGATGCGGACCTGCGTACTCAACTGGCCGTCGATACGTATGGGTCGTACGACGGTTAGGAGGTGACTGCTACTAGTGTGTCGAGTTAGAAGCCGTAGCAGTTGCCAACTGGACAGGCTGTGGATACATCTTGGACAGGAGCGTCGGAGGAAGGGACAACTACTAGCATAGGGACTACATTTACTTTTTACACACATTTGTGGGCCGATAGTGACTCGAATGAGCGCTACTTTCTACCCCTGGCCGATAGCGACTCGAATGAGCGCTACTTACTGCCATTCTTTATTTACTCTGTTGATCCTACAGACCCTGCGTAGAACATTGTCCTCAAGTGCATCTCACATAGACGGTTAGGAGATCCGATAGTGTCATAGTTGCATGTTTACACATTCAGTTGTTTCGGCATGTTTTTCTGTATCTTGTTACGTCCCTCTGAGGACCTAGTGATCTCTCCAGGATTAGACGAACAGGACTATCCCCAGGAGTACGGAGCAGCTTTGGATCCTTCTTACGTCGATGATGAGGCATCTGCCACTGATACTTAGTTTTCTTCTTTATTATCTGAGACTATGTAGTGGACATCTTTTATCGTCATTTTTCTGTTTTGAGGAGGTTGGACTCCATTTAGTTGAGACTATATTTCATAGTTGTTTGGAGTGGGTATGTCCACCCGGCTATCTCTTGATTTCTCTTATTATTGAGACTTATTATTCATTTTTTGTTGAGCTGTGGATGAGATATAGTTATTTATATTGTGGCTTGTCATGTTATATTATTTATCGCTTATGTACAAATATGAGGATACCACATAGTGGGTATGTCCACCTGGCATGCTGACATACTTAGTCCTATGTATTATGGGACTGGGGCATTCAGGTTTTTATGGTGGCCCATGCTGGTCATTAATATTGTTGGGTTACATTACTGTGCCCAACAAGCCTGCATATAGGAATAGGATATAGAATCTCATCCACTTATTAATACCTTCCTTGATCTCTTCTCAACTTCACGTTTGATTGCATGATTACGTCCAGTATAATTTTGTTTTAACTAAAACTCAAATTTTTGTGCCAATATAGGATGAATCTTCGTAGTGGATGCGTAAATCTTCGTAGTGGGTCAGCCACCCATGTCCCCTCCACTCTAGTACCATCCGGACCAGCCTTACAGCCTGTGATGACACCACCCACTACTCAGCAGCAATCCCCGGTACCTCATGTGGGACAGACAGGCCCCGAAAACCCTGCAGCTCAAGAAGAGTACCTACCCCCTCCGCCACCCTATCCACCTTAGTTTCTACCACAGATTCCACTCCCATATCCACCATCATCATATCTACCATAGCAGCCCCCACCATATCCATCACCATATCCACCCCAGTATCCTCCACAGTATCCACCTCAGTATCCTACCTCATACCTACCACAGTATCCCCTTTCATATCCTTCATATCCTCCAAAGTATGGGCCTCAGGGTGTCTCACAGTTTATGCCCCAAATGCCATATATGCCCCCATAGCAGCTCATGCCTCAGGCTTGTGGGACTACTATAGACCATATCCTCCCGGGCTTAGTACAGGCCCAGATGCAGCAGAACGAGACCATTAGGAGGAGTTTGGAGACAGCATTGACCCGAGCACCCCAAGCCTCTTTAGGCTCTATCGAGGGATTCCTCAACATGAATCCTTCATACTTCAAAGGCACTGAAGACGCCATCGGAATCACCAATTGGCTGGTTAAGACAGAAAATATCTTAAAGGCTTCAGAGTCATCCACAGATTTATGGATGACGGTAGTGAAGTTATTGTTGGAAGGAAACACTTACGATTAGTGGACCACAGAGGAGATACAGCTAGGAGTTGATCAGACATGGAAGGAATTCAAAAGGCTGTTCAGTAAGAAGTTTTCTCCCGGCTAGGAGTTGATCAGACATGGAAGGAATTCAAAAGGCTGTTCAATAAGAAGTTTTCTCCGATACTGCCAAGGATGCACTGTATGACCACTTTCTACACTTGGAGCAGGGAAGTATGACAGCTGATGAGTACGACGTCGAGTTTAGTCGGTTGAGTCGTTTTGCACCGGGGTTGGTTATGACGGAGCTCAAAAAAGCCAAAAGATTTCATAGAGGCTTGAGTATAGAGTTGCAGAGGTACACAGCTCCAAGTCGAGGGTCTCCCAAGCAGCTGTTCTGGCATAGGCTAGAACTCAGGAGGCCATAAGCAGCAAGGTACATCGACAAGCTTCATCGGCCATGGGGCCAGCTAAGACCACTACAGGAGGGCCAGTGAGACGTCCTCCCTCACACCAGCATCACTAGAGGACAGAGCCATACCAGGCACAGGAGAAAGCCACTTGCCATTTCTGTGGCAAAGTTGGTCATGTTCAGAGAGACTGTCGATGACCACTGGGACATTGCCTAGCTTGCGGATCGAGTCAACACCAGGCTAGAGATTGCACATTTCAGAGGACCACTCCACAGAACCAGCATCAGACTCAGAGGCTAGCGATTATGGGACCAGGAGCACCACGACTACCCTTACCCCCTCAGGCAGCCCAATTTCAACAGGCTAGAGCACAAACGGGTAATCAAAGAATTGGGAAGGCTTTTGCACTAGCTGCGGAAGAGACAGAACCAGAGGTAGATGTCATAGTAGGTATGGTTTTAGTTGTATCATTTCCTGCCATCACATTATTTGACACTGGAGCCATCCATTCATTCATAGCCACTAGTTTTGCCACTAGACACAACATTGTTTGCAAAAACAAAAAAGTTTATTCCAAACTTGAAAAAGAATTAGTACAAAGTACAATGAATTATGGGGAAGTACAACTGTAGGAATCTGATCAAAGACGATCACTTTATCCCTTGGCTATGTGAACTTGAAGACTGTAGCCTCTGGAGAATGCAGCAGTAATTTTGCAAGAGTTCTTGATTTTTGTGCATATGTCTCTGATGATTTCACAATGATTGGAAACTCTATTTATAGAGTTCAAGAAATAAATATTTTAGCAGTTATTCTGATGTGTGCGAGGCTGGATTGTGCCACATTGGGTTGCGCCAACCTCCTGTTGCGCCAACTTTCATTCAGTTGTTAAGTCATGTACTAACTGTATTTAGACGCGTGGCATCATGTGATTGAGATGCGCGTGGTCGTGTACAGGATAGTAGACACGTCTTGAGAGATTAGTGACATGTGTGCCACGTTATCCTGCTTTAGAATGTAAGTTGTCTCAACTTCATCAGGTTGCGCGACCTTCAGTCAACGAGTCAAACTGCGCTTGATTTGGGCTGTGCCTAAAGAAGTGGCAGCCTTTGAGTAGAAGTCATTCAGATTGCGCCTAGGCGCAACTAAAGATTTTGCCTGGATTGTGCCTAGGCACAACTTACGAAGCATATAGGATAGCTGTCAACCAACTCCCCTTGAGCGGCACAATTCACGAGATTTGAAGAGATTTTCTTCGTTCACTGTGGTGTCAGTTGTCTGTGTTGTCAGGTAATAATGGCCATTAAGTGTCAGACGCCACGTAGATTTTGGCGCAACATGACATGGCGCAGTCTGATATATGGCGCAACCTGTTCAGCGGTGCAGTCTGTTCTCTGAGCTTCATATCAGTGGCACAACCGGATTTTTGGGGCGCAACTTGATCACTGATTAGTATGTTCAAGGCACAACTTAATTTTTAGGCCCTTCAAGACCCCCTTCAAAATTTTCAAAACTTAAAATGTTTCAAAGTTTTGAAAAATTTTGACTGAGTCAAGTTGTGCCAGTCAATGCTCGGTCATTAGAATTAAATTTCTTTTTCGAAAATACTCAATCTTCTCTTCGTCTTCCCGAGTTTCATTGATTATTTTCAATTTCCCATGAGGAATATGAAGAGTCATTTTGGTGATATATGTAGTAGTCGATCTTTGTGCTTTATTCTTCACTTCTGTTCTTCAATGGCCCCCAAGAAGGAAGAAATGGAGATAAATGCTGACACCATGATCAAGTCCCCTGAAGTGGGACATGATGTTGCTTCTACAACTTATTTGTTGGAGGCTAACCCATCGCTGAGAGCGGTAAACTTTTTAGACTGTTTTGGTCTAGACTCGACGGTCTTCAATTGTTCGAGCGGTAGGCCATCCTCTGAAGAGCGTGGCGATTCGGAGGGATTTCTTAATCTGATGCATCGCTCGGGGATCCACAATATACAGGAATTGGACGCTGCACTTCGTTAGATCGATAAAGGCAAGAACAAGAAATAATGTTTAGGCGTGCCAAAAATTCTATTCCCTTTTCATGTGTCCTTGTCTGTAGGGGTCAACCCATTTTTATGCAATAAAATCTAAAATTTCTGATATGTTGTGTGGCTGTGATTTCGAATAGCGCACGTGGTCGTGTGCCTTTGGCAAATTCTTTGTTTACTGTTTCTTCTGAAGGACACATGGCAATTGTCACACGGTTTTAGATGCCCATTTTTAGTTCTTTCCCAAAATAGGCTCCTAGAATGACGTATCCGTCTTCATCTTTCACTCTTTTTAAAAAGGACAACCAGAAATGAAAGAGTCATTCATACTTTCTCAAAACAAATGGCTTCTCACAAGGTCCCACTTGCACCACTTCATTCTGATGTTATTCTTTTGTATGTTGCGCCTTCAAAAGTTGGTAAATCTCAACAAAGAACCAATAATTTTCTTATATGAGCATTTTTCTTTTGTGCCACTTTTGAAGATAAGCACTGACTTGCATGTTGTAGACACTGTCAATATGTACTAACTATTTCTGAGAATAGGTGCACACCGTGGTCCAGTATTTAGCTTCGATCGGAGGCGTGTATTGCTGACATGTGCTAGTTTGATCGACTCACACTGAAGAAATTTCCGTCTGTTGATCGGCACGCATTTCTTATATGAGCCTGTTTGATCAGTACGAAGTGCTGATGTGCGCCTATTGGTAGGCGCACACTGCTGGTATGCGCCTGTTGATAGGCACGCATTGTTGATATGCGTCTGTTGATAGGTGCATACTGCTGGTATACGCCTATTTGATAGGCGCACACTGTTTGATAGGTTCTGCTAACTCCCCTTGTTTAATTAATATTTACAGAGACTTGGTTAGCAAGCTTCTTCAGGACTGGCATTGGTAATTTGGATGCTGCATAGGGCATTCTTCTGACACTCACATCAGACAGCTCATGTGGTTCTGACACTCAAATCAGACAGCTCAGAACTCATCATATTTAAGAAGGGTCTTCCTCAGATGGTAGGAAGAACCTATATACATGAGAGTTGGATGGTGGAGACGCAGAACTAGGAATTGTATCACAAGGGTGATTTCATTCCTAGTTCCCCTGGCGGGTCATATTCTCTCCACCAGTTGCATTGACAGAAGCTCATCTTTAGGCTACTGTACTATGTGGTTTTCCTCTCATCTTTTTGAGAGAGAAGACCAGAGTTGATTCCATTGTCTAGCTCGTTGCTTCAGGTCGAGATGACAAAGAATTGCCACCAACAAATAAGAAGATCAAAAGATGTAATAGACCTTCATGTTATATTTAGAATAAAAATCTGAGATGTAATAGATTTTCATCAAGATGTATCTATGTTTTTTGAAGAAGAAATAAGAAAATCATCTTCTCTAATTCTTCCTTTTATAATTTGATTTTGATATGTTGTCATATATGACAGAATCCAGAGAGAATATGAATGTGGTAAGTTGTTTGACGTGAATATTTGGAATTCAGGGTCGTGAGAGATATGAATTCTCATTATGATAAATGAATAAGTGATCAATCACTTCGATTTTTGAAGAAGAAACATTGAATGAATGTTCAAACTCTCGAAGAAAAAAATGAATGAATCAATCACGTCGGTTTTGAAAAAGGGATGATGAATGGTCAGTTATAAATGCATGAACATTTATAAATGAATGAACAGTTGTGCTTCTTTCCAAAAGTTGTATCAGTTCTCGAGGTCGATTATCTAGTTGTTTTGCCTATAAATAGAACAAAACTTTTATAGATATTGCCAATCTCTTTCCCTTCTATACAAAAAAATATCTTCCAAAGATTTGCTCGCTTTGAAGACTGAAGAAGAGACCAAGACGCCTCCTGCTGAGCCTCCAGTGCCTCATCAGAAAGAAAGGGGTGAAGGCTCAACTGTTCCTGCACCAGGAGAGGACTTGATTTCCAAGCTAGTGGAGCCTGGGAAGACTGCCGAAGAAGAGGCATCAAGGATGGCTGCCTGTAAGTTCCTTGTGAGTTTAGACAATGAGATGTTTGAACTGTTGGCGAACTATGTATTAAATCATGAAGGATCAGGGCCTCCTCCCCGTCCTTAATATTATGTAATTCCATTCTTCTTTTGAATAAAAAAATGAACTTTTATTTTACCTCATGTCTCTAAAAATAAAGTATATTTTATCTTTATACATAATATTTCCTGAGAAATTTGCCATTGATGGGCATCATAGCAACTCTGCCATCCATATCTGTTAATTGATAGGCTCCATTTGAGAAGACTTTATTTACCACATACGGCCCGTCCTATTTTGCCTCGAACTTACCTTTTCTCATATGTGTCATAGTTATAGGACGTCTAACTGTAAGGACTAACTCGCCTTCCTGAAAAGTTCGCACTCTGATTTTGCGATTAAAGGCTTTTGAAATCTGGACTTGATAAAGTTTGATGTGCTGTTGAGCTAATAACATTTTCTCGTCGAGTGCTTCCAATTCTTGAAGCCGAAGACGATCATTATTTTTTGTAGTAAGCTCATTAGCAATGGCAATCCTTAATGATGGAATCTAAATTTCTAGAGACAGAACAGCTTCACATCTATATACTAGAGAAAAAGGTGTGCAGCTTGTGGGATTACGGACAGTAGTACGATATGCCCATAGACATTCTCTAAGTTTATCACTCCAATTATGTTTGTTGATAGAGACAAACTTTTTAAGGAGTTTAATAATGGGCTTGTTGAACGCTTCAGCCAACCCGTTAGCCGCAGGATTATAGGCCGTAGAGGCAACATTATTGATTCTGTTGTCATCACAGAACCTATTAAACTTCTGGATGATGAATTACGGCCCATTATCATGGATGATTCGGCGAGGGACACCAAATCTATATATCACATGATGTTTGATGAAGTTGATGACACTACTCGTTTTAACTTCAGCCAAAGGTATAGCTTCTGCCCACTTGGAGAAATAATCGGTTATAGCTAAGAAGAACTAATGTCCTTTAGATGAAGGAGGATTGATAGAACCAATTATATCCATGCCCCAAGCTTCAAAAGGCCATGAGGCAGCAGTCGGAAGAAGAAATTTTGATGGTTGGTGAATAAAATCTGCATGAATTTGACATGCATGACATTTCCTTGCATAGTCAATAGCATCTGATACCATAGGGGCCAGGAGTAGCCCATACGTCGAATACGATCCTGTAGTTTAGGACCAGGCTGATGTGCTCCACAAACACCATCATGAGCTTCACATAATATCTGCTTTGCTTCATCACCAGCGAGACACCTCAAGAGTAATCCATCAAAAGTTCTTCGATAGAGTGTTATAGTAGTATAATTATAATAGAATCGAAGCGATCGACGACGGATACTTATAGCTTCTTTAGGATCTTCTGGCAAGATGTCATGTACTGCAAAATCAAAGAAAGGTGCTCTCCAGTCCTCGCAAGTGACGTTGACTTCAGTTAGGTTGCTGAATTTAATGTTGTGGTTATTTTCAACACAGAATAGTTCTCTATTAGAGATAACAACCATATGTTGTCTTTTGACTAGAACTGCCAATACCGCAGCTAGGTTAGCTAAAGCATCAGCTTCTGTATTGCATGCCCGACGTACATGTTCGATGAAGAATCCTTTGAACGAAGAAGCTATCCTGGTTGCTTCTTCATGGTACGGTACTAGATCTTGATGTCGGACTTCATATTTGCCTCTAACCTGATTAACAACCAGCTTAGAGTCGCCATATACTTCGAGATATTCAACACCCAGTTGTTTAGCCAATTTGAGTCCAATGAGCAAGGCATTGTATTCTGCCACATTGTTAGAGCACGATTCGTCTAAAGAATAAGCCCTTTGAATAGTTAATCTGTCGGGTGAAACGAGAATAATTACCACTCCAGCCACAAGGGTACCTCCAGGTCCAATTCTAGAAGCTCCATCAAAGAACAATCTCTAGGTAGGAAATTCTTTTAAGATCATATTTGATTCCAATGTTTCGTCCGAAATCTCTGTTTGTCATTGATTGTAAAAGTATAGAACAATTATATAGGAGGACTGAACTTAGACTCATAATACAAACTCGCTCGTACAAAGAAAGCCTAGGGATGAAAACCTAGGTACAGCAATCTAAGTACGATTGTTTATTTTTGATTCTGGGAGGTGACGGTAGAGGCTCGGGAAAGCAACGGCAGCTCTGCCTTACTCCTTGGACGATCGGACGTAGCCTTGGCTCTGGTGAAGAAATGCTCTCGGGATGCGTGGGAAGAATCCTCTGTGCGTGCCTTTGTCTCTCTGTGTGTCCAGCTGGGTGGAGAGAGTCTCTTTCGTGCTGGAATTCTCTTTCTCTTTTTCTTTCCAATTCTCCAATTCTTCGGGTCTCGAGGGTTTACAAGGGAATGGCACCTTGCTATTTATAGAAGTGGGGGTGTGATCATTAGGGTTTGTGATAATTCCTCCCTTGAAAAGTCGGCGACCAATCATCTGGACCATTAATCTTGATTGCATTACATCTGGATAGTTAATTCTTGATTGCACCAAATCCGTATAGGCAATTAATGCTGATTACAATGAATCTTCATGACAAGCTCGGATCTTTTGCCACGTATTCAATTTGCTTAATTACAATAAATCTGATTTGATCCGTGTAATTATGGTGATTGTACTAAATCTGGTTGTTATGATTTACGAGCAGCCGTAATTCTGAGGGGATAAGACAGCCATATGTCTCAACTGTCATGAGGATCGCCATGTGTCTCTTTTGGTAAAGTCGTATGAGTGCGACCTCTAAGTGAGCCGCATATAGGTGGCCCCTTCACAATCCTAGCCGTATGAAGGTAGCAGCCGCATGAAGGTGGTGACCGTATGAGGGTGGCGGCTGCATGAAGATAGCAGCGGCATGAGGGAGGCGGCCGCATGAAGATGGCAGCCGCATGAGGAAGGCGGCCGCATGAAGATGGAAGCCGCATGAAGGTGGCAGCCGTACAGGAGTGGCAGCCACATAGGAGTGGCAGCCGCATGAGAGAGGCAGCCGCATGAGCATGGCAGCCGTATGAACGTGGCAGCCGCATAGGGAGCTTTCGGGTCGGTGGATCGTGCCAGCTGTAACAAAGATTTTCTTCGTTTCCCTAGGAACACGCCATCATGTCTGAGTCATTATTTCGACTTTATGTCAGAGCTGTCACTTATCAGGGATGTTATTGTCAGAGCTACCGTCAGGGTATTTAATACGGTAATTGCTTTGTAGCCAGCTGTAGAAAAGAACTACTTAGGGCCACGTGGCTCTTTTCTGAGCCGCATAGAGCTATCCGAGCCGTATGAGGCTCTAAAGGACTTTGAGCCTCATGCATTTTCTAATAGATTTTTGAGCCGTATAAGGTTCCTTCTGTCTGAGCCGCATGAGCCTTTTCTTGTCATTTTCCATGCTTCTACAAGACCCCCTTCAATGTTTTCAATTTGCAAAATTGAAATACTTTGAATAAGAAGCATGGCTATGTAAACTCTTCTGGCCGTATAGAGTGTTCCGACCGCATGGACTTCTTAGCCGCATGGACTTCTCAGCTGCTTGGACTTCCTAGCCGCATGAACTGTCTGGCCGTATAGGCTCCTGCCACGTCTCTCTGCCACATATGCGCTTCATTTATTACCCTTGATTTGCTTTGATTTAAAGCCGTCTTTTGGGAGAGGATCCCAAGGGTCAGTTTTAATCATCCGGATTTTCTTCGATGACCGAGGAGTCGATTCTGTTCTTTATGCAGAACGCGGATCGAAGCATCCGTCGGTTCATGAACCTCCCCTCTTTTGTCTGCCTATAAATAGGGGGGTTTGTGGAACGGGGAGACTTCTTTACTTTCTCTTGTCTTCAACTCTTCTTGTACTAAGTTGTTGTCTTCGTCTTCCTTCTCCGCTCATCAATTAACAATGGCCACCAAGTCTTCCAAGGCTGCCTCTGTTGCGGTAAAGGGCAAGAAAGCAGCTTCCTCGTCAGCCACGGTGCCTGAAGTGCACCCTGACGTCCACCCCACCATTACTGGTAAGGATGAACTCAGAACTATGGCTATGTCGCATATTTTATGCGCGGGCCTTCTTCGTCTTCGTATACTGTGTTGCGTGTGCCTCCCGAGCCACATGGGGGTATACCCTATGTCCGATCCGTATGAGGGTTGCGTAAGCACTTTATGAACCGAACCGCATAAGGACTTTCTGAATCGAACCGCATGAAGCCCTCTCAAACAAGACCGCATAAGCCCCACTTTGGATTGTGCCGCATAAGGCCTTGCTAAGTCGTGCCGCATAAGCTCATCTAGATTGGACCGCATAAGACTTCGCTAAGCAGAACCGCATAAGCTCTTTTGACTGGGGCCGCATAAGACTTCACTAAGCAGAACCGCATAAGCTCATCTGGATTTGGCCGCATAAGGCTGCGCTAAACCGAACCGCATAAGCTCCTCTGACTTAGGCCGCATAATGCTCCACTAAACAGGACCGCATAAGCCTACGCTAATTAGTGCCGCATAAACTTATGCTCAAACAAAGCCGTATGAGCGCAGAGCCGCATAAGCTCGTGTTTGAACAGAGTCGCATGAGCTTATGTGGACTAGACCACATGAGCCTAAAATCACTAAGTGGTTTTGTTTAGCCATCTTTTAATCTTGTTTCTTTTGTCTTTCTCCAGTGAATCTGCCAGTTAATGCAGCAGGAGAGCCTCTGGTGGGTCGCGTCCAATCGGCTATGGGCTATCGATATGACCACATAGTCGAGTATGTGACGAACCAGCTTCCAAAAGAGCCTTTGGAGAGGCTGAATGCTATCAAGAAACAGTCCTTTCACTTTCTTTGTGCCATGATGAACTCGGGGCAATTGGAGGAAGGATACCTGAAGCCTGCGTTCCTCTTTGGGGATGCTTTGTCTGTAAAGAACACTCGGGTGCTGGATATATCCGAGAGCTGGGACTTTGCTCTTGACGGGGTGGAGATCCATACCCCTCCGATAGAGCGTCATTTTCCTCTCTCATGGTTCAACATGTTACCGCTAGACAAAAAGTTGGAAGACTCCTTGACCCCAAGCAAGTCGGGAATGTTTGTGGGAAACATCCATTACAATAGAAATTTGGGGTCAGTGTATGCGGGAAGGGAACCGGTCAGTCGGTACGTGATGGGACTAGCTCCAGGTACCTTTATAAATGTAACGGGTCCCAACTTCACATTCTCTCAGGCTAATACCTTCTTGAACCAGCTTGCTCGCAAAGGGTCGTATCCCGTCGGCCGGTTGGCATTGCTGAACTGGATAAACCCTATCCCTGGATGGGCCAACTTGACCACGTAGATTCTATGGAAGTATGTGACTCCCTTGCGTGAGATCGGCCTCTACCACGCCATTCGGGGCACCTGTCATGGTCTACCCATAAATAAGCCGTTGTTCATGGCTCTTCTGGAGATGTACAACCGACGGACGGAAACCTTCTTCACACCGGAAGGGGAACTGGGACTTGCTCTCCACGAGATGTACGTTATCTCCAAGCTACCCTGGAGGGAAGGAGTCTATGAAATGTACACCCCTACGAGCGAAGAGCTCGAGGATTTGGATCGGCAGTTCCCTGGCTTTGTTGCCGTGTATCGAGAATTGTTATGTCATCACAGCACTTGTCACCTGATGGCCATCAAGAAGGATGACAGCTCGGAGGGAAGCATTCCTCATACCAGGTCCTGGGTCTCATACCTTTTTATCCTTGGTGCCTCAGGTCGGGTTTCTTTCTGAGATCCTTAAACTCATGAGGAGGTACAAAACCTGGTGTCAACTGCCAAGAGATCGAGGTCCAGGACAACATATTTGGGAGTAAGACCGACTCCTTTAGTTATTTTTATCATGGTACTCAGCGACTGTCAGAGAAGGGGCTTTTGGCGGGATTCCTGATGGTGTGGCTACAGAACTGCGTAGTCTCCGGAGGGACAGGTTCCATTGAGAGGATCAGCCGCCACTTTATCCTCCCTGCCGTAAAGCTAGTCTTTGGGGTCAGACTGGCCCTTTTTCCGGCCATGGTGTGCAGCATACACCATGGCCTTTATGCCTTTTCTTCTAAGGTCATCGCCCGTGACACGGTGATGGATTTTGAACGCATAGAGCTGCCATACCATTATCTGATGGGGTGGCTGTTAATGCACAACCGATCTTTGATGAGGCCTGGAGCAGAAGATGGCGTTACGGTTGATGATGCTTTCATTTTCTGATTCTACCATCAGCCCTGCGAGTACAGCACCCTGCCAGCCTGTCGGAGAGGGCTGGTGAGAGTGGACGGATACGACTTTTTTGTGTCCGTTCCTCGTTTTACTGCTGAAAAAGTGAGGAGTGTACATATTGATGGTACCGAACCTCCTCTCCTCTTACATGAGAAAATGCTCCTTTGGCTGCGTAATATCCGTCCAGGGCACCTAGTGTATCGTAACCGCAACATCGTCTATCTGAAGCCTTACTTGCCCAGCAGGTTCTCCCGTCAGTTCGGGTATAGCCAGTTGTTCTTTGACAGTCCCAGCTCTTGCCTGGGCTTTGAAGGTAGTGTGCTGGATGGTATCAGGGCATGGCATTATTATGACACGGTTCATACCGGAACCACCTTTTCAGTCCCTAATGGTGAGGTGCCAGGAGAGATTTTGTATATGGCGGCCTTATACCATGTTACGGCGAGCAAGCCTCCCGTTTATTTTGACCCGAGTACCAGCTTCATTGTGGGTACCAGCTTGGTGGAGAAGCCCAAGGGGTCTAAGACGAGGAAGAGGAAGGCGAATGCGGTTCCTGCGCCTGACTCGGAGTCGACAACCGCGGATGAAGAGAATAACGAGCATGAGGCAGATAACTCTTTCCCTCCTGTGGAAGATGCTGGGGCGGATCAGCCGCCTGTTGTGCCAGATGAGATGGTGGCGAATCATCCGCCCGTCGTGCCTGGTCCTTCGCACAAGCGGGGCAGATGCGTGTCCACTGATGGGGGCAGAACCTACCCTATGAAGCGGGCTGCGGTAAGACACCGCGTGCTATTCATTAAAGAGAGAGGTGAAGGTGATGATGCCGCTTCGGAGGTGAATTGAACTACAGCCATCTTCTCCTTTAATCCTTTTTTTTCCTGAACTGTTGCTTAATCATTTTTTTTTCTGTAGGCGTCAGAAGAAAGGGATTTCTCAGAACCAGCTGATGTTCCTGAAGTGGATCCGATCATAGCCACTTTGGTTAGTGACATATGTACCGAGATCGTTGCTGCCGAGGTTCTCCCGACGACGGCTGAAGCTCCTCCCGTCGTGGAGGTATCCATTTAGGGCGATATTGATGTCACTACCATATTTCTAGTTTGAGGGTATTTTTGTCATTTTTGGTGTTATTTGAATTTATTAGAATTTATTTGAATTTAATATATATTATTAGGAATTTTTAAATAATTTAATTGAATGGTTGATTTAAATACTAATTTAATTATTGCCTTGTGATTTTGGTTAGCCTAACCTAGATTGGACCTAACCTAGATTGGTCATAACTAGCTTAGTGAGCCACTTTGAGAATTAGATGGTTTAGTTAAGGGTTTAAGTCAAGTTTAGTCAAGTTAAGTGATTTTGCAAAAGACTAGGATAGAACCCATTGTTCTAGGCCATCCATTAGTCTAGATTCATTTCTAGCCCTAGGATGTAACCTAAAAACCCTAACACTAATAAAAGTGACCAGCCAAGACCCCCCTTGCCTATATAATGTCTCCATAGGGATTTGTGCCTCTGTTTAATTAGCACTCCATTTTCCTAAAGAATAGGTAAGCCTTTATTAATTTTCTTCATAGTTTAATGAATAGGACTCCATTTTATTTGGGATTTCTTCCATTATGATCTAATCAATGTTCTCTTGCTGATGGTGGAGTAAAATCACAGATTGGAATCAATTTGGGAGATTGGGTGACTTATGGAGATTCCCTCATTGAAGAGTTTTTGTGTTGGAAGAACACATAGAGGTAAAATCCTATCCCCTCATTACAACTAGGGTTTCCTTGCACCTACACCTAGCCCTAGGAGTCCTGATTCTGTAGGTATAGGGTTTTCCAGTTTTCGTGTCCTGTACGTGTCCGTATCGGACACGTATCAGAGACATACGCAGGTGTTCGACGAAATGCCACAAAGGGCATTTCGTTCGATATTTCAAATTGTGTTTCAATAGAAATTCTTATTTTGATGTCGCTTACACATTCGTGATTGACTAGGGTGAATTTGAGTTGTGTTCGAGTCGCACAGGACTCGCGGACACGCCTGCGCGCGCGCGGGCAGCAGTATCCTGCTGCTCGTGGGCTCGTATGGGCTATTTAGGACACGTGGGCGTGTGTCATTCGACGTGGAGCTCGGGGCAGTATCTGACAGGACACTCCCCAAGTCTCGTGTCACTTGGTTGCGTGTCGGGTGCGTGCGGACACGTGCACTGGTCACGCGAGCTCGTGCCAGTCTCGTGCGTGTCTGTGCTTTTGTTCTGGACACTCGTGTGTCCTGTTATAAGACACCATTTGGGTTGTGTGTTATCTTCTAGTATACCCTAACTAATATCAACCAAATGTTCATCACGATTTGTTGCAATGAGTAGGAAATCGATGTAGTTTTGGTTATGTCCTATTCGAACTGATATTGTGAGTATCAGAGAATTTATGTGCACTGTTCCTTGCTGTCATTTTATTTTAATGATTAATATCATGTAAATTAACTATAGGTTAATGTCTGAACAATTTATAACATGTAGGATGCATTTTATGTTAAGAATTATGCAGGAGGGAAATTGATTTCAAGGGAAGAGGGCATTTGACTGATACACTATTGTATCAGTGAAAGATATCACTGTCCGTCATCCTATTTTTCCCTCTATGAGTTATACTCAGTATTAGCTCTAATTTCTTTACTGATCAGTAGATGACATGCTAGGTTGAGGGGATACATTGTTTTGAAATGGTTATTGTGGGTTCGAATGAGAAAGGAATTGAACCTGTGAGATGATTTGAGACTCTGAGACTACACAAACCTGAAATCTGGGTTGTTTATGAACCTGAGATATTGAGTTGGGTGTTAACTGATGGTTGTGTTTCTTCAAATCTGAGTTGAACTTAAATTCCAGAATATTAACTGTTGTCCATTTCGAATTCCATTAGTCTTGATAGCATGTTATTTAATGTGGTTTAGTCTCTAGCATATGGGTCATGTTGGGGATTAATTGATGTGTTCATCAGTGGTTACATGAGATAGAATGATGGTTTGAAACATGACTGATTCTTCAAATTTGCCTAACTACCCAAAACTGAGAAATACTTGTTGCACTGTCTCACAGAATACTAATGACCTGCCACTCACCTCCCTCACTGCAATCCTGTGACACACATTTACATTCCTGTCATACATATCCAGCACTGTTGTGTTCAGTCACATAATTCCAAATTCCTGCTAACCCCTATACACATTCACATTCCTACCTATTTTCCATTTCCTGTCACATGTTTCAGCCCACTCATAACACACACAATTGTAAATCCTGTACACACACTTGGTTCCTATCTCTCATCCACTCTCACATTCATACACACACACATACACACTAGCCTCACTATCATACAGGGGCAGTCACTCTCTTACTCATATTTCTCTCACACACACTCACACACACAGCATATCACTCACAACCCTCATGCACACACACACATAGCCCTCTTTATATCTATATATATATATATTAAATGCCATGTTATATATATAGCTAATGTGTACTGATGTATGCCTATATATATATAGTTAGTTCTTTTATGTATTGATCTTCAATGCCTAGTATAGATAACTTTGATATTGGACAAGTGTGACTTATGAATGTGTGTTGGCTTGATTTAGGCTTGGATAGCTTGAAGTGGTGTATACTAGCTAGTGTAGGCTTGTGTGACCTAGTATAGACTAGTTTAGACTTGATAGCCTAGTTTAGACTTGGTTAGACCTAGTTTGACCATAGTTGACCTAGTTTGACTTCTAGGGTTGACCAGAGTTGACCAAGAGTTGACTTTGGCCTAGATTGACCTACATTCATGTAGAATGCATTGCAGTGTTTCATTTTATCATTTTGGTCTTGTTGTGACTTGTGTTCTAAATAGGAGCCAGACACCACTCCTCGGATAGTACTTTCATATTGGGCACTCAGATACCAGGCGAGTACATTTTCTGATCATTTCATATCCTACTTAGAACTATTTTCTGCATTAAATTACTTTACTTGTTACTGTCACGTTGGTCACACGGATTGGTACTATATGGATCCCTTCTTGAGATGTTATCCTTTGGGAGCATCGGGTACTACATGTTCTGTGCGTTTCACTTACATGGCGTATCACTATGCTTCATTGGTTATTTGATCACTTATGACATATACTCTTATGATCACAGAGTCTCCTAGAATCCTTATCCCATTTACTGGGTATCCTAGAATCTCCTAGAATCCCTATTTATGGGACATCCATGTATCACCCTTCGGGGGCCTTTGCATGGAATTATAACATAACCTGGTTGGATCCTTGTGTATTGATTAGGGGTACAGGGGAGTAGAATTAGACATATGAATACTATCCAAGTAGTGTAGCATCAGAATCTTTCCATAGTGTAGCATCAGAATCTCCTATGCCATTTACATGTCTATATTGTACTGTGACTCACTAGCCACAGTTAATCTCTATTTATAGTAGATATTTCTGTTACAGTTCTCTCTCTGTTTACATACTGTATTTTCTTCAGTACCTGTATCTTATATTACTGCATGATTATATTTTCTAACCTGCTATGATCTGTTGAGATGTATTGTGCTCGCTCCTGTCCTGACTGGACCTGTTAAAAATATTACAGAGGACGAGGAGGAGGCCTGTGTGGATACCTTCTACGGGGCAGCCCTAGATGATACTTGCGAGCTGGACTCTCAGGAGGACCCAGCTCTAGCTGAGGACATCACCCCCATTTCCTAGACTAGCTTAGTTAGGCCTTATCTTATTTTATGTTGTCTTGAGACTATTTAGCTAGACTTTACTTCTGTTCAGAGATTCTGAGTTGTATATATTCTTTCGTATTCAGTAGCTGGGATTTGTACTCTCGATATTTGCTGGGATATTATCTTAGACTACTTTATTATCTATATTTTCTTGAGTTCTACATCATATCGTGCTATCTCTTCCTTAGTTGTGATTGAGTTCATTTACTGCTATGTCACCCCCATTCGGGGAGTATAAACTGCTTAGTATTATATTGTTAGATGTATGTTGACCTAGGACAACGTTCTACCGCCGATACTGCGGCGTAGACTGGACGTACCCACGTCTCGTGCCCTTACTCTAGGGTGCGGGCCGTGACACGTTTTTAGTGGCGGCCCATGCAGGTCTAGACTAGAAGTGTAGTGGTATTCGAATTAGAGTATCACTACAGCCTGCAGTTGGATATAGGACATTAATTTTTAAGGTACTCAATCACTTTAGGAAAAATTCTTTTATTGCCATCTAAGTCCTTATTGTCAGCTGATCCTTTGAATTTTAATTGTCCGCCTTTGTTATATCGCTTCTTTCTCAGAAATTGATACTCTTGTTTGTTTATCTTCAGGATGGTAGAGACTCGATCGCAGCGTACCATTCATGGGAATGCTATAGAGGGGACTGCTACCTCTCAGCCAGTACAGCAGGGCCAGGGGACTGCAGCTCCTGCTACCTCTGCTCGTATTGAGACCTCGACAGCAGCAGCAGGGGGTATGCTTCCACCGGCTCAGAGACAGGACCCAGTCATCGCAGAGGAGCCTTCTAACAACCGTCACCTACGGGATACGTGGATGCAGCACAGATGTTCGCATACTTCCAGCGGTTCATAGACCGGCAACAGGCTCGACAGGACAGGGGCATGGAGTTGGCCCTTACGACGGTTGCAGCTCGACCAGTAGTTCAGCAGCCGAGGACACCGGGGATAGAGCAGTTCCAGAAGATGAGCCCCAGAGACTTTCTGGGGACAGAGGGGATACTATATGCTGATGAGTGGATCGAACATATAGAGGAGATCTTCCGCCTGGCCCGGATACCAGCAGATCTTCAGATTGAGGCCGCAGCTAGCCAGATGTGAGATCTTGCTCGCATCTGGTATCAGTCAGACCCCATGGTGGGGGTAGCTGGGCAGACTTGGGAGGAGTTCAAGGGCTTCTTCAAGAAGAAGTTCTTCCGAGATTCAGCACTCAGAGCCTTGGAGTCGCAGTTCGAGAGCCTAGTCCAGGGGAGCCTTTCAGTGGAGGAGTACGTAGGGGAGTTCGACCGCCTCGGCAGGTTCGTAGAGGGCTTGAGCGAGACGACGAAGGCCCAGAGGTTCCGGAAGGGTCTGGTCAAGGAGGTCAAGTCCCTGACCAAGGGCAACAGGGATGCCACATTCGAGAAGATCTTGACGGGAGCCTTGTTGGCCGAGGATGATCTTGAGCTTAGGCTCAAGAGGGGGCGACACCCATGTGGGGGCAGCAACAGCGGAGGCCAGGCCAAGAGGCCCTACTTTCAGCACCAGCAGCTGAGGCAGTTTCAGCCGCAGCCGATCCAGCAGAGGCCAGTTCACCAGCAGCAGCAGCCGAGACAACACCAGCAGGGTCAGAGACTGGGTGTTACTTGTGCCTACTGCAAGAAGCCTAGGCATGTCTTCAATGAGTGTCGAAAGAGGCTGGGCCAGTGTCTGGTGTGTGGCTCGACAGAGCACCAGATGAGGGAGTGCCGCATGGGACGAGCAGCTCAGGGGGCAGCAGTCAGAGCTCCAGCAGGCCAGCAGAGAGGACCAGCCCTGCCGATACAGCAGCAGAGGTTCGTCCAGCACCAGCAGCAGGCCAGGGGAGGCCAGCAGGGGCGAGCTTTCGCCATGGCAGCTGGAGATGCATAGGTGATAGGAGAGCTGATTGCAGGTTCGATCCTTCTCGACTCCAGTCCAGCTTTTGCATTATTTGATTCCGATGCTTCGCATAGCTTCATATCAGTATCTTTTGCGATTAGACACGGTATTATAGCTGAATCATTGCCTAGGACTTACAAAATTACGACCGGGGGTGGCATTATCCTCGTGAGTGATGTTTGTAACGGTCGGAGTATAGTTTTGGGAGGCCGTGAGTTGGAGGTGAGCCTGCTCATAATGCCATTGCCGAACTACAACATAGTACTAGGCATGGACTGGTTGAGCAGGCACCACGCCAGCATTAATTACAGAGGGGGTAGAGTTCTCTTCAGAGCGTCAGGGAAGCCAGAGTTCGAGTACTCCAGACGTCTGGCAGAGCAAAGTAGCAGAGTTTTCTGTGGAGTCTCGGTTGAGGAGCAGGCGATTCTATACCCTTTGATAGCAGAGTATATGGATGTTTTCCCAGAAGAGTTGTCGGGATTGCCACCAGACAGAGACATAGAGTTCTCGATAGACTTGGTTCCAAGAGCGGAACCCATCTCTCAGCATGTCTATCGGGTGAACAACAGTGAGCTGGTGGAGTTGAAGAAGCAGGTGGATGAGCTACAGGACAAGGGCTTCATCCGCTCGAGTTCATCGCCATTGGGTGTACCAGTATTGTTTGTGCCGAAGAAGGATGGGTCAGTACGGATGTGTATTAACTACTGGGCACTCAACAACCTCACGATCAAGAACAAATACCCACTGCCGCGGATCGACGATCTATTTGATCAGTTGAGCGGAGAACGGGTAATTTTCAAGATTGATCTGAGGTCGGGATATCTCCAGGTGAAGGTGAAGAGGGAGGATATTCCCAAGACCGCTTTCAGGATGCGGTAGGGGCAGTTCGAGTTTTTGGTTATGCCATTTGGGCTAACCAATGCACCAGCAGTGTTTATGAACCTTATGAACAAGGTGTTCCACCAGTACCTAGATCAGTTTGTGGTGGTGTTCATTGACGATATCTTGGTATATTCTAAGACTGAGGAGGAGCACGAGGAGCATTTGAGGATCATGCTGGAGACTCTCAGGAAGGAGCAGCTTTACGGAAAGCTCTCCAAGTGTGAGTTCTTCTTGGACCGGGTAGACTTTTTGGGGCATATGGTGACTGGAGATGGTATCTCAGTTGACCCCAAGAAGATTGTAGCAGTTGAGGCATGGGCAGCGCCGACTTCAGTTGCAGAGATCAGGAGTTTCCTGGGGCAGGCAGAATATTATCGGAGATTTGTGCAGGATTTCTCCTGGGTTGCAGAACTGTTGACTCGGTTGACCCGAAAGGATGCTGAGTTCGTTTGGTCAGAAGAGTGTCAGGCAGCTTTTGATGAGTTGAAGAAGCAGCTTACGACAGCTCCGATTCTGACATTGCCTTCAGGATCAGGTAGTTTCACAATTTATAGTGATGCTTCAGGGAAGGGGCTGGGTTGCATCTTGCAGCAGCATGGGAAGGTGATTGCCTATGCTTCCAGGCAGTTACGTCCCCATGAGAAGAACTACCCTACCTATGACCTGGAGCTAGCAGCAGTGATATTTGCTCTGAAGTTGTGGAAGCATTATCTGTATGGTGAGAGGGTGGAGATCTTCACAGATCACAAGAGCTTAAAGTATATGTTCACTCAGAAGGAGTTGAACATGAGGCATCGCAGATGGCTAGAGTTAATGAAGGATTTTGACATCCTACTTCAGTATCATCCAGGAAAGGCCAACGTGGTTGCCGATGCCTTGAGTAGGTATCCGACAGCCACGTGTTTGACCATGGATCGGCATTTGCTTGCAGACTTGGAGAGCCTTAGGATTGAGGTGATCGTGCCCGGAGTGCAGATGCAGATGTGGGGCATGCAGATTCAGTCAGACTTGGTGGAGAGGATCAAGTCGGCACAGTTTGAGGACGTTGCTCTGCGGTGTCTCTGAGAGCAGGTTCGAGCAGGATTGCTGGAGGGCGAGTTTTCTCTTGCAGAGGATGGTGCCTTGAGGCACGGTTCCAGGTTATGTGTGCCCAGCGGAGATCTTCGGGAGCAGGTTATGCAGGAGGCCCACAGATCTCAGTACTCTATACACCCGGGTGCCAACAAGATGTACCGAGATCTGAGGGAGCAAGTTTGGTGGTCAGGGATGAAGCGGAAGGTGGCTCGCTTCGTGGCTAGGTGCTTGGTCTGTCAGCAGGTCAAGGCAGAGAGACAGAGGCCCGGTGGATTGTTGCAGCCGCTGCCCATTCCCGAGTGAAAATGGGAGCATATCACTATGGACTTCGTATCAGGACTGCCGTGCACACCAGCAGGAAAAGACGCGATTTGGGTCATCGTTGATAGGTTGACCAAATCGGCCCACTTCTTGCCATTCAAGGTAGGTACGTCTACAGAGAGGCTGGCGGAGATGTATATGCGGCAGATAGTCAGTGTACAACCCCTAAATTCCTACTATATTTTTTTTCTTTTTCGATTTTGGTGGTGATTTAAAAATTTGTATTGTACGTCACGTAGTCGTATTGTACGTCGTGTACGAAAGTTCGTTTTTCGAATTTGCTCGACGAGTGCGAATATGTGCGAGCATACATATTTTTTTGAAAAATATTTTATTTATTATTTTATAGTTTCAAAATAATATATATAAAAATTATTTTGCTATCATTTCTATGTTGTTATTTTAGTTACTAGAAGCCTTCATTTATGCAGTTATTAATAGTGAATGATATTCCTATTGTATACTAGAAAAGCATAAATATTACTCGTACTTGCATATATATAATTCATAATATTTTATTAGTTATTTTTAAATAATAATGTATTTTCTAAATTATTATAATAGTATTTTTGGAAAATATATTTTGAAAATATTTTGGCAATTTAAATCTTGATTCAATTTTTGGAATTATTTAAATAGATTAGATATTTGGAATTTGAATTTTCTCAATTGATTTTTAAGCCAAAAGAATTTAAAATTCGTGCATACATATATTTCAAAATTATTTATTAGTCTATTTTTAATAAAAATGTAATTTTCGAGATTTATTAATATTAATTTTTTATTATTCAAAAAGACATTTAAAAATATTTATTATTTTTGAAATTATTATTATTGGTATTTTAAAAAATATATTTGGAAGTTATTGTGGCCATTTAAATATTGATTTAATTTTTGGATTTATTTTTATAGAGTAAATTAATATCTATAGTTGAAATTGAATTTATTTTAAAAACCAAGAATTTAATTAGATTTAAATTTGATTTGTATTTGGAATTGGATTTGATTTGGGTTTGAATTTCTTGAATTGATTTAAATTATTGGATTGAATATTCTAATTGGGTTTAAACTACTTCTAATTCCTATCTAATTGGGAATTCCCATATCCTATAAATAGGCAGGTACTCCTCCAATTCATTATTCCATCCACAAACTCCATCCATAAAACGTGTGTGCATCTTGTCCGTGTCCATCCTTTTCCCTTCCACTATTTTCTTGGATACATCTACAAATTCTTTTCGTGTCCGACAACCCCGAACACCGACTCGTCTCGTGTCTCGCAGGACACAATTCCCAAAACACCAACTCTAATCTTAACCCTAACCCTAATTTGGTCGGAACCACGACCAACTACCTGTCGACCGACACAGCACCCTCGCCCAACCATCGACACACCCCAACACCAACAAAACCCCTAAACCTATCCCTATCCTAACCCAACCCGACCACCGGGTTCATCCCGCCACCTCGACCAACCACCGTTGCCGCCATGTCCAGACCACCACTATCTGCATCGTCATCACCACCAACACCACCATGGTATCACCGCCACCATCTTCCCGACCACCCGACATCACCACGCCGTCACCAACAACCCCCACCTCGTCATCTCCGTCGCCCGGCCACCCGCCAGACCCCGTCAACCACCACCCTCACGATAGCTGCCGCCACCATCGGCCAAACCAACCACCGACAAACCCAAATTAAACTAAAAATCCAAAACTCACCTCGACCCGGACGTCCCCGTTGAACCCCGACCAGCTTCCTGGCGTCTCCTCCCGGATCTGTTGCGCTTCGCAGCTCCGATCAACGTTCAACGACCGGGACGCCGATAGCAGTCGCCGCCGCTGCCGCGTACCGGCGCCTGCAGTGCCAGCACCCCGATTCCGCGAAGCGCCGCCAGTGCCCAGCCGCTGTCGCGCACGCCAGCTCCGTCTTCCCCTCCGGTCGGCCGCCCGCGCCACCGAGACCCTCCGTCGGCGCTAACCCAAGCCGCCGCGCAGAAACCCCTCACTCCCGCCAGTCGTCACTTCCTCCGCTCCTCTCGTCTTCGTCTGCCTCCCCTCGACTTCCCCCAAACTTCGCCGCCTCGCTCCCAGTGAGCCTCCGCACAGCCCGCCGTGGCCTCGCCGTCGCCACCGTCCCTCTCCGCTCGTTCCCCGACGAACCCACTCTCCTCCGCCTTGCCCACCAGCCTCGCCGCCTGCGCCGGAGCAAGCGCCGCCGGCGAGCTCCCAATCTTCCCGCTCGACCGCCTCCACTCCCGTACAGCCGCTCTGCCACCTCGGCGAGCACCACCGCCCTACGTCAGCCTCCATCCGCCTCTCCTCCACGAAACCCTCTCACCGCTCGCCGCCCTCTCTCCCCCGATCCGGCTGTCCCGTTCTCCCGCTTTCTCCCTCGCAGAACCGGTGCATAATGGTTTGATCAACCAAGTGCACTTTGGTTCGCTTTATTTTATCGTTCTTCGTGGATGGAGACATAGCTAAACTTGTCCTTTAGAGTCCCATCCGCGACTGCCTTGGTAACTCCTTTTTGAAATTTTTTGGTCGCCCTTGAACCACGTATTCGTGCTCACTAATATCGCCTTTTTGAACTCCTTATTGCTTTCGCCTTCACCTATTTTAGAAGGACGAAAATATTATACTAGAACTTCCTCTAGCCTTCCTATCGAGTATGACCGTACCGTATTATTTTATCTACGATCTCGATCGCGATTTCTTACGACATGATTTGTGAAAACATTGTCGTCATTGGATCCCCATTGATACCCCTTGTGTCCTCTCACCCCCTACAAAATTTTTTATTTCGAGGACTAAATTCTTTTAAGTTGGGTAGGATGTAAAACCCCTAAATTCCTACTATATATTTTTTTTCTTTTTCGATTTTGGTGCTGATTTAAAAATTTGTATTGTACGTCACGTAATCGTATTGTACGTCGTGTGCGCGGAAGTTCGTTTTTCGAATTTGCTCGACGAGTGCGAATATGTGCGAGCATACATATTTTTTTGAAAAATATTTTATTTATTATTTTATAGTTTCAAAATAATATATATAAAAATTATTTTGCTATCATTTCCAAGTTGTTATTTTAGTTACTAGAAGCCTTCATTTATGCAGTTATTAATAGTGAATGATATTCCTATTGTATACTAGAAAAGCATAAATATTACTCGTACATAATATTTTATTAGTTATTTTTAAATAATAATGTATTTTCGAAATTATTATAATAGCATTTTTGGAAAATATATTTTAAAAATATTTTGGCAATTTAAATCTTGATTCAATTTTTGGAATTATTTAAATAGATTAGATATTTGGAATTTGAATTTTCTCAATTGATTTTTAAGCCAAAAGAATTTAAAATTCGTGCATACATATATTTCAAAATTATTTATTAGTCTATTTTTAATAAAAATGTAATTTTTGAGATTTATTAATATTAATATTTTTTATTCAAAAAGACATTTAAAAATATTTATTATTTTCGAAATTATTATTATTGGTATTTTAAAAAATATATTTGGAAGTTATTGTGGCCATTTAAATATTGATTTAATTTTTGGATTTATTTTTATAGAGTAAATTAATATCTATAGTTGAAATTGATTTTATTTTAAAAACCAAGAATTTAATTAGATTTAAATTTGATTTGTATTTGGAATTGGATTTGATTTTGGTTTGAATTTCTTGAATTGATTTAAATTATTGGATTGAATATTCTAATTGGGTTTAAACTACTCCTAATTTCTATCTAATTGGGAATTCCCACATCCTATAAATAGGCAGGTACTCCTCCAATTTATTATTCCATCCACAAACTCCATCCACAAAACGTGTGTGCATCGTGTCCGTGTCCATCCTTTTCCCTTCCACTATTTTCTTGGATACATCTACAAATTCTTTTCGTGTCCGACAACCCCGGACACCGACTCGTCTCGTGTCTCGCATGACACAATTCCCAAAACACCAACTCTAACCTTAACCCTAACCCTAATTTGGTCGGAACTACGACCAACTACCTGTCGACCGACACAGCACCCTCGCCCAACCATCGACACATCCCGACACCAACAAAACCCCTAAACCTATCCCTATCCTAACCCAACCCGACCACCGGGTTCATCCCGCCACCTCGACCAACCACCGTTGCCGCCATGTCCAGACCACCACTATCTGCGTCGTCATCACCACCAACACCACCGTGGCATCACCGCCACCATCTTCCCGACCACCCGACATCACCACGCCGTCACCAACAACCCCCACCTCGTCATCTCCGTCGCCCGGCCACCCGCCAGACCCCGTCAACCACCACCCTCACGATAGTCGCCGCCACCATCGGCCAAACCAACCACCGGCAAACCCAAATTAAAATAAAAATCCAAAACTCACCTCGACCCGGACGTCCCCGTTGAACCCCGACCAGCTCCCTGGCGTCACCTCCTGGATCTGTTGCGCTCCGAAGCTCCGATCAGCGTCCAACGACCGGGACGCCGACAGCAGTCGCCGCCGCTGTAGCGTACCGGCGCCTGCCGTGCCAGCACCCCGATTCCGCGAAGCGCCGCCAGTGCCCAGCCGCTGCCGTGCGCGCCAGCTCCCTCTTCCCCTCCGGTCGGCTGCCTGCGCCACCGAGACCCTCCGCCGGCGCTAACCCTAGCCGCCGCGCAGAAACCCCTCACTCCCGCCGGTCGTCACTTCCTCCGCTCATCTCGGCTTCGTCTGCCTCCCCTCGACTTTCCCCAAACTCCGCCGCCTCGCTCCCAGTGAGCCTCCGCACAGCCCGCCGCGGCCTCGCCGTCGCCACTGTCCCTCTCCGCTCGTTCCTCGACGAACCCACTCTCCTCCACCTTACCCACCAGCCTCGCCGCCTGCGCCGGAGCATGCGCCGCCGACGAGCTCCCAATCTCCCCGCTCGACCGCCTCCACTCCCGTGTAGCCGCTCCGCCACCTCGGCGAGCACCACCGCCCTACGTCAGCCTCCATCCGCCTCTCCTCCACGAAACCCTCTCACCGCTCGCCGCCCTCTCTCCGCCGATCCGGCTGTCCCGTTCTCCCGCTCTCTCCCTCTCAGTTTGTCTCTCTCTCTCTTTCAGTCCGGGTGTCCTCTTCGAGGAGAAACCGATTTCTTTTATTTATTTATTTATTTATTTATTTATTTATTTATTTATTTATTTATTTATTTATTTATTTTATTTTATTTTACTTTCTTGTTATTTTATGTTATTGTTAATTATTATTATTATTATTATTATAAATTCTATTATTAGTAATATTCTTAGTTCTATTTCATACTTATCCTTATTATTATTATTATTATTATTATTATTATTATTATTATTATTATTATTATTCTTTTTGCTAAAATTAATACTAGTATGGGTATTGTCACTAATTTTTTAATTATATTAAAATAAAGGTAGATATTAAATGATTTTCTAAAAATATCTTGTAATAGTAATATATGTTGTATGGGCTCTAATATATCTATTTTCGTATATTTCGTTGCTTGTTAACTAAAAGGATTTAATATTTTCATAAATAATTATGGGCTTAGTCCTTGGGAAGGGTTCTATGGGATTATATTATATTGGGCCATAGAACTAGGCCATATAGTCTTTATTACTTCTAATATATTATTTTAAGTTTTATATAAGTAAATAGTACCTTAGACTCGTAGTTTTTTTATATATTATACTATTTCCAACTAAACCTTACTATAAATAGTTTGGGGCCTTTATTAATAAGATTTTCTAGTATATAGCTACGTTTATTCTAACTAATAAAAATATATTTTCGAATAGAGTTAATATTTTTATTTTCTAAAAACTCGTATATATATAATATCTATCCATTATTTCTTTAATTTTTTCTTCTGTCTGTATCCAGCCGTATTATTTCTATTCCTTCCCCCATTTCAAGACTACCTTATGTCCACCCTAACTAACTTGACCGTCCTGGACCCAATGGAACTGTCCGTGCCACCATCTGAGGTCACCATGTATAGTTGTTGCACCGAAATTGCAGTTCGTGCCACATTGATTATTGTAGTACTCCAGGCGCCCTACCAGGCAAGACACCTTGCCTTCACTTTTTAATTTCTTGCTCAATATCATGCATGTTTTTACTTATTCTAGAAAATATAAATTGTACTTGCAAATTATTATATTTTAGTTGTATATGGCTTAGAGTTAAGGGACCACCTTTGTTTGTGTCGCATTCATTGGCCCGACACTTGTGTATCACGAGTCACGAGTCTCATTTAGATCTCGGACGTACGTATCGACTGGCCATCGGTGCGCACATGCCGTGCGATAGACAATAACTGCTAAATAGTTATGGTTTTCTAGAACACTTAGCGACTTAGCAGTTATTAGGAATGTCGTGATGTGGATTCAGCACGAGTAGTGCATGGGAAGGGTGGAGACAGTTATTAGGCGCAGGGGCTTTCAAACCTTTACTTTTCTCTAGATGCCATTTGTGACTCAGCCGAGAGCTAGTATACCGTGCACTTATTTACTTTTCTCTAGATGCCACTAGTGCCCCGGTTAAAACATAAATGTGCCGTGTATTTACTTTCCTCTAGCTGCCGTTAGTGACTCACCCAAGAGCTAGTGGTCGTGTATTTATTTTTCTCTAGATGCCCCTTAGCTCTCACTCGAGTGCTAATGGGCCGTGCATTTACTTTTCTCTAGACGCCACTAGTGCCTTGGTTGAAACGCTAACGCGCCGTGTTTCTAGTCTCCAGAGCCCTTGTGTGGAACGTTGTCTTCAAAAGCATATTCACATAGAATGGTTAAGAACCTTTATTTGTGTAGTTTTCTGTTGAGCTTTATTTATTCAGTTATCGGCATGATATTATGTGTCTTGTTACGTCCCTCTGAGGACCTGATTATCTCGCCAGGTATGTGCTATTGTCTTCGCAGGTATTCTAGCTCTAGCCGTGACTATCACTATTTTTCGAAGACGCTTGCGCTTTGTTCGTCTTGTCATTTTTATCGCTCAATTTATTGTACATTTCTTTCATTGGGATAGTTGGTAGTGGACTTTGTCTCCGCCCAACGATTGTACCAAAAATATTCGAGTTGATTTTATATTATATTTCTTTTCATTGTGGATAAGATTTAGTTTGTCTTGGATTACTATATTTTACAGCTTATGTATTCATACGAGACTTATATATTTCGTATGAATACAGCTGGCATGTCTACGTTCCTAATCCTACATATTTTGGGACTGGGGCATTACAGTCAGGATTCACGGGGTTCCGGTCAGCATCGTCTCAGATCGGGATAGTCGCTTTACTTCCCATTTCTGGCGGAGTCAGCAGACCAGCTTGGGCACTCAGCTCAAGTTTAGTACTGCTTACCACTCCCAGACGGACGGACAGTCAGAGCGGACTATTCAGACACTTGAGGATATGCTGCGGACATGCGTCCTGGACTTTGGAGGTTTCTGGGATCATCTTTATTTGGTGGAGTTTGCTTACAACAACAGTTTCCAGGCCAGCATCGAGATGTCACCTTTCGAGGCTCTGTACGGGCGTAGGTGTCGTACACCCTTATCTTGGGATGATGTTGGTGAGCGAGCTTTACTAGGGCCAGAGATGGTTGTTGATGCAGTCGAGAAGGTGAAGCTCATCAGGGACAGACTTCACGTGGTACAGGATAGACATCGACACTGGGCTGATTGCCACCGGAGGCCCTTGGAGTTTGAGGTACAGATTAGAGTAGGATTAGTTTTAGGTTGTTTGTTTATGATTTTTGATCATGTTTGTTTATTATAATTAATTGAGACCTTGCTTGTGATTAGGTCGGAGACCAGGTTTTCTTGAGGATATCTCCAACTCGTGATACGATACGTTTTGGTGGAGGCGGGAAGCTTAGCCCGCGCTTCATCGGCCCTTTCGTTATCAGAGGGAGAGTCGGTGACGTGGCATACAGGCTAGACTTGCCGCCTGTACTAGTGGGGGTCCACAACGTATTCCACGTATCACAGTTGAGACGGTACGTGGCTGACCCTAGCCATGTACTTGATCATTCGGAGATTGAGGTTGGGCCTTCTCTCAGCTATCCAGAGCAGCCAGTGGAGATTCTGGATCGACGGAAGAAGGTTCTGAGGAACCAGGTGATACCCTTGGTATGCGTCGCATGGAGGCATTATTCTCTAGGAGAGTCTACCTGGGAGCGGGAGGATGAGATGCGCGAGCGATACCCATATCTTTTTGGACCGTGAGGAATACTTTCTATCCTTCTCATCTGTTGCATTTCGCCTTTCAATTTCGAGGACGAAATTCTTTTAAGGAGGGTAGATTTGTCACTACCACATTTCTAGTTTGAGGGTATTTTTGTCATTTTTGGTGTTATTTGAATTTATTAGAATTTATTTGAATTTAATATATATTATTAGGAATTTTTAAATAATTTAATTAAATGGTTGATTTAAATACTAATTTAATTATTGCCTTGTGATTTTGGTTAGCCTAACCTAGATTGGACCTAACCTAGATTGGTCATAACTAGCTTAGTGAGCCACTTTGAGAATTAGATGGTTTAGTTAAGGGTTTAAGTCAAGTTTAGTCAAGTTAAATGATTTTGCAAAAGACTAGGATAGAACCCTTTGTTCTAGGCAATCCATTAGTCTAGATTCATTCCTAGCCCTAGGATGTAACCGAAAAACCCTAACCCTAACAAAAGTGATCAGCCAAAATCCTCCCTTGCCTATACAATGTCTTCATAGGGATTTGTGCCTCTTTTTAATTAGCTCTCCATTTTCCTAAAGAATAGGTAAGCCTTTATTAATTTTCTTCATAGTTTAATGAATAGGATTCCATTTTATTTAGGATTTCTTCTATTGTGATCTAATCAATGTTCTCTTGCTGATGGTGGATTAAAATCACAGATTGGAATCAATTTGGGAGATTGGGTGACTTGTGGAGATTCCCTCATTGAAGAGTTTTTGTGTTGGAAGAACACATAGAGGTAAAATCCTATCCACTCATTAAAACTAGGGTTTCCTTGCACCTACACCTAGCCCTAGGTGTCCTAATTCTGTAGGTATAGGGTTTTCCAGTTTTTGTGTCTTGTACGTGTCCGTATCGGACACGTATCAGAGACATGCACAGGTGTTCGATGAAATACCACAAAGGGCATTTCGTTCGATATTTCAAATTATGTTTGAATAGAAATTCTTATTTTGATGTCGCTTACACATTCGTGATTGACTGGGGTGAATTTGAGTTGTGTCCGAGTCGCACAGGACTCGCGGATACGCTTGCGTACGCGCGGGCAGCAGTGTCCAGCTGCTCGTGGGCTCATGTGGGCTATTTAGGACACGTGGGCGCATGTCATTCGACGTGGAGGTCGGGGCAGTGTCTGACACGACACTCCCTAAGTCTCGTGTCACTTGGTTGCGTGTCGGGTGCGTGCGGACATGTGCACTGGTCATGCGAGCTCGTGCCAGTCTCGTGCGTGTCTGTGCTTTTCTTCTGGACACTCGTGTGTCCTGTTATAGGACACCATTTGGGTTGTGTGTTATCTTCTAGTATACCCTAACTAATATCATCCAAATATTCATCATGATTTGTTGCAATGAGTAGGAAATCGATGTGGTTTTGGTTATGTCCTATTCGAACTGATATTGTGAGTATCAGAGAATTTATGTGCACTGTTCCTTACTGTCATTTTATTTCAATGATTAATATCATGTAAATTAACTATGGGTTAATGTCTGAACAATTTATAACATGTAGGATGCATTTTATGTTAAGATTTATGCAGGGGGGAAATTGATTTCAAGGGAAGAGGGTATTTGACTGATACACTATTGTATCAGTGAAAGATATCACTGTCCTTTATCCTATTTTTCCCTCTATGAGTTATACTCAGTATTAGCTCTGATTTCTTTACTGATCAGTAGATGACATGCTAGGTTGAGGGGATACATTGTTTTGAAATGGTTATTGTGGGTTCGAATGAGAAAGGAATTGAACCTGTGAGATGATTTGAGACTCTGAGACTACACAAACCTGAAATCTGGGTTGTTTATGAACCTGAGATATTGAGTTGGGTGTTAACTGATGGTTGTGTTTCTTCAAATCTGGGAACTTAAATTCCAGAACATTAACTGTTGTCCATTTCGAATTCCATTAGTCTTGATAGCATGTTATTTAATGTGGTTTAGTCTCTAGCATATGGGTCATGTTGGGGATTAATTGATGTGTTCATCAATGGTTACATGAGATGGAATGACGGTTTGAAACATGACTGATTCTTCCTATTTGCCTAACTACCCAAAACTGAGAAATACTTGTTGCACTGTCTCACAGAACACAAATGACCTGCCACTCACCTCCCTCACTGTAATCCTGTGACACACATTTACATTCCTGTCATACATATCCAGCACTGTTGTGTTCAGTCACATAATTCCTAATTCCTGCTAACCCCTACACACATTCACATTCCTACCTATTTCCTATTTCCTGTCACATGTTTCAGCCCACTCATAACACACACAATTGTAAATCTTGTACACACACTTGGTTCCTATCTCTCACCCACTTTCACATTCACACACACACACACACACATACACACTAGCCTCACTGTCACACATGGGCAGTCACTCTCTCACTCATATTTCTCTCACACACACTCACACACACACAGAGCATATCACTCACATCCTTCATGCACACACATACACATAGCCCACTTTATATCTATATATATATATATATTAAATGCCATGTTATATATATAGCTAATGTGTAGTGATGCATGCCTATATATATATAGTTAGTTCTTTTATGTATTGATCTTGAATGCCTAGTATAGATAACTTAAATATTGGACAAGTGTGACTTATGAATGTGTGTTGGCTTGATTTAGGCTTGGATAGCCTTGAAGTGGTGTGTACTAGCTAGTGTAGGCTTGTGTGACCTAGTATAGACTAGTTTAGACTTGATAGCCTAGTTTAGACTTGGTTAGACCTAGTTTGACCATAGTTGACCTAGTTTGACTTCTAGGGTTGACCAGAGTTGACCAAGAGTTGACTTTAGCCTAGATTGACCTAGATTCATGTAGAATGCATTGCAGTATTTCATTTTATCATTTTGGTCTTGTTGTTACTTGTGCTGTTCTAAATAGGAGCCAGACACCACTCCTCGGACAGTACTTTCATATTGGGCACTCAGATACCAGGCGAGTATATTCTCTGATCATTTCATATCATGATTAGAATTATTTCCTGCATTAAATTACTTTACTTGTTACTGTCACGTTGGTCACACGGATTGGTACTATATGGATCTCTTCTTGAGATGTCATCCTTAGGGAGCATCGGGTACTACATGTTCTGTGCGTTTCACTTACATGGCATATTACTATGCTTCATAGGTTCTTTGATCACTTGTGACATATACTCTTATGATCACAGAATCTTCTAGAATCCTTATATCATTTACTGGGTATCCTAGAATCTTCTAGAATCCCCATTTATGGGACATCCATGTATCACCCTTCGGGGGCCTTTGCATGGAATCATAACATAACCTGGTTGGATACTTGTGTATTGATTAGGGGTGAGGGGGAGTAGAATTAGACATGTGAATAATATCCAAGTAGTGTAGCATCAGAATCTTTCCATAGTGTAGCATCAGAATCTCCTATGCCATTTATATGTCTATATTGTACTCTGACTCACTAGCCACTGTTAGTCTCTATTTACAGTAGATATTTCTATTACAGTTCTCTCTCTGTTTACATACTGCATTTCCATCAGTACCTGCATCTTACTTTACTGTATGATTGTATTTTCTAACCTGCTATGATATGTTGAGATGTATTGTGCTCGCTCCTGTCCTGACTGGACCTGTTGAAAATATTACAGAGGACGAGGAGGAGGCATGTGTGGATACCTTCTACGGGACAGTCCTAGACGACACTTGCGAGCTTGACTCTCAGGAGGACGCAGCTCTAGCTAAGGACATCACCCCCATTGCCTAGACTAGCTTAGTTAGGTCTTATCTTATTTTATGTTGTCTTGAGACTGTTTAGCTAGACTTTACTTCTGTTCAGAGATTTTGAGTTGTATATTTTCTTTCGTATTCAGTAGCTGGGATTTGTACTCTGGATATTTGTTGGGATATTATCTTAGACTACTTTATCATCTATATTTTCTTGAGTTCTACATCATATCGTGCTATCTCTTCCTTAGTTGTGATTGAGTTCATTTACTGCTATGTTACCCCCATTCGGGGAGTATAAACTGCTTAGTATTATATTGTTAGATGTATGTTGACCTAGGACAGCGTTCTACTACCGACACTGTGGCGTAGGCTAGACGTACCCACGTCTCGTGCCCTTACTCTATGGTACGGATCGTGACAGTTGACCCTACCGAGCCAATCTCTGAGGGTGCTGGATTCCAGCCGGGTGATGTGGACCCCACTGCGTCTACCTCCGGGACTGCTGGAGCGAAGGAACCTACGGCATTCGTCTCGGATGTCGCTGGTGAGGAGGACACGTTCACTGAGATCGAGCCTCAACTTCTGCAACCCTCCCCTGGTAAGCTAAGTCAGATCTTGACCAGTGAGCAGGTTTATTCGCTCTATCATCACATCCTTCGGGTTAAGATAATTGATAGTTGCTCTGGACATACAGGTCCTGCCTCTTCACTGCCCATGACGGATATTGTCAGGAAAGGCTCTGCCAGCGGAGATCTGGTGGAAGGGAGCGTGCCTCCTCCTCTCCCAATTTATCTCGAGAGGCTTCCCACCGGATCGAGTTTGGAAGATCAAATGGCGGCACAGTCTGGACAGGGAGCAATGGTCCCTTCCTCCTTCTCTGCTCGTATGACTTCGGGGGTTGACCTCTCAGCCTTACCGAGTATCCAAGTTCTGCGGGCCGCAGAGGAAGAATTGGCCGCTGTTCAAGCGTCCTTTTGCTCCGAATTTATCTTTCATGTGGCAAGGGCAGCAAGTTCTGTTGCGTCTTCTTCGACACTGCCAGCTATACTTTCTTTGACGCCGTCCTCTACGGAAGTTCTGGATGAGGTGTCACAGAATGTGGTTGACAGCTTCTACCGCCATTTAAAAAGAGGAGTCGATGCTGCTGTAGAGCGGGGGACCCCCTTTGCCTTGGCCCGACAATGCGCTCATGTCCAAATTGAGATTCTTAAAACCCTTCCTGGCAGGGCGGGGATAGCTGCGCTTCTGGAGCCCAAGTTGATAGAGGCTGATCAGCTTGTGGCCCAATTTTGAATGCTGCGGCAAGCTGATCTGTCTGCAGCAATAGATCAGGAGCGGGGCTTTCTCACCACTGCCTTGGAGAAGATAAGGCTTGTGCGAGATACGTCCAAGCCGGTCATAATAAAGGACCTTAGCGACCTATCTCTCTTGTACGACCAGGTGAGCCGTCGGAGCGAGGTTTGCAGAGCTCGGAAAGCGGCCGCCTCCCGTGGAGTAACCGATACAAAGGAGCAGATCCTCGATCTTCAGAAGAAGCTGGCCTTCTTGGAGTCTGAGATTGAAGCTTTCCGTGCGGATAAAGAGTTGATCATTCAGGACGCCGAAAGGGTTTCCCGAGCTTCTGCTAACCTGGACCGTGCTCTGAAGAAGTTTGAGGATGGCTGGCGATCTCATGCGCACCTGGAAGATGCAGCGCTGCTGCCTCAGGAGGCCGAGCACTGGGCCAAACAGAGGTTTGAGCGGTCGACTACCTTGTTGAGAGACCGTCTCATGACATTATGTATCGCCGAACAATAGTCGACTTTTTCCTTCTTTTGATTATGTTCTTTTTCTTTCTTTTTCTATCTTATAATAGGGACATAGTCTCAGATAATGTAGTACCTTAGATTTTAAATAAATGAGCATGTTTCGACTCATTCTTCATTTCTTGTACTTGTTGTGTTTGTGGCATTTTGTCCTACTGGGGGACTATTTGTGGACCTGTTACCCTGGGCATACCTTGGTTTTAGGTACGGATAACAAGTTTGAGAGGGATACCTAGAACAACTTTTCGATGAGGGGGTTGTGAAAGTTCTTGGTATTGAAAGAATGCCATGGAGCAGCTGGGCTCCGAAGACATGATAAGGAAAGAGTGGCATGTACTAGAAAACTTAGTACAGCATTTGTGGTCGACTATGGATATTTGTGGTCAACAGAGGACATTTGTGGTCAACAAAGGACATTTGTGGTCGTCATAAGACATTTGTGGACCTATTATCCTTGGCGTACTCCGGTTGTGGGTACAGATAGTAAGTCGAGAGACAAACCAACATACTTACTCAGAGGTAATGAGGACATAGTAAATATGAGGGTTTCTTCGATGGAGCCTTCCCACTCAGAGGTAATGAGGACATGGCAAGAGTGGGCTCCATGAAGGGGTACATAGAACAACTCAGAGGTAACCAGGACATGGAAGTTCTATATGAGGGGGCGGTTTGTTTTTGATGGAAGTGAAACAACTCAGAGGTAGCATCGATATGGTTATCTTAGGAAATTTGTGGATCTGTTACCCTTTTTGTGCACTGGAAGTACGGGTAGTGGATCATGAGGAATGAGCTCCTTTTAAGAAGAAAGTTCAGAGGTATGATCATATGTGACTTACTATCCAAAAGATGCGATATAGATTGACCAGGATGGGAGTTCAGCGATACCTGTGGGTACATAACTCGACAATCTGAAAGATTTGGATGCAGAATGTGAGTTCAGCGGTAACACAGGGTACATAACTCAACTATCTGAAATATTCAGAAGCAGAATGTAAGTTCAGTGGTACCAGAGGGTACATAACTCTATAATCTGGGATATTTTGAGGATGAATGTAGGTGTGTTCAGTGGTACCAAGGGGTAGATGACCCGATAATCTAAGATGTTTGGAGGCCAAATGTGAGTTCAGCGGTACCGGAGGGTACATAACTCAATAATCTGAGATATTTAGAGGTAGACTGTGGGTTCAGCGGTACTGGAGGGTACATAACTCAACAGTCTGAGATATTTACAGTATTTTGTTTCAGACATAATACTTATTTAGGAAGTTGTCGTTGATGGGCAACATGAGCAAGTCTCTGTTTTGCTTTGCAAGGCGGTAAGCTCCATTGGAGAATACAGCATCGATGATGAACGGGCCTTCCCACTTTGGCTGGAACTTGTCGACGGTCTTGTGAGTCATGACCATCGGCCTCCGAACTGCCAAAACAAGATCACCTACTTGAAACGTTCTGATTTTGACCTTCTTGTTGAAGGCTCCGGAGATTCGGGCTTGATACAGCTCAATTCGTTGTTGAGCTAACAGGCGCCTCTCGTCTAGGGCCTCCAACTCTTGCAGTCGGCGATGGTGATTATCGTCTGTCGTTAATCGATAGGTGAGGGCGACACGGAGTGAGGGGATTTGGGTCTCCAAGGGAAGAACTACTACACTCTCGTATACCAAGGAGAATGGTGTGTTCCCGGTGGCCGTTCGTACTGTAGTACGGTACGCCCATAAGCATTCGCCGAGCTTTTCATTTCAGTCGCGTTTGTTTGATGACACAAACTTCTTGAGAAGCTTGATGATTATTTTGTTGAATGCTTCAGCCAGACCATTAGCCGCTGGGTTGTATGGTGTTGAAGCAATATTCTGGATTCGGTGTTTGTCGTAAAACCGATAAAAGGCGTGGCTTGCGAATTCGAACCGTTGTCGTGGATGATCCTTCGGAGAAGTCTAAAGCGGTAGATGACGTGATGCTTGAGGAAGCTGATCACGTTTGAAGTCTTGACTTCTGTGAGCGTAACAGCTTTCGTCCATTTGGAGAAGTAATCTGTGATTGCGAGTATGAAGCGATGTCCTCTGGAGGAAGGTGGAGTGATCGGACCAATAATGTCCATTCCCCATGCTTCGAATGGCCAGGATGCCACCGTCGGATGTAGAAACTCGAATGGCTGGTGGATGAAATCTACGTGGACTTGACAGGCTTTGCATTTTTGTGCATAGTCTATTGCATCTGCAACCATCGTAGGCCAATAATAGCCCATTCGTTAAAGGCGATCCTGTAATTTCGGGCCAGGCTGATGGGCCCCGCAGATGCCGTTATGAGCTTCACATACAGCTTCTTTGGCTTCTGTATTTGACAGACACCGAAGCAGTAATCTATCGTATGATCGCTGATATAGCATTTTCGTCTCTATATCGTAGAAGAATCTGAGGGAACGTCTTCTGATAGAAGTGGCTTCTTTCGAATTCTCTGGCAGGATATCGTAGACTACGAAGTCAATAAATGATTGTCTTCAGTCTGGTGCTTCGTCGACAGCCAACGCGGAGTAACTCTCAACACATTGAATATTATTCCTGGGACATACCAACTCACGGCTTATTATGTCAACCAGATGATGAATATGATTCAGAACTGCTATGGAAGCGACGAGACCTGCTAGGGCATTGGCTTCGATGTTCTGGAGCCTGGGAACATGTTCTATGAAGAACCCTTCCAAGGACGAGATGATGCAATTGCTATTGGGTGATAGGGGATCATGCCTTCATGGCGAACCTCGTATGAACCCCGAATCTGATTGACGATTAGCTGTGAATCGCCATATGCTTCGAGGTATTCTACCCCCAGCTCCTTTGTAAGTCGGAGGCCAATGACCAGAGCGTTGTATTCGGCCACATTGTTTGAGCAGGACTCTGTGAGAGAGTAAGCCCGATTGATCACCAGCCCGGAGGAAGAAATCAGCACCACTCCGACTCCAGCGACGATGTTGCCCGTGGGCCCCGTTCTGGAAGCACCGTCGAAGAACATTTGCCATACGGTATCATGAGAGGCCACATTTGAATTGGCGACCTCATCTGGAATCTCTTCGTCTATTCTGGTTGACTCCGAACCTGGATGAGCCGGTAAAAAGTCTGCCAGAGCTTGACCTTTAACCGCTTTCTGTGGAACGAAGATCATGTGGTTGGGGGACAGTAGTATCGGCCAGGTAGCGAGGCGAGAGCTGAGTGCACCCGGCTTAGTCATGAGGACCCTGAGGGGGTTGACTCTTGATATGACATGGATGGTTTATCCCGTGACGTAGTGCCGCAGTTTCTGAATGGCGAACACTAGAGCAAGACATTCCTTTTCTACGGTAGTGTATCGGTGTTCTGGCCCCATCATCATTCGACTAAGGTAATATATAGCTTGCTCATGGCCTGCATCATTGTTTTGTGCTAGTAGAGCACCGAGAGAATGCTCCATAGCTCGCACATAGAGCAGGAATGGTTTTCCAGCATCCGGGGCCACCAGGACTGGAGGGTTCATCAGATATTCTTTGATGCTGTCGAATGCACGCTGGCATTCTTCATCCCATACGAAAGAGCCGCCTTTCTTTATGAGGTGGGTGAATGGCTGACATCGCCCGGAAAGGTTAGAGATGAACCTCTTGATGTAGGCCAGCCTCCCTTGAAGGCCTCGAAGTTTACGGAGATTTGTCGGAGGACCCATCTCCATGATTGCCTTCGTCTTCTCAGGGTCTATGTGGATATCCTGGGAAGTAATGATGAAACCCAAGAACTTTCTGCTGGATACCCCCAAGAAGGATTTTGTGGGATTCATCTTTAAATTGTGCGCTCGTATCAGGTCGAACACTGTCCTCAGATCCTGTAGATGATCTTTCTTAGAGAGGCTCTTGACGGCGATGTCGTCGACGTAGCATTCCACTGTCTTGCGTAGGTGGTCTCTGAAGATGACGCTCATAGCTCTTTGATAAGTGGTGCCAGCATTCTTCAAACCGAAAGGCATGACTGTGTAGCAGTATGTGCCAATTGGTGTTCGAAATGATGTATATTTTTCGTCATCGGGGAACATCTTGATTTGGGTGTACCCCGAAAAACTATCCATGAATGACATATGCTCGAAGTCGTATGTGTTGTCAATCATGATGTCTGTAATAGGGAGAGGAAATTCATCCTTGGGATATGCCTCGTTCAGATTGCGGAAGTTGATGCAGATTCGAATCTTCTCGTTCTTCTTGAGGACTGGTACTATATTGGCTACCCAATCTAGATATTGTTCCTCGCGGATGAACCTGCTAGCTATATGTTTATTGACCTCAGCTTCAATGGCATTCATGATGTCGGGGCGGAACCGTCGTTGCTGTTACTTGACCGGTTTTGCGTCCGGACGGATGTTGAGTTTGTGAAGTACAACCTCAGGATTCAGTCCTGGCATGTCTTTGTAGCTCCAGGCGAACACGTCGATGTATTCTCTGACGAGCTGTAGTAGCAATTCTCGCTTTTCGTCTGTCAGATTCTTGCTAACGAAGATGGGCTTGGGAGAGGACTCATCACCGAGATCAACTTGCACAACCTCATCTTCGGTGGGAGGCTCTCTTTGTTCGAACCGCTTCTCCCATTGCGCATCTAGCTGTTGTCCCAACGGCTCTAACTCAAGAAGTTCAGAAAGGTCTTCATCTTCTTCGTAGGCGTCGACAAACGCCATATTGACGGACCAGACTTCCCTGAGCATGTCCCCAATGCTGACGTCTGAATCAGAAGTTGGTGATCCGATTGAGTGTGAATGCCAGTCGTATTTCTCATCTGAGCTTTCAGGGGTCGTTGCAGGTGTAACATAACCTAGCCCACATCTGGTCTTGTTGTAGTAATGTCGTGGTTTCCTAGCCAGGACCGGCAACTGTAAGGGTAGCCACCGTCCAGTGCCGTAGTTCAAGCTTGGTGTAGTTTCCAGATCATACCCCTATTTTTGCATGAGGTACTTTGATCGAGAACTATATAGATAAAGGGGCAGTCTCCCGGTGTCGGGTTCGAGATCAACTTCTTCTACCCTGAAGGGTTGTGGGTCATTCTTTCGGTCGAAGATGATTGGATGATCCTCTCCCTCGATTATGCGGTAAGCATCTTCCCCTGGAGTAAGTTGGTTTGCGGTATAGACATTTGTCACCTGTGTGTGCAGGTGGGTGCCTATACCGTGTTCGATGGCATACATTGTACAAAGCTTATTAAGCTCGAGGTAATTCAAAGATAGCCTTTTATTGATGAAATAAGGTATCTTTTTTAGTAGGATTACATCATCTGCGGATGGAACATCAGTGTGAGAAGCCACATACTTGGCTAGCTCTGGCACTGCTTCAACCACCCCCTGTGTTAATGTAGATTTGGAGGATGACTTTGGCAGCTTAATCATTAGGGGCTCTATGGGTGGAGCAGAACGTGGAGTCGTTGGCATACTAGCCACCCCCAGTTTGGTGCTTGGTGCTGGACGGGGGATTGTTGGCTGGCTAGCAGTCCTCGACTTAGCACTCGGCTACTGATTAATTCTGGGAAGACGGATCATCATCGGCTTGACAGAGGGATTGCGCTCCTCTATTTGTTGCTAACTCACTCTAGGCAGCCTGATTGTCAGTGGCTCTGTCGTGGGTCTTGGCGCTTGGCCAGACCTTGGCAGTCGAAATATCATCTGCTCCTCCTATGCAGAGAGGCTGATTGCATCCTTACGCAGAGTAGCCGTAAGGGGTGCAGTTCCGACAGGTTTGCGGGCTTGGAGGTGGATTGTTAGAGGTCCTTCCGATCCAGTTGCTACCTCAGTTTGAGTTTGAGTATCTTCTTCGACAAGGTGCCTTTTTGACTTTTCGTATAAGCATGAGTCGGAGTAGTAAGATTCAACCCCTTTAAAGGGGTCGATGTCAGCAAATTCTGACTTCACGAAGCTATGCTTATCGACGTACTTGAAGTATTGGTGCAGTGTGGAAGGCACGATCATGTAATCGTGTATCCAAGGATGCCCCAGGAGAATATTGTAGAAAGTATCCGCATCTATGACATAACAGGTCACTTCTGATTGAAGATCGCTGATTTGGCATTTCAGACGAATCTTTCCAATCGAATAGCTTCTGTCTGAATTGAAACTGCTAATGGCGGTGCTTGTCAGCTTCAGGCGATGCATTGGGATGCGCAGATGGTGTAGCAGGCTCTTTGGGATAATGCTTATGGAAAAACCGAGATCAATGTGCATTCGATCCACCTTGATATCGCCAATATACCCCGTATAATACAGAGGGCGATCATGCAGGTTGGTCTTGATAAGCATGTCCTACAGAGTGAAGACAATGTTGGGCATTGCACCCGTGCAGGCACTGTCTTGAAGATCTGCAGGCAAATTCTCCCCAGTAAGATTGGACTGAGCCAGATATGCGTCGGCATTCTGGAGTGCCTCATTCAATACGACGTGAACGTCTTTGGAGAGTCTCAGGAGCTCATATAGTGACAATTTGGTTGGTGTGTTGGCCAATTCTGCCAAGATGTCAAAGTTGTAAGGCCTCTCCAACCCCTGAGGCACCTTTTTCGGAGCGGCTTGTCAAAGTGAGTCTCCTTCGGCCTAGGCTTGTCGGTCGCCGAAGGCTGAGAAGGTCCTGGGGCATCAGTAGCTATCGGCTGATGATCTTCAATCGAGTTACCCGGTGGAGGTTGGTTTTGTGCGTCGGATCGGGTAACAACGGCAGTAGCTTCTTCGACCTCTGCCGAGATTGTGCGGCATGATTTGACTTTCCCACACTTCTTCTGGTTGGAAGCGGGTGGTGCGGACTGAGTTACTTCCGGTACCAGGTCAGGGTAGACCCACATGACCTCCCTTCGTAATGTGGTAAGGGGCACTAGACCAGCAGCCTGGTCTCGGGGAGGTGGAAGGTTAGCGACTTCCATTCTTGCCCTGGGGATGGGCACTACTCCATCTTGAGGATTTGTCGGAGGAAAGCTGCCAAATTGTACTGACACCATGTTGGCTGCTACGGTCACCTCTTCGAAATCAATGGCCAAAGCCTTAGAATCGATGAGATGGTGGATGTATCGCTTTAGTTGGTAGCAGTCTTGTGTAGCATGATGGACATAGCGATGATAGTGGCAGTACTTGGGGCCTTCCATCTCTGCAGGACGGGGTTCACATCTTGGAGGAGGGAGCTGGATTCGACCTCCTTGTATGAGCATGTCTAAGATGGGCTTAACATGGTCGTCTTCGAAGGAATAGGTCATCTGAGGCCACTGCTTCTCAGCCGGCTTCGGTTCAGGCTTCAGAGCTGTGTCGGCCACCATAGCCTGTTTCTCCTTGTTGTCTCGATTGTTGGAGGGGTTACCACCTTTACTGTTGTTAGGGCATTTGCCCTTATCCTCTCATTCCGAGACGTGTAATCCCAGTTGGCGGGCTTTCTTCAACTTGTCTTCTGTGCTAGTGGCGCTGATAATGAAAGTCTTCCAATCCTTAAACTGACTTTCGCCCATCCAGAGGCTGATTGTGGGAAGCAGCCTCTTTTGGCAAATTTCAATTAAGGGGGAATCGGGGTTACCAGAAGGCAAATTCATCGCGGTTTGACGAAACCGCTCGATATAGTTCCTTGTCAGCTCCTTTTCTCCCTGGACAACGTCCATAAGGGTGGACATCGTCACGTCTTGTCCTACTTCGTAGAACCTTTCCAAAAATATGCGTTTGAAGCCGGCGAAGGAATGGATGCAGTTGTCTGGAAAGTTGCGGTACCAGTCAAAGGCGACCCCTTCCAACGCTCCAATGAACAGCCGCGTGAGAATGGCATCGTCATGAGGCAGATGGTCGGTTGTGACTTCGAAGTAGGTGATGTACCTGCTTGCAGATGTCTTCCCATCATACGGATTGATGTTGAATGGTTTATATCTTAGTGGGAAGGGCACATCCCTCCACGCAATAGGATACGGTTGTCGTTTCCTGAGGTCCTGACAGTTTTTTTGGGCGTAGAACATGGCCCGAAGCTCCTGGACCTCTCTTCTTGCCTCCCTGGCCTCGTCTGCAGCAGTTGGAGCCGATGTTGTCGGAGGATTGTCACCCGAGTTTGGTGTCGCGAAGTTTGAGTCCGCATTGACCGCAGGACACAAGCTTGTTTGGCCAAGCGTCCTCCCTTGCAGAGTTGGAAAGGCCGCTTTGATATCATCCACAGACTTAACCAAGGCGTACAGTATGGCCTCTAGAGCGTCGATGCGTTAGCGATCACTGGAACCATCTTGGTTGCTGTCTGTCATGAATACCGTCCTCATATGAGGAGAGATGGAAGGGACGGTGGAGGACGCGCCCTCTGAGTCATACCCTTGTACAGAGAAGTCGTCAGGGTATGTGGGAATGTTCTCCACTGGTTCGGACTCAGAAGGAGTGGTACCCCCAGCTTCAGAGCTTGCCTCATCTTGAGAGTCACGGACGTCCTCGGGGACGTTGGAACCTGCTGCGTCTGTTGGGGAAATCGTTTCCCCTGGATTATCTTCTTGGAACACCGGGTTATCGCAAAAATTTGGAGGAGTGCTACCTCCAGTGCCTCCCAGAGATGTGGACGACGATTCTCCAAGCGTGGTATATTTCGTCTTTGAGCGAGTACCTTATAAAACTCCTTCTGTGGCGGTCGTGGACAACCATTTAGAAGAGAGTTTCTTGGTTGAGATTTTAGGGCTGGAGACGTTTGTTTTCTTTTCTCTCCCGCTACCAGGGATCCTCGGAGCAGAATTGCAGGAGGCAACGAGTAAGTGCCTCGTCTTCTGAGCTTGGGTGTTACAGTCGTCAGAAGATGGATTGCCGGTCCTCTTGTGTTGCCGCCGTACTACAGCAAGAGTTGACAATGACTTGAGTGCAGTGATGTCCAGGGAAGGACTCTCTGCACACCGAGGCTTCTTCACTTTCTTTGTGCTTGTGAAGGATTACGTCACGTAAGTCAGGTGCGTCTCGAGCAACCTTTATACCCAATTAGTAGGCCCGAGAAACCCGAGCATTCGAGTGTATTGGCACCATGTTTGTTCCCTGATTGTTGGGAGACTTTTGGGAACCACTCTGTCCGTTTGCCGCCGGGGGCTGGACTTGAGTGGTGCGGTACAACTTTCTATCGGAGGCCCGCCTAACAGTGAGCAGAGCGCTTGGATGGTCAGAGGTTGGGACAGCTGACTGAGCTCGCTGAGCCCGTACTGTCCTAGACTTCCTCGCTCTAACACCCGAGGGTGCATAGTAAGAGGAGTCCAAATGGTGCCGCACAGAGTCTGGCACATTCACTTGGGAGCATTTCGAGTCAGAACCGCATGAGAGGCGATCAAAGACTGACCGTGAGCCACACAGAGCAGATGGTATGTGGCTGGGATTGGTGGTCGTGCAGGCTGTCTGTATGCGGCTAGCATGTGTGGCCGTATGACCCTTTTGTATGCGGCAAGGAGCGGTGGCCGTATAAGGAGTCTGCATGCGGCTGGCAGTCGTGGCCGTATGAGCTTCCTTCATACGGCTGAGAGTTTTGGCCGTATGAGTCTTCTGCATGCGGCTGGCTTCTGTAGCCGCATGAGTCTTCATGCGGCTGGCGTTCCTATACGGCTTCTTCTTAGACCGTACAGAGTTTCTCTTTGCCCCTGCAAGTCCAGCATCGTAGTGTTTTCCTCTGCCAAACTTGGGGACAGCAGAGTCCTCTATGGTCTAAAGTGGGGCCGCAAGAGGGTCTTTTTCGCCGTCTTGGGCAACAAAGAGTACTCCTTCGAGAGCTTGGGGAGGAGCGAATGATTTGGGCCTCCACTCCCTGCGGGCCTTCTTCGTGCGGGCTCGCCGCTGGACCGGGCCAGTGCTACCGTCGGAGAGTATTTCTTCAAACGCCTGTTGGTCGAACCGGGCGATCAGCATTTGTTGAGTGGAGCCAAGTTTGGCTGCATTCGATTGCGTCACCCACTCCTTAGCCGTGGAGAAGCTTGTCCCCAGCAGAGTCGCCATCATGTTTGCCATTGATTATAAAAGTACATAACAATTATATAGAAGGACTGAACTTAGACTCACAATACAAACTCTCTCGTACAAAGAAAGCCTAGGGACCAAAACCTAGGTACAACAATCTAAGTACGATTGTTTATTTTTGATTCTGGGAGGTGACGGTAGAGGCTCAAGAAAGCGACGGCATCTCTGCCTTACTCCTTGGACGATCGGACGTAGCCTTGGCTCTGGTAAAAAAATGCTCTCGGGATGCGTAGGAAGAATCCTCTGTGCGTGCCTTTGTCTCTCTGTATGTCCAGCTGGGTGGAGAGAGTCTCTTTTGCTCTGGAATTCTCCTTCTCTTTTTCTCCCCAATTCTCCAATTCTCTGGGTCTCCAGGGTTTACAAGGCAATGGCACCTTGCTATTTATAGAAGTGGGGGTGTGATTATTAAGGTTTGTGATGATTCCCCCTTGAAAAGTCGGCGGCCAATCATCTGGACCATTAATCTTGATTATATTACATCAGGGCAGTTAATTCTTGATTGCGCCAAATCCGTATGGGCAATTAATGTTGATTGCAATAAATCTTCATGACAAGCTCGGATCTTCCGCCACGTGTTCAATTTGCTTAATTACAATAAATCTGATTTGATCCGTGTAATTATGGTGATTGCACTAAATCTGGTTGTTATGATTTGCGAGCAGCTATAATTTCGAGGGGATAAGACAGTCGCGTGTCTCAACTGTCATGAGGATCGCCACGTGTCTCTTCTGGCAGAGCCGTATGAGTGCGGCCTCTAAGTGAGCCGCATACAGGTGGCCCCTTCATAATTCTAGCCGTATGAAGGTAGCGATCGCATGAAGATGGTGACCGCATGAGGGTAGCAGCCGTATGAAGATAGCAGCCGCATGAGCGGGCGCATGAAGATGGCAGCCGTATGAAGAAGGCGGACACATGAAGATAGCAGCCGCATGAAGGTGGCAGCCGCATAGGAGTTGCAGCCGCATAGGAGTTGCAGCCGCATAGGAGTGGCAGCCGCATGAGAAAGGCAGTCGCATGAGCATGGCAGCCGCATGAACGTGGCAGCCGCATAGGAAGCTTCAGGGTCGGTGGATCGTGCCAGTTGTAACAAAGATTTTCTTCGTTTCCCTAGGAACACGCCATCATGTCAGAGTCATTATTTTGACTTTATGTTAGAGCTGTCACTTATCAGGGTTGTTACTGTCAGAGCTGCCGTCAGGGCATTTAATGCGATAATTGCTTTGTGGCCAGCTATAGAGGAGAACTACTTAGGGCCACGTGGCTCTTTTCTGAGCCGCATGGAGCTATCCGAGCCGCATGAGGCTCTAAAGGACTTTGAGCCGCATGCATTTTCTAATGGATTTCTGAGCCGCATAAGGCTTCTTCTGCCTGAGCCGTATGAGCCTTTTCTTGTCATTTTCCATGCTTCTACAAACTCATCATAGAGTTTAGATGTCTCAGGGACAGGATGAGCTGCTAAGAAGTCGGCAAGTGCTTGGCCTTTCACAGACTTTTGAGGGACATAAACCATATCATATTGTACTAATAATATGGCCCATGTGGCGAGCCTAGAATTGAGTGTACTTGGCTTCTTCATTAAGACTCGAAGAGGATTGACTCGGAATATGACATGAATAGTTTGGCCTATGATGTAATGTCTTATCTTCTGAACGACAAACATTAAGGCTAAACATTCCTTCTCTACCGGACTATAACGATGTTCAGCTCCAATCATCGTTCGATTAAGATAGTAGATGGCTTGCTCATGACCTTCCTTATTCTTCTGAGCTAGCAAAGCTCCCAACGAATGATCCATTGCCCGGACATACATTAAGAAAGGTATTCCTGAGATCGATGGTACCAGAACCGGTGGACTCATTTTATACCGCTTTATGTCGTCAAATGCTCGTTGACATTCTTCCGTCCAAACGAAAGATACACCTTTCTTCATTAACTGAGTAAATGGTCTGCAATGTCCAGATAGATTCAAAATAAACCACCTGATATACGCAAGTCGACCTTGGAATCCTCATAGCTATTTTAGGTTGCGTGGAGGACGCATCTCTTGAATGGCTTTGATCTACTCGGGATCAACGTGTATACCCTTAGAGGTAATGACGAAGCCGAAAAACTTACCACTAGAGACACCCAAGAAAGACTTGGTGGGGTTTATTTTGAGTTGATGCTGGCGCATTAGATTGAAGATAGTTCTTAAATCTTGAATGTGATCTTCCTTGAGACGACTTTTAACAGCAATATCGTCAACATAGCATTCGACAGTCTTTCACAGATAAACTAGAAAGATAGTACTTATAGCCCGCTGGTAAGTTGCACCTACATTCTTTAGACCAAATGGCATAACTGTATAACAGTACACTCCATAAGGAGTACGAAACGAAGTATGTTTCTCATCTTCAGGATTCATTTGGATTTGATTATATCCAGAAAACCCATCCATTCGTTCGAATCCATATATATTGTCGATGACATCAGTAATTGGGAGAAGGAATTCGTCTTTAGGGCAAGCATCATTGAGATCCCGAAAGTCTATGCAAACTCGAACCTTTCCGGTCTTCTTCAGAACTGGTACAACGTTGGCTACCTAGTCAGGATGTTATTCTTCTATGATAAAACCACAAGCTATAAGCTTTTTGACTTCATCATCAATTGCATACATCATTTCAGGCTTGAATCACTGTTGTTGTTGTTTGACCGGCTTGGCATTCGGCAAAATGTTAAGCTTGTGAGTTGCAATTTGAGGATCTAATCCCGATATATCTTCGTAACTCCAGGCGAAGACATCAATATATTCGCGAATAAGATGAATTAACTCTTGTTTATCATCCTCTGGGAGATTTTTGCTAATGAAGATTGGTCGTGATACGCCCTTCCATCTAATAACGATTTGGACTAGTTGATCTTCTGTAGGTGGCTCTCGTTGTTCAAAACGAAGTTCCCACTGATTGTCCATCCTTTGTGCCCAAGGGTCCACTTCAGGAGCTTCTTCAATGTCATCTTCGTCATCTTCCAAAAATTTGGCAGACACCATGTTAGAAGAAACTATCACTCTATGAATATGACCAATGCTGGTATCAGAATCCCATAAGATAGAATCAGAAGAATTAGATCGTTCTTCTTCATCAGATTCAGAAGGTTCTGGAGTTGGAAGTGGTGAAGCATAACCTAGTTCCCGTTTCATTTTACTGTGGTATTGTTGTGATTTTTCTTTTGGAACAGCAATACGAAGAGGGGTTCACCTTTCTTTACCGTTGTTGAGGCCTGTTCTGAAATCATAGCCCATTTTGTGGATGATTGCTTTAGATTGTGGACTATAGCGTTGTAATTGTAGCCTTCCTGTATCATCTCTATTATCATTATAGGGCATGATTTTTGGTTTCTCTTTTTTGTTGAAGAATATAGTCTTTTCATCTTTCTTTCGAGACGGTACTAAGAAGTACGACTCTTGTATTTTATCCAGTGATACCACATTTTGCAGAGATGATACGACCTCTATTGTAAGCGGTTTAAAGTTATCTAGCATTTCCAAATAACACTGAGTATAGTAAAAGATATCAGTATACTGCAAAGGAGATGATTTATTGATTTTTACACCATCATTTACAACAGCGACTTTAGCCTTAGCAGACTTAGTCAGATTGATGACAAAAGGGAAAGAAGAAGAACGAGAAGGAGAAGAAAGCTTCTTGCGATGAAGATCGATTACAAGCAGCTCAGAAGAGGTGATCAGCTCCCTTTGTTCTTGACTATCACCCTTAGGCCGCTTCTCATGGGAAGGAAGATAGATAGTCAGTGGTTTGGAAGACTGAGGACACGAGGTGCGTCCTTTGACGGGAATCACCAGAGTATCATTTGGCACATTCTTCTGTTCTTCATCTGTGTCCATTGCTAGTACCACTTTCATGAATTCTTCCCTATACATACGAGAATCATTGCAATATGCTTCAACTCCTTTGAAAGGATTCAGATCTGCAACCTCTTTTTGGACTTCTCCATTACCATCCACATATTTAAAACATTGGTGGAGCGTAGAGGGTACAATATTGTGTTCATGGAGGAATGGCCTTCCCAACAAAGCGTTGTATGAGCCATGATTGTCAATAACATAGAAAGTTACCTTTGTACGAAGATTGCTAATTTGAAGTTTTAGGCGTATCTTCCCCAAAGGTACACTTCTTCCTTGATTGAATCCCAATATGGTAGTGATAGTTGTAGAGAGATTATGCACTGGGATCTTCAAAGCATCCAGTGAAGACTTCAGTATGATGCTAAGTGCAGACCCGGGGTCAATCAGAATGCGATCGACTTTCATGGTATCTACAAACCCCGTGAAATAGAGCGGACGATCATGACGATTGTCTTCTAACAACATGTCATCTTGTGTAAAAGTAATATTGGGCATTAATTCAAATACACTATGACAATGTGCACAGCTGACTGGCTCCTTTTCAGGTTTCTTGAGAAGAGTAAGACAAGCGTCAGCCTGCATCAAGGCTTCACTTAACGTCTTTCGAGTTTCTTTTGAGAGACGTAAAAGTTCAAAGATTGACAATCTTGATGGAGTATTGGCCAATTGAGCCAATATGTCAAAATTGTAAGGCTTTTCAAGTCCAAGAGATGAGGACTTCTTCAGTGCTTTGTCAAAGCGAACAGGTTGCTTCCCCTTATCTGCCGATGTTGGTTTAGGAGGAGACGGTTCAACCACCGGCAAGGATGTGGATGGTGTATTCTCAGCAGGAGAAGATGGTGAAGGAGGAACATCAGGAGACGGTGCAGGGTTCTCTTGATTTTTGGAATACTTTCGAAGATAGGGTTTCCCTGATCTAGTGCCCATTAGAATTTCTTCTTCTGCTACTGGTTCAAAAGATACCATATTACAGTTCTTGGATTTAGATTTGGAATGCTTCTTTTGCTTAGAAGATGAAGGTGTTTCAAATTTTACCACCAGATCTGGATGAATCTACATAATCTTTCCTCTGTCAGTTGACAGCAGAACAAGACCTTCATTTTGAGGAGGTGGAAGATTCACAATTTCAAGAGTAGTCCTTGGAATGGGGACAACACCATCTTACACAAGTTGTGGTAGAAAATCATGAAATTATAGAGAAACCATATTAGCAGTCACTGTTTTCTCGTCCTGTTGCAGAGTAATTGCTCCAGAGTTGGCCAACTCCTGGATTTTACCCTTGAGCACATAACATGCTCTGGTTGGATGCCCTATAAATCTGTGATAAACACAGTATTTAGGGTGATCAGTTTTACCTACTTCTTCTGGTCGTTTTGCCTCTGGAAGCTGAAGCTTATTGCTTTTGATCAAGCAATCGAAGATGCTTAAAGTATCATCTTCATCAAAAGAATACTCTTCTTTTAGATGAGTTGTCTTCTGCGGTGGTGCTGATGGAGTGGATGCCGTCTGAGTAACATTGACAGCCAAAGACTCCTTGCCTTTGAGATTGATGGCCAGTGTTTCTTTACTCTTGCGGCTATTCTGGAGATTACTACACCCGGGTGTAGAATATTCATCTTGGTTATGATGAGTCATTTGGACTCCTAACTGCTTGAACTTTTCGGCACTGACCTTGGCTGCTTTGGCATTGACAATGAAAGAAGGCCAATCCTAGAATTGTGTAGATCCTGTCTATATATTGATAATAGACAACAAGTTTGATTTGCAAGTATCTATTGTTACAGCAGATGGAGTTCCTAAAGGCATTTTGAGTGCCTCTCGGCAAAATCTTTCAATGAAACTCTCTGTGGATTCATTGTGCCTCTGTTTAATCTTAATGAGGGCAGACATCATCATGTCGTTGACTCCTTCGTAAAACCGTTCCAAGAACATTTGTTTGAAACCAGCAAAAGAAGTGATGCAGCCATCATGCAGACTACGATACCAGTCATAGGTTGTACCGGCTAAACAACCGACGAACACTCTAGTAAGGAGAGCATCATTTGGCTGTAATTGATCAGTTATCACCTCAAAATGATTGTTGTACTGACTTGGAGAAGTGCTGCCATCAAATAGCATAATGGTTGGAAGTTTGTACTTAGGAGGAAATGGAACCTCCTTCCCCTCTGTAGGATATGGTTGCTTTATGCCTAGTCTTTGTAGGCCATCCTTCTACTTGAAGGCCTCAAACTGAGTGCGCAAGAGTTTCACAGCCTCATTAGCATCCCCTGATGTTTGGGAATTGGTAGGCTGGTTAGAAGTGTTAGGAGGAGGAACATCATGGTAATTACCACCCCAGTACCAGACTGACTGGGATCAGCTTGAATTGGCACGAAAGCAACCTGAGGAGTTGGTACCCCCAGACTAACAAGTACAGAAGATGCTATAAGCTCAGGATTTGTAGCAGGGTTTACAATCGGGGGCACTGTATGTTGAGCCACAATTATGGTGTGCATGCTTGCAACCATTTCTGCCATGGTTTTCAATTTGTCCTCTAATACAATAATTCGTTGCTCTTGACTGGTTGAAGTAGAGGCATCTTGATCTTCTGTAATGGTATATGCCATCACCTGTCTTGCTGCTGTTGATGAGATAGTTTGTTCAGAGCTTTCACTATCTGCATCAAACTCTAAAAAATAGTCCTCTCCTACATGGACAATAGGGATATCTTCTTGATTAAAGACACCTTGGTTCAAATATCGATTTCTCGATCTAGTGTATTGAAAGACACCTTCACTGGATGCATGGATCCGATCTAAGTATTGCTGACTAGGATTACGGGATGCATTACGTCTCGAACGTTTCCTACCCCCAGTGCCTTGAGAAGTCATGTTGACAAAAGCATATAATAGCTCATCTTCATCTTCTATTATATGTTCCAGAATTGAAGCATAGTTTAGACGATCAAAGACAGATCGTCGAGCCGATTGGCAACAACAGTTGATGACGACTTCATGAAGGCAGTGGCGATCTGAAGCACGAATTGGAGGTGAGGGAGACATCCCTGTAATCTTCTGTCTTTGTGTAAGACGTTGTCGTAGTTCAGTTAAACTACAGGACGAGAAGAAGTCGGAGGAACATATTCCTTAATGATGTTAGGAACATGCCTCCTATTCTTTAGATGTTTAGTTCCCTGAGCGTACAAAGATGTACTCAACTCATTAGCATAGGTGGTTGGGTCTTTTTTTCAAACTTTGGCTTTTGGTCAGATTGGCCTTTGGCATAGGGTTCTTACGTTTCACCAAAGTTGATACTGGTTGACGCCTATTGAGATAAGCGCATAAATCAAAAAATTCTGCTCTAGGTGTCTCTGTTTGTGATACCCTCAATTTTTCTTGCTTGGATCTTGAAATTTGTAAGGTGGGAAGGTCTTGACCAAACCCCATAGTGGTAGGTAAGATACCTCTTTGGTCAGTATTCTTTCCAATATCAGAGATCCGAAGACCTATGTTTAAAGGAATAGAATCTGATATATCTTCCTCTGAGTCATAGACCAGGGAAGTTTGAGAAAAGACCAAAGGGTGCTTTCCTTTATTTTGTAGAGGGTCAGCTAAGAAGCGTTTCCCTTTGTTCTGTTGTGAGACTATTTTAGGCACAGATTGTACCAATTAAGGAAGTGTCAAAGGACTCTTCCCTTTGTTCTGTCTAGTATTGGCACTAGAACATTGATTCTCCAAGTTCAGAACATGAGAATTAGAAGAGAGAATAGCCAAAAGACTAGTTCCCTTGAATTGTGCCAGAGTAGCAGACTGCGCCTGAGGTACTGATTGCTTGGGTTGCGCCATAGTCCTACGGGCTACTGATGGTGCCTTGGCAGCAACATGGGTAGACTACACCTCATCAATGGCTTGAACAGGCTGTGCCATGGCAGCAAAGAGAGTAGTAGACTGCATGTGGGCAGCAGGATGAATAGGTTGTGCACGGGCAACAGAAGTAAGCTGTGCCTGAGTCGTTGAAACAGATTGTGTCTTGACCACTGAACACTCAGGTTGCGCCTGGACAACAGTGACCATAGAAGATTTAGGAGCCCACACAGTCCGGTTCTTGGCGATAGCCGCTGTACGCTTGTTGCTTTTGGTGCTAATCATATCCTCATAGGCTGTCTGGTTGACTTGAACAACCAGAGTCTTCTGCGTCTTGCCGATCGATGCAGTGTCATATTGAGTTCTCACCTTCTCGTCGGAGGAGAAAGTCGTCCCCAACAGAGTCACCATTTTTTTTGCAAAAACAAAAAAGTTTATTCCAAACTTGAAAAAGAATTAGTACAAAGTACAATAAATTCTAGGAAAGTACAACTGTAGGAATCTGATCAGAAGACGATCACTTTATCCCTTGGACTATGTGAACTTGAAGACTGTAGCCTCTTGAGAATGCAGTAGCAATTTTGCAAGCGTTCTTGATCTCTGTGCGTATGTTTCTGATAATTTCACAATGATTGGAAACTCTATTTATAGAGTTCAAAAAATAACTATTTTAGCAGTTATTCTGATGTGTGCGAGGCTGGATTACACAACATTGGGTTGCGCCAATCTTCTGTTGCACCAACTTTCATTCAGTTGTTAAGTCGTGTACTAACTATATTTAGACGCATGGCATCATGTGATTGAGATGCGCGTGGTCGTGTACAGGATAGTAGACACATCTTGAGAGATTAGTGACATGTGCGCCACGTTATTCTGCTTTAGAATGTAAGTTGTCTCAACTTTATCAGGTTGTGCGACCTTCAGCCAACGAGTCAAACTGTGCTTGATTTGGGTTGCGCCTAAACACGTGGCAGCCTTTGAGTGGAAGTCATTCAGATTGCGTCTAGGCGCAACTAAGGATTTTGTCTGGATTGTGCCTAGGCGCAACTTACGAAGCGTACAGGATAGCTGTCAACCAACTCCCCGAGCGGCACAATTCACGGGATTCGAAGGGATTTTCCTCGTTCACTATGGTGTCAGTTGTCAGTGTTGTCAGGTTATGATGGCTATTAAGTGTCAGACACCACGTAGATTTTGGCACAACAAGTCTGGGCACAGTCTGATATATGGCGCAACCAGTTCAGTGGCACAGTCTGTTCTCTGAGCTTCATATCAGTGGCGCAACCTGATTTTTGTGGCGCAACTTGATCATTGATTAGTATGTTCAGGGTGCAACTTAATTTTTAGGCCCTACAAGCATATCCATGTCATCTTTACCTAAAAATAGTATAATCCTCACTGGAGGAGAAGTTGTACTTATTAGTGGTGTTTGTAGAGATTATTCTGTAGTGATAAGTAGTAGAGAGATGAAGGCACGACTTTTGGTATTTCCTATGTCGACATTCGACGTGGTTCTTGGAATAGACTGGCTGAGCCATCATTTCGCTCTCATAGACCGCCATAAGGGCAGTATTGTCTTTAGACCACCGAACGCGATGGAGTTCGAATTCACCAAGGAAGAAGCCTTGAGAAGCGATGCACCTGCATTGGGGACTCACATGATGATGTAGGACACCCTCAGCACCCTGTTATCGCTGAGTTCGAGGATGTGTTTCTCGAGGAATTTCCAGGACTGTCAGCTGACTGAGACATTGAGTTTTCTATTCAGCTTATTCCCAGAGCAGAACCTATTTCGTCTCGCATATATCGACTAGCACCCAAGGAATTGGTAGAGATGAAGACACAGATTGACCACTTATTAGAGAAAGTCTTTATTCATGCCAGTGCGTCCCCATGGGGGGCACCTATTCTTTTTGTTCCTAAGAAAGATGGGACAGTGCGCATGTGCATCGACTACAGAGCCTTAAATGAAGTGACGGTGAAGAATAAGTACCCTTTAATGTGCATAAATGATCTATTCGACCAATTGAGTGGAGCAAAAGTATTCTCCAAGATTGACTTACGATCGGGCTATCACCAACTGAAGGTTTGGAAGGAAGACATTACGAAGACGGCTTTTCGATCGAGGTATGGACACTACGAGTTCTTGGTTATGTCTTTCAGTTTGACCAACGCTCCCGCAGTCTTCATGAATTTATTGAACAAGATCTTTCATCTGTACTTAGACAAATTTGTAGTCGTCTTCATAGATGATATCTTGATTTACTCCAAGAGCCAAGAGGAGCATGAGCAGCATCTCCGGACAGTTTTGGGAATCTTGAGGAATGAGCAACTTTTTGCAAAGCTTAGCAAGTGTGATTTCTTTCTCAAGGATGTTTCATTTCTTGGGCACATTGTTACTGGAGACGGCATATCGGTAGATCCTGAGAAGATCACAACAGTCAAGGCATGGCCCGTCCCCACATCGACTTCTGAGGTGAGAAGTTTTCTTGGACTTACGGCATATTACCAAAGGTTCGTAGAAGATTTCTCTCGAATAGCAGGGCCTATGATTCGACTAACTTGCAGGGATCAAGAGTTTGTATGGACAGATGAGTGTCAAGCCACTTTTGTTGAGTTGAAGAAGCGCTTGACCACTGCACCCATCTTAACACTACCATCAGGATCGGAAGGATTTGTGATATACAGTGATGCATCCGAAAAGGGATTAGGATGCGTGTTGATGCAGCATGGTCATGTAGTAGCATACGCATCGAGACAGTTGAGGGTACACGAGACGAATTATCCAACCCACGATCTAGAGCTCGCAGCAGTTATCTTTGCTTTGAAGCTATGGAGACACTACTTGTACGACGAGAAGGTGGATATCTACACAGATCATAAGAGCCTCAAGTACGTATTCACACAGAAAGAATTGAATATGCGACAATGACAATGGTTGGAGTTGATAAAAGATTACGAGATTGAGCTGCATTATCATCCGGGCAAGGCTAATGTTGTGGCAGACGCATTAAGCCGTAAGCCTATGGCACACTTCTTGACTACGCAGAAAGAGTTGATTAGAGACTTATAGCAGCTTGGTATTGAGATAGTATTACCTGGAGCAGATGGCGTGTTAGCCAACCTCCAAGTGCAATCATCGCTAGTGGAGAGGATCAAGGCGACAGTACCTACGGATGCTAGATTTCGATATATTTGAGAGAGGAATGAGGAAGGAGAGCAGACGGGATTGAGGATTCATCCCGATAGGATATTGCGATATGGTGATCGTATTTATGTTCCTAATGGAGAGTTACAGCAGGAGTTGATGGCAAAAGCACACAGTTCGACTTACTCCATACATCCCGAAGGAACTAAGATGTACCGGGACTTGCGGCAGTATTATTGGTGGCACGGAATGAAGCAGGAGATAGCTCGTTTCATGGCCAAGTGTTTGGTGTGCCAACAAGTGAACGCCGAGCGCCAGCGGAAGGCCGATTATTGCAGCCGCTACCCATTCTCGAGTGGAAGTGGAAGAACAATATGATGGACTTTATCACAGAATTTCCTCGGAGTTCTAGTGGACGAGATATGGTATGGGTATACCTTTTAGGGTGGGGCAGGCCATGGAAGTTTTGGCAGATATGTATATGAAACAAATAGTAAAGCTACACGGTGTAACAGTTAGCATCGCGGCCGATCGGGACTCGAGGTTTACCTTACACTTTTGGAGGAGTATGCAGGAAAGTTTGGGTACGCGTTTGAAGTTTAGCACATCGTACCATCCGCAGACAGACGGCCAGTCAAAGCGTACTATTGAGACGCTAGAGGATATGTTGAGAGCGTGTATGCTTGACTTTGGCGGAGCATGGGAAGACCACCTTCATCTTGTAGAGTTTTCTTACAACAATAGCTATCAAGCGAGCATTCAGATGACTCCGTTTGAGGTATTGTATGGTAGGAAGTGTCGATCTCCTGTCTGTTGGAGCGACATCGAAGAGCGATAGATATTGGGTCCTGAGCTGGTTTTGAGCATAGTAGAGAAAGTAAAGAAGATACAAGACCACCTGCGAGCAGCGCAGGATCGACAGAAGCAGTGGGCAGATACTCATCATCGACCTTTGGAATTCAAGGAAGGCGACCATGTCTTCTTAAAGCTATTTCCCACTAGAGGCACGGTTCGATTCGGAGGACGTGGCAAGTTGAGTCCAAGATACATCGGTCCTTTCGATGTCTTAGAACCTGTTGGAGAAGTTGCTTATAGATTGGCCTTGCCACCATCGCTAGAGGGAGTACATGACGTGTTCCACGTATCTCAGCTGAGAAGGTACGTGACGGATAGCAGTCACGTTCTCGATCACTCCGAAATCACAGTTGGACTGAGTTTGTCGTACCAAGAGCAACCGGTAGGTATCCTTGATCGTCGAGTGAAAGTATTGCGGAATCAATCCATACCATTGATTCACGTGGCATGGAAGCATCACTCGCCAGGAGAGTCTACTTGGGAGCACGAGGACGATATTCGAAGTCGCTACCCACATTTGTTCGAAGACCAAGGCACGTTTGCATGTTAAATTCTTAAATATTGCATTGCATCACATCCCCGACATTGATTTTAATTTCAAGGACGAAATTTTCTTTAAGTTGGGTAGGATGTAAACTCCCATCTTTTTTCTAACTATTTAGTATTTATTTTTATTTTTATTAAATTTTGTCATATATAAGTTAGTATTAAGTCATGGGTTTTGTTAAAATAGATAAGAGTGCTTATATATTGTACAGTATAACCTAGAAGCTTTTGATATTTTAATATAATTTTTTGAAAAAAAATTTATAAGAGAATTAGTTGCATTCATGAGTGTGTATATATATATATATATATATATATATATATATATATATATATATATATATATATATATATATATATATACAGTTAAGTGTTAGTATTAAAAGAAAAAAATATATGGGACAGCACGGTAGCTGAAGCTACAGTGCTTGAATGTTCCCGACCCGACCTTTTCCGGTGAGCGAAGAAGGATTTAAACAATCCTTTAAATCCAAATCTTTTGCAAAATCTCAACTTCCTAATTCAAATCTTTAGCAATATTAATTAAATCCCCAGCCTTAGCTATCTAATCGAAACCTAATTATATTCAAACTTGTATGTCGCAGCCCAATACGAGCTCGGCTCGGATTGGGAGAGCCGATATATATAAACGGCAAAATAAAACCCGAGATACCCTAAAAAATTTTGTGTGCCATCCCCGAGTCTCCCCCACCCGACTGGCGAACTGCTCCGATCACCGAGAGCCTACAGCCGCCGCAGAACAACGTCGTGAACCCCAGACCGACCGTACCTTCGGTACAAGTGCAGTTTCATCGACCGCAAGGTGCCAACTTCGAATCTCGTATCTCTCTAAATTTTTAATTGTTTTGCAATTCCTTCCTAATGAGAGACCTTGTAACCCCCTTCGAATCCCTTCAAAGTGATTTCGACCTCATGCCCTAGAGCGGCGTAGAAATCGACGCAAAGTTGCGTGATCGCTACCGAGAAACAGTGCAGGAAACCACTCCAAAACCATAACTTGTAAGCCACTTTTCGAACTAAATAATAAAGTTTTTGAGAAACAAATTAAACACCTCTGTAGACAACATAACCAAGAACAGAACGCTTTTTGTAGAATCTTATTTCGTTGTTTGTACAGAAAATAGCGTGATGTTAAATTTTTCAGAAAAACTGGTTTTAAGTAATTGAAAACTTTAGAAAACTTCCCGATACAGTGTACGCCCCGACAAACCGGGGACGTGGCCGCACACTATACGCATATAAAGCCGCATATGGATGTTGCCGACGTGTGGGAACTAACGGAACTCGATTTCGTTGCGTGTGCGCGACGAAATCAATGCGTATCCGTCAAGATACTCCCGTATCGATGTTTTGCAAACTTGACCATAACTTTGTGCACGTTCGTTGAATCGACACGAAACATGCGCCAGCAGAACCGAATCAAAATTTTGGTCCTGTATCCCAAGTTTGGTCCGATTCTGAGAAGGTTGATCGGAATGCCAAAAATGGCGGGACCGCAACCCGATCCAACGGACGATTTTGTACACGACTCATCGAAATCCAAAATTGGACAAACCGTTGGTTTTGTCTCCTCAATCGGATCTGTAGACATGTAGTTTGACGACTTTAGAGACCATAGACATTGGCATGCGTTTCGGTACAAAGCGGGTCCAACGGCGGACATCGTTTTGACCCGAAATTATGATTTTGCCCCTGTTTTGGGATTTGACTTTCGGACAGGCATTTCCTAGAGATATCCTTTACACCGGAAACATTTTTCATGTTTCTTTCAGCATCCGTAGTCATCTGTGAATTGTGAGTTTTTAGTGCTACCGCTTGCGACTGTTGGATTGGCTTTCTCAAACAACAGGCAAGTATACCTTGACATAGATTCTAATTGTGCTCATTTATTTTTAGTATATTTTATTATTGTACATTTATTTCTCTTAATTGTCCTTTTGTTTATATTGTGCATCCAAGTCACACTTGGGTGCAAGCGACTAGATTTAGTCGTTCTCGTTATTTTATATCTTATTTTGTATGTCGACCTAGTGTTAGTTGACCACCTTATGAGTGTAGGATATTTTCATATCTCCTATGGCCTTGACACATGTGTATCATGAGATGAGTGAGTTACATAGGATGCGGACCTGCGTACTCAACTGGCCGTCGATACGTATGGGTCGTACGACGGTTAGGAGGTGACTGCTACTAGTGTGTCGAGTTAGAAGCCGTAGCAGTTGCCAACTGGACAGGCTGTGGATACATCTTGGACATGAGCGTCGGAGGAAGGGGACAACTACTAGCATAGGGACTTTATTTACTTTTTACACACATTTGTGGGCCGATAGTGACTCGTATGAGCGCTACTTTCTACCCCTGGCCGATAGCGACTCGGATGAGCGCTACTTACTGCCATTCTTTATTTACTCTATTGATCCTACAGACCCTGCATAGAACGTTGTCCTCAAGTGCATCTCACATAGACGGTTAGGAGATCCGATAGTGTCATAGTTGCATGTTTACACATTCAGTTGTTTCGGCATATTTTTTTGTATCTTGTTACGTCCCTCTGAGGACCTAGTGATCTCTCCAGGATTAGACGAGCAGGACTATCCCCAGGAGTACGGAGCAGCTTTGGATCCTTCTTATGTCGATGATGAGGCATCTGCCACTGATACTTAGTTTTTTTCTTTATTATCTGAGACTATGTAGTGGACATCTTTTATCGTTATTTTTCTGTTTTGAGGAGGTTGGACTCCATTTAGTTGAGACTATTTTTCATAGTTGTTTGGAGTGGGTATGTCCACCCAGCTATCTCTTGATTTCTCTTATTATTGAGACTTATTATTCATTTTTTGTTGAGCCGTGGATGAGATATAGTTATTTATATTGTGGCTTGTCATGTTATATTATTTATCGCTTATGTACAAATATGAGGATACCACATAGTGGGTATGTCCACCTGGCATGCTGACATACTTAGTCCTATGTATTATGAGACTGGGGCATTATATGTTTTTATGGTGGCCCATGCTGGTCATTAATATTGTTGGGTTACATTACTGTGCCCAACAAGCCTGCATATAGGAATAGGATATAGAATCTCATCCACTTATTAATACCTTCCTTGATCTCTTCTCAACTTTACATTTGACTGCATGATTACGTCCAGTATGATTTTGTTTTAACTAAAACTCAAATTTTTGTGCCAATATAGGATGAATCTTTGTAGTGGACGCATAAATCTTCGTAGTGGGTCAGCCACCCATGTCTTCGCAACTCTAGTACCATCTGGACCAGCCTTGCAGCCTATGATGACACCACCCACTACTCAGCAGCAATCCCCGGTACCCCATGTGGGACAGACAGGCCCCGAAAACCCTGCAGCTCAAGAAGAGTACCTACCACCTCCGCCACCCTATCTACCTCAGTTTCTACCACAGATTCCACTCCCATATCTACCATCATCATATCCACCATAGCAGCCCCTACCATATCCATCACCATATCCACCCCAGTATCCTCCACAGTATCCACCTCAGTATCCTACCTCATACCCACCATAGTATCCCCTTTCATATCCTTCATATCCTCCAAAGTATGGGCCTCAGGGTGTCTCACAGTTTACGGGTCGTACGACGGTTAGGAGGTAACTGCTACTAGTGGGTCGAGTTAGAAGCTGTAGCAGTTGCCAACTGGACAGGCTGTGGATACATCTTGGACAAGAGCGTCGGAGGAAGGAGACAACTACTAGCATAGGGACTACATTTACTTTTTACACACATTTGTGGGCCGATAGTGACTCGTATGAGCGCTACTTTCTACCCCTGGCCGATAGCGACTCGGATGAGCGCTACTTACTGCCATTCTTTATTTACTCTGTTGATCCTACAGACCCTGCGTAGAACGTTGTCCTCAAGTGCATCTCACATAGACGGTTAGAAGATCCGATCGTGTCATAGTTGCATGTTTACACATTCAGTTGTTTCAGCATATTTTTCAGTATCATGTTACGTCCCTCTGAGGACCTAGTGATCTCTCCAGGATTAGACGAGCAGGACTATCCCCAGGAGTACGGAGCAGCTTTGGATCCTTCTTATGTCGATGATGAGGCATCTCCCATTGATGCTTAGTTTTTTTTTATTATCTGAGACTATGTAGTGTAATACCTGTAGTTCGTATTACGTATCTTAGAATACGTGTACGTATTTCATCTTGTATTACATATCTCTTGGCTTGGCTCGGTTTAGTTTGGGTTGGCTTGGTTCGGGTTGGGTTGCTTGGTTCATCATGGACCAAGAGAAAACCCCTACCTACCACCCCCATCATCCTTTATTAACCCATTCCTTCATTCTCTCTTCATTACTCTTATTCTTCTCCACATTTACTTCTACACCTACCAGGAAGAGAGAGAGAGAGAGAGAGCTTAGGCAAGTGCAAACTTGCTTCATGATGTATCTCAAGTTTTATTGTTCTATTCTCTTCCTTACTTGATTCTAAGATACTTTAGAACTTGGTATTTTCTATTTTGATGGTTATATTTTTGTAGATCTAGTTTTAAGTTCCTTCTTGTTTAGTTTTCTTGGTTTTGATCTCTAAAAACTTGGTATTTCCAAAAAGTAATGGTTCTATGTTGTAGAGAATTCAATTTCATTCAGTTTTGGCTTTTGTTTCGCTTGATTTTGACTTCGGATGAAGAAGTTATGGCCATAGCAAGTTTTTAGGACTTTTATGGCTGAACTTGTTGTTTGGGGACGATGAACCCCATGCGCCGGGAACCCCATGCGCCCGGGAGGCCATGCGCCGGGAGGCCATGCGCCGTGAAGTCCCGACAACGCATCCCATAACTCCGAGCGTGTCATGTACGTAGGTTTCCTACGCGCATGTACTGAAGACGCAATGTGAGTTTTCCATGCGCCGATTGGTGCAGGAATCCCATGCGCTGATTTGTGCAGGAATCCCATGCGCCGATTGGTACAGGAATCCCATGTGCCGATTTGCGCAGGAATCCCATGCGCCGATTGCGCAGGAATTCTATGTGCCGATTTGTGCAGGAATCCCATGCACCGATTTGTGCAGGAATCCCATGCACCGATTTGTGCAGGAATCCCATGTGCCGATTGTGCAGGAATCCCATGCCCGATTTGTGCAGCAATCCCATGCGCCGATTGTGCAGGGATCCCATGCACCAATTTGTGCAGGAATCCCATGCACCGATTTATGCAGAAATTCCATGCGTCGATTTGCGCAGGAATCCCATGCGCCGATTGTGCAGGAATCCCATACGCCGGAATTGCTCTATTTCGTTGTTTTTGCCTGTTTAAGTTATTTTGTAGCTAGAATCTTAAAAAACTCAAAACATGAAAGTTGTAGATCTTTTCCTTGGCTTCAAGAATATGTCACTTGTTGTTTTATGCAAGTTTCTCTCATTCATGATAAGGTAAGAATAGAACACGATAGTGGCCCGCCGTGGCGCACTCTTAACAAGTAAACTGACATGATGTATTTCGACAAGCTGTTACGACAGCTAGACTGACATGACAAGTATGAATGACCTGGACACCGTGGTCGATTATGTTTGCACAAATAAACCAGTACTATCTTGTATCATGTCCAGGATAGGGATCCCTGAGTACCACGGTCAGGGATACCTACTGCAATTGACTAAGGCTAATAAACTAGAATAATTTAGTAGTCATGAAAAGATTTCCCAGCTACAGGCAATCCCGTTATCTGGGCGCATTAAGTGGACTTGTAGCCTACCGACGAGTATGGCATATTTCCAGCACACAGTCACGTGTTGCATTCTTCATAACGGACATTCGACCCGGATAACCGAATGGTCTGCAGAGCTTGTGGCTGTTGGGATAATCTCATTGCATCTTGCTAGTAACTATGTCGGTGGTAACCCTAGTTAGTTAAAAGTATCATGCAGTACTCTTGATTGGCCGTGATTGATTGGATGGAGTTTATTCCAGCTTAGTCTTATCCTGATCCTGTGCAAGATTGTGACATGACATGATTACTGATGCTTGCCTTAACAATAACGATCGGGGGTCCAGTTCTGTTCAGGCGAAGGGTTACAACCCCGGTCCTTGTTTGGTTTAAGGGTTGTAACCTGGCTTTCGGAGCAGTTCTGTGTCCTCTCTTCGTTTATTGCCTTATTGCAACCCCTGTCATGCTCGTCATGTTTTACCTTACTTCAATACCATGATTATTTATACTGGCCTTAACAATAAAGATCAGGGGTCCAGTTCTGTTCAGGTGAAAGGTTACAACCCCGGTCCTTGTTTGGTTTAAGGATTGTAACCTGGCTCCCGGAGCAGTTCTGTGTCCTCTCTTCGTTTATTGTCTTATTACCTTATCAATAATAATTGAGACGGGCTTCTATTCAGGCGAAGGATTGCAACCCCGGTCCTTGTTTGGTTTAAGGGTTGCAGTCTGGCTACATGAATGCTTTCTCTGTGCTCAATATATTATTATTATCTCAGTTATTATCAGTATCTTTAATTACCTTTGCTATTTATTTGTGATATGCTGGTTTTAGTTCCTAAGTGAAGCCCCCTTTGTGGTACTTGCTCTTTCTGGGGTCTGATCCAGCTGGTTTTATATGGCCAGATATCGGAGCAGCTCCAGAGGATCTACATACCTTCCAGCCAGATGGTATCCACCAGGCGTAACCCTGGCAACGAATGGGTTCCTTTTGTCCTCCCGCTTATTTGTAAAATTATTCTTTTGAGGCATTTAGCCGACGAGCACGTGTTAGCTCGATTGCACCTTTACTTACTGTCTGCCTACGGGCTGTAACATGATTGACAGATCCTAGGGTTGATCATGTATGACTGAACTCTTGCTAGTCTTAACATTTAGTACGACTAGCTTCATGATCATCCAATATGTAATGTATGGGACGCCTTGCTATTATTTATTGGTGCTCTGACATCTTGTAACTATTATTGCTTGCTTGAGATTGATACAATAGGCTTGTTCCTGACCATAGGAGACTGTTGGCTTGTAGTTAAACCCTTATGTATCTAGACAGCCGTGACCGTATAGCGAGGTAGGTTGCACTTCAATATACGTAGCTGGCTATGTACGCCCCCGCTCTCCAGTATTCTGGTTCTGGGGCGTGACATGGTTTAAGTGGTGGCCCATACAGGTCTTGTAAATCAAGATATGTGAGGGTTTACCGAATAGATGTCTCAATCAGTACTCGCCTTTGATCTCTACTCGTGCTCTCTAAATCCCTGGAATCTTGACCTGATCACATGCTTGTATAGTTGATCTGTCCTGATCCTTCTTTATTGTTTCCTATGTCGTCTTCTTCAGCGGCATTATTCCTGGTCCTACCGATCAGCAAGGCGAAGCACCTTTCGTAGACCAGCAGCAACCTGGAGATCAAGCCCAGCATTCCGGAGTAGCCTCCAGAGTCGTGCCTATCGGAGAAGAGCCACCAGTTCAGCCCGTTCAGCCTACGAAGCTTGATGATGGCAATTTGGTGGGTCTCATCAGGTCACTATTAGCCTCTCAGGATCGACGAGGAGATGCCTTGCACCAGGCGGTGGCAGATGCTTTGACCAGAGGAGGTCATCAGGGTAATAGCACGGCCAACAGCTTCAAGCGCTTGAACCCTCCCTTCTTCGACGGCAGTGAAGATGCGATCGTTGCAGATGCATGGCTTCAGGACACAGAGGTGATTCTAGAAGCAGCCAGGACTCCAGAAGCCGAGAAGGTGGCCGTAGTGCGCCTGCAGTTGTTGGATCTTGCCCGCAGCTGGTGGGCAGCACAGGCCGTTGGATTATTGGCACCCATTGCTTGGGCAGTATTCAGAGAGAGATACCAGACCAAGTATTTCGATGCTGTAGCTCGATACGATCTACAGACGAGGTTCACCAATATGAAGCAGATGGGCAGGACAGTCGACGGATATGCGGTCGAGTTTTCGAGACTTAGTCGGTTTGCTCCCACCTTGGTAGCAACCGAGTTCGATAGAGCCCAGCGGTTCCAGCAGGGGCTTCATCTGGAGATTCTATTGGCAGTAGAGCAGTTTGAGCATCAGACCTTTGATGCAGTACTGAGGGCAGCCCGGAGGCATGAGTATACCTCCCAGAGGATCGTGGATAGGACTGGGGGTCGGAAGCGATCCCACAGTCAGATGAATCAGTCATCAGCCCCAGCCCCGGCAGCCAGGGCTTTGACCATTGGAGCTCCGAGGCGGACGGCCTCAGTAACGTCGGTTCAGCATTCAACCCCGACGTACCCTCAGCAGCAGAAGCAGAAGCAGTCTTCCGTGGTAGGATGTTCACACTGCGGGAAGCCAGGACATGTGGTATCAGAGTGTCGCAGAGCACAGGGTTTGTGCTTGGTTTGCGGTGCCCCGGACTACAGGGTTGGGAATTGCCCGAACAAGAGGAGTTCATCGGCCTTCTCTAGTCCTTCAGTTAAAGGACCAGCACCAGTCCAACAGCAGCAGCAGCTGCAGTACCCGTTCCCGAGGCCATTGCCGACGCAGGCCCAGGCATTCCAGCAGCAGAGACTGCAGCAGTATGCCCAAGCCCAAGCCCTGATCCAGAGCAGGCAGAGGAATTTTCAGCAGAGGGGACCCATACCCAGAGGACATGGTCAAGTTCTGGCTTTGACCATGGGAGAAGAAGGAATAGCGCCAGGTGAGGTAGTGGCAGGTACTATTCTCGTCAACACATTTCCAGCTTCAGTATTATTTGATTCTGGTGCCTCGCATTCATTTATGTCTATACGATTCGTGACACGGGTAGGACTGGAGCCCGAGTCATTATCAGTAAGGCTCAATATACTTACTGGTAACGGACTTATGGGAGTAGATAGAGTATTTTCCTCGTATCGGGTCGTAGTTAGCGGTAGAGAATTTCCCGTTTGATTGATAGAGTTTCCGATGGTCGATTATGATGTAGTCTTAGGGATGGATTGGTTGAGGGACCGGTATGCTAGGATAGACTGCCATATTGGTAGGGTTATTTTTAGCATTCCAGGCGAGCCGGAGTTTTCCTTCTCCCGAGGCGAAGTTGAACCTTCTCCTCCAGTGTTGCGGATGGCAGTAGCAGCAGTACAGTTGCCTCGGATAGTCGAAGAGTTTCCAGATATTTTTCCAGAAGAGCTTCCAGGGATGCCGCCAGAGCGGGAGATCGAGTTTACTATTGACTTGATTCCCGGGACAGCCCCAGTGTCAGAGAGAGTCTACAGGATGGCATCGTCAGAGCTAGAGATATAGTACAAGATGATTGAAGAACTCAGAACCAAAGGATTCATTCGTGCTAGTGGATCACCTTGGGGAGCCCCGATGCTTCTTTTGAAAAAGAAGGATGGTACGTCCAGATTATGTGTTGACTATCGTACCTTGAACTCAGTGACAATCAAGAACAGATACCCTCTTACGAGGATAGATGACTTGTTTGATCAACTCAAGGGGGCAGCAGTATTCTCGAAGATCGACTTGCGGTCAGGATACCATCAGATCAGAGTCAGAGAGCAGGATATCCCGAAGACAGCTTTCAGATCTACGTATGGGCATTGGGAGTTCCTTGTTATGCCATTTGGAGCAACCAATACGTCGGCTGTATTCATGGACCTCATGAATCGCATCTTCATGCCTTATTTGGATCAGTTCGTGATTGTGTTCCTAGATGACATCCTGGTCTACAGCAAAAGTGAAGCAGAGCATGAGCAGCATCTCAGAGTTGTTCTTCAGGTTCTCCGAGAGCACCAGTTGTATGCCAAGTTTAGTAAATGCGAGTTCTGGCTCGATCGCATTTCGTACTTGGGTCATATCATCACCAGAGGAGGAGTAGAAGTGGATCCCCAGAAGATTGTGGCTATAGAGACATGGCTAGTGCCCAACACGGTTGCAGAAGTTCGCAGTTTTCTTGGATTGGCCGGCTACTACCGTCAATTTATTTCGGATTTTGCTCGAATTTCAGCGCCATTGACCCAATTGACCCGTAAGGATGTGCAGTTTGCTTGGACAGCAGAGTGCCAGGATTCTTTTGAGAAGTTGAAGCGAGGCTTGATGACGGCACCCATTCTCACACTTCCAGATGGAACTGGAGGATTCTCAGTATATTACGATGCTTCAGGCAGAGGTCTAGGATATGTTCTGATGCAGCATAGGAAGGTAATAGCTTATGCATCACGACAACTTCGTGATCATGAGAGGAATTATCCAACCCATGACTTGGAATTGGCAGCAGTAGTGTTTGCACTTAAGTTATGGAGGCACTACTTGTACGGAGATAGGGTGGAGATTTTCACCGACCATAAGAGCCTGAAGTATGTGTTCACCCAGAAGGATCTCAACATGCGTCAGAGGAGGTGGTTGGAGCTACTTGTGGATTATGATGTAAACCTGCAGTATCACCCAGAAAAGGCCAACGTTGTTGAAGATGCATTGAGTTGGAGAGCCGGAGTTTATTTCCTAACAGCGCAACCAGAGCTGTTAGCCGATCTTCAGAAGATGGGTATAGAAGTTGTTCTCCCTTCCAGTATGGCATTGATGGCCAGCATACAAGTTTAGTCCACTATAGTCGAGAGGATCCGGATGGCGCAGTCAGCAGATTCTAAGCTTCAGCGACTCAGTGCAGAGTGTGAGGCAGGGAGAAGACCAGAGTTATGTATCCATGAAGACGGTATACTTCGACATGGGAAGCGTCTTTGTGTACCCAGTGGAGATATCAGACAGGAGATCATGACAGAGGCCCACAGTTCACAGTATTCCATTCATCCCGGCGGTACGAAGATGTACCATGATATCCGCCAATATTTTTGGTAGAGTGGCATGAAGAGGGAGATAGCCCGGTTTGTCTCTCGGTGTTTGGTTTGCCAACAAGTTAAAGCTGAACATCAGAGGCCAGCTGGACTTCTTCAGCCCTTGTCAATTCCAGATTGGATGTGGGAGCATATAACCATGGATTTTGTGACTGGATTACCTAGATCCCCGGCTGGCAGAGATGCTATTTGGGTTATAGTTTACCGACTCACGAAGGTGGCCCACTTTCTCCCGTTTAGAGTTGGTCAGTCGACGGCTCAGCTAGCAGAGATGTACCTCAGGCAAATCGTTAGACTTCACAGTGTACCTGTCAGTATCACCTCGGACAGAGATTCAAGATTTACGTCGCACTTTTGGCGAAGCCTGCAAGAGAGTTTGGGAACTCGCCTCCAGTTCAGCTCAGCATATCACCCACAGACAGATGGCCAGTCGGAACGCACGATCCAGACTCTTGAAGATATGTTGCGGTTATGTACACTCGACCTCGGTGGTTCGTGGGAAGATCACCTGCACCTGGTGGAGTTCTCGTACAACAACAGTTTTCAAGCTAGTATCCAGATGGCACCGTTCGAGGCACTATATAGTAGGAAGTGCCGATCCCCGCTAGCATGTGACGATGTCGGAGAGAGACAGATGCTTGGTCCAGAAATGATTGCTCAGACCGTTGAAGTGGTCAGAAGAGTCAGGGATCATTTTCGAGTTGCCCAAGATCGCCAGCGTCATTGGGCCGATTCTCATCGGCGCTGTCTTGAGTTTTCTGTCGGCGACCATGTATTCCTGAGGATTTCGTCTAACTGCGGCGTCATTTATTTCGGCGTACGAAGAAAGCTTAGTCCTAGGTATATAGGGCAGTTCGATATTCTGGAGCGAGTAGGTGATGTGTCCTATCGTCTCGCTCTTCCGCCATCGCTACGTGAGGTACATGACGTGTTCTATGTATCCCAACTGCGACGGTATATCCCGGATTCGAGCCATATTCTGGATCATTCGGAATTGGTTGTTGGTGCTAATCTTTCGTATGAGGAGAGGCCCGTGTCTATAATGGACCGAAGAGAGAAGACACTCAAGAACAAGACTATTAAGTTAGTCCGAGTTGCTTGGGGTCATCACTCTTTGGGTGAGTCAACGTGGGAGCGTGCGGATGAAATCCGATCGCGATATCCCGACATATTTGACTCGTAAGGTATAATATCTTCCTTAGGCCTTATGCTTTCAATTCCTTGCTTGAATAAATGACTGCATGATAGACTGCTTGTAATAGATTACGATTATTATAGCTTGTCCTTACAATTCTAGCCTCTTGATTAAATTCCGAGGACGGAATTCTTTTAAGGAGGGTAGAGTTGTAATGTCTGTAGTTCGTATTACGTATCTTGGAATATGTGTACGTATTTTATCTTGTATTACATATCTCTTGGCTTGGCTCGGTTTAGTTTGGGTTGGCTTGGTTCGGATTGGGTTGCTTGGTTCATCATGGACCAAGAGAAAACCCCTACCTACTACCCCCATCATCCTTTATTAATCCATTCCTTCATTCTCTCTCTCTTCATTACTCTTCTTCTTCTCCACATTTTTTTCTACACCTACCAGGAAGAGAGAGAGAGAGAGAGCATAGGCAAGTGCAAACTTGCTTCATGATGGATCTCAAGTTTTATTGTTCCATTCTCTTCCTTACTTGATTTTAAGATACTTTAGAACTTGGCATTTTCCGTTTTGATGGTTATATTTTTTGTAGTTCTAAGTTTAAGTTCCTTCTTGTTTAGTTTTCTTGGTTTTGATCTCTAAAAACTTGGTATTTCCAAAAACTAATGGTTCATTGTTGTAGAGAATTCAATTTCATTTAGTTTTGGCTTTTGTTTCGCTTGATTTCGACTTCGGATGAGGAAGTTATGGCCATAGCAAGTTTTTAGGACTTTTATGGCTGAACTTGCTGTTTGGGGACGATGAACCCCATGCGCCGGGAACCCCATGCGCCCGGGAGGCCATACGCCGTGAAGTCCCGGCAACGCATCCCATAACTTCGAGCATGTCATGCGCGTAGGTTCCCTACGCGCATGTACTGAAGACGCAACGCGAGTTTTCCATGCACCGATTGGTGCAGGAATCCCATGCGCCGATTTGTACAGGAATTCCATGCGCCGATTGGTGCAGGAATCCCATGCGCCGATTTGCACAGGAATCCCATGTGCCGATTGTGCAGGAATCCCATGCGCCGATTGTGCAGGAATCCCATGTGCCGATTTGTGCAGGAATCCCATGCGCCGATTTGTGCAGAAATCCCATGCACCGATTTATGCAGGAATCCCACGCACCGATTGTGCAGGAATCCCATGCGCCGATTGCGCAGGAATCCTATGCGGCGATTTGTGCAGGAATCCAATGTGCCGATTTGTGCAGGAATCCCATGCGCCGATTGTGCAGGAATTCCATGCGCCGGAATTGCTCTATTTCGCTATTTTTGCCTGTTTAAGTTGTTTTGTAGCTATAATCTTGAAAAACTCAAAACATGAAAGTTGTAGATCTTTTCCTTGGTTTCAAGAATATGTTATTATTTATTTTATGCAAGTTTCTCTCATTCATGATAAGGTAAGAATAGAACACGATAATGGCCCACCATGGCGCACTCTTAACAAGTAAACTGACATGATGTATCTCGACAAGCTGTTACGACAGCTAGCCTGACATGACAAGTATGAATGACCTGGACACCGTAGGCGATTGTGTTTGCACAAATAAACCAGTACTGTCTTGCATCATGTCTAGGATAGGAATCCCTGAGTACCACGGTCAGGGATACCTACTGCAATTGACTAAGGCTAATAAACTAGAATAATTCAGTAGTCATGAAGAGATTTCCCAGCTACAGGCAATCCCATTATCTGGGCGCATTAAGTGGACTTGTAGCTTACCGATGAGTAGGGCACATTTCCAGCACACAGTCACGTGTTGCATTCTTCATAACGAACATTCGACCCGGATAACCGGATGGTCTGCAGGGCTTGTGGCTGTTGGGATAATCTCATTGCATCTTGCTAGTAACTATGCCTGTGATAACCCTAGTTAGTTAAAAGTATCAAGCCGTACTCTTGATTGGCCGTGATTGATTGGATGGAGTTTATTCTAGCTTAGTCTTATCCTGATCCTGTGCAAGATTGTGACATGACATGATTACTGATGCTTGCCTTAACAATAACGATCGGGGGTCCAGTTCTGTTCAGGCGAAGGGTTACAACCCCGGTCCTTGTTTGGTTTAAGGGTTGTAACCTGGCTCCCGGAGCAGTTCTGTGTCCTCTCTTCGTTTATTGCCTTATTACAACCCCTGTCATGCTCGTCATATTTTACCTTACTTTAATACCATGATTATTTATACTAGCCTTAACAATAAAGATCAGGGGTCCAATTCTGTTCAGGCGAAGGGTTACAACTCCGGTCCTTGTTTGGTTTAAGGGTTGTAACTGGCTCCCGGAGCAGTTCTGTGTCCTCTCTTCGTTTATTGTCTTGTTACCTTATCAAAAATAATTGAGACGGGCTTCTATTCAGACGAAGGATTGCAACCCCGGTCCTTGTTTGGTTTAAGGGTTGTAGTCTGGCTACTTGAATGGTTTCTCCGTGTTAATATATTATTGTTATCTCAGTTATTATCAATATCTTTAATTACCTTTGCTATTTATTTGTGATTTACTGGTTTTAGTTCCTAAGTGAAGTCCCCTTTGTGGCACTTGCTCTTTCTGGGGTCTGACCCAGCTGGTTTTGTATGGCCAGATATCGGAGCAGCTCCAGAGGATCTACCTACCTTTCAACCAGATGGTGTCCACCAGGCGTAACCCTGGCAACGAGTGGGTTCCTTTTGTCCTCCTACTTATTTGTAAAATTATTCTTTTGAGGCGTTTAGCCGACGAGCACGTGTTAGCTCGATTGCACCTTTACTTACTGTCTGCCTACGGGCTGTAACATGATGGACAGATCCTAGGGTTGATCATGTATGACTGAACTCTTGCTAGTCTTGACATTTTGTACGACTAGCTTCATGATCATCCAATATGTAATGTATGGGACGCCTTGCTATTATTTATTGGTGCTCTGACATCTTGTAACTATTATTGCTTGCTTGAGATTGAGACAATAGGCTTGTTCATGGCCATAGGAGACTGTTGGCTTGTAGTTAAACCCTCATGTATCTAGACAGCCGTGACCGTATAGCGAGGTGGGTTGCACTTCAATATACGTAGCCGGCTATGCACGCCCCCGCTCTCCAGTATTCTGGTTCTGGGGTGTGACATGTAGTGGACATCTTTTATCGTCATCTTCTGTTTTGAGGAGGTTGGACTCCATTTAGTTGAGACTATTTTTTATTGCTGTTTGGAGTGGGTATGTCCACCCGGCTATCTCTTGATTTCTCTTATTATTGAGACTTATTATTCATTCTATGTTGAGCTGTGGATGAGATATAGTTATTTATATTGTGGCTTATCATGTTATATTATTTGCAGCTTATGTACAAATATAAGGATACCACATATTGGTGTATTCTTCACATATGTGCAGCTGGCATGCTGACATACTTAGTCCTATGTATTATGGGACTGGGGCGCTTACAATCATACTTGACTATATTATACTGTCTGGACTCATATCACATTGCTCTAGTTCAGTTAGTTTTAGTTTTACAGTCTTCATTGTCATGCTCTCCTGATTCGCTAAATTACTTTTTTTGTACTTTAAACTGTTGCTCTATTTCATTACCTGTCTCAAACTTTCTATGATTCAACAATATAATTGTCCATAACTGCTTTATAGTCCTTGTCATTTACTTGGAATTGCTAGATGAGATGTGCTTGTTCAATCCTGACTGGATACGTTGACAAAAGTTTACGAAGAACTTGGAGGATACGTGCCCTACTTACTATGGACCTGAGGAGGGATTAGCCACTCTGAGCCCTGACCTTCAGGAGTGACCAGATGACTAGTTATAGGGCTTGTTCTAGATTTTTCATATTTGACCTGGAATTGTAATAAGTAGAGATATTTGATATTGTATTTGAGATTGTTTTCAGAGATTATTATTTAGTAGTCTATTTCTGTTGTTGTTATTTAGTCTTATTACTTATCTAGACTTCTGTTTATCTTATCGTGCTTAGACTGTGTTTGAGTATTAGCATATCTTTACTTATCCTCCATTCGGAGTTGAGATCTATGACACATACATTATATACTTGCGTGAGTTGTTAGATAGCGACCTAGTACAACGTTCTGTCGCCGATTTTGTGGCGTAGGCTAGGCGTTGTTACGCACTCGTACCCTTATACTGGGTGCGGGTAGTGACAGACACTTAACGCACACTAATACAATGACAAGGGACACACTCAAAAACCTATCACTGACTGAACTCAAAGATCAAAGAGACTTAAAAAGCAGTTTCCCCTCCTTTAACTACAATATGCCCATAATGTTATATATATATATATATATATATATATATATATATATATATATATATATATATATATATATATATATATATATATATATATATATATATATATATTTTATATATATATAAAAAATATATATATATGTTATATATATATATATATATATATATATATTTATATATATATATATATATATATATATATATATATATATATATATATATATATATATATATAAATATATATATATATATATATATATGTTATATATATATAATGTTATATATATATATATATATATATATATATATATATATATATATATATATATATATATATATATATAAGCCAAAAGGAGTTCATATAAAAGAGAGTCCCAACTTAAAAGACAAGGCGACCGTTGGCCAAAACCTTCGTCCAAAATGATACAGGAACAAAAAAACAAAAAAGTATACCCTATATCCCCAAGTGATCCAAACCCAAAATTACATGGCCAAGAATCTATGTCATAGCTCTAATCTGCTGATTGCTGCAACGAAAAGCCTTCTCTACCTGGCGCCTGGTCTCCGCGAAGAGCATGGGGACCCCAAAGCCGTAATTCTCGTATATTTGCTTACTTTTGTTCTTCCATAGCACCCAAACCGTGGTAAGGAAAATAATATGGTGAATTGCAATGTTCGGGCCCACATCCCAAACCTGAAACTAGTTCTGCGACCCCCTTCACTTGTATTCCTTATATGATAAAGATTACGAAGAGGAACCCATACCTTCCGCTCCGTATCGCCGTCCATGAAGACGTGGTGGATCGACTTCCTGTTAGGTCGAACGCAGCAGCCATATCTGGACACCATCGAGATACCCTGGAGAGGGAGCACCTCGTCGATCGGGAGTTTGCGCTTGAAAGCACATTATCACAGGATCGACCATTTCAGAGGCACCGAGCTACTCCAGAGCTTCACGAGGATGGGGTCCGGTAGCGATGCCACCTGGTAGAACCCCTTCGCCAATGTCGTTGAAAATTTTCCTACACTTTTCGACCGCCAGATCCAGGCGTCTTCCTCATCACTGATAGCTGTCGATGAGCGCCTGAATGCCTCGATTGTCACTACCACTTTTCTAGAGCAAGGATATTTGTGTCATTTCACAATTTGTGTATATTTTTATTTTAATATGATGGTTGTATTTATTAGTAGGCTAGCTTATTCAATAGACATGGTGGACCCCATTAAATTTGACTTGACCAATAGGTTTAATTAATTATACTCTAGTCATGGCCAGGTTGAGTACAAGCATTAATTATAGGCAAACCACTTAGCCCACTTGAGTAACTTCCTAATATTAAGTGTCATGAAGAGTTTAGGCTTGACTAGTGTCTATTTAAACCCCACAAACCCTCAAATGGCAGCCACCATTCCATTAGGGTTTTCATTCATTCCTTCATTCCAAACCCTTCCAAATTGTCTCCTCTTTCTTCCTATTGTTGTGCTAAGGCTTGGGGGAGCTCAAGAAGGCTTGGTGGAGGCTCTAGTAAGGATTTGAGAGCCCCTTCTTCATCCATCTTCTCCAAATTTGTGGATCTTTGTGTAGGCTCCATTCTACATAGGTATAACCCTCTAAACTTTCATTTCCACTATTAAATTTTATTCATTCATGTAGGAGACCCCTCCCATGACTAATAGGAAGAAGGTTGAGGTCCTAATGTGTCTTGTTGTGATGGTTACATAGGGTTTAGTGTCCATTTGAGGAAAACTACAAGTTTTGTCCACCAAGTATTTGTTAGAATGTCACAATGGCCATATTGATTCTGTTTTTCAGTTTTGAACCCATGTATAGCTTGGTTTTCCCATAGATAGGCATAATGAAGCTCTAGATGCTAACTATATAAATATATATTAGTGTATGTAAATATATTATATGTAAGGATACCTATATATGGTGAATATGTGTATATATATATGTATGGATAAATAGGTATGTATTTTCAGTTGAACTAGTTTACTGTTTCCTTTTAGTGTTTTCTAATTTTAGTTCTTTGTGAATTTGAGGCTAAGTGAATTATGAAGTAAAGGTGAGAGGGTCATGTGTGAACTGTAACCAATGTTTGAGTGTCCTATTTTAGGTTTCCAGTGTGAGGTGACCTTTGTCTCTAAAGTGTGTAAAGGTCATGAGGCCAGGTGAGTAGGGCAGCAGGTAGATCAGGTATGGCCTGTTCAGTTAGGAATAACTCCCTGTTGCCTTGCTTGGCCTTGGCAGCAGTAGGGTGTGACCTACATTTTTACTATATGAATATATATTCTATGTGTGTTAGGGGTTGCCTAATGAGAGTATCAGAGAGTAGTTTAAGATGATTAGTTTTATCTATAGTTACACAGGCACAAATAACACCATTTTGCTCAAGGCCATATGGGAGGCTTAGCCCATAACCTTGCACTCGACCATTAGCAAATTTGTGGCCTTAGCCATTTGGCCATTGGCCAATGTCAATGAAATGAGTGTCAGTAAACTAAAGAGAGTGAAGGCTAATGTGTAGATGGCTTATCCAATGTATTAGTGTGTATCACTAACTGAGGTTAGAGAGGGGAAAACATACGTAAAGAGATTTGGGGTCGAGCTTGTTAATTGGATAGGTAGGTAATGAGAGTGTAACAGAGATAGAGGGAGAGAGGAGGGACTGACTTCAAGGTGTGGATGAATACATTGTATATAAATATGTGTGTGTGTGTATCAGATATTGCTAGGGAAGAGGGAAGACAGCATTTGATATTGCAGCAGCAGCATATGCAGGCACTTGGCCAGTAGCAGTAGGAATAGAAGGGGGTAGCCACATGGAGAGTTTAGAAGAGGGCAGTTCCACAATATAGTATGGATGCACTTATTTATTTTCAAGTTATACATGTGTAGTAAATGGCTCTCTGTAAGTGTGACTTAAGTAATTATTTTCTTGTATTTTTCAAAACTACCTGGGCTTGGACAATTGATGTATCCTTCCATTTCTTGGGACCCTTATAGGATTTGTAAGTATCAGTGATCTAGAGAGTATCAATCATGGGGAGATCGGGTAGGCATGGGTGTTTTTGAAAGTGCTTGTGAGATAAAGTGGCAACATGGTCAATGCATCAGGGCATGGTCTGCAGTTTTCGTTGGCCTTGTTTGGCTTGGCAGCTAGTAGAGAGTGATCCTATATTTGAGTATAGGTATTGATAAATGTTTCGGTGGTGGATAAGTATGTATTAGTGATTATTCAGTGTGAGTATCTGTTAGTGTTAGTTAGTGCCCTAAACTAGAGTATTAGTGAAGTCTAAGTTAGTTTTAGAGATGAGGGAGGAAGGATCCCTCTTATGAGTGTATGGGTTGTGACCATAGGTGAATAGGGGAAAACATGTGAGTTGTGAATATAGGTATACAGATGTAGGAAGCAGTAGAGTGAATGGGTTAGAGAGTATCTATAGTGAGGTTAGTGTAGTACCAAATTCAGTAGTACAGTGGCTTGGGGTGTCTATGAGTGAGCCAATATTTGTGCCCAATGTGAGTGTTAAGTGAGAGTAAGGAGAGTGTCCTTTGAGTGATAAGTGAAAGAGACGTTGGTGTGAGGATTACACACATTTGTGAAGTAATATAGGGGTGAACGGGTCCTATTGGACCTGGTAATAGGTGCAGCAGCACTTTGGGCTGTTGTTTGTGGCAGTAGACAAGCCAATTGGCCTCCTATAGTGCCAGGTAGCAAGGGGGCTACCTCTCCCTTGCATAGGGCTGAGGTGGGGTAATTGAGTATCCATATGCATGTATTAGTTGGCAATACAATAACATATACATGACTAGAGATCGCCTGAGTTCGTTTGGTGTGCCGATTCCGGATCCCAAGTGTGTGCTTTGCTATTTGGAGCCTAAATCTATAAAGCATATCTTCTTCGAGTGCACTCTGGCATGGCAGATCTGGTTGGAGCAGAGTCGTGTATTGGGAGTATGCACCTCGGGGAAAGGTATTGGGGACATCATCATGGTGATCCGAGATAGCAGGGGTCGAGGGAAGGATTGGTTCAGAACAGCCAGAGTTCGTCTGGCTGCTTCGGTTTGGCATGTTTGGCGGGAGCGAAACCGTCGAATTTTTGAGGGGTTAGTCACCCCTCCGGTTGGTATTCTCTATAACATCGAGTTTGATGTAAATGCTATGGAGAATTGATGAGTGGGAGTCCCACTCTGATTGTATGTTGTAAGATTATGGCTTTTTATTTGGAATAAAATTTACCTTTTTCCACATATATATATATATATATATATATATATATATATATATATATATATATATATGGTATTATCCTAGGTAGGTAACATGTAAGGTATTACCTAGGGATAGGCTATGGGTTAGTGGGAAATACAGTTGGGGTAATGAGGATTTTACCAAATAAAGTGGGTAGATAATGTATATTATACAAGTAGGTTATGTATCTAAGTTAAGGTAAGGATTGATACCTATCCAAGATAGGGTAACTCATGAATAGTATATAAGGTAAATATATTATATATATATATATATATATATATATATATATATATATATATATATGCGTGTGTGTGTGTGTGTGTGTGTGTGTGTGTGTGTGTGTGTGTGTGTGTATTATATAAATATATAAGTATGAAATAATTTAGAATATGTTAGATTGACCTTGATACTGACTAGAGTTGACTAAGGTGGACCAGTTGCCCAAAAGTCAACTATAAGTCAAATTTGGCCTAGATTGGACCTAGATACCATATCACACACTAGATATCCATGTCTAAACACATATAAACAATAATTAACATGTATATCTCACATCTAGGTTCTTATGACTCCACTTTGGGCCTCAGTTCACATTCATTGCTCTGGACGATAGGCGAGTACATTCTCTGATAGTTTTCATTTCTTGATATGTCCTATGTTACATGTTTATAGTAGTGTTCTATCTTGATTCCGATACGATGGACATACGGATTGGTATTGTATGGATTTCTTGACTTGAGATACGTAGTTTTATGCCTAATAATTTTCATTGGACTAATGAATTACTGGACTAATGTATCTATTCTAGATTATTGAGATACGTGTTGAGACCTGGATCCATGTGTATTGGTCGGACGGGAAAATACCTAGGAGACATGTGAACATACCTTTTCTATCCCATGGTCTTACTGGAATAATAGTGGCCACACATGGACATGTATGGTTTGCCGGATATTACCCTCTAGCCATTCACATATCAACTTGGTATTTCAAAACACTAGTGTTAGACAGAGATATTATGGACTTATTTGTCGTACACCTTGCATGATAGTTTTTTTCTCTTATTACATATATATCTTCTTATACATTTCACATGTTCTTCCCATACATCTATTACTCTATTTTCACATGCCTCTTCCATTGTACATTGTCTCTATAAATTGTTCATCAAGTATTTAATTATTATTTATAGTTTCATAGTACTTGTCAATTAACTGGAACTGCTATTTGAGTTGTACTTCACTCCAATCCTGACTAGATAATTTTTTTAGATGGTTAGATGGTTGTCCTATCTAATATGAGTAGAGGGTATGCAAGGGATGCACACAGGAGTCTGAGGAGGGTCATGCTCAGTAGAGTGTGCCCTAGATATAGTTTAGAGTTTTACTATTCATTTTGTATCGGATTGTTTCGACTGTGGGTTTGAGGCTTGTTATTATATTCGGGATATGTATTTATTGTTCTAGACATTTAATTTCATGTGTGTGTGGACTCAATTAATCTTTTTTGTCATCTATTCCAATATCGTGCTTTATCTTCCCTTAGATCTTGTGATTGAGTTATATCTTTAGAAGTCATATTATTCCTCCGCATGGAGATGATAGGTTTATGCTTAATATTGATAGATGTTAGATATTATAGATGACCTGTATAGCGCTCTACCACCGACACTGCGGCGTAGGCTGAACTTACCCACGCCCTCATGTCCCTAAACAGGGGCGGGTCATGTAACGCCCCAGAACCAGAATACTGGAGAGCGGGGGCGTACATAGCCTGCTACGTATATTGAAGTGCAACCTACCTCACTAAACGGTCATGGCTGTCTAGATACATAAGGGTTTAACTACAAGCCAACAGTCTTCTATGGTCATGAACAAGCCTATTGTCTCAACCTCAAGCAAGCAATAATAGTTACAAGATGTCAGAGCACCAAATATATAATAGCAAGGTGTCCCATACATTATATATTGGATGATCATGAAGCTAGTCGTACAAAATGTCAAGACTAGCAAGAGTTCAGTCATACATGATCAACCCTAGGATCTGTCAATTATGTTACAGCCCGTAGGCAGACAGTAAAAAAGGTATAATACAAGCTAACACGTGCTCGTCGGCTAAACGCCTCAAAAGAATAATTTTACAATGGAGTGGGAGGACAAAAAAATCTACTCATTGCCAGGGTTGTGCCTGGTGGTCACCATCTGGCTGGAAGGTAGGTAGATCCTCTGGAGCTGCTCCGATATCTGGCCATACAAAACCAGCTGGGTCAGACCCCAGAAAGAGCAAGTGCCACAAAGGAGGCTTCACTTAGGAACTAAAACCAGCAAATCACAATAGAATATTATAGACAATAAATAAAGAACTGATAATAATAGAGATGACAACAGTAAACTGAGTACGAGAAAACCATTCAAGTAGTCAGGTCACAACTTAAACCAAATAAGGACCGGGGTTGCAGCCCTTCACCTGAATAGAAATCCGTCTCAAATACTATTGGTACAGTGAAGACAATAAACGAAGAGAGGACACAGAACTCCTCCGAAAACCAGGTTACAATCCTTAAACCAAACAAGGACCGGGGTTGTAACCCTTCGTCTGAACAGAACTGGAACCCTGATCTTTATTGCTAAGGCCAGTATAATTAATGATGGTATTAAGGTAAGGTAAAACATGACGAACATGGCATGGGGTTGCAATAAGATAATAAACGAAGAGAGAACACAGAACTGCCCCGGGAGCCAGGTTACAACCCTTAAACCAAACAAGGACCGAGGTTGTAACCCTTCGTCTGAACAGAACTGGACCCCCGATCGTTATTGTTAAGACAAGCATTAATAATCATGTCATGTCAAAATCTTGCACAGGATCAGGATAAGACTAAGCTGGAATAAACTCCATCCAATCAATCACGGCCAATCAAGAGTATGGATTGATACTTTTAACTAACTAGGGTTATCACAGGCCTAGTTACTAGCAAGATGCAATGAGATTATCCCAACAGCCACAAGCCCTGCAGACCATCCGGTTATCCAGGTCGAATGTCCGTTTATGAAGAATACAACACGTGACTGTGTGCTGGAAATGTGTCCTACTCATCGGTAGGCTACAAGTCCACTAAATGCGCCCAGATAACAGGATTGCCTGTAGCTAGGAATCTCTTCATGACTACTGTATCATTCTAGTTAATTAGCCTTAGTCAATTTCAGTAGGTACCCCTGACCGTGGTACTCAGGGATCCCCATCCTAAACATGATGCAAGACAGTACTAGTTTATTTGTACAAACACAATCGCCCATGGTGTCCAGGTCTTTTATACTTGTCATGTCAGACTAGCTGTCGTAACAGTATGTCATGATATATCATGTCAGTTTGCTTGTCAAGAGTGCGCCACAGCGGGCCATTATCGTGTTCTATTCTTACCTTATCATGAATGAGAGAAACTTGCCTAAAATAACTAGTGACATATTCTTGAAGCCAAGGAAAAGATCTACAACTTTCATGTTTTGAGTTTTTTAAGATTTCAGCTACAAAACAACTTAAACAGGCAAAAACAGTCAAATAGAGCAATTCCGGCACATGGGATTCCTGAACAATCGGTGCGTAGGATTCCTGCACAATCGGCGCGTGGGATTCCTGCACCATCGGCACATGGGATTCCTTCACCATCGGCGCGTGGGATTCCTGCACCATCGGCGCGTGGGTTACTCACGTTGCGTCTTCAGTACATGCGCGTAGGAAACCTACGTGCATGACATGCTCGGAGTTAAAGGATGCGTTGCCGGAACTTCACAGTGCATAGCCTCCCGGCACATGGCCTTCCGGGCGCATGGGGGTCATCGTCCCCAAACAGCAAGTTCAGCCATAAAAGTTCTGAAAACTTGCCATGGCCATAACTTCCTCATCCGAAGTCGAAATCAAGCAAAACAAAAGCCAAAACCGCATGAAATTGAATTTTCTACAACATAGAACCATTAGTTTTCGAAAATAACCAAGTTTTAGAAGTCAAAACCAAGAAAATTGAAAAGTTACAAACTTAGATCTACAAGAATCCATCCATCAAATCCAAAAATGTCAAGTTCTAAAGAGGCTTAGAATCAAGTAAGGAAGAGAATGGAACAATAAAACCTGAGATCCATCATGAAGCAAGTTTGCACTTGCCTAAGCTCTCTCTCTCTCTCCCTTCTGGTGGTTGAAGAAGTAATGGTGGAGAAGAAGTAGTAAATGAAGAGAAAGAATGAGGGAATGGGTTAATAAAGGATGATGGTGGTGGTAGGTAAGGGTTCTCCCCTTGGTTCATGATGAACCAAGGTAACCCAAGCCTAGCCGAACCAACCCAAAATAGACCATGCCATGTAATGCCAAGATAAGCCAAGCAAGGAATCATGTAATACAAGATAAAATACATACACGTATTTTAAAATACGTACACGTATTTTAAAATATGTAATACGAACTATAGGCATTACAACTGTACCCACCTTAAAAGAATTTCGTCCTCAGAATTTAATTAAGAGGCTAGAGGGACAAGAACAAGCTATACTATTCACAGGCAAGCTATACTAATCAAACAATCAAGTAATTATTCATGCAAGCAAGGAATCGAAGGCATAAGGCATAAGAAAGATATTATACCTCACGAGTCAAATAGGTCGGGATATCGCGATCAGATATCATCCTCACGCTTCCACGTTGACTCACCCAAAGAGTGATGACCCCAAGCAACTCGGACTAACTTGATAGTCTTGTTCTTGAGTGTCTTCTCTCTTTGGTCCAATATAGACATGGGCCTCTCCTTATACGAAAGGTTGGTACCAACAACCAATTCCGAATGATCTAGGATGTGGCTCGGGTCCGAGATATACCATCGTAGTTGGAATACATGGAACACATTATGCACCTCACGTAGCGACGGCGGAAGAGCAAGACGATAGGATACATCTCCTACTCACTCCAAAATATCGAACGGTCCTATATACCTAGGACTAAGCTTTCCCCGTACGCCAAAACAAATGACGCCACGGTTAGGCAAAATTCTTAGGAATAAATGGTTGCCGACAGAAAACTCAAGAGGGCGCCGATGAGAATCGGCCCAATGACGCAGTGATCTTGGGTAACTCGAAGATGATCCCTGACTCTTCTGACCACTTCAACTGTCTGGGCAATCATTTTCGGACCAAGCACCTGCCTCTCTCTAACATCATCCCAAGCTAGCAGGGATCTGCACTTCCTACCATACAGTGCCTCGAACGGTGCCATCTGGATACTAGCTTGGAAACTATTGTTGTACGAGAACTCCACCAGGTGCAGGTGATCTTCCCACGAACCACCGAAGTCGAGTGTACAAGATCTCAACATATCTTCGAGAGTCTGGATCGTACATTCTGACTGGCCATCTGTCTGTAGGTAATATGCTGAGCTGAACTGGAGGCGAGTCCCCAAACTCTCTTGCAGGCTACACCAAAAGTGCAATATAAATCTGGAATCTCTGTCCGAGGTGATACTGACTGGTACACCGTAAAGTCTGACGATCTGCCGGAGATACATCTCTGCTAGCTAAGCCGTCGATTGACCCACTCTAAACGGAAGAAAGTGAGCCACCTTCGTGAGCCTGTCTATGACAACCCAAATAGCGTCTCTGCCAGCCGGGGATCTAGGAAATCCTGTCACAAAATCTATGGTTAAATGCTCCCACTTCCATTGTGGAATTGGCAAGGGCTGAAGAAGTCCAGCTGGCCTCTGATGTTCAGCCTTGACTTGTTGGCAAACCAAACACCGAGAGACAAACCGAGCTATCTCCCTCTTCATGCCATTCCACCAAAAGTGCTGACGGATATCTCGGTACATTTTCGTGCCACCGGGATGAATCGAATACTGAGAACTGTGAGCTTTGGTCATGACTTCCTGTCTGATATCTCTACTGGGTACACAAAGACGCTTACCATATCGAAGTGTACCGTCTTCATGAATGCATAATTTTGGTCTTCGTCCTGCTACACATTCTGTCCTAAGCCGCTGAAGCTTAGAATCTGATGACTGAGCTATCTTGATTCTCTCAACTATACTGGACTAAACTTGCATGTTGGCCATCAATGCCATACTGGAAGGGAGAACAACTTCTATACCCATCTTCTGAAGATCCGCTAACAACTCCGGCTACGTTGTTAGGAAATAAACTCCGGCTCTCCTACTCAATGCATCTGCAACGATGTTGGCCTTCCCTGGGTGATACTGCAAGTTAACATCTTAATCCATAAGTAGCTCTAGCCACCTCCTCTGACGCATGTTAAGATCCTTCTGGGTGAAAACATACTTCAGGCTCATGTGGTCGGTGAAAATCTCTACCCTATCTCCGTACAAGTAGTGCCTCCACAACTTAAGTGCAAATACTACTGCTGTCAATTCCAAGTCATGGGTTGGGTAATTCCTCTCATGATCACGAAGTTGTCATGACGTATAAGCTATTACCTTCCCATGCTGCACCAAAAAACCATCCTAAACCTCTGTCTGAAGCATCGTAATATACTGAGAATCCTCCAGTTCCATCTGGAAGCGTGAGAATGGGTGCCGTCATCAAGCCTCGCTTCAACTTCTCAAAGGATCCTGGCACTCTGCTGTCCAAGCAAACTGTACATCCTTGTTGGTCAACTGGGTCAATGGCGCTGAGATCCGAGCAAAGTTCGAAATAAATCGCCGGTAGTAGCCGGCCAATCCAAGAAAACTGCGAACTTCTGTAACCGTGCTGGGCACTGGCCATGTCTCAATGGCCACAATCTTCTAGAGATCCACTTCCACTCCTCCCCTGGTGATGATATGACCCAAGTACGAAATACGATTGAGCCAGAACTCGCATTTACTGAACTTGGCATACAACTGGTGCTCTCTAAGAATCTGAAGAACAACTCTGAGATGCTGCTCATGCTCCGCCTCACTTTTGCTGTAGACCAGGATGTCGTCTAGGAACACAACTATGAACTGATCCAAATAAGGCATGAAGATACGATTCATGAGGTCCATGAATACGGTCGGCATATTGGTCGCTCCAAATGACATCACATGGAACTTCCAATGCCCATACCGGAATCGGAATGCTGTCTTCGGGATGTCCTGCTCTCTGACCCTAATCTGATGGTATCCTGACCGCAAATCTATCTTCGAGAACACTGCTGCCTCCTTGAGTTGATCAAACAAGTCATATATCCTCGGGAGAGGGTATCTGTTCTTGATTGTCACTGAGTTCAAGGTACGATAATCTATACATAATCTGGATGTACCATCTTTCTTTTTCACAAGAAGCATCGGGGCTCCCCAAGGCGATCCACTGGCACGAATGAATCCCTTGGTTCTAAGTTTTTCAATCATCTTGTACAATATCTCTAATTCTGACGGCGCCATCCTGTAGACTCTCTCTGATACTGGAGCTGTTCTGGGAATCAAGTCGATGGTGAACTCGATCTTCTACTCTGGCGGCATCCCTGGAAGCTCTTCTGGGAAAATATCTGGAAACTCTTCGACTATCCGTGGTAACTGTACTGCTGCTACTGCCATCCGCAACACTGGAGGAGAAGGTTCAACTTTGCCTCAGAAAAAGAAAAACTCTGGCTCGCCTGGAATGCTAAAACCAACCCTGGCGATATGGCAGTCTATCCGAGCATACTGGTCCCTCAACCAATCCATCCCTAAGACCACATCATAATCGGCCATCGGGAACTCTATCAATCTAGCGGGAAACTCTCTACCGCTAACTACGATCTGACATGAGGAAAATACTCTATCTATTCCCATAAGTCCTACCAGTAAGTATATTGAGCCTTACTGATAATGACATGGGCTCCAGTCCTATCCGTGTCACAAATCGTACAGACATAAATGAATGCGAGGCACCAGAATCAAATAATACTAAAGCTGGAAAGGTGTTGACGAGAATAGTACCTGCCACTACCTCACCTGATGCTATTCCTTCTTCTTCCATGGTCAAAGCCAACACTTGACCATGTCCTCTGGGTGCGGGTCCCCTCTACTGAAGACTCCTCTGTCTGCTCTGTATCAGGGCTTGGGCCTGAGCATACTGCTACGGTCTCTGCTGGTAGAATGTATGGGCCTGCATCAGCAACGGCCTCGGGAACGGGTACTGCAGCTGCTGCTGCTGCTGGACTGGTGCTGGTCTTCTAACTGAAGGACTAGAGAAGGCCGATGAACTTTTCCTGTTCGAGCAATTCCCAACCTTGTGGTCTGGGGCACCACAAACCAAGCACAAACCCTGTGCTCTGCGACACTCTGATACCACATGCCCTGGCTTTCCGCAGTGTGAACATCCCACTGCGAAAGACTGCTTCTGCTGCTGAGGGTGCGTCGGGGTGGAATGCTGAACCGACGTCACTGAGGCCGCCCGCCTCGGAGCTCCAATGGTCAAGGCCCTGGCTGCCGGAGTTGGTGCTGATGACTGATTCATCTGGCTATGGGATCGATTTCGATCTTCGGTCCTATCCACGATCCTCTGGGAGGTATATTTATGCCTCCGGGCTGTCCTCAGTACTTCATCAAAGGTCTGATGCTCAAACTGCTCCACTGTGAACAAAATCTCTAGGTGGAGCCCCTGCTGGAACCGCTGGGCTCTATCGAACTCGGTCGCCACCAAGGTGGGAGCAAACTGACTAAGCCTGGAGAACTCGTCCGAATATCCATCGACCGTCTTGGCTATCTACTTCAGATTTGTAAACCTCATCTGTAGATCATACCGAGCTACAGCATCAAAATACTTGGTCTGGAATCTCTTTCTGAATACTGCCCAAGCAATAGGGGCTACTAATCTAACGGCCTGTGCCGTCCACCAGCTGCGGGCAAGATCCAATAGCTGTAGGCGGACTACGGCCACCTTTTCGTTCTCTGGAGTCCTGGCTGCTTCTAGAATCACTTATGTATCCTGAAGCTATGCATCTGCAGCGATCGTATCTTCACTGCCGTCGAAGAAGGAAGGGTTCAAGCGCTTGAAGCTGTTGGTCGCGCTATTATCCTGATGACCTCCACTGGTCAAAGCGTCTGCCACTGCCTGGTGCAAGGCATCTCCTCGACGATCCTGGCAGGCTAATAGTGACCTGATGAGATCCACCAAAGTGCCATTATCAGGCTCTGCAGGCTGGACGGGCTGAACTGGTAGCTCTCTTCCAGTAGGCATGACTCTAGAGGCTACACCTGAATGCTGGACTTGATCTTCAGGTTACTACTGGTCCACGGAAGGTGCTCCGTCTTGCTGATCGGTAGGTCCAGGAACAATATCGCTGAAGAAGACGACATAGGGAACAATAAGGAAGGACCAGGACAGATCAACGATACAAGTATGTGATCAGGTCAAGATTACAGAAATTCAGAGGATACGAGCAGAGATCAAGGGAGAGTACTGATTGAGACATTTATTCGGTTAACCCTCACATAATCTTGATTTACAAGACCTGCATGGGCCACCACTAAAACCATATAACGTCCCAGAACCAGAATACTAGAGTGCAGGGGCGTACATAGCCAGCTACGTATATTGAAGTGCAACCCACCTCGCTATACGGTCACGGCTGTCTAGATACATGAGGGTTTAACTTCAAGCCAACAATCTCCTATGGTCATGAACAAGTCTGTCACTTTCCGTTCCCAGAATACGTATTTTAAATACATGTACTACTGGAATGTATTTATTTAATATTTATCATGTATTGTTCTGTATTTAAGTTCTATTAATTTTCTATAATTTTACTTTCAGCATTTTCATTCTGCTTTACTTTTGGGTTCGACCTTAGTCGGTTTATTTTCAGCCATTGGACAGTTCAAACAAACCCCCACCTACCACCACCCTCTTCATTTAAAGCTCCATCCCCTTCCTCTCTCTTCATTACTTCTTCACCATTACTCTTTTTATTCCTCATAAACTCTTCCCACCTATCCAGCCGTATAGGCAAGTGCCAACTTGCTTCTTGATGGATTTTTATTTTTGTTGTTCCATTGTCTTCCTCTCAAGATTTTTAAAAACATTAGAACTTAGCATTTTCAATTTCCATGGCTTATGTCATGTAGATCTAAGTTTAATACATTTTCGGATTTTTTAGGTTTTGATCTAGTAACTTTGTTATTTTCAAGTTTTGATGGTTCCATGTTGCAGAGAATTTTGTTCTACCCTATTTTGACCTATGGAAGTCCGAATTTGGGTTTCGATTGAAGGATTTATGGAGCTTAGAAGAAATGGCTTCACGGTCCTTCTTCTCAAAAATTGGAGAAGAAGAACAGTGCTGGCCGCATGAATGAACTTCCGTGGCCGCATGAACGTCCGTGGCCGCATGAACATCCGTGGCCGCATAGACTTCCGTGGCCGCATGAAATTCTGTAGCCGCATGCACTTCCATGATCGCATAGACTTTCGTGGCCGCATGAACTTCCGTGGCCGCATGAACTTTCATGGCCGCATGGACTTCCGTGGCCGCATGAACTTCCTTGGTCGCATAGACTTCCGTGGCCGCATGAACTTCCGTGGCCGCATGAACTTCCGTGGCCGCATGAACTTCCGTGGTCGCATAGGCTTCCGTGGCCGCATGAACTTTCGTGGTCGTATGAACTTCCGTGGCCGCATGCACTTCCGTGGCCGCATAGACTTCCGTGGCCGCATGAACTTCCGTGGCCGCATGAACTTTCCGTGGCCGTATGAACTTCCGTGGCCGCATGAACTTCCGTGGCCGCATGAACTTCCATGGTCGCATAGACTTTCATGGCCGCATAGACTTCCGTGGCCGCAAAGACTTCCGCGGCCGCATAGACTTCCGTGGTCGCATGGACTTTTGTGGCCGCATGAATTTCCGCAGCCGCATGAATTTTCGTAGCTGCATGGCACTTCCTGGCCGTATGAGATCCTGACCACATATGCATTCTCTGCCGCATGAACTTCTATAATTTTCCGGTCGATGAACTCTAGCCCATGATGCCTTTTGACTGATTCTTGTCCCGAATTGACATTGATTGATATTGATTGTGACCTTGACTAATAATTGATCATGCGTTCCTAGTTGGAACTAAGAGACTGACTAGTCGTCTTATTTAAATTGAATGAATGAGACACGTTCATATTAACTATGAACTATTGCAATCGATTGACCAATCCCGAATATTGGCATATAGATACATGCAGGCTACAATTTATTTATTTATTTATTTATTTATTTTACAAAAGCAGCATGTGTACTTTATGGTCAAGGTATGGTTATTCCGTGGTTAGTTTTAATTGTTGCATTACGCTATATAAGACCTACAACCACTACCAAAATATGTCCATTTAGCGACGGCCACATCCGTCGCCCATCCGTCGGGAATTTGTATTAGCGACCGATCACTGACGGATATTGGCCAAAATAATCCGTCGGCAATCAGCTCGTCGCTAATAATGATACGTCGCTAAGTAGTCGCCGAGCGACGGAATAGCGACGGCTTTTCGACTTCACAATACGAAGCATTAGCGACGACTTTCCGACGGGCTTTCGTCCATTTCAGGTATTAAATACTGAACTGTGTAGACACTAGCGACGTAATGGTCCGTCGAAAACCGTCGTAATAGCGTATCAGAGTGTATCGTTCCGTCGCTATTCAGTCGACCGCCGTCGCTGACAAAGGCGACGGAATACTGACGGATTATCCGTCGACCATGTTCTGGAAATGCTTGGCATTTCCAGAACCATGGCGACGGATGAGTCATCACCATTGCGTCGCTCATCCGTAGACGAAGCGACGGACTAGTGACGGATAATCCGTCTCCATGGTTCTGGAAATGTGATACATTTCCAGAACCTTGGCGACGGATGTGCCGCCGCTATTCCGTCCTAATTTGTATTTCCAGGACCTTGGCGACGGATTATCCGACGCGAACCCGTCTATCACCCATCGCTAATTGGAAATACTTTCAAATCTCCAGGCAGCGACGGATATTCCGTCGAAAGGTAGTCGAAAACTGGAAATATCCGTCGCTACGCGGTCATTAGTCCGTCGCTAACTGAGATTTTTTTTAAAAAATACAGAGCTTTTCCTGTTCACACAAATATGCATAAACCAAACAATCACATAGACCAAACAATCAGAAAAATGCACTCCAATTATCCAACAATCACATAGACGAAATATATAATGCACACCAATATAAAATTATCACAAATATTCTGAAATTCCCACAAATATTCCAACATTCCCACAAATATTCCAACATTCCCACAAATATTCCAAATTTTCTTAATTATAATACTTTAAGGAGAAGGAGGAGTTCGATTGCACGGTGGTGGTAATCCCTGCTGCGACCGACGAATATACTGCTCCAGTAGGTACGGCGGCAAGTCGTCGTAGACACTGCTCGAAAGTCGGCGTAGCTGCTCTGGCGACATAAGATCAAGGAGCGCCATCACAGTCAGAGTCGGTACCAAAGGGGCAGCAGGATTGAAAGAAAGATGACCCACGGAAGAAGGACCGACACCAGCACCAGCAGAAGATGAACCGACACTAGCACCAGCATAAGACGGACCGACACCAGCAGCAGACGGAGGCGGAAAGTGCGAGGCAATTTGCTCTCGCAAGGACGATACCGCCTCGTGCAGCTGCGTAAGCTGCGACCTAACATCATCGTCTACCGGGGCCGCGGGAGGAGGCGGTGTCGGTGGAAATCTCTAAGTCGCCATGTACAACGGCCCTAGGGAGCCGACTCCGTACAGGAGCCCTTTCTTAAAGCCGCCGACGGTATCTACGAATAAGTCGTTACGAGCGGCCAAAGAAGAGGGCGTCCGGGCGGGCGTCGTTTCACTGACATCCTCGGTGTCAGTTAACTGAGCCCGACTAAGGGCCTCACAATACGCAGTCTATCAAATGAATGTGTTTATATTATAAGATTTACCTAAGTTGTAATCTAAATTCTAAGTTTCACTAAATTAAGTGTGAATCCAAAGTTTATCTAAGTTATAGTCCAAATACTTTTAATTCTAACGTAAATCTCATAAACATAAGTACTTACATCAGTCTCCTTGGCCCTCTCGTCGACGAAGCTCTCGTCCTTTCGTCTTTTGTGCGTATGCTAGAACAGGTCGTGCTTGGTGACCGATTCTGGTGCCCTTCCCTCCTTCACCGTCCGTTGGGCCTACATACGAAATTTTCGTAGAACTTAATTAACTCTGTATATTAATAATACCAAATTCGATAGTGAAATAAATTTACGGTATCTCACCAGATCTGCAAGCGTCGCTACGTGGGGCCTTGATCAACCAGTATGAAGCCCCGCGGCCTGTCGGTTCGCCTTCGTCTTCTCCGATTTCTCCTTGTAAGCAGGAGTATTCATCATATCTAAGAGGTCCTCATAATACTCCTGTCGGATCCAATTCGGCCTCGTATGCCCCATTTTTAGGTCATGAATCATATCCCGTATCTTCTTCGAAACAGCGCTTCTGTAGGTCCTGCGGATCGCGTCCTCGCGAAGGGGGGGCCACCAGTACGTCGTCTAACATACAAATTCAATTATCACGTAATTTAAAAAATTGTTGATTAAAGAACAACTAATAATTAACCAGAAGATATAGATATATACCCTCAACTCGTCGAGCCAGACGTACTTCAAGTTTGGGGGCACCGACGAAAAGTTGAGGTAGGCACCATGGAAGTTAGCCCTGATAATTTCTCCAAGAGCCCTGGCAACATAAAAAGGAAAAAACCTAAAAAGAAGAAACGACTGGATTATTAACTTGAATAAATAAAAGAAATTTAATAAATTATCTTAAATTTACTTACGAAGTCCCTGCGGGCCATAGCTCTCGTCGGAACTCGCCTCTCGGCCTCTCTGGTGCCGTCGGAGGATCCGCGGGTCCGCGCATGTACTTTCCAGTAATCGGATGGAACCGAGTATGGGGGTACTCCGGGGCCCAATGTGCAGTAACTGGAGGATCCACTGGTGGATCCGCTGGTGGGTCCGATAGCAGAACGGATCCGCTAGCAGATCCAGACTCATGCCTCGATGAAGTAGTCGATCGACGGCGGGATGCGTATGTGCCCGGGGTACTCTCCGGGTCGGGCTCGCTGGATGGGGTCACATCCCGGGAAGATTGAATGCGACCACGACCACCAGCACCATTACGACCACGACCACCACCACCGCCAGCACCAACACCACGACCACCACGACCACGGCCATCCATCATGACCTGTAAATAGAACACATAAACATAATTAACAATATAAAATTATAAATGAATATAAAATTCTAAACTAAAATATACATACCACCAGTAGGGAGACGAGTGCCGCCGCGATGAAAAAGACTAGGAGTGCCATCTGCAATAAGTAAATAATCGAACAAAAAAAACATTAATTCACGTAATTGGAAGTGTTTTTAATATACAACAATATTTAACCTAATCATTGTCTTCGTTCTCATCCTCAGCCTCGTCTTCATCATCATCCTCCTCCTCATCCTCATCCTCATCCTTATCTTCATCGTCGATTTCATCTGTATCCTCATCCCCATCAAATTCGTCTTCTTCTTCCTCTTCTTCTTCTTCTTCTTCTTCTGCCTCAATATTTGGGACAAGACGCCTCTTTCTCCCCTGGTTGACAGCTAAGTCTTGTGTATCAACCTCTTCCTTCCCTCTATTTTCCTCAATAATATCTTTAACATCCATTGTATCCGAGTGTTGTCCCAAGTATTGGGACTTTTCGATCTGGTCCTCTTGGTATGTTGGGTCTCCAACGTTGAATGTATTTCTAGATTTAATCTTGCATACTGCCCACCAGTCAAATCGATCTCTACGACGCCTTGGGTAGCTTGTATAGTAGACTCGAACAGCCTGATTTGCTATCGCAAATGTATCGGACCCTCTATACCTCCTGCGATGATTTATATCGACAAATCCAAATTGTTTATCGATTCTCCAACCGATATTTGGTGTCGTATCGAACCACTCACATTTGAGCATTACAATATGCATATCATATGGGCCAGTATATTGTAAATCTACAATATCTCGAAGCACTCCATAATAGTCAAAGTCTGGTTCGTCGTCATAGATGGTGCCTCTTATGCAAACACCGGAATCCTTGGTACTGATGCCGTCATTGATAAATTCGACATTTATAGCATTCTGAGTTGCCTTAAACCTGAAGCCATTAACGACATAGCCTGTCCAAGTCTTTGTTTGCCTCTTCGGTCCCAATGCCAGATAACGAACACTCTCATTAGTGAGTGTTGTTTCAGGCAATAAAACCAGTAAATAAATATTTATAATTTAAATGTTTTAGATTATATATTTCTAATCTTAGTTACTTACGTATTTTATAAGAATATATAAAATCAATCTCAATTATAATCTCAGTTACTTACGTATTTACGAAACCATGACGGAAATGTACAATCAACCTCTCTTTGAAGTCCCTCATCGGTAATATCGGGTGTCCTCATTTTGACTTCATCTTTAAATACACTATTAGAGAAAATAAGAATATATAAGTATAGTCACTTACTTCATCAAATTTGAGATTATAACAAGTGCAAGTGTACTGACTTACTTCTCCAAATCTCTCACTTCTTGTATGTCACAGTTTAACAAGACATATCGATGAGCGGCATCATACTCGTCGTCAGTCAACCACCATTTTTTACTAGTCCCAACAGGCTTGCCCCTTACATTGAATATTCCTCCATCCTCAACGTCCTCGTCATTCCTTTGAGGTCTATTTCGATTTGTCTTAACATGAGTTTCGAAATAAATAGAGCAGAAGTTTGACACCTCTTCGATAAGATATGCTTCGCATATCGAAGCCTCTATATGAGCCTTGTTGCCAACTTTCTTCTTTAGATGGTGTAGGTATCTAGAGAGACAAATTATCTTGAAAATTAAGAAAGAATTTTAAAATCCACTAAAATTCAACTTAAATTATATCGATTTTTATGTACCTTTCAAATGTTACATCCATCGATAATGAACAGATGCACCGACACGGGCTTCGTATGCTAGATGAATCGGTAGATGCTCCATGCTGTCGAAGAAGCCAGGAGGAAATATTTTCTCCAACTTGCAAATTGTTAAGATAATCTTCTCCTCAAGTTCAACCATGTGTTGCACAGTCAACTTAGTTGAACAAATATCCCTAAAGAATATTGATAGTTCGGCCAACGGAACCCATACAGCAGAAGGCAACAAATCTTTCAAAGCAATGGGCAGTAATCTTTCCATAAACACGTGGCAGTCATGACTCTTCATTCCCGTTAGTTTACGTTCATTGAGATCAACGCATCTAGACAAATTCGACACATAGCCGTCGAAAAATCTTAAAGTAGATACCCACTTGCAGATTATTAATCTATCTTCCTTGCTCAATGTGTATTGTGCTATCGGCTTAGTTATTTGTCCACCAGCTCCCCTTTATATTAAGTTCAGATAAGGACGCTTGCATATCTCGACAATGTCTTGTCTTGCTTTTGGATTGTCCTATGTCTTTCCTTTATTATCCATGACGGTATTGAAGACATTATCGAACACATTCTTTTCGATATGCATAACATTAAGATTATGCCTTATAAGATTATCTTTCCAATAAGGCAAGTCCCAGAAGATACTCCGATTGGTCCAGTTATGGGTTTGTCAAAACCCATCGACACGATTGTTCGATGGATCTTCCATTACAGTGGGTAAGTCCTTTACATCTTCCCAAATATCGTATCCCGACAATCTGGCAGGCGGATGAGAAAATTCTTGTTTTCCAGCTCTGAACGTGTCCTTGTTCTTTCTCCAAGGATGACTCACGGGCAGAAATTGACGATGACAATTAAAGAAAGAAGTTTTTCCTCCATGCTTAAGGCGGAACGCCTTACTATTTTGCATGTATATCGGACAAGACATGGTGTCGTGAGTACTCCATCCCGACAGCATACCGTATGCGGGAAAATCATTAATTGTCCACATCAGTGAAGCTCTCATCTGAAAGTTCTGTTTCTTAGAAATATCATAGGTCGTGACGCCGATCTCCTACAGCTATTTCAGCTCATCCACCAACGGCTGCAAATATATATCGATATTCTTCGTCAGATTTTTGGGACCCGGTATAATAGCTGTCAAGAACATATAAGGAGTCTTCATACACATCCATGGTGGCAGATTGTAAGGGGTCAGAATGACAGGCCAGCAGGAGTATTGAGATCCCGACTGCCCGAAAGGGGCGAAGCCATCAGAACATAGCCCCATGCGTACATTTCTAGACTCTGCAGCAAAATCTGGATGGCAAAAATCGAAATATTTCTACGCCTCTCCATCCGAAGGATGTGACAATTCTCTATCATCCTTTGTGCGTTCTTCGTTGTGCCACGTAATGTGTTCTGCTATATTCTGAGACATATACATCCTCTGCAAGCGCTTCGTGATCGACAAGTAATGCATATGCTTGTAAGGACGTCATTTTCTAGTTGACTTTCTTTTTCCCCTGACTGGTTTATAACGATCCGTATTACAGAAGCTGCAACTTTCTATATCCTCGTTCTCCTTGTAGTACAACATGCATCCGTTGCGACAACAATCTATCTTGTCGTACCCCAGTCCCAGTTGTCGGACCATCATCTTCGACTTGTAGAAGTTTTTTGGAGGCTCTTTTGATTCCTTCGGTAACACCTCCTTCATTAGTTGTATAATATGATCATAGCAAGTTTGTGGCAAGTTAAAATCGGACTTTATGTTCAACAACCGTATCGTCACTGATAGTACGGAATGTGGCTCACAACCAGGATATAAAGAAGTTTCAGCATCCTGAAACATATCATAGAATTCCTTCGCCTCGGGATTAGGATCATCCAGATCAAAATTAGGCCCTGCCGCATCGTACACCATATCTCGTGTAAGGTTCTGCACGTCTCCATAATCAACAGAGCATTCGTCGTCATCGACGACAAAATCTGCTGTAGCATTATCATCAAAAGCATAAGTAGCAGCATTCGCAACCTGTCTATCCGTATATAGTTTACCTTGCGATGACCACAGGACGTAATCACGTACGAAACCCTTACGGGTCAAATGATCTCTTACACTCACCACTTCTTCATAATGTCTATTGCAACAATTACGACATGGACACTTGATTTTGTTACCGTCCATAAACTGAGCTTTATTCATGGCATACTTAAGAAACACTTTCACGACTGCCTAAAAATCATCACTCACACCTATTTTGCTCTCGTGTTGTCGTTTGTACATCCATGTACGATCAACGAAATAACGATCGATCACAGATTGGATGTAAAAATCTGTATAGTAAGACAAACTAAACAGAATTAGTATATAATCATGTAACTGGTGGATCCGCTGGTATTCTAGCTCGAGAAGAGAAAATCTAAGTACAGTTGTTACTAATAATTCGATACCGATAGTTCGATACCGATACCGATAGTTTGATACCGATACCGATAGTGCGATACCGATACCGATAGTGCGATAACGATAGTTCGATACCGATACCGATAGTCCGATAGTCTGATAGTCCGCTAGCGATACCGATAGTTCGATACCGATACCGATAGTCCGATAGTTCGATATCGATACCGATACCGATAGTCCGATACCGATTCTTCGATAGTCCACTAAGTCGAAATGATTCATCTTAAGCGTCAAGCATGTTATACACGGTTCAACTTGACGAGTCATTAAATATTTTTGTGGTGTTGTATGCTTGCAGCAGCAAATCAAGTTTTAGAGTCATTATAGGTCAATTAATCAAACTGAGTCAATCTATCTATTTCTAACTTGCAAGAGTCCACTTTTAGGATATGGGAGCTATATCCTAAATATCTAGGCTAAAATTAACTTGGTTAGGATACTAGAGTGTCCTTACTATCTAGCAAGCACTACCTTAGTCTAGTTACACTAGCATTACCTATATTTCCTACCATGCCTACACTCACACATTACATCCCAAGCTGTCCTGCATGCTAATAGGCATGGTAGGCCTGCCTTCATTCCTCACTCTCTAAAGCACACATACACATATGTATATCATAGTTAGATGTATAGATATATACATCTATATAGAAGCACATAACTGATACACTCTAAGGGTCAATTTTCTAGAAAAAACTTCACTTACTCAGTGACTTTGGTGAAGCGAATGTCCTAAGGATATTCTCAACAAAGAAGGCAGATGAAGAACTCGTACTGTCCTTAACACAGTGAACATATACACCATGAACCCAAACTCTATTTTCACATTTACTAATCCAAACACCACCAAACTAATGGATAACATCCAATATGGATAACACATTATTTAGCCAATATATAAACTCAGATAAATTTGAGAAGCAAAGCCCCCCGCCGCCCCCGACCAAAGCCCACCGTCCTAAGCCCACCGCACAGCCCCCGACGCCCCCGCCCCAAGCCCGCCGCCCAGCCCCCGACGCCCCCGTCCAAAGCTCGCCGCCCAGCCCCCGACGCCCCCGCCCCAAGCCCGCCGCCTCCCGCAGCCCCGCCACCCACAACCCCCCGCACACCGCCGCCCCCCGCCGCCCAGCCCCCGACGTCCCCGCCCCAAGCCCGCCGCCCCCGCTGCCTCTACGACACCGCGAGAGAGAGAGAGAGAGAGATCGAGAGAGAGAGAGGGGATTACCTTCGGGAGAGAGAGGAGAGGACGTCGACGCCGATCACCGAAGATGCGGAAGAGAGAGAGAGGGGAGAGAAAGTGAATTTGGGGGGAATATGAAAAGTTTCTCCCGTCGTTTCAATTTAATTCTGGAATGTATATTTAGCGACGGACTAGCGATGGATTTTTATCCGTCGACCGTTAGTCGCTTTTTTGATGCTTATCGACGGAATATCCGTCGCTACGTAGTCGAAGAACTGTCCCGCCAATTCTTTCCACAATTTCTGCCAAATAATCGACTGCATAGCGACGGATAAATATCCGTCGCTATATCTTCGACGCCCTAGCGACGGATGAACGACTTTTTTTCCCCCTAAAAATAAAATAAAAAAATGTAACGGCTTGTCGTCGGTACTCCGTCGGCTAGTTGCCACAAAGCCGTCGTTATCGTCGACGGACAATATCCGTCGCTAATGTTCCGTCGCTAATTTACTGTATTTTGGTAGTGAACCTAACCACACGGGTATTGTTGTAGAGTGGGGCATATCGTACTTTATACGGAAGTACTCATTCTGAATGACCATGATCCACGGCATGGGATTTCACTCAACGTAGAGACTATTAAGTTAAATAAAATAATGATTGCATGGAGAGAATGGATTCCCGAGTTTTTACATGGCAGCCTTCTTTGGGACTATTCGTGCCCGACAGGTCGGCTGGTTCCCACAGATACTGCAAATCTGCCACACGGGCAGGAAGCGGTATCTGCTTATATTATTTATTTTATATTGTATATTGATGACGAGCGTCCCGCTGGAACTCGTCAAATTCATGATTGGCGTAATTGATTGATTGGATAGACTAGCCTTGCTTACACATAGTAAGAACTGAGGAATCCTTATTGCATAATTCCAGGATAACTTGGAACACACCGTAGCAAGCCGTAGTAGTTGTATGGCCGTTTAAGTTGACTTATTTGTGTACTGTACCTACTCTGTTAACTAACTGAGATGATCAGAATGTCAGGATATGACGGGCCAACTTCTGTCCTTGTTTGGTCGGGAAGTTGGTTCGAAGTGTCGTGATGTTATATGAATCCCAGTAGCTAGCAGAGATCTATTTATCATATTTCTTATTACTGGTTCTAATTTCTCATATCGTGCTTCCTTGCGGTACTTGCTATTAGAGGTCTAACCTCTCTGGTTTTGCATGGCCAGATTTAGAGCCGGTTTCCGAGGACTCAGCTTACTTCCACCTCCAAGATGGTCAATAATAGAGGAATGATCGCAGGAGGACTCGAGTGGGTTCCTTACTTCCCCGCTCGTTTTGTTACTTACTTTATATTTTACCATTTGGCACCGACATGTTAGTCAGATCGTCTTGTACTTACTTTTACATAATTGTAACTAAGTCAGGCTGCAGCTGATAAATAATTGTGTATACCTTGCTTCATCATCTGGCTATATTTTGCAAAGCCAGATATCAAGAATATTTTGACTGAGCGTTTGGGGCGCCTTACTGCTTTATCTTACATGTTCTCTATTACTGTTTCTTGTTTGAAGGATTGAGACAATAGATGTGAAGCGACCATAGCGAGACTTTCATGTAGTATGTACCCCCTCGTCTTTTAGACAGCATTGATCATATTATACGGTATTCCTCTACCCGTAATACGTAGCTGGCTGAGTCATTCCTCCGCTCTCCAGTATTCTGGTTCTGGGGCGTGACAAGGTTTTAGTGGTGGCCCATGCAGGTCTGATTTTAGACTTGTGGGGTGTTTTGATTTATAGGATGTCTCAATCACACATGTTCCCCCTTGATCTCATGATTCGTTGTTCTCAACCCTAGCTTGACATTTTCGTATTATTCGACTTCATTGATCCTTCATGTTCGGTCGTTTGATTGCTCTCTTGTCCATTTTCTTAGGGGCACTTCGTCTGCATCTGTCAGAACTGGACAGCAACAACAAGGGCAACATGGACAACATGACCAGGTTGGTCAGCTACAAGGGCTAGGACTACCTCAAGAGACTATCCAAGAAGAAGTGATAGTGGAACCAGCAGCTGGACCACAGTATCCGAAAGTTCCAACACCACCAATAGTTCCACCTACCCCTGTGGAAGTGGACACACCAGCCATTCTAGAGATCATGAGAGAGATGATGGCTACTCAGCAACATCAGATGTTAACCCAGCAGCGCATGCACGCTCAGTTGCAAGAGCAGAACGTACTACTCAACCAAGGATTGCAGACAGCTTTGAAAAGAGGGGCGAGGACAGATTCAGGAGCATCAACCAGATTTTGTAAGTACAACCCCTGCCGTTTTGAGGGCACGGAAGATGCCATCTCATCAGATGCATGGCTTAAGGATATTGAGGCCATTTTGACAGTCGTAAGGTGTCGGCAGAAGAAAGTGTGGATCAGGTAAAGTTGTTACTTCAGGATCTCGTACGTGATTGGTGGGAATCAGAGGAAGTGGACATCAGACGTCATGTTGCTTGGGACGATTTTACTGGAAGGTTCAAGACCAAGTACTATGGAGTTGTGGCACAGTTTGAGCTACAATAGAAGTTTATCAACCTCAAGCAGGCCGGCAAGACAGTAGATGCTTATGCAGCAGAGTTCTGCAGATTGAGTAGGTTCGCCCCAGAGATGGTAGCAATTGAGAGCCAGAGGGCTATGAGGTTCCAGCAAGGGTTTCATCTTGAGCTCTTGCAATTGATAGAGGGGCACAATTATCAGACTTTTGATGAAGTATTGATGGCAACCCGAAGGCATGAGATCACCATTCATAGGATCACGGCAAGGACTGGGGGCCAGAAGAGATCCCACAGTCAGGTTGAAGGAGGAGGGGGAGTAGCGCCCCGAACAACAGCACCGTCCCTTGGTATTCGCATTCACGATGTGGCAATACGAGGCCCAGCACCACCACCAAGGCAGCAGCAACAGCAGCAAAAAAAGAACCAGCAACCCCCAGCGGGCTGCACTTATTGTAGGAAGGTAGGACACACTAGAGATGTGTGTCGGACATCGAATGGACTGTGTTTGATATGTGGAAGTCCAGATCATTGGGTTACCACCTGTCCCATGAATTCGAGGTCAGGAGGACCAGTGCAACAATTTCCTGCTCTGCCAGCACCAGGGACAGACCAGTATCGAGGACCAGCGATGGCAGTGAGACCGTTGGCACAGCGCCCGTTCATGTCGCAAGCTCAGATATTTCGGCAGCAGAGACCTCCGATGCAGCAACACCAGCATAGACCACCCCAGCATCATTAAGACAGGGGCCAACAGCAGCACCAGGCTAGGCCGCAATATGGGAACCAACAAGGAGGTCGAGGGCAGGCATTCACTCTGTCCTTGGAAGAGGCATTAGCATCGGAAGATGTTGTGGCAGGTAACATTCTCGTCGCCTCATATCCCGCAGTAGCATTGTTTGATTTGGGAGCATCACACTCATTTATATATGCACAATTTATAACACGGCTAGGAATGGAGTTCGAGGCATTGCCAGGAAGGTTGAATATACTCAATGGTAATGGGCTCGTAGGAGTTAGTAGAGTTATTCTAGCATGTAGCGTTGTAGTTTGCGGGCATTTCTTACTCGTCCGGTTGATAAAATTTCCTGTTGAAAATTTTGACGTTATCTTAGGCATGGACTGGCTGAAAGACAGTCATGCGATAATAGATTGTCGTAGAGGAAGTGTATCTTTTGATATTCCAGGCATGAAGCAGTTCACCTTAGTCAGATCAGTGGCAACTCAACAAGAGCAGGGAGTAGTAACGGTAATGGAAGAAGTTCAAGTTCCGAAGGTAGTTGAAGAGTTTTTAGACGTATTTTCCGAAGAACTTCCAGGTCTACCACCAGTTAGGGATATTGAGTTCAGCATAGAATTGGTACCTGGAACTAAACCGATATCAGATCGAGTTTACAGGATGGCAGATTCAGAGTAGGCCAAGGTATATCAACACATAGAGGAACTGAAGGAGAAGAAGTTCATCCAAGCTAGCATATCACCATGGGCAGCACCAGTGGGACTTATGGGAAAGAAGCATGGGTCATCCAGATTGTGCATCGATTACAGAAAGCTTAACGTGGCAACAGTAAAGAACAAGTACCCATTACCCAGGATCGACCATTTGTTTGATCAGTTGAGCAGAGCTAGAGTTTTCTCCAAGATAGATCTTCGTTCAGGGTATCATCAAGTGAGGGTTCGGAAGGAGGATATTCCCAAGACAGTATTCAGGTCGAAGTATGGGCATTATGAGTTCTTGGTAATGTCGTTTGGTTTGACCAATGCTCCAACAATATTTATGGATTTGATGAACCGTATCTTTATGCCATACTTAGATCAGTTTGTCGTTGTGTTTCTTGACGACATTCTCGTATACTCTGCCAGTGAAGAGGAGCATGAAGACCACCTCAGGAAAGTGTTACAGGTTCTGAGAGAGAACCAGTTGTACGCTAAGCTCAGCAAGTGTGAATTTTGGTCGGATAACATTTCATTTTTGGGTCACATCATATCAGGAGCTGGAGTAGCAGTGGATCCCGAGAAGGTAGAAGCAGTAGAGAGTTGGCCAGTACCCAAGACCGTAGCTGATGTGCGGAGTTTCTTAGGATTGGCAGGATATTACAGAAGGTTCATATCAGACTTTACAAGGCTTTCAGCACCCATGACCCGCTTGACACGAAAGGATGTGCCATTCGTCTGGTCGGCAGAATGTCAGACATCATTTGAGAATCTAAAGCAGAAGTTAATATCAGCACATATTCTTACATTGCCAGTTGGACCCGGAGGTTTTACCGTTTATTGTGATGCGTCAGGAAGAGGACTTGGATGTGTCCTTATGCAACATGGGAAGGTGATAGCATATGCATCTAGGCAGCTTCGGGACCACGAGAAGAATTACCCAACTCATGATTTGGAGTTGGCGGCAGTAGTATTTACTTTGAAGCTATGGAGGCATTACTTATATGGTGATCGAGTGGACATGTACACAGACCACAAAAGTCTGAAGTACATCTTTACTCAGAAGGAACTGAACATGAGGCAGAGAAGATGGTTGGAGTTGATCAAAGATTATGACGTGGAGCTTCAGTATCATCCAGGCAAGGCTAATGTGGTAGCAGATGCTCTCAGCAGGAGAGGCGGCACATTTATGTTGACAACACAGAAGCATATCTTAGAAGACCTTCAGGAGATGGGTATCAAAGTTATACTTCCTAATGATGTAGGAATTCTGGCAAGTCTACAAGTTCAATCTGACTTGGTAGACAGGATCAAGGCAGCTCAGGCACAGGACCCAAGGATTCAGAAGCTTAGGACAGAATGTGAGTCAGGACTCAGGAAGGAGATGAGAATCCATGAAGATGGTACGCTTAGGTTTGGATCACGTCTATGTGTGCCTAGTGGAGATATCAGACAGGAGGTTATGACAGAATCTCACAGCTCTCAGTATTCTATACACCCTAGAGGGACCAAGATGTACCAAGATATCAAGCAGCATTTCTGGTAGAACGGGATGAAGAGGAAGATAGCTAGATTTATTTCCCATTGCTTGGTATGTCAGCAAGTGAAGGCAGAACAGCAGAGGCCAGCCGGGTTATTGCAACCGCTTCCTATTCCGGAATGGAAATGGGAACATATTACAATAGACTTTATGACCGGTTTACCGAGATCACCTAATGGTAAGATGCTATTTGGGTGATAGTAGATCGGCTTACAAAAGTGGCACACTTTCTTCCTTTCAGAGTAGGACAATCTACAGAAAAGTTGGTAGAGTTGTATATACAGCAGATAGTCAGGAAGCAAGGAGTCCCTGTCAGTATTGTGTCAGACAGAGATACCCGCTTTACATCATATTTCTGGAAGAGCTTACATCATAGTCTGGGTACCAAGTTAAGATTTAGCACAGCTTACCATCCACAGACGGACGGACAATCAGAAAGAATAATTCAGACTTTAGAAGATATGTTACGAGCTTGTACCTTAGATTTTGGAGGGTCTTGGGAGAGCCACCTGTACTTAGTCGAGTTCTCATACAATAACAGTTATCAAGCCAGTATCCAGATGGCGCCATTTGAAGCACTATATGGTAAGAAGTGTAGGTTGCCACTAGCATGGGATGATATCGGGGAGAGGAAGATGCTAGGCCCAGAAATTATTGTCCAGACAGTTGAAGTGGTTAAGGGAATTAGAGAGCGACTTCGAGTTGCACAAGGTCGGCATCGTCATTGGACAGACCAGCATCGTAGGCCGCTAGAGTTTTCTATTGGAGACCATGTGTTCTTGCGGATCTCACCTACCCGTAGGGTCATTAGATTTGGCGTTCGCGAGAAATTGAGTCCGCGATACGTGGGCCCATTTGCTATCCTTGATAGGATAGGCGATGTTGCTTATCGTTTATCCCTTCCACCTTCGTTACGAGAGGTTCATGACATGTTTTATGTATCTCAGTTGTGAAGGTATATATCGGACCAAAGCCATATCCTTGATTATTCTGAGCTGGTTGTTGGTACCAACCTGTCTTATGAGGATTTGCCTGTGTCTATTTTAGACCAAAGAGAGAAGATACTCAAGAACCGAACAATTAGCCTTGTCTGGGTTGTTTGGGGTCATCACTATTTAGGGGAGTCAACGTGGGAACGTGAGGATGACATCCGATCACGATATCCGCACCTGTTTGACTCATAAGGTATATTTCTTTCTGTATACCTTGATTGTCTTAACTCCTCATGCTTGTCACCTTATGAGTAGAATTGCTTGGTGTCGTCGATAGTTAAACATAGATATGTTACTTGCTATTGGCATTGTAGAATGATTGTTACTCAATTTACTTGTACTTAGATTAGTTTAGCTTTGATGTTTCTATCCTGCTTAGAATTGAAATTCCGAGGACGGAATTTTTCTAAGGAGGGTAGAGATGTCACTTCCCGTTCCCAGAATACGTATTTTAAATACATGTACTGCTGGAATTTATTTATTTAATATTTATCATGTATTGTTCTGTATTTAAGTTCCATTAATTTTCTGTAATTTTACTTTCAGCATTTTTATTCTGCTTTGCTTTTGGGTTCGGCCTGAGTCGGTTTATTTTCGGCCATTGGACGGTTCAAACAAACCCCCACCTACCACCACCCTCTTCATTTAAAGTTCCATCCCCTTCCTCTCTCTTCATTACTTCTTCACCATTACTCTTTTTATTCCTCATAAACTCTCCCCCACCTACCCAGCCGCATAGGCAAGTGCCAACTTGCTTCTTGAGGGATTTCTATTTTTGTTGTTCCATTGTCTTCCTCTCAATATTCTTAAATACTTTAGTACTTAGCATTTTCAATTTTCATGGCTCATTTCATGTAGATCTAAGTTTAATACATTTTCGGATTTCTTAGGTTTTGATCTAGTAACTTTGTTATTTTTCAAGTTTTGATGGTTGCATATTGTAGAGAATTTTGTTCTACCCCATTTTGACCTATGGAAGTCCGAATTTAGGTTTGAAATGAAGGATTTATAGTGCTTAGAAGCAATGGCTTCATGGCCCTTCTTCTCAAAAATTGGAGAAGAAGAACATTGCTGGCCGCATGAACTTCCGTGGCCGCATGAACTTCCATGGCCGCATAGACTTCCGTAGCCGCATGAACTTCCGTGGCCGTATAGACTTTCGTGGCCGCATGAACTTCCGTGGCCGTATGAACTTCCGTAGCCGCATGAACTTTCGTGGTCGCATAGACTTCCGTGGCCGCATGAACTTCCGTGGCCGCATGAACTTCCGTGGCCGCATGAACTTTTGTGGCCGCATGAACTTCCGTGGCCGTATAGACTTCCGTGGCCGCATAGACTTCCGTAGCCGCATGAACTTTCGTGGCCGCATGGACTTCCGTGGCCGCATGAACTCCCGTAGCCGCATAAATTTACGCAGCCGCATGAATTTTTGTAGTCGCATGGCACTTCCTAGCCGCATGAAATCCTGACCACATATGCATTCTCAGCCGCATGAACTTCTATAATTTTTCGGCCGCATGAACTCTAGCCCATGATGCCTTTTGACTGATTCTTGTCCCGAATTGACATTGATTGATATTGATTGTGACCTTGACTAATAATTGATCATGCGTTCCTAGTTGGAACTAAGAGACTGGCTAGTCGTCTTATTTAAATTGAATGAGTGAGACACGTTCATATTAACTATGAACTATTGCAATCGATTGGCCAATCCCGAATATTGGCGTATAGATACATACAGGCTACAATTTATTTATTTATTTTACAAAAGCAGCATGTATACTTTATGGTCAAGGCATGGTTATTCTGTGGTTAGTTTTAATTGTTGCATTACGCTATGTAAGACCTACAACCTAACCGCACGGGTATCATTGTAGAGTGGGGCATATCGTACTTTGTACGGAAGTACTCATTCTGAATGACCATGATCCACGGCATGGGATTTCACTCAACATAGAGACTATTAAGTTAAATAAAATAATGATTGTAAGGAGAGAATGGATTCCCGAGTTCTTACATGGCAGCCCTCTTTGGGACTATTAGTGCCCGACAGGCCGACTGGTTTCCACAGATACTACAAATCTGTCACACGGGCAGGGAGCGGTATATGCTTATATTATTTATTGTATATTGTATATTGTATATTGATGACGGGCGTCCCGCTAGGACTCATTAAATTCATGATTGGCACAATTGATTGATTGGATAGACTAGCCTTGCTTGCATATAGTAAGAACTGAGGAATCCTTATTACATAATTCCATGATAACTTGGAACTCACCGTAGCAAGCCGTAGTAGTTGTATGGCCGTTTAAGTTGACTTGTTTGTGTACTGTACCTACTCTGTTAACTAACTGAGATGATCAGAATGTCAAGATATGACAGGCCAACTTCTGTCCTTGTTTGGTTGGGAAGTTAGTTCGAAGTGTCGTGATGTTATGTGAATCCCAGTAGCTAGCAGAGATCTATTTATCATATTTCTTACTACTGGTTCTAATTCCTCAGATCGTGCTTCCTTGCGGTACTTGCTATTAGAGGTCTAACCTCTCTGGTTTTGCATGGCCAGATTTAGAGCCGGTTCCCGAGGACTCAGCTTACTTCCACCTCCAAGATGGTCAATAATAGAGGAATGATCGCAGGAGGACTCGAGTGGGTTCCTTACGCCCCCGCTCATTTTGTTACTTACTTTATATTTTGCCGTTTGGCACCGACATGTTAGTCGGATCGTCTTGTACTTACTTTTACATAATTGTAATTAAGTCAGGCTGCAGCTGATAAACAATTGTGTATACCTTGCTTCATCATCTGGCTATGTTTTGTAAAGCCAGATATCAAGAACATTTTGACTGAGCGTTTGGGAAGCCTTACTGCTTTATCTTACATGTTCTCGATTACTGTTTCTTGTTTGAACGATTGAGACAATAGATGTGAAGCGACCATAGCGAGACTTTCATGTAGTATGCACCCCCTCGTCTTTAGACAGCATTAATCGTATTATACGGTATTCTTTACCCGTAATACGTAGTTGGCTGAGTCATTCCCCCGCTCTCCAGTATTCTGGTTCTGGGGCGTGACAAAGCCTATTGTCTCAACCTCAAGCAAGCAATAATAGTTACAAGATATTAGAGCACCAAATATATAATAGCAAGGCGTCCCACACATTACATATTGGATGATCATGAAGAAAGTCGTACAAAATGTCAAGACTAGCAAGAGTTCAGTCATACATGATCAACCCTAGGATCTGTCAATCATGTTACAGCCCGTAGGCAGACAGTAAAAAAGGTGCAATACGAGCTAACACGTGCTCGTCGGCTAAACGCCTCAAAAGAATAATTTTACAATGGAGTGGGAGGACAAAAGAAACCCACTCATTGTCAGGGTTACGCCTGGTGGTCACCATCTGGCTGGAAGGTAGGTAGATCCTCTGGAGCTGCTCCGATATCTAACCATACAAAACCAGCTGGGTCAGACCCCAGAAAGAGCAAGTGCCACAAAGGAGGCTTCACTTAGGAACTAAAACCAGCAAATCACAATAGAATATTAAAGACAATAAATAAAGAACTGATAATAATAGAGATGACGACAGTAAACTGAGTACGAAAAAACCATTCAAGTAGCCAGGTCACAACCCTTAAACCAAACAAGGACCGGGGTTGCAGCCCTTCACCTGAATAGAAACCCGTCTCAAATACTATTAGTACAGTAAAGATAATAAACGAAGAGAGGACACAGAACTGCTCCGAAAACCAGGTTACAACCCTTAAACCAAACAAGGATCGGAGTTGTAATCCTTCGCCTGAACAGAACTGGACCCCTGATCTTTATTGTTAAGGCCAGTATAATTAATCATGGTATTAAGATAAGGTAAAACATGACGAACATGGCATGGGGTTGTAATAAGATAATAAACAAAAAGAGGACACAGAACTGCTCCGGGAGCCAGGTTACAACCCTTAAAACAAACAAGGACCGGGGTTATAACCCTTCACCTGAACAGAACTGGACCCCCGATCGTTATTGTTAAGGCAAGCATCAATAATCATGTCATGTCACAATCTTGCACAGGATCAGGATAAGACTAAGCTGGAATAAACTCCGTCCAATCAATCACGGCCAATCAAGAGTATGGCTTGATACTTTTAACTAACTAGGGTTATCACAGGCCTAGTTACTAGCAAGATGCAATGAGATTATCCAAACAGCCACAAGTCCTATAGACCATCCGGTTATCCAGGTTGAATGTCCGTTTATGAAGAATGCAACACGTGACTGTATGCTGAAAATGTGCCCTACTCGTCGGTAGGCTACAAGTCCACTGAATGCGTCCAGATAACGTGATTGTCTGTAGCTGGGAATCTCTTCATGACTACTGTATCATTCTAGTTAATTATCCTTAGTCAATTTCAGTAGGTACCCGTGACCGTGGTACTCAGGGATCCCCATCCTAGACATGATGCAAGACAGTACCAGTTTATTTGTACAAACACAATCGCCCACGGTGTCCAGGTCTTTCATACTTGTCATGTCAGACTAGCTGTCGTAACAGCATGTTATGATATATCATGTCAGTTTGCTTATCTAGAGTGTGCCACAGTGGGCCATTATCGTGTTCTATTCTTACCTTATCATGAATGAAAGAAACTTGCCTAAAAAACTAGTGACATGTTCTTGAAGCCAAGGAAAAGATCTACAACTTTCATGTTTTAAGTTTTTCAAGATTCTAGCTACAAAACAACTTAAACAGGCAAAAACAGTGAAATAGAGCAATTCTGGCGCATGGGATTCCTGAACAATCGGTGTGTGGGATTCCTGCACAATCGGCGCATGGGATTCCTGCACAATCGGCGCATGGGATTCCTGCACCATCGGCGCGTGGGATTCTTGCACAATCGGCTCGTAGGATTCTTGTACCATCGGCGCGTGGGATTCCTGCACAATCGGTGCGTGGGATTCCTGCACCATCGGCACATGGGATTCCTGCACCATCGGTGCGTGGGATACTCACGTTGCGTCTTCAGTACATGCGCGTAGGGAACCTACGCGCATGACACGCTCGGAGTTAAGGGATGCGTTGCCGGGACTTCACAACGCATGGCCTCCCGGCGCATGGCCTCCCGGGCGCATGGGGGTCATCGTCCCCAAACAGCAAGTTCAGCCATGAAAGTTTCGAAAACTTGCCATGGCCATAACTTCCTCATCTGAAGTCGAAATCAAGCGAAACAAAAGCCAAAACCATATGAAATTGAATTCTCTACAACATAGAACCATTAGTTTTCAAAAATAACCAAGTTTTAGAAGTCAAACCCAAGAAAACTGAAAAGTTACAAACTTAGATCTACAAGAATCCATCCATCAAATCCAAAAATGTCAAGTTCTAAAGAGGCTTAGAATCAAGTAAGGAAGAGAATAGAACAATAAAACTTGAGATCCATCATGAAGCAAGTTTGCACTTGCCTAAGCTCTCTCTCTCTCTCTCTCTCTCCTTCATGGTGGTTGAAGAAGTAATGGTGGAGAAGAAGTAGTAAATGAAGAGAGAGAATGAGGGAATGGGTTAAAAAAGGATGATGGTGGTGGTAGGTAAAGGTTCTCTCTTTGGTTCATGATGAACCAAGGTAACCCAAGCCTAGACGAACCAACCCAAAATAGACCAAGCCATGTAATTCCATGATAAGCCAAGCAAGGAATCATTCAATACAAGATGAAATACGTACACGTATTTCAAAATACATAATACGAACTATCGGCATTACAGGTCATGACATCGACTGCATCGATCACCGGCCAAACTACGGATCATATAGTAATCCTAATCCCCTTCTCGCCGCCAAAGAGCATAGATAGGGACGTCGGTAGAAACCATGCACATGCGACCGAAAGCCCCTTCGCCCGTCCAGTCTTCCTCCAACGCACTGGTTGAACCACGACCTACAGCAATGTCGATTTGGCCCTCACTGATGTCCCTGCCATGAAGAACACGCCTCCAAATTTGGGAAGCCAGGTAATTCGCCCGTGCCAACGGAGGGTGACAGTTAGGGAAATACCTGGCTTTGAAGAAATCCCACTACAGCGAGTGTTTGACCCTAAGCTTCAACTAAAGCTTTACTGTGAAGGCGTCCATCATGCCGAACACTCTGTGTATGCCCATCCCTCCTTCCACCGTTGGCCTGGTGATAGAGGACCAGCTCGCCCACTGTCTCTTGTTCCTCCCAATTTTTTGTCCCCATAGGAAGCCAGTGAGCAAGGTCTCGATCGATCAAATGACCTTCTTGTGCTGACAACTTGTCGCTAGAGTGTACATCGACATGGAAGCCAAGATATTCCTAATCAAAATCAATTTCCCGCCAAGCGATAGCATCTTGTGTTGCCATCCATTCATCTTAGCCTTGATTCTCTCCACCAAGGGTTGGTAGAGCGTCGCCTTATGTTTGCCATAAGTCAAGGGGTAGCCAAAATAATGCAGTGGTGGGGTCTTCACTGTGTACCCCGTGATATCAGACAGTGTCATAGCTGAGGAAAAATATGATTCATGGACGTATATGACGCCCTTGTTGGCGTTGACCTTCTGACCCGACAAAGCTTCATATCCTCCAATGAGCTTTCCGATTTGCCTGATGGTTTTTTTATCCCCAACGAGAAAATCAGCAAATCGTCGGCGTATGCTAAGTGAGTAATCAGTGGGCAACTACTAGTAGTACGATACCGCTCGAATCTTTGTCGAGATCCCAGTTTTATCATGTTTCGGCTCAGAACCTCTGCTATAATAATGAAGGGAAATAGGGAGAGCAGATCACCTTGGAGCACACCTCTGAAAGACTGGAAGAAGCCCGAAGCTGACTCGATGATAATGGGGATGAACCAGGAGTTGCTCATCGATTTGCAGAGGATGTTGATCCACCGTTCAGAGAAGCCAAATCTACTTAACACCCAAATGAGGAGTTGCCAGTCCAGCCTATCGTACGCCTCCTCCATATCTAGCTTGAGGGCCATGTTACCTCTCCGATTAGTGGCTCCTATGTTGCTGATCATCTCCTGGGCCATAAGAATGCCATCGACAATTTCTCTACCTTTTACGAACCCCGATTGTTCTCGAGATATCATCTTCGGCAGCAGAGCCTCCATCCGAGAAGAGAGGACTTTTGATATCATCTTGTTCACCGAAATAGATATGCTAATGAGTAATGCTACAGTTACAACCAAATGCTTACAATCCTCTTACAACCTTCACCCATTGCTGACATGTGGGCCATGGCCCACATGTTAGCACATGGGTGAGTGGTTGTAAAAGGGTTGTAAACATTTGGTAGTAGACCTAGCATTATTGTATGCTAATCAGCCGAATGTTCGTAAAAGATGCGGGGCTGTCAGACTTTGGAATGAGCACCAAAAATGTGTTAGTGAGCATCTTGGGGTAGGAAGCACCTGCCAAAATGGTATTGTTCGCCATCACCATATCCACCTTAATGATCTTCCAACAGGTGCGAAAGAAGACTCCGTTGAATCAGTCGGGCCCAGAGGCGCTATCCTCGTTGATAGCCCAGACCATCTTCCGAACCTTTTCCTCACCGATAGGCATGAGAAGGTACTGATTCTGCTCGTCAATAATCCGGTTCGGAATGGCTTCCAGAAGCATCTCATCTCTAGTCACCCTGGCCTTGGCAAAGAGGGAGAAGAAAAATCTGAGCGCTTCGGCTTCAATATCCGTCGATACTTCGATGATGTTGCCCCTACTGTCGTGAATCTTGTGAATGTAGAGGAGATTTCTCTTACCCATCATACAACTCTGGCAGAATTTTGTGTTTCGGTCTTCCTCGGTGTCCCACTTGAGGTTAGCATTCTGCTTACAGTAGTCGGTCACTCTACTGTTCTTCTGCTTGAGGATAGTGGCTGCGATATTCATCGCAACCCTGTTCGCTTGATTCCCAGCCTCCTCATGTCACATTTCGCCTCCGCCAAGTTATTCTCTACCGCTCAGAGTTCTTCGAATATATCGCCGAAGGCCTCTCTGCTCTAGGTCGTAAGGGCAGCACTTGAGGACTTTATTTTCATACCCAAACCAATGAACTGGTCATCAAGATTCACCGTATACCACGCCCCCTGCACCACCGCAAGGAAACCATGATGCCTACTTTAGAAATTTAAAAACTTGAAGTTTTTCTTACTACAGGCGTCGAAGCCTTCATTCTGATGAGTAACGGGCAATGGTCAGATCCCGCGGCGTTCAGGTGAGACCGCCGAGTCGTGCCCCAAACTTCGCCAATTGCAACTGGTCAGTATCCGGTCCAATCTGAAGGATTGGCTATGTTCCCCCTCGTGCTTGTTTACCAAGTGAAATTATGCCCTGAGAAGTTGAGGTGCTTGAGCTGGGCTTCCGTGATAAATTGATTGAATTCTTGCATCGATCCCCAGTCCACCGTGCGACCTCATTTCTTCTCCTGAGATTGCCTGACGGTGTTGAATCCCTTCCACAAAGCCATGGGGTATCCGAATATATACTCTATATATGAAGTAGATCCTTCCACAGTGTTCTTCTTAGCTGCTTCGTAGATGTCCCATGGACGATGGAGCATAAGAAGCTTGTTTCTATCTTCGTATGGTTAATAAGATGGAGACTGATTGCTGCCGTGAAGCGACCATTCTAGCCTTGATCGAGTCATCAGAAAAGCCCAGATATCCTTGTCGAATGCCAGAGCAGACGGGTATCCTAGTTTTAGTCTGTATTTTTCTATTTGTTGTTCCTCCACCTTTGCTTCAATGATCGGTAGAAAAATAATCTTGTGAATTTTCTTGAGGACCATAATTCTGTTGATCGTTTGCTTTCTTGCGGTCCCCATCGTTCTAGATCATCAAGTTTAACATTGGATAGGATCAGAACGGGATGCTTTAGCCGCTGATCTTAGGATCATATTCAAACTTTTTGGATTATAACAGAGGTCTGCTTGTTGACCGCCGACTTGGTAGATTGGGGAGGATATATTGCTGTAATGGGTTCTGGGTCGTCTTCATATGTTGGTGCCAATAGCTGCCATCTGTTGTATAGGACCATCTCGCCTGGGTCGTCTTCCTCGGTCGGCCGGCTCCTGTTCTATGCGAAGAACAGCGCCAATTGGTGTTGGCTAGTGGGGGAGACCACTCCCAGTCTTTGTGCCGAGCTCCTGACTTCCTTCGATATCACGGTAAAGTGTTGCAGGCTTTTAAGGTGATTCTCGTTGCCATTGTTCGTCCCCCCACTCCCCCCCTCTCTTACTGTTGCTGCTTCCGATACTCTTCTTCGTATCACTCCAATTGGATGGATGAATTTCTTGTTCGGCACCGAGGTAACTCCCTCCTCATTGTCCTGTGCAATTCCTTTCTCTTTGGCTTGCCCACTTCTTATCTTCTTCTTGCATGATTCCCTGTCGTGGCCCTATAGCCTACACGACGTATAGTAAGTCGAATTGCTTTCATAGATAACTTTTTGCCAGAAACTCGCATCCGCAGAGCAGACCACCCGCACTTTGTTCGTCTTAGGCTTGCTCAAATCAATCTCGATCAGGACCCGTGTGCAACTGGGGTGCGAATGAGTTATCGTGGCCTGGTCAAGCGCCAAGGGGGTCCCGATGCCATGGGCAATACCAAATACTCCCCTGTGGTTGAAAAAATGCTGAAGCAGTCCATGTAGGGAGATCCATGCCATTACGAGCAGGGTCTCGTGGTCCGTGGCGAAGTCTGGCGTCCATCGAAATAGGCGCATCTAAGCATTGGCCATGAACCAAGAATCTTTTGTTCTGAGGCGAAGGAAATCCATCTCGAACCTCGACCGAATGAGGATGTGCCTCGAGTCCATGACCCCAATATCCATGGAGTCTGCAAAATTCAGAAGACCCATTGTCGACAAGATGAGTTCAACTGACGGCTGTGCACGGTAGAATTTGTTCCCCAACGCCCACCGAAGAGGAGTAGCCATATCCTCCAGCTCCTCCTGGGAGAAGGAAATGGCTGGAGCTCCTTCAAAACTCTCCACTGGACGAGGGTGGGAGAGAAGAGGGGAGGAAAGGGCTTGGGGGGGCTGCAGAGGTGGGGGGGGCCCTAGCCACCACCTCTATGTTTTATATGTTAGACTTGCCACCTGCACTAGAGGGAGTTCATGACATGTTTCACGTGTTACAGCTGAGACGGTATGTGGCAGATCCCAGTCACGTGCTAGATCACTCCGAGATCGAGGTGGGCCCTACTCTCAACTATCCAGAACATCCTGTGGAGATTCTGGATCGTCGGAAGAAGGTGTTGAGGAACTAGACTATTCCTTTGCTTCGCGTCGCATAGAGGCATCACTCTCCAGGTGAGTCTTCCTGGAAGAGGGATCAGGACAAGATGCGCAGCAAAAATTCTTGTAGTGGGAGGACAAGATGCGCGAGCGATACCCTTATTTTTTTGAGCCTTGAGGTATGATTTTCTATCATTCTCATTCTGTCTAGTTTCGTCTTTAATTTCAAGGACGAAATTATTTTAAGGAGGGTAGATTTGTTACTACCACTTTCTAGAATAAGAATATTTTGGTAATTATGATTTTAATTATTTTAATATTATTTAAAAAATAATAAATGCTTTGTGTTAGTATCATTAGTTAGTGAACCTTAGAACCACTTTGACTAGAGGCTAACCATGATCATAGAGACCTAGCTAATGGACTTAGACTTGTTAGTTAGGTTATAATCATACTAGAATATCATGTAGAGGCTGGAAATTGACTTAAATAATAAACCACAATGGGCCTTATTCTTAAAAGGCTTTTAACTGACAATAGGAGAGGCTTTTAGCTAATGCACCTTAACCTAACCCCGGTCCACTACCATGGCCGGCCACCCATAGAATTTCTATGTTATTTATAGCATCATTTGCCCCTCTTCTTCCCCTTTCATTAAGAACCCTAACCCTAGTTTGGTGTTCTTCCCCAAATTGCCTCCATTCCTTAAATTGAGTCCAATTTTCTCCAAACAAGTTGTAATCTCTTCCTCTTGAAGAGAGGAAGCCTCTATTTGCTAGAAGGGAGCCTATTGGAGCAATTTGGGCATTGGAAGTGAAGGAGATCTAGATCTAGAAGTTGTTCCTTGAGAATTCATCTCTCAGGTGGTAAAAACCTCTAAATCCCTTCAAATTTCACATTCCTTTCCATAGATGCATTCATTTATGGTCCCCGTGACATTTGGAAGAATTTGAGTTAATTTTAGATTCATTTGAGGTGCGTATCGCAACAGTATCGGATACGCACGTCAAGTATTTGGTGAAATGTCTCTTAGGACATTTATTGCTTTAATTTTAATTATAATTAGCTAATATTGATGCTAATGTACTGTAATTGATATGGGGGCTGTGGTTTGTGATTTGGGTTGGAATTTGATATGTATTTTGGATTTAGGGAGGGTCGGGTTCATGGTGGAACCATTTTTGTTCGTTGTTGCTCTGTTGGCTGTGCACATTGGATTCCTGGGTCTGTACATGTGTCTGGACACCCTAATTGCTAAATCTCATGGTTATTTTATCCAATGCATATTCATATAGCTTAGATACTTCACTTATTCAGTCGAGCAACATCATACATTGCACTACACATATACCACACTGTCATGCACCCTCAAACCAATTCATTGGATTCACTATATACCTTGCATTCCTGCACAGTGATGCATCACACTATATTTTAGATCCCATTGCATATTAGATAAGTCCTTTATTCTAATTTAACATAACAGTTTTATATCTTGCATATGACTGCCACAGGACATTAACTCTGTCCTAATACCTAAGTGATGTGTTGTACCCTAAATGGCTTATTGCATTCAAATAAATTAGCCACATTAATCTATCATGCAACCTTAATTACTACATACATTGCAAACTTAAGGTTGCATCCCCATATTGAATGTCCTGCACAGCATGTAGCTACAATGCACCTTTATTTTATTTCCTGCATATTGAAACACATTGCATTCACTTTATATTATATTCGTTGCCATCACAGCGTTGTTCACCTGCATTCAGTCGAAAAAGTCATGTATCCACTGCATTTCATGTCCCTTGCCTTCATTAACATAGGCCACTGCATTTCTTATTGATGGGATCCCTGTGTCGACACATTAGGAGAGTATTAGACCCAATTTGATTCTATGAACTCTGATACCACATGTATCAGAGCACTTGATGTCCTGCACTCTCCATTAGAACTACAAACCTGAATGTCCTGCCTACATTCCTCAAGCCTTCATTTATCCATTGCATAGCCTAGCTCACTACTACCTGATTAGATATCCTGCATAAATGTGGGTTTAGCATCATACATATATATGAATGAAATGTATTGCCCTGTTTCTTATCAAACACTGCATTCACCCTATACTTTACTGCATCTGTAAATCATTTATTTTATATCACAACATTACTTGCATGTTCTGCACACCTTAGTATTTTACTGCACAGTGAAGTAGTCCACTGCAATTCATTAATCCCTTGCACACTTAACTTGGTTCTGCCTTGCATCAGTCCAGAAAAGGACTTGAGTTCACTGCATTTTGGTTCAATGATCAGGATCATTTCATGTGTCCAAGGTTTAGGTTCAGTTTACTAATGGTACACATATATGTTAGGCTATATATATATATATATATATATATATATATATATATATATATATATATATATATATATATATATATATATATATATTTATGGTTTTTGGGTTAGAATTTATGAGTTTAGTTTTAATGTAGAGTTTGACTAGATAGTTGACCATTTGACTAGATATTGACCAAGGGTTAACTTTTGACCTAGAGAGGCCAAGTAGCATGTAGACTTTATTGTTTAAATCATTTATTTAATTTAGAACACATTGTAACCTGTATTTCTCATAATAGGACATTGTGACTCCAATTCAGACACCGATACACATCAGTTGCTCAGGATATCAGGCGAGTACATTTTATATTAGTTTCATTCATGAGAGTATCTATATTGCCTGCTCTATACTACTTTACTTGATGCTGACAGGTTGTTCACACGGATTAGTACAATATGAATCTTTTTATGAGATGTTATCCCTCATCGGGTGCATCGGGTATTCCATGTTCATGTGTTCCATCATGTACATCATGTACTCCTTGTACTCGTATTATTTATGTATATACATGTGCTCTCATGTACTCTCATGTGCTCACACGTGTTTCATGTTTAAACTAACAATTATGTATGTAACGTAACTTAAACGGATCCTTGTGTATTGATTAGGGTGGGGGAGTAGAAGTGATTATGTGATTAAATCTCATAGTATAATCATGTACATATCGATTATGTCTTCACGTATAATCAAGTTACCGCAGAATAATCATGTGCAACCTAAACCGATTACATAACCATCTTGTGCTCTAAATCACATATAGTTACTTGTAGTTCAGAGTTTCTATATCTTATTCATGTACTCATATTTCTTGTCTATTTCCAGTTTTTATGTACTTCCATTTATAGCATGTCATGTATCTTATTCTATTGCTTGTTCTATATTTTCTACCATGTTTTGGAACTGCTTTCAGAGTTATGTATTCGCTCCAATCCTGACTAGATATGTTAAAAAATTTACAGAGAACTTGGAGGACTTTTGTACCATATATTATGGAGCTGATGTAGATGACACATGCGATCGGATCAGCAGGAGGATCCAGTTTGCTTAGAGGAGACTACCGTAGTTCCTAGGCTAGATTGTTAGACTATTACCTATTTTATTAGCTATTTTTGAGTTGTATTTGATTTGTACTCTGTGTGGTGTTGATAACACGTAAATCTTTCATTCTTGATTTGTATCTTACTTTGTGATCTATCTTATATCGTACTGATTATCTACCTCTAGTTGTTGTGATTGAGTTATATCTTCCGAGTTGTCCTCCGATTTGAGAGTATATTCTGTATAGGTACTGTAAAACCCCTAAATTTCTACTATTTTTTTAAATAAATTTGATATTGATTTTTTTTGTATATTGTACATCGCGTAGTTGCATTGTATGTCGCGCGCGAAATTTTATTTTTCGTAATTGCTCGACGAGTGCGACTATGTGCGAGCGTACATATTTTTGAAAAATATTTTTTTCTATTTTTATAGTTTCGAAATAATATAGATAATAATTATTTTTAGCTATCGTACCTAAATTTCCAAGTTTATGATTTTAATTATGAAAAGCCTTTCATTTATACAGATATAATAATAAATAATTTTTTTATAAAATGGTATATTAGAAAAGTATATTTATGTAAATATTATTTGGACATACATATATATTTCGTAATTATTTATTAGTTTATTTTTAAATAAAAATATAATTTTTGAAATTACTATTATTAGAATTTTTGGAAAATATATTTTGAAATTATTGTGGCAATTTAAATCTTGATTTAATTTTATGGATTTATTTAAATAGTTAAATTAATATCTATATTTGAAATTTGATTGATTTTAAACTAAAGGATGGAATTTAATTAGATTTAAATTGATTTAGATTTGGATTAAAATTTATTGAATTTGATTTAAAAAAAATAGTGGAATTATCTAAAGGGATTTGCAACTAGCATAATCCTTATCTAAATAGTAGCTTCCACCTCCTATATAAGGAGAGGCTCATTATTTTCTGTTCCATTAATTTTCTCCACCTACAAATGTGTTTATGCATCGTGTCTGTGTACATCAAGCCATATCCATTCACTTCTTCTATTTTTCATCCAAATTGGTGTAATGTTCTCATCCAAATTGATTAATGTTCTCATTAAAATATTAACATTTATTAACTTCAAAAAGGATATTTTTCTCCCAAAAAATTTGGGTAATGCCAGCACCCATTATAGCATATGACATGGCTGATGACATGGCAGATGACGTACAAAATTTAACATTAAAATTAAAATTAATATTGATATTAACATTAATATTAAAATATTAATATAAATATTAACAATAATATTGTATCCTGACCATGGTCGGAGGATGTATCCTATCTCAGAGTGATATGACAACTTTTGTCAATGTTTGGTGTAGGGATGTCGTATTACCTCGATGATAGGGTACAAGTCTAATATTTATCTTCCAAAAAAATAAGAGAAATTTTGAGTGGCACCCCACTTGATTTACCCTTATTTAAGGTGCACCCCACCACTTTACACAAATGAATAATACCCCCCACTTTTGACGAATTTCGTCCATATTGGACGGTCAACTGGGTTGACTTAATTTTTTTGACAAAAATACCCCCGAGTTGTCTTCTTTCCTGTGTCTCTCGCCACTGCACCCCCCGACCTCGTCGACGCCCCCGCCCGACCTCGCCGCTTCCACCCCCGTCTCCCCGACCGCCTTCGCCCCCTCCCCCGACCACCGCAGCCACCCTCTCCGCTCCGTTCCCCCTCCTCTCCCCTCCCCATCACCACCAACACCATCACCAACACCACCACTATCACCAACACCACCACCACCATCACAAACACCATCCCCTACCCGATCTCGCCGCCCCCCCTCCTCGACCGCCGCCGACCCCCTATCCCCAACGACCGCCGCCGCCTCCTCCCCCCTCCCCGGCCTCGCCCTCCCTCTCCGATTGTTGTTGCTGTTGTTGTTGCTGCTGTGGGTGGGGGGGCGGCGGTCGGGGAGGGGGGGCGAGGTCGGGGAGGGGGGAGGGGGCGGCGGCGGCGGCGGTGGGGTGTAGGGGGGTCGGCGGCGATCGAGGAGGGGGACGAGGTCGGGTAGGGGGGTATTGGTGATGGTGGTGGTGGTGGTGGTGGTGTTGGTGATGGTGGGGGGGGTGATGGGGAGGGGAGAGGAGGGGTGTCACGACCTGCACCCTAGAGTAAGGACACGAGAAGTGGGTACGTCCAGCCTACGCCGCAGTGTCGGCGGTAGAACGCTGTCCTAGGTCATAACATCTAACAATATAATGCTAAGCAGTTTATACTCCCCGAATGGGGGTGACATAGCAGAATGTAAACTCAATCACATCTAAGGTAGAGCATAATGGAAGATAGATAAAATATGAAATCCAAAAGAGATACAGCAGATAGAAGTCTAAGTGTCTAAGATACACATACCCAGAAATACATCTTAAAGTTCAAATACAGTAATCCATAATACAACTCAAGACAACTGAAAATAAGCTATAAGCAAAACCATAGCTATCTATACAACCTCTACTGTGTCTCCTCTAGGCTAGCAGGCAACCTCCAGGCTATCTGTAAAATTTATCAACGGGTCAAGTCAGGACAGGAGCGAGCACAATACATCTCAACAGTTCATAGCAGGTTAGAAAATATAAACATGCGGTAGAGTAAGATACAGGATCTGAAATAAATACAGTATGTAAACAGAGAGAGAACTGTAATAGAAATATCTACTATAAATAGAGAACTAATAGTGGCTAGTGATGTAGAGTACAGGATAGCACATGTGAACAGAACAGATTTGTAGATGATCTACACTAAAGAGTTTCACATGATCTACACTACTATGGAATTGTTCACATGACTACTAGCACTCCTCCGTTTTCCCCCAATCAATACACAAGGATCTAAGCAGGTTATGTTATTGTACATGATATCATATGGGGCCCATAAAAGGGTGCACATGATAGTATACATGAAGGCTCCGTGAACATGAGAGTACATGATTCACAGGAGTGTACATGTATGGTGAAAGCACAGGAGTACATGATGAAAGTGAAACGCACATGACACAATGTACCCGATGCTCCCGAGGGGGATAACATCGCATGAAGAGATCCATATAGTACTAATCCGTGGTAATGTCGTGACAGCATCAAGTAAGGTAATCTAAAGCAGGAATATAATTCTAAGCAGGATATGAAATGATCAGAGAATGTACTCACCTGGTATCCTGAATGTCCGAAGAGAATATACTGTCCGAGTAGTGGTGTCTGTCTCCTATAGAACAGTACAAGTCATAACAAGTCTAAAATAAGGAAACAGACTGCTACAATACATCTACATGAAGTTTGGGGTCAATCTAGGCTAAAGTCAACCTTTGGTCAACTCTAGTCAACTAGACTAGTCAAACTAGGTCAACTAGGTCAAACCTAAACCAAACAAGTCTATACTAGTCTAACTAGTCTATTCTAGGCCTAATCAAGACTAAACAAGTCTAACTAAACTCTTACTAGGCAAACAGACACACCATAGGCTAAGAGCCCTAGGCTATAGGCTAAATCATGCCTAAGCCAAACCACAAACACATATACACATAACAATATATATCTAATATATTGTAGTACACTCATAACATATAGGCTACCTATATGTACATCCCACATATATATTAAAATATATATATATATATATATATATATATATATATATATATATATATTTAATAAAAAATAAAATATATATATATATATATATATATATATATATATATATATATATATATATATATATATATATATATATATATATTTTATTTTTTATTAAATATATATATATATATATTTTATTTTTTATTAAATATATATATATATATATATATATATATATATATATATATATATATATGTATCACTATTCACATATTCATATACATAGATATATATAGGAAAGCTATATATATAGGCACATACATATATATATATAGAGAAAGAGGGGTAAAAGAGTAAGTGAGTATGTGTGTGTTTGGCATGTGTGTGAAAGGATATGTGTTAATGTTCTAAAATTTAGTGATAGGTAGGTGTATGTGACATGGGATACATGATGTCAAAGGGTGTATGAATGCATGTGTGTAAAAGGTTATAGATTAACTCAGTTTATAGAAATACATACATACATACTTACCTTGTATATATGCATACATACATATCATGTATATTACATTTATATGATACATACATGTATACTTGTATTATATTATACTTACATTCATGCATATTAGATACTTGTATTTATATTAACATATTGCAAACATTCATTTCATTCATGCATCTATGTATTACCTACATGTTTTATACATATGCATACATTGTATATTCATATCATTTCATACATTAACATAGGGACAAACAAACATGCACACATCATATATTTCATACCTTGTATTACCTTACATATCATGTTATATATTATCATTCATTTCTTTCATATATTACATTATCTTTAAGTTGAATACATCATATATGGATACAATACATTATCTTGCATGCTTGCATTCATATATTACATTCTATATTACCTATATACATGTATTTCCTCCATTCATTCATGCTTGCATCATATACTCTATATTACCATACATGTTATCATTATATATTGCATTACAATATTTATACATTATGTATTTATATCTATCATTATATATATATCTTCATGCATATATTGTATATCATTCTTTCATTCATGCATTGCTTATATGCATTATATTAATTGCATTCCTACATGCTTGCATTCAACCATATATATACATTAATGTAAAGAGAATATATATCATATATATATCATTTCATTCATCTAACATATCATGCATTACATACTCTATATTCATTTAATATCCATACTACATAGGCTCATAGGTTAAACAAAATGCATATATCGTATAGTCACTCTTCAACTTAAAACCAATACTGTACCAATTGGATATTCACTAAATTCTAGGATTAAAGTATGTCGTAGCCCTTTGTGTTAGCTTTCTAAAACTTTAAACGGATCGCATTTTCGTGTCCGGAAGCTCCCGGAATCGCGAAAATACCGAAACATGTTCGTCTTTCGTACAGCTGACACTCAAATAATTCTACAGAAAGTTACAGAGAGAATTTGGCTTATTAAAATATATATTTGGAAATCTAACTTCGATACGGTTCTTTTAAAAAAAAGGAGATAAATCGAAGTTCTAAGCTAAAAGTTATGACATTTCTAAGTTGCTTTGGTTAATAAAAACGTGGATGAAAATTATGACGGATTTGACAAAAGAACACATATAGGCCAAGAAACTTGGATACAAACATAGGTATCCAAATGAAACTCATTTTAACCATCCTAACTAAGATCAATCCACTCTCTAACCATTATAAAATTGAATTTAAATATCTATTTAAACTATTATCATGCATACATACACATGGGGTGTCCTAATTTGGGATCTATCAAGTAGGACACAAGACACATATCTAAAATTCTCAAGAGAGCTCCAAATGGCCTCAAATTTGAATCTAAATGGGACACATGCATGAGGATGGATCCTACGGATTCATAACTAATTTATATGCAAAGAAAATCGATTTAGAGGATGGGTTTTACCTATTGGGAGTGGAATCCCAATAAAATCCTTTAGGACACGGCTCCGATACGAAGATCCCTCAAAGTGGACACTCCTCCTTGCACTCCTCTTCCAATCCTTGGTAGCACCCTTCCCTTGGAGAATGGGAAAGATTGAGGGAAGGTTTGGTGAAGGAATGATTTGATTTGGAGATCAAATCAATGGGAAGGCTCTCTAAAATTGGGGAAGAACAAAAAGAAAATAAAAGAGGCAAGATTGTAATGAATGAAATGAATCATTCTCTCCTAAAGGTGGCTGCCATAAAGAGTCCATTAGGGCTAATGGGAAATGTCCTAATTGCCCCTCTCTAGTCTCATATGGTTAAGTCTAGACTAGGTTCAAGTTTGGGGTCAAAATGATCTAGTTTTGAGTCTCTAACTTAACCATTCTAACATGATAAAAATTAGTTCAATTAACTAACTTAATGTTGGGTCTTGTGAGCCATGCTTAACTTAATATTGGGTCCCATCTAGAGTTCAAGCTACCCGGGTCACAATACAAGTCGGAACGAGACGAAACTCAAATCCGACTAAACAAATCCAATAAAAATAATATTAAAAATATAAAAATTTCCTAAAATATTAAAATATAAAAAATGACCAAAATTATAATATATCAATTTAAATATTATTAAAATAATCTAAAATTTACCAATTAATCAAAATCCTAAATAATTCAAAAGTCACAAAATGACCAAAATATCCTTAGCCTAAAAAGTTGTAAATAGTCATTCTAATCACATGGTTAGGTCCCCATGATTAGTCTCTAAGCTTAGCAAAACTAGGGATTAACTAGTTAACCATCAAAATCATAATTCAACATTTTAAATAGTTTTAAATTGATTAAAAATTTACCAAAAATCACAACATGAGTTAAATCTTATTATCGATTAATCAAAATTATAAAAGTTCAAAATTATCCTCATTTTAGAAAAGTGGGTGTTACAAGTCTACCCTCCTTAGAAGAATTTCGTCCTCGAAATTAAGATGGTCGTACTTTTTTTAGAGTCTCGTCCCCAACAATCATGGTCTCAGAACTTACCTAAATCATACGATTAAAAAGGATGGCATACAGGGTCATGGCATATGGTGGTAGTGAAAGTCTCATCTAGGTATACTAGTCATGCTAACCAAAAGGGTCATAGGGTATCAAACATACAAGCAATCGGGGGTGTTAAACTGGAAAAGATACAAAAATAACAAATCATCAAAACTGTAAGACAGTCTACCATCCTATATAAAAACTGATAATTATCATAAAATAAAATAAGATAACTACCAATTATCTATAAAGGGGTACTATTCAAGAAAAATCAAAATCAAAAGTTAAAGAATGAAAGTCAATTGTATTGAAATCCAATCACAATATATATATAGAGAGAGAGCGTTAGAGAGGGAAAATCTAGCATTATGTAAAGGTTATATGGTTAGTGTGTGTATGGGTGTATATGGACATGTTCGTAGGGTTAGATAGTAGACGTGTGTGTGTGTGTATGAAATATACATGAAAGTGTATAGGAGGATTTGGGTTTCAAAACAATAGCTATCAAGTTACACTACTCATGGCATATTGGTTAAACAATCTATAATGTACAACCTATTTACTCATAACATGCATGGCTAACCATATATATACATATATCTATATGTATAGAGAGGTAGAGATTTAGTTATGTATCTATATACATTATAACATGTATGCATAAACTATATATATATATATACCTATATAGATATATGAATATAACATAGAGATGAAGGGTTAGGTTTACATGGCAGTTGTGAACATTAGTGTAGAGTGTAGAGTGTCAAGAGTACAGGGGTTATAACTTAAAATGAAGGGTTCAATCATTCAGTTTAGTTTAACATTACATATTGAATCTGAAATTGAACTAAACATTTAAAATCAATGTGAAAAAATGTTAACATGTATTCAGTTTTAGGATTTTGGAGAAATTCGAACATCAAACCAACCCAATGTTTATCACAAGCTAACATGTAAGAATATGAAACCTAACATTATATTCCTACATACAACAATGTATATAGCTCAAAATATTACATTTAAAAAATAGCAAATTGAACTAATCATTTAGAATCCAGTATTAAGGGTTAATATGCACACAGTCTTAAATTTGACAAGTTCAAACACAAAACTCAACCAATTTCTTTAAGAATTGAAACCCTGTATGTACATACATGTGCAGTGATATAAACAAAACTAATAACATGAAATTTATATTTAAATTACGAATTTAAGCTGGAAAAAGTAGAGAACCAGAAATATTGGGATTTTGAGAATTTAAACATCAACAACATATTAATATGTATTTAGATAGGTTGGTAATCAAAGCGTAGAATGCATACGTGTCAGGCAAGAGTTTTTGTGTCCATTATATCTATATTCTCATGTCCCAATATAAAATCAAATTCCATATCAAGACCAACATTTAGATTCCTACCAAGATATCAAAGTAGGTGATTGATGTAATCAAGACAGTTTTATTATTATTATTTAATACAAGAATAATAGCAAGAAGGAAATAACAATAAAATCTGTTCTGCTTATTTGTTTAAAAGAAGGAACCATTTTGAAACCAGAGCTATAATATCAAATCCAAGATAAGGTCTAGCAAAATCATCGATTCATTATTTTAAGAAGAAATTCATAGTAAGAAGTTACACAAAGGTTTATAATACAGCTAAAGCTAATCCTACTCCTAAGTTAAATAATGAGAAGCAAAACAAACAAACAACAATTTTTTTTAACTAATACAAGTAATAATGGCAAGAAGAAAATAATGATAAAATCCTTTCTTGCTCAATCTGTCAAAAAAAAGGGACCATTTGAGATCCGAGCTATACAAACAAGTCTAAGATAAGGCCTAAGACAATTCGTCAATTCATTACATTAGGAAGGAATTATATCCAATAAAGTTATACAAGGGATTATATCAACAATTAAAACTTTTTTTTTTACTCCTAAGTTAAGTGATGAAGAAACAATTTTTTTAAGGCTAAAATACAAGGTAGAGATGATTATTTTTTAAAAAAAAAAACTTT